>CM065801.1:120152169-121402169 GCA_033398695.1 Orobanche coerulescens
GCTGTGCGTTTCGGTTTTCGTGCGACCAACAATGAAGCCGAATACGAAGCTTTGGTAGGCGGGCTCGATCTAGCCCTCGCCCTAGATGTTCGTCGCCTTCATATCTTCATGGACTCCCTTTTGGTCGTAAACCAAGTCAAGGGAGAATATGAGGCGCGCGCAATGAGATGGTCAAATACCAAGAGCTGGTCGCCGAAATGTGCACAAAATTTGAAGAAGTGCTAATCGAACAAGTCCCGAGAGAGCGCAACTCCCAGGCCGATGCTCTTTCCAAGCTAGCATCATCGGATGGGGCAGCCGACTTCTCCAATATCCAAATCACAAAGTCAGCTAGGCCGGCGATCGATAGAAGCCTGGTTACCACGGTCGCCATCGCCGAGGAGAACTGGATGACTCCGTTCATCAAATACTTAAAGGACGGAACGGTCCCTGACGACCGTGTTAAAGCTCGCGAACTCCATCTTCGTGCGACCAGATATACCCTATTGGACGACCGGCTTTACAAGCGAGCCTTAAGCCTTCCCCTCCTCAAGTGTATTACACCAGAGGAAGGTCGGATCGTTTTAGATGAGATCCATGACGGGATTTGTGGAAACCATGCGGGCGGGCGAGCCCTCATCCATAAGACAACCAGACAAGGGTTTTTCAGGCCATCACTTCGGAAAGATGCGATCACCTATGCCAGATCGTGTCATAGGTGTCAAATAATGGGCCCCAACATTAAACTATCCCCCGAACAGCTCACCTCCATGTATAGCCCTTGGCCATTTGCGCAATGGGGCATCGACCTTATAGGTCCCTTACCAACGGCTTCAGGGGGCTGTAAGTTCGCCATCGTAGGGGTCGACTATTTCACCAAATGGGCGGAGGCCGAACCGCTCAACAAGATCGGCCAAGAGCAAGTGATCAAGTTTATATGGAAAAACGTCGTATGCCGATTCGGTCTGCCCCAGGCCATCATTTCCGACAACAGAAAACAGTTCGACGGCTTAGAAGTCATGCAATTCTGTGAAAAGTGGGGAATCAAAAGGTTATTCTCAGCGCCCTATCACCCTCAGACGAACGGGCAGGTAGAGGCAGTGAATAAGATCCTCAAACACACGATCAAAGCACGACTCGAATCCAGGCAAGGACGATGGGCGAGCGAGCTCCCAGACGTTTTGTGGTCCTACCGAACGACGACCCGCAATTCAACCGGCGAAACCCCATTCGCCCTTGCCTTCGGAACAGAAGCGGTGATTCCTTCAGAGATCACCGTCCTCAGCCATCGAACCGAACAGGAGATGACGACCGACAACGATGTGGCCCGACGAATCGACTTAGACATGCTCGAAGAACGACGACTGACCTCAGAAATGAAGAACACAATCCACAAAAGGAGAGCCGAGAAGTTCTTCAATTCAAAGGTCAAAGAAAGAAGGTTTCAAGTGGGCGATCTCATCCTCAAGAAGATCCAAACCCACACAGGCGTTTTCCGTCCGAACTGGGAGGGACCTTTCAGAGTATCCAGATGGCTAACTAAAGGAGCCTACGAACTGGAACATCCTGACGGTACTCCGGATCAATACCCCTGGAACGCCCTGCATCTGAAAAAATACTACCAGTGATAATTTTGTATTCAATTTCAATGATGTACAAGGAATATAATGAGATTTTTTCCTATCCCATCTATTATGGCGATCGCCCCATCAGGCGTATCGCATACTGCCGACGATCGCTGATCATGACGATCTTAGGTAAAATCAATGCAGCCATGGTCCTGGATGTCGATGGAACCGACAGCTTCGCCCATGCAAGGTTCCTTTGGGCTGAGATCGCCCGCCCTTCGTTTAAATACGAGGCCGGCGTAGCCGAAGGACCCTCCAAAATAATCAGTAGACACGATCGCACGTCCTCAAGGTACATCATCTAACATGGTGAACCCGGACAATACGACGTGCCACTACCCCCGTCTCAACGTACACCGTCGAGGGTCGCCATCTTCATGGCGGTCCGAGGTGGAAGCAGAGCTGACAAGCCACGAACGTGGAGTCGAATGAGCCGACGACACTCCGCGCAAGGACTCCTCCGGACCAAGATCGCCCGCCTTTCGTTTTAACACATGGCAGGCGTAGCCTAACGGAGGACCCTCACAAAAGTGAGTCGCGGGATACACAATATCCCTCGCACACAAAGACACGAATGGGGAGGTCGGTCCATCGAACACCCCAACCGTACATGATTCTTCAGAATCGGCAAAACTGAAGATAGCTCACCAGACAAACTAGTTTTTGTTTCCTTACTTACAATATGTAAACAAAAACAAGGGGGCAGAGATGGGTCGAGCTAATCCCAAATACGATCGAACAAAAAGGAACCACGCACGATCGGCTTCGCTCAAACACGCGCAGGACGATCGAAGTCCTTCGACGAAAATTACAAGTAAGAATTCCGATTCAAAACAAATCAATGCTTTCAACACTCAGACGATCGGTCGGATGAACAAAACGTCGAAAGAAATCATACACGTACTTGTAAAAATTTGCACGCGAACATTCAAAGGCGATCGTATGTAAAGAGACAGTATGAAAAGAGGAACATTTTATTCATAACGCAAGTTTCGTACATTACGGGGCCCGAAGGCATTACAAAAGAAAAAAGTACAAGTTACAGAGGAAAACAAAAATGCCTCTCAAGGCCCCGCCGGCTGGCCATCGCCCTTGGGTTGCGGATCGGCTTGGGCTCCCCCATCGGCCTCGGGATGAATGAGTTTACCGGTGTACCAACTTAAGTCGATCCCGAAGTCGACAAAGTCAAGGATCGGCAAGGAGAACTCTGGATGCAGAGGATTCTCGAGGGCATAGGATTTGAAGCTCTCCATCAGGGGACCAATCTCGATCCCTGCCTTTTTAGCGGCTCGAACAGCGTCAGCATAGGCCACGTAATAAGCGAACTCGCCGACGAGCTCAACGTTAAGGTAGGGATCGACCTCGATCACCTTCAGCTGCCCCTTCAAATCCGCGGCCGTCTTCTCGGCCTCCGCCAGCTCGACCGCCTTGGCGGCATTCTCGCCCCTGGCCTTCTCCAGCTCCTTCTTCGCCGCCTCCAGCTCACCGCTGAGCCGATCCACCATCACCTTCAGCCCGACTGCCTCCTCCTGCGAAGCCGCGAACTTCTGGCGGGTTTCCTTTTCCTTATCACGGGACCGGTCGGCAGCCTCCTTAGAGCGGCTCAGGTCCTGCTTCAATCGATCCACGTCCTGCTTAGCCCTTTTGGCCGCCTCCTCATACTCCTTCTCCATAGACTGGATCCGGTTGGCAAACTCGATATTTTTGTTCCGGGCGGCCTCGAGGTCACTATGGAGACGAGCAGTAAAGGGTCGCCCCTCAAAATCCCTGGCAGCTTGGACGGCCATCGTCGCCGTCTGGAGAGCCAGGGCAACGGTCGCCTGCATGGCGTCTCCAGATCGCCGACGAGCGATCGCATCAAGATCGGTCGTCCAAGCCTTGGGCAGAGAGGTGATAGCCTGGCGGACATAAGCAGGGACTTCGAGGGACTGTTGCGGAGCCTTGCTCGACAAGAAGTCCAGCACCATAGGAGCAACGTCCGGATCGGCAAGACGAACCCTGCAGCGCAAACCAAAGAAACCAAAGAGTTAGCCTATACCCTGCCCAGAATGCCTAACTCAGAAATTTTGGATCCTTTCTTACCTGTTGACCAGCTCGGGATCACGTCCGAAATAAGGCTTGCCCCGAGAAGTTTCCGCCTCGGCGATTGCCACCTTCTTCATCGAGCCGCCAGATGACCGGGAGCCGGGGACCGAAGGCCTAGGGCCTGATCGCTCCATCATCGGGATGGCATAGATAGGTTCCGCAGCAACCGGAGGCTCAAGGATGGATACATCCGCCTCAGAAATCGACGGGGACTCCTCCGACCTCCGCCTCTTGCGGCCGAGCCGTTCTCTCCCCGACCACCGGCTCGGCGACTGGCACCTCGGCGGGCCTCGTCACCGGAGCAGGGCGAGACGTCGTCACGGGAGCGCGACCAGTCTGCTTACCCAAGTGAAGGCGACCGATGAGCCCCGAGTTTGACATAGCGATCTCTGGCGGTGGTTCGGCAAATCGGGGAAAATAAACCTCTGTCAAAGAAGAGATACAAACAAGTTAGACAAAACAAAACGACATCGTGGAGACGATCGTCAAGCAAGGAAGCACCACTTAAACTCATACCTGGAACTTTCAAATGACGGGGGTAGCAGAACAATCGAGCCCCCAACCGATGAGCTTCGGTACCAAGCGAGCGAACGTCAATAAAGGAGTTCGGCAAGGCACGGATCCGCTCCCAAACGATCAAGAAATCGAATGAAAGGTCGCCGATCGCTGGAACGAGAGGTCCTGCAAAAAGAAAACAAAATTAGATCAGTCCAAGACAAGCTCAATCAAGGGGAGAGTTAAAATCCTTACTCGGATTCCTCTCCCGGAAAGTGGTGGGGATCTCCAACTCCTCGTTCGGCCTGTCACTCGATGCCGATTGCCACGCCCCGCCGACCCAGCACCATTTAGCCAGGTCACCCCTGGTCTTATTCGGCACGCCAAGGACCACTCTCCCGATTCGGCCTTGGATGTGATTGCCGCCGATCGACCCTTTCTGCGCGCGCTTTGAACAGATAATTCATCTCCAGCGCAATGAGGCGAAACAACCGTGATCGCCAAACAGTGGTCAACGTGCAGATGATCTCGTAGCAAGCTGCTCGGCGTCGCTGAACAGCGCCAAATTCCAGGCGATCAGCAAGTAGGAGACGGCGAATGGCAGCGGGAATCGCAGACCCGCCTCCATAATGATCTCGCTGACGGCAACCATATCCTTGGGCGGTTGGTTGGCACGCTCATTCTCCGAGGGCACGTGCAGGGAAACGTCAGAGGGGATGTGATATTTGGCCCTCCAACGGCTCAGGTCTTTCTTGGTCGCCATACTCCGGATCTTTCCGAGAGTCCACGGAGACGGGACGGTGGCCTGAAAGACCGTCCGCTTCACATGTTCGTAAGGGTGAGCGGCGGAGTAGGCCTCGAAGTCGAATTCCGGACAGGGTCCGGCGATCGCTTCCATCATCTGAGCAAAAGCCACATAGGCAGGGCCGAATCTACTCTCTCGTTCCCAGGCCTCCCGCACCAAATCATCCTCATCCACCGGCGAGCCCCCCTGCTCCTCCGTTGCCGCCGTCCTCGCCACCTCGGCCTCGTTGAAAAGTTCTTCGAGTTCTGCGGGTGCAATCCCTGCTCGAATAGCTTCAACGGCCGTCTCCATATCCACTCCAACAGGAATCTCCTCCTGCTCAGCGACGCCATGGCAAATGAAGAACTTCCGGTCTCAAAGGTTTTGGATCCTCCCGACATATTAGAAAGTAAAGAGAGGGAGAAGGTTAATTTTTCTTACCTAGAGAAAAGAAGGAGGTCGGCAAGAAGCTCCCGAGATTTTTGCAAATTCTGCTAGGGATGCAAGGACGCGTAAAAAGTGAAGGAGAAGAAGCCCTGGCCTTTTTATAGATGGAGACGAGGGTCTAAATGCAAATAGGAGAAACCTCGAGGGCTGGATCGCAACCGTCACGTGGGGACGCATTAAATGCTGCCCTCGAATCCCGCATACGCGTCTTTTCGAGGGCATGCCAGCCGACAGGTCCGACAAACCGTCGGACTCCCCCAACAGCGGCGCGACGCGTGTCCCTGCCACTTTTGGAAAGCCCGACTTCATTTCCCGATGCTCCCGACGCGAAAGAAGATCGTCCAGATTTGAATTCAGATCGGCTGATCGGCTAAACATCGGCGATCGCCGACAGTGCCACCTCACCCCGTGTTCTCAACATCGAGGCGAGATGGGGGGCAATTGTTGTGTGGTGATTAATACGCCTCGATAGGCGATCGTCATCACGATCAGAGAAGCCAACCATGGAAGACTTACTCTGGACAAACGCCCAGAGTTCGGCACAATGCGGCGACCGTCTTTTGGTACCCAGCGATCGTCTTTTGAGGTCTGAAGATCGTCTTTAATGAGCGAACCAGAGGCGATCATCTCGTGCCACGTATGGATCTTGCATCCGTCAAAGTCGTCGAAGACCGAATCTTGGACGGTGGCCCACGTGCGGATCTTCAAAGGATACCGACAGATAGGACCATTGACCCCAGCCTGTCACCTACCTACCGACAAGGCCGCCGAATGGTGCAAAGTGGGTCCTCCCCGGACAGCGACTCGAGACACGTGCTGGCTTCCCATTGGTTTGCCCAGCTGGCCTCCAGCAGCAACCTCGGACCTCAAGGGAACAGGCCCACGTGACGGGACGATCGGCCGTCTTATTTTAATATAGAAAACGGCGGTCGCCCGCGATCGCCTGAGGAATCCCAGCTACCTTGTCCCCTATAAATAGAGAACTCACTGCTATGGCAAAGAGGACGCGATTTTACTACGAATTCAGTGCAAAACACACACCAAAGAGAGAATCAAAGGCTCTTTTGGCAACCACTAATACATTCATAGTGATATTCATACACTTTCATCATATATCCCAAGCAAGAACTCACAGATTTATCTATCTGGTTCTTCCGGCAATCTACGCGCTCTAAAGCCTAGATAACTAGAAGTCTTTACACTCCTTGTAATAGATTCTAACATTAATATTTGTACTCGAAAGTATATTTATTAATAACATCTCGCGAGAGCATTCAAGCCCGGGATTAACAACCCCGGCAAATCTTGTGTTATCTATTTTCTCACGGAAGTGTTCTCGCATTTGTTTGTTACTCGATCATTCCAGCAATATTATCTCCGGATAATATTTTGGGTAACAACGTCTATCAGTTGAGGAAGTATATTGCCGACCCGAGTCACATACTTCAGTTCGATGAGATCGATATCGCGGATGATCATTCGTATGAGGCACCTAAAACATGAAATCATGTTCCGCCCCACGGGGTCAGTCATCCAGATAATGAATATCAAATACATGTACAACATGATTTGCATCCAACGGCATAATAAACGGTACAATAATGATAATATGAGATGCTCACAAACCAAACTGATAATCGAGCATTCGTAAAACACTATGCCCACGGCAAATGATCGGTACTGTAATACTCGGTTGTAAATTCATTTATTATCATTCAGTAATTGGCAATCAGTAAATTTTCACTCATTAATAATCATTCATCTTTCACGTTCATTCAATTGTATTCATCGTTGGTGTATTTTAAGCCGTGTATCAGTTACCGATCGTGATCCAACTCCGTTTGAGAATCGAGATGAGAGTATTATCATAATTATCGTGATTGGTAGTCTTGTGTTGGAAGTATCACCTATTGCATGTTATTGGATTTAATTACATTCATACACGTATGGTATGTCAGATCATTCATCATTTGTAACGAGAAGACGGAGTTGTCGGATTTTGTCATTTCCAGCAGTGAGTTACGACCGTAACTGATCATGCATTACAGCCGTAACATGCATTCATGGAATTGGTGTCTTCCTGGATGAAGACAACTTACGGACGTAAGTCATGCTAGTTATGGCCGTAAGAAGGAAGGTACGGCCGTATGATTGGAGACTACAACTGTAGCATGCATTCGTTTGTGCAGGAAGGTGTTGTCAACGAAGACAACTTACGGCCGTAAGTTCAGTAGGATACGACCGTAAGTGTTGTTTTTACGGCCGTAACTCGGACAGTGCAGGCATTATTGTGTTTTCGACGAATCTTTGTTACGGCTGTATGTAATGGATATTATGGCCGTAAGGCCGTTGACTTGGGAAGTTATGGCCGTAAGGTGGCAGAGTTACGGCCGTAACTCTGTGCAGTATTTAAAGGCCTGGACGGGATTTTTGTGCTCATTTCACCACTTCTTCATTTTGGTTCCGAGAGAGAGTTTTTGTGGGAGAGATTTCTCATCATCAAACACTTGTGTGTTCGAGTTTAATCATCTTTATCCGTTTGTGGAGCTTGGGAAGTCGATTAACACTAGTTTTGACGAATCGAAGAGGTTGGATCTCCAAAAGCAATTTTCTCCAAACCTTAGATTTCAATTTTAAGATGGAATATGATGTTTTGGATGTTATAATCATAATATATGAAGAGATATACATATGGTTATGAGTTTGTATGAATATTCATTGGCTTATTGAAAGATTATTTGAAGAACACTTTGAATGTTGATTTGTATTTGGGGGTTTCGATTTGATGTTGTTGAAATCTCGAATTGTGTATTCATATTGGATTATTGATTGTGTTGAGGATGTTTTGTTGGATTGGAATCACTCCTTGGAGGTTTGGTATCGATATAATTGAAGATTGGTTACAACGTGTTTGTTATAATGCCCCAATGAATTTGGATTTGTCGTATCAACGCTTTGAGTTGGTTGTGATCATGCTTGATTCGTATATTAAACGGATTGTTGGTAATTGTGTTATTGAAGGTTGTTCGAGCGACCGACATTCCTATTTAAGACGTTTGTTCGAGGAAGGACTTTCTTCACTGGTATTGTGTAAGTTAATTCTTACTCGGTTAAAAAGATACTCATTCATTTTGTTGTTGTTCATTCATATTCATAATTCATTCACGGTATATTAATCATATTGAGACTTGTAATCATCAAACTAATCATTCAATTCACGAGGAACGACGGTTCCAATCTTTTCAGTGAGCTATTACTCATTTCATTATTATTTCATCTCGGTGAGTCATTCTTGACCCTTGTTGGATTATTATTCATTAATATTTATCACAGTCACTTTTGTTCTTGTGACCTTCTGGGATCATATTGCGTGGTCGGGTGGTTATGTGTGGAATTTTTAGTCGGGCACATGATAGTCATGTGATCGGGTTCACCGACACAATGGACTGTGCACACGGTAACGTGCCTCCGTGAGACTAATTAGGTACAAGTGCGGGTGTGTCCGGACACTCGTCTTGTGCACTTGCACGTCCCATTACGGGCGTACTATGATACCCCTCTTCAGCTTTATTTCATAATTAAGATATATAATGATTGTGCTTGTTCAACTCTTGAGGATTGTTGTTCTGTGTAACTGACCCTGTTGGGGGATGTTGTTTTCAGGTCATGGCAAGGCAAAAGTACGGGAAGAGAACGTTGACGGCGAGGAGTCCCAATGATACTAGTAGGGGGCCCCAGTCCTTTCAGTCATTCATGTTCTTCACTTTTATTTCCGCTGCAAATTTCCATTTGGATGTTCACTCTATTCGGTGTTGTATATTTTATCTTCATATAAAATATACAAGTATTCTGAATTTCCTGGGTGTATTATACTTAAAGCTCCTCGTCGGAGTACTTGCTAATATAATGTGGTTCGGTACTACAGTTATATTATTTAATTCATTAATTTTCAGTCGCTTGGTGGGACCCAGTTGGGGGTCCACGACACTGTAATAGCCACCTAGTTTGGGGTGTTACGGGTACCTGCTCAACAAGTTAGAACACCAGTTCCCAACGACGAATCATCAATACAGAACACAACAATGAACTACCCGAGCTAACCCAAACCAAAGCTGAAATAAATACGAATCACAATGCCCGAAGGCTCCAACGGAAATACCAAAACATCACAATGGCCTGAAAGCCCTCAGCCGAAGCTGCCAAAATATCACAATGGTCTGAAAACCACTCAGACGAAGTTGTAAGTCATCACAATACAGATCTCAAAGAAACGAACCCGACTGTCGGACATAACCCTCGGCGTATGAACAACCAGTCGCCAACCGTCGGACTTATCCAATACAACATGGACTATGAACGACCAAACCAACAAGGCTCAAGAGGGACATCACAGTACGCCCGATCTGGAGATGTGTCTGTGCACATGTCCACCCCGTATACGGAATCCAGAATATACGTGGGATAATGTACCTAATTAGCCTCATGAACTACATCTCGTGTGCATGGACCAATGCAAAAACATCCACGCTGACCATCACGTGCCTGGCTAAAAATCCTACACATAACCAATCGGCACGCAGATATGATTCCAGATATGTCACGATGCAACATGACAACGAAACTCAAAGGATAACACATCCAATACAGATCAAAAGACTCACCAATTAAAGTGAACGATGACACACGGATAATGAAAGATCAACACGACCAACAATATCCAAAACAACCATTCTGGGATCACAATCCCTAAGGACCGATTAACGCGATCAACAATCACAACACAACAATCCTGGAATCCTCAACCGTTAACGATCACAAAATTATCGAGTTTACAAAAATGATAGTGTGCTGCCTTGAGTCGGCTAACACAACAACAATAACTCACGGATGGGCACCGTCCTCGGCGATCCCAATTCAAATAACTCGACTGTCTTAGAATGGCCAATCAATAACGACATGACGGATGGGAACTCTCTTCGATAATCCAAATTCAATAACTCGATTGCCTTAGAATGGCTCATCGATAACAACGACACAATAGTTGGGAAATGTCTTCGACAGTCCCAATTCAATCGATTACCTTAGAACGGTCAATCGATAACAACGATACAACGGATGGGAAATGTCTTCGACAGTCCTAATTCAATACATCAATTACCTTAGAACGGTCAATCGATAACAACGATACAACGGATGGGAAATGTCTTTGACAATCCCAATTCAATACATCGACTACCTTAGAACGGTAAATCGATAACAACGATACAACAGATGGGAAATGTCTTCGACAGTCCCAATTCAACATATCGATTACCTTAGAACGGTCAATCGATAACAACAATACCACGGATGTCTCGGCACCTTTAATCGGTTACCGATAACGAAGATGATAATCAAATACGTCAATGCCTTCAATCGGCCAATATAACATCAATAACGAAGCACCAATATCAATAACAATGATCGCAACTATGTCTTAAATCAACATCAATATCAACAACAACAATCGATAAATCAATACCGCGAACCAGCTATCAACAACAATATTACCAACAAGTATCGCAATGCCTTGAACCGGCCATTTACGAACAATAATAACATTTGGCATAATTTGCCAACGGGTGTCATATGAAACAATCCCCTGATATCAACAAAATCATAAAGAGACCGAGTCTCAAAATGATACACACATTCATACACATATGATAACATTAATCTCATTGACTAGTACAAGTATAAAACTTGCCTCAAACCGAAGGCGAGAATGTCCTTCCACGATCAACTTCCTCCCACGAAACGACGAACAGCGTCTTCGGATGATCACAAGCACTCGAACAACCTTGAATGAAATACGAATCATTCAATAACACAAAATCAATAGAAAACAACACCAAAGACGACCGGATTCGATCACGAATCGATTAAACTCCACAAACGAATACCATAGTCCTCAACTATGAATTCTAACATCCTCCAACACCTCAATGATTGATATGATCAAATGTTCTTAACACTTGTGAAAACAATTCAACAAGAATCACTTAAGAACAACATCAAATTGATCCTCCTGCAATGATAATATTATCAATATTATCATCAATACCTCAAGAACATCATCATCACAACCAACATGATGTCTTCACCAAAATCAATCACGAATTCCTCAAGAATTCAGATTAATCAACAAGATTAAATCAACCATTGCAAGATTATGATAATCATTACATAATTCCTCATAATTCCATCTCAAAATGGTTATAATCTCCCCAAGAAACACAAACAACAACATCAAACATATCAAGACTATGTTAATCATATAACAATCTTAACATAACCCTACCTAGACATGATTAAAACCTCTAAACATCCTAAAACATCAAGAACAACTCCTCATCAAACCACAATCATCATGTTCTTCATCATAAGTTATAGAAACTCATCAAGAATCATGATATACTCCAACAATCACCAACTATACGAGGAAAACAACAACAACAACATCATCATACTCGAAAATCACTCGTAGAACAAGAGATTAAGAGAATTTACCAATGAAGAACAAGAAGAACTCTCCAAACACCAAAGGAGCACCAACAAGCTTCCAACTCCAAGATCCAAATCAAGTTATGATGATCAAAAACATGATGGAAGAGGCTAAATATCAAGAACAAGTCGAGAGGGCCGGCTCTAGGGTGAGAAAGGAGGTTTTGGTTCGTGAAGAAATGAAATATGAAACCAAAATTTATAATTTGACAAGCACATTACGTCCACTAACCACAATGCATAACGTACGTCAAGCCATATTACGTACGCTACCGTCCTTGCATAGCGTACGCTAAGCCAAGTCAGAACTCACTGAATCGAAATGGGACTTGCATTACGTACGCAATCCTGAACCCCTAACATACGTTATCTTGCATCGGATGCCCATGCAAACACTGACTCACGCCACGCAAAGATAATAACAACACAGACATAGTCCTCGGGACCATATCAATCGCACGCCCAAGTCCTCACTACTTGACGTCTCGAATCAAAATGAACAATTACCCAAATTATCACAAGATCGTCGGTACAACACCAAAAGGAAAGAAAAACACATCAAACGACCTCAAATTTCAAGATTATCACATACTATTGTTACAAGACAGATCAACAACAAATGATTCACAACCACAATACCATAATACAATTCAAATCAAACATCAATCCGAAAACAAGGAAAAAGTACAAATCAAGGCTGTTGTGCGGCGGTTTATACGCCTCGATGGAGATCGTCATAATGGTCAGGAGCCAGCTAAAGAAGACAGATGCTGGGCAAGCGCCTAACGGTCGACGTCCAAGGCGATCATCTATTGGCATCTGGCGATCGCCTCTAATGTCCGATTGGAGACGATAGTCTCATGCCACGTGTGAATCCGACACCCGTCAAAGTCTGCGAAGACCGAATCTCGGGTGAAGACCCACGTGCAGATCCGCAAGAGGCGCCGCGAGAACAGGCCCTACTCCAGCCCATCAGCAGCTGTCACTGATAAGGACGGCCTCACCAACCGACAGGCCCGCCGAAAGGACCTAAGGTGGGACCACCCAGGACAGCGAGAAGAGGCACCTGCTGCCTCCTCAATGGTTCGCGCATCTGGTAACCAGCAGCAGCTGCGGACTTTAAGGAAACAGTCCCACGTGCTGGGATGATCGCCCGCCTTATTTAAATACAGGAAACGGCAGTCGCCCGCGGCGGACAGGGACATCCCAGCAACCCTTTATCCTATAAATAGGAGGCCTCCAACATTGGCAGAGGGACATTGGAAAACGTTAACACAAACGCAGTTTACAACGTGAACACATAACGCCAAAAGCAAACTATACAGAGAACTCTCCATCTTTGTAACAAGAACTCACAGAGCTTCAACTCTGGTTCTTCCGGCAATCTTCAGCACTCGATAGCTAAGATAACTAGAGTCTTTACACTCATTGTAATTGTACTCTAACATTAATATCTGTACTCACTAGTATTCATATTAATAACATCTCGAGAGAGCATTAAAGCCCGGGACTAACAACCCCGGCAAATCTTGTGTTATTTATTTCCTCACGGACGTGCTCTCGCACTTTGTTTGTTACTCGTCCATTCCAGCATATCATCTTCGGATAATATTTTGGGTAACAACAATTGGCGCTAGAAGGAGGGGATCTTAACCTTCATTTTTTATTCCGACTGTCTCGAAGAACACTCACTGTTCCCCGGGACATATACTTGAAGAAACACTCACTGTTCTTCAAAGAAAAACCTTCACAAACATGACGTATTCCACGACCTCAAAAAGAGCCACCCCACATCTGCCGGACATCTTATTCCGGCCCAGGCCGAATCCCAACCTACGGCGGAAGGCGACCGCGGCGACGCTTGGCTCTCACTCCCACCCCCAAGGGACGGCCCCAGCCTCTCACTCGATCAGTTCCAAACCACGGAACAGATCGAGGAGGCTATGGCCATCCTCAGGGAGCGATGGAGGGCATGTGACTCGCCCACCATTACTCCCTCAGCCATCCTCCGTGCGGGCAAGCGGAAGCTCAAGGGGCTATATGTTGAGAAATCGTCAGAAATCCCCGAGCCGCAGGAAAAGGCGCTCGTAAGGTGGGACGATTCCGTCTTCAGCCGCCTAGGGAGTGATCCCTCATGGCGATCCGGGCATTCGGGCCCCAGCCGGGAGACATCGGAGTCCGAATCCGTCACCAGGAGTTCGGCATACCCGACTCCCAGAATACAGGCCGGCCAACAGGCTCCCACTTGCCCAAGAATTGAACTCGGTGGCGGAGAACTCGTCACCTACCACGAGGCCAGGAGATCGGTACATTATCGCCTCGACTCCCGCTCCGAGAGCCAATCCGCGAGCAGTCAGGCTACGACGATGGCCGCCATACAGCGCCAGCTCGACGAAATGAAGGCACTTATAGAAACTGGGGTAGGCGCCAAGAGATCGATCGCCGGAACGAGTGAGCCGCTCGCGGCCCAGATCGAGCTCGCCCCCATACAACCAAAGATCACTCCTCCTCAAACACCTCTATATGAGGGGAGATCGGATCTTGAGACCCACTTGAGCAAGTTTCGGATTTACATGATCGGATGTGGGGCATCGGACGCGACGAAGTGCCGAATGTTCCCATTGACATTGGGCGATCTTGCCCATAGGTGGTACGTCTCACTGCCACCATGCTCAATCAGCCGTTTTGATAAACTGGCGAACGGCTTCACGTCGTATTTCGCCGCCAAAGTCGCTCGGCCAAAAGGCCCCCACCGCATGATGAAGATCAGGCAGGGGAAGGACGAGCCCGACGAAGACTACATCGACCGGGTGGATGAAATAGTCCTCACCGGCGAGCCCATTAGCAATGAACTCGCTCTCTACTCGGTCCTAGGGGGATTCTATGGCCATTCACCCATGTTCAGGCGCCTCACGAAGGACATCTCCCCGACCTACGCGATCTTCCGCGTCAGGGCCGACGAATTCTTGGCTAGGCAGAGGATGCTCACCCTCCGCTTAGGCGAGGGATCTACCAGAGAAGGGAAGGCGCCATCCCATATCTCGAAGAAGGCAGTCGCCAATCCCAGAAAGGCGGTCACAAAGCCGCCCGGTGAGTTCAAGGCCTTCGAGGATGTGGAAGTTCACCTCCTCCGCAACCTCAATCTGTCTCCGGCCCACATTTTCAACGCCATCAAGGGGCGCGAGTGGCTTAGCAAACCAAACCCGATGAGGGACAACGGTCATCTAGACCGTAGCAAATTTTGTGCCTACCACAAGAGTCCCGGCCACAACACCAGCCAGTGCCGCGACCTCCTCAGACAACTCTGGAGACTGTTTGAGAAAGGTAAGTTAGATAACTTGGTTACCAAGCCAAAACCCCAAGCAGAAGGGACCGGGGGCGCGAGCGCCGACAGAGCGACGGAATCCCTCCCAATCTGGTCGCCAGGATCGATATGAACAAGCCAGAGTACTCAGACGAATCAATCCCTCCAATCAACCCCGGCGGCCGGATCAATATGCTTCAGTCGGGAGGTGGAAACCTCGGAGGCCTTTCCCCGGTTTCCACCATGTCGAACAGAAAGCGGAAGGCCAAGTTGAGGGCGTTCGTCGGGGTCCATGTCGTGGTACCCACAGAGCCGACCATCTCCAAAGACGCGCTCATCACTTTCTCCAACAAGGATAGGGAGGGAGTGCAGTGCCCCAAAGAGAATGCATTGGTAATCTCTGCATGTATCCTTGGGAAAATGGTCGATCGCGTGCTGGTTGACAATGGAAGCTTTTGCAATATCATATTCAAATCTGCTCTTGACCAGCTCGGCAACCTGACCAAGTTCATCAAGCCATTTGATACCGTGCTTCAAGGGTTTGGTGACAGCACGGTCCAAGCCTATGGAAGGATCAAGCTCTCTGTCGAGCTAATATGCTATTACGATCCCAAGATTAGGATCACTAGGAACCTCAATTTTGTAATCATAGATAGGCCCATCATCTATAATGGGTTCCTAGGTCACCCATTTCTAGAAACCTTCGAGGCAGTCGCCTCTTCTTCCTTTCACTGTATCAAATTCCCCACTACCGACGGGACAGTCGGTACTGTAAAAGGAGACCAGCTAATGGCAAAGAAATGTTTGAATTACTCATGTGTCGTAACTTCCTTAAACACTTCCCATACTATTTATAACATTGAGACGATCGACAATCAACCGATGGAGATCGACGAGCCAAGCACCTCGTACCAGCCCCACTCAGAGGATGGCATCTCACATCGATTGACGGACGACATCGAGCCAAGGATCAGTTTCGAGCCAAGCCTCGACATCGATCCAAGGATCAAATCCAGAAATTGCTCCAAACAAGAAGCGACCATCCCCATTGAAGAGTTAGAAGGTATAACGATAGATCCGGCTCGCCCGGAGCGGGAAGTGCAGATCGCCACAAGCGTCGGTCTCGAGTTAAAGGATGATCTGATCAGTTTACTACGTAAGAACATCAGAGTCTTTGCCTGCTCGTAGCAAGATATGATCGGCATTAGTCCTGAACACGCTTGCCACTATCTAAAGATCGACCCGGCAAGGAAGCCTGTTCACCAGAAACGTAGGAAATTCGGTCCTGAGAAGTACGCAGCACTCGACACAAAAGTCAAAAAGCTACTCGACAACAAACTAATCGGAGTAGCTACAGACGAGCCACAATGGGTAGCCAATGCGGTGCTCGTCAAAATCCGAGCAACTCCTGGAGGTTATGCATCGACTTCACCGACCTCAACGCGGCGTGCCCAAAAGACCACATTCCGATGCCTCATATTGACCACTTGGTCGATAACACGACAGGTTGCGAAATGATGTCGTTCATGGATGCCTTCGCCGGGTACCATCAGATCCCAGTGGCTGAGAAAGACATAAAACACACGTCGTTCCACACGGAGAAAGACGTGTACTTTTGGGTCCGAATGCCGTTCGGCCTGAAGAATGCGGGGGCGACCTACCAACGACTAGTCAACGGGATGTTCGCTAACCAGATCGGCAAGACCATGGAGGTTTACATTGACGACATCATGGTCAAGAGCCTCAAAAAGGAAGATCACCTCAATGACCTTGCCGAGACGTTCGCCATCCTCGAGAAGTTCAACATGAAGCTGAACCCCAAGAAATGCAACTTCGGGGTAAGCTCCCGAAAGTTCCTGGGGCACACCGTGAGCCAGAGGGGGATCTCTGCGAACCCCACCAAGATCCAGGCGATCCTCGACATGTAGGAGCCACGGAATGTCAAACAGGTGCAACGCCTCACAGGTTTTCTAGCTGCCCTTAACCATTTCATTTCTCGGCTCGGAGATAAAAGCAAGCCATTCTTCGCGACCATAAAGAACAAGAAGTTTGCATGGACAAAGTAGAGTCAAATAGCGTTCGCCAAAATCAAGGAGTATCTATCTAACCCCCAAATCTTGGCTAGCCGATCCCCGGCGAAAAGATATTCCTTTACCTGGCGGCCTCGGAGGTCGCGTTGAGTACTGTTTTAGTGCGAGCAGAGGGGCAAGCCCACTTGCCGATCTACTTCGTTAGTCAAGCGCTACATGACACGGAAATGCGTTACACGCCTCTGGAGAAGATTGCCTACGCGTTAGTCATCAGTGTTCGCAAGCTGAGGGCCTACTTATTCGAACACCATGTGGAGGTTCTGACGATTCTCCCCTTAAGGCAAGTTCTGCACCGGCCAGACACCAACGGGCGACTCCTCAAGTGGTCACTGGAGATCACCCAATATGGTATTACGTACGCTCCTCGCACGGTGATCAAAGGCCAAGCTCTGGCGGACTTCGTGGTGGAATTAACGTTCCCACCCAGTCCGACCCAGGTCGGCCATCCTGCTTGGAAATTTTACGTAGATGGCTCTACGACCAACTTGCGAGCAGGGGCAGGGATTGTCCTCATCAGCCCCGACGGCCAAAGTTTCACAAATGCTGTGCGTTTCGGGTTCCGTGCGACCAACATTGAAGCCGAGTACGAAGCCTTGGTAGGCGGGCTCGATCTAGCACTCGCCCTGGACGTTCGTCGCCTCCACATATTCATGGACTCCCTCTTCGCCGTGAACCAAGTCAAGGGGGAATATGAGGCGCGCGGCGAACAAATGATCAAATATCAAGAATTGGTCGCCGAAATATGCACTAAGTTTGAAGAAGTGCTGATCGAACAAGTCCCGAGGGAGCACAACTCCCAGGCCGATGCCCTATCCAAACTAGCATCATCAGATGAGGCGGCAAATTTCTCTAACATCCAAATCACGAAATCAACAAAGCCAGCGATCGACAGAAGCCTGATTACCACAGTTGCCATCGCCAAAGAGAACTGGATGGCTCCGTTTATAAAATACTTGAAGGACGGCACGGTCCCCGCTGATCGTACCAAAGCTCGCCAGCTTCAGCTCCGTGCAACCAGATACACCCTATTGGACGACCGGCTTTACAAGCGAGCTTTCAGCCTTCCTCTCCTCAAGTGCATTACGCCGGAGGAAGGCCGACTCGTTTTACCCGAGATCCATGATGGGATCTGTGGAAATCACGCTGGGGGGCGAGCTCTCATCCACAAGATGACCACGCAAGGTTTTTTCTAGCCTACACTACAAAAAGACGCGATCGCCTACGCCCGATCGTATCACAGGTGTCAAGTGATGGGCCCGAACATCAAGCTCTCCCCCGAGCAGCTCACTTCCATGTACAGTCCATAGCCGTTCGCCCAATGGGGCATCGACCTCATCGGTGTTTTGCCGACGGCGCCAGGGGGATGTAAATTTGCCATCGTGGGGGTCGATTATTTCACGAAATGGGCTGAGGCCGAGCCACTCAACAAGATCGGCCAAGAACAAGTAATCAAGTTCATTTGGAAGAACATCATATGCCGGTTCGTTCTACACCAGGCTATCATCTCCGACAACGGGAAGCAGTTCGACGGTTTGGAAGTCATGCAATTCTGCAAGAAATTGGGAATCAAAAAGCTGTTCTCGGCCCCTTACCACCCTCAGACGAACGGGCAGGTAGAGGCTGTAAACAAGATCCTCAAACACACGATCAAAGCAAGACTCGAATCCAAACAAGGCTGATGAGCGAGCGAGCTCTCGGATGTTTTGTGGTCCTACCGAACGAGGACCCGAAACTCAACCAACGAAACCCCGTTCGCCCTCGCTTTCGGAACAGAAGCAGTGATCCCTTCGGAGATCGCCGTCCTCAGTCACCGAACTGAACAGGAAATGACGACGGACAATGATGTAGCCCTACGGATCGACTTGGATATGCTCGAAGAACGACGACTGACCTCGGAAATGAAGAACACGATCCACAAAAGGAAATCCGAAAAATTCTTCAATTCGAAGGTCAAGGAAAGGCGATTCCAAGTGGGCGACTTAGTCCTCAAAAAGGTCCAGACTCATACAGGAGTATTTGGCCCGAATTGGGAGGACCCCTTCAGGATATCTAAATGGCTGACCAGAGGATCCTACGAACTCTAACACCCAGACGGCACTCCGGACCAATATCCCTGGAATGCCATATATTTGAAGAAATACTACCAATAAAAACTCTGTATTCAGTTATCCAATGTACAAAGAGTTTAATGAGATTTTCCGATCCCATCTATATGATTCGCCTCGACAAAACAAACAAATAAAAGAGAGGACGACTCACTCGCCCGACAAAAGGTCGTCATCCAACCTGACGGACCTATGCAAGTGATTGCCCCTTCAAGCACAACGTATACCGTCGAGGATCGCCATCTAACATGGCGGTCCGAGGTATAAAAGTGCAGCCATGGTTCTGGGATTCGATGGAACCGATAGCCCATCCATGCAAGGTTCCTTTGGGCAAAGATCACCCGCCCTTTCGTTTAAATACGAGGCGGACGTAGCCGAAGGACCCTCCAAAACAAACCAGTGGACGCGCTCGCCCGCCCTCGGATCCATCATCTAATCTGATGGAACGAGGTGTGCGATCGCGTCCTACCCCCGTCACAACGTATGCCCTCTTAGGCAGAAAAGTGCTGACAAGCCACGGTGGTGAAGTCGATTTATCCAATGGCGCCTCGTGCAAGGACTCCTCCAGGCAAAGACTGACCGCCCCTTCGCTACATTGCGAGGCGAAACGTAGCCTATGAAAGACCCTCACAATTAAGTGAGTCGCGGGAAGTTAACCATCAGATGGAATGTCGCTCGCGCATAAGACATAGTCGTAGAGGTCAGTTCCATCGAACCCCACGACTGTGCGAAATCTTTCCAGGCCGGGACGCTCGGCCTCCCTTGAGGAATCAACAAAATTGAAGATCGCAAGAAACAAACTAAAGATAGCTCACTAAACGAATTATTTTCGTTCCCTCACTTTCACTAAGTAAACAAAAACAAGGGGCAAAGCGGAGCTATTCATACATGCGATCAGGAGGACGGAACCACACACGATCGACTTTATTCAAACACACATATGACAATCGGTTTTGTTCAAGAAATTTACAAGTAAGAATTTCAAGTGTACCAATACATTCGGATCTATTCATACAACGACCGCTCTCCAAACAATTGTGCAAAGTCGAAATGATGCAAAACATTCAGACAAGGCAATCATACAAGCAAGGCATCGGGCGCAATTATGTAAACACATGTGTAAATTCGTATGCGAAACATTCAGAGAGGCGATCGTACAAATAAAGAGTCATATGCAAAAACGTATTTTATTCCATTCAAATTGTTTGTACATACACGGCCGAAGGCAAAACAAGAAGAAACTGAAAAAAACATCGTGACAGCGGTCTCACTCAGGCCGCCCCCGCCTGGCCTTCGTCTCCAGCAGATGGATCGGCGCGCTCTTCCTCACCGGATTCTGGATAAACAAGTTTGTCCGGCGACGGATACCAGCTCAGATCGATCCCAAGGTCGGCGAGGTCAAGGATCGGCAGAGAGAAGTCTGACTGCAAGGGATGCTCAAGCACGTAGGCTTTGAAGTTATCGATCAGAGGGCCGACCTCGAGCCCTCCCTTCTTGGCAGCACGGATGGCGTCGGCGTAAGCCATGTAATAAGCAAACTCGCCGACGTACTCCACGTTGAGGTAGGGATCAGTCTCGATCGCCTCCAACTTCTCCTTCAACCCCGCGATTGTTTTGTCCGCATCCTTGAGCTCGGCAACCATGGCGACCAGCTCCCCCTTTGACGACTCCAACTCGCCATTTAGCCGGTCCACCACCGCCTTCAGCCCGGTCACCTCCTCCTGCGAGGCCGCATGCAACCGACGTGCCTCCGCCACCTGGTCGCGCATCTGATCGACCGCCGCCCAGGATCGGTCGAGCTCCAGCCTCATCCGGTCAAGATCTTGTTTAGCTCGCTTGGCCGTCTCAGCATACTCCTTCTCCATGGCCACGATCCTATCGGTAAACTCAGCATTCTGGTTCCGAGCAGCCTCAAGTTCCGAATGGAGGCGAGCAGTAGAGGGCCGCCCCTCATAATCCTTCACAGCTTGAGCGGCCATCGTCGCTGCTTGGAGGGTCAGGGTAAGAGTTACCTACATTGCATCTCCAGACCGCCAGCGCGCGATCGCATTCAGGTCGGTCGTCCAAGCCTTCGGTAGGGAGGAGATAGCCTGAGAGATGTAGGAAGGGACGTCGATAGGCTCGTAGGGGGACTTGCTCGCCAGGAAATCCAGTACCATCGGCGAGGTGTTCGGGTCGGCAAGGCGGACCCTGCAGCAAAAAAAAAACGAAGGTGTTAGTATGCACCCTACACAAGTGGCTTAACTCAGCAAGATCAAACCAGTCTTGCCTTTCGACCTTCTCGGGGTCGCGGCTGAAATAGGGCTTGCCTCGCGGAGTTTGGGCGTCAGCGATCGCCGTGGGCTTTAGGAAGGCCGCTGAGGGCATAGGCCCCTCCGCCATTGGAACGGCAGAAATAGGGGGCGTGGCAACCGGCGGCACCACAATGGACACCTCCGCAGCAACAGTTAGCAGAGGCTCCTCCGGCCTCCGCCTCTTGCGGTTGCGCTGGAGCTCCTCCTCCTCCCGAGCTTCCGGATCGACGACCGGCGCTATGAGAGGTCTCACCTTAGGGATAGGACGGGTCGTCATTGTAGGGGCATGACCCGCCTTCTTCCCTTGGTGGAGATGATTCATAAGGCCGGGGTTCGACATTGTAATCTCTCTCGGCGGCTCGGAGTAGCGGGGGAAGTGGATCTCTGTCAAAGAAGACATTCAACCAGCTTAAACATCTCTTTCAATCAAAGACGATCGTTAAGCGGAAAAGAGATAGTAAACATTTATACCTGGAACCTTCAAGTGGCGAGGGAAGCGAAACAACCGAGCGCCCAACCAATGAGCTTCGTTGTTGACCGTGCGAGCGTCGATATAGTTGTCCGGTAGACCACCGATTGGCTCCCAGACGATCAAGAATTCAAATGGAAGGTCGCCGGATGCTGGAACAAGGGAGCCTGCAAAAAGAAAACCAAATTAGATCAGTTCAAGGTGTATCCGAACAAAGGGAGAGTTAAAACCCTTACTCGGATTCCTCTCCCGAAAGCTGGTGGGGATATCCAACTCATCCTCTGGTTTATCGCTCGGCCGCCGATCTCCACGCTCCGCCGACCCAACACCATTTCGTCAGGTCGCCCCGGACCTTGTTCGGCACCCCGAGGACTACTCTGCCCATGCTACCCTGAATGTGGTAGCCGCCAACTGTACCCTTCTGCACCGTCAGCTTGAAGAGGTAGTTCATTTCCAGCGCAGAAGGTAGATGGAACAGCCAGTGACCGCCAAAAAGGGTCAAGGTACTGACGATCTGCAACCAGGTATTCGGCGTCAATTGCAGCGACGCCACATTCCAGGCGGTCAACAGGTATGACACGGCGAACGAAAATGGGAACCGCAATTCGGCCCCCAAGATCAATTCATTAATGGCGACCATACCCTCGGGAGGTTGGTCGGCGCGTTCGTTCTCCGCGGGCACATACAATGAGACATTAGAGGGGATATGGAACTCCTTCCTGGTCGCCGAACTCCAGATCTGACCGAGGGTCCATGGGGAGCGTTCCGCGGCCCGAAATGACGTTCGCTTCATGGGTTCATAAGGGTGAGCGACCGAGTATGCACCGAAATCAAACTGAGGACGTGGTCTGGCCAGCCTCTCCATAAGTCCGGCGAATTCCAGAGAGGCCCGGCCGAACACACTGTTCTGCTCCCAATACAGTCTCACCGCCTCATCCTCGTATACCGGCGAGCCCTTCTGCTCCACCGCCGCCGAACTCGCCGCGTCAGCCTCGTTGAAAAGCTCTTCAACCTCTGCGGGTGCAATTCCTACACGAATGGCCTCGACGGCCATCTCCATGTGAAGAGCCGCGGAGGTTTCATCCCGGGCAGGCGAAGTCGCGGAGACGAAAGAGCTACATGCCTCATACACATTGGATCCTCCTCCAGACATGTTCGAAGAGAAAAAGGGGAAGATAATTTTTGTTCTTACCTAGAGAGAACGTCGATCGGCGCAAGAAGCTTCAAGGAATTTCGGCAGAGTCTTCGTCTAAAGGCAAGGGCGCATAAAGATCTAAACTCTAGTAGCCCTAGCCCTTTTATAGGCGAAAGCAGGGACTTCCCGCTATTTCCAGCGCCTAAGGAGATCGTCCGAATTCAAAACCAGTTCGTTTAGGAGACGATCGTCCGCTTCATAAGTAGATGAGTCGCTCATCTAAAACAGGCGATCGCCAGCAGTGCCACCTCACCCCACGTCTTCAACATCGGAGCGAGCTAGGGGGCAATTGTTGTGCGGCGATTTATACTCCTCGATGGCGATCGTCATAATGGTCAGGGGCCAGCTAAAGAAGATAGATGATGGGCAAGCGCCTAGCGGTCGACGTCCAAGACGATCGTCTATTGGCATCTGGCGATCGCCTCAATTGTCCGACTGGAGACGATCGTCCCATGCCACGTGTGAATCCGACACCCATCAAAGTCTGCAAAGACCGAATCTCGGGTGAAGACCCACATGCAGATCCACAAGAGGCGCCGCGAGAATAGGCCCTACTCCAGCCCATCAGCAGTTGTCAGTGATAAGGAAGACCTCACCAACCGACAGGCCCGCCGAAAAGACCTAAGGTGGGACCGCCCAGAACAGCGAGAAGAGGCACCAGCCTCCTCCTCATTGGTTCGCGCATCTGGAAACCAGCAGCAGCTGCGGACTTTAAGGAAACAGTCCCACGTGCTGGGATGATCGCCCGCCTTATTTAAATACAGGAAACGGCGGTCGCCCGCGGCGGACAGGGACATCCCAGCAACCCTTTATCCTATAAATAGGAGGCCTCCAGCATTGGCAGAGGGACAGTGGAAAACGTTAACACAAACACAGTTTACAATGTGAACACATAACGCCAAAAGCAAACTATACAGAGAACTCTCCATCTTTGTAACAAGAACTCACATAGCTTCAACTCTGGTTCTTCCGGCAATCTTCAGCACTCGATAGCTAAGATAACTAGAGTCTTTACACTCATTGTAATTGTACTCTAACATTAATATTTGTACTCACTAGTATTCATATTAATAACATCTCGCGAGAGCATTCAAGCCCGGGACTAACAACCCCGGCAAATCTTGTGTTATCTATTTCCTCACGGACGTGCTCTCGCACTTTGTTTGTTACTCGTCCATTCCAGCATATTATCTCCAGATAATATTTTGGGTAACAACAATTGGCGCTAGAAGGAGGGGATCTTAACCTTCATTTTATATTCCGACTGTCTCGAAGAACACTCACTGTTCCCCGGGGCATATACTTGAAGAAACACTCACTGTTCTTCAAAGAAAAACCTTCACAAACATGACGTCTGCCACGACCTCAAAAAGAGCCACCCCACATCTGCCGGACATCTTATTCCGGCCAGGCCAAATCCCAACCTACGGCGGAAGGCAACCGCGGAGACGCTAGGCTCTCACTCCCGCCCCTGAGGGATGGCCCCAGCCTCTCACTCGATTAGTTCCAAACCGCTAAACAGATCGAGGAGGCTATGGCCATCCTCAGGGAGCAACGAAGGGCATGCGACTCACCCACCATTACTCCCTCAGCCATCCGCCATGCGGGCAAGCGGAAGCTCAAGGGGCTATATGTCGAGAAATCGTCAGAAAGCCCCGAGCCGCAGAAAGCCCCTCAAATCAAACATCAATCCGAAAACAAGGAAAAAGTACAAATCAAGGCTACATGTCAAATGTACCCGAAATCAACATCCTTCAGATCATCGAGATCCTCGATCTCATCGACTCGAGGAAGACCCAAACCTGAACTCGCTGCTCCTCCTCGGCTGTTCTTTCCTCTAGCTCTCGAAGCCTGATAGGACCTCTTGGATGAAGTACGGACTGGAGTAACAAAATCTCTCGAGGCCCGTGAGCTCTCTCGAGACCTACTGGCACTAGACCTCCCACATGAACGACAAACAAAAGCCGGCACTGTACAAAGAGTACTAACGTGCCCCGCTGAATCACAGTTAAAGCAAATAATAGTCGAACTCGTCGCCTGAGAAGAAGATGCTTTCCCAGCACGAAGATGACTAGAAAATGACCTCTTGGATGTCGGAGCCCGATGTCCCTCTAAACGAACCGGGATCCAAGTCCTCTCACCAGAAAAAAATGAAGGGTGCCTCCGAGCAAGCTCCTTGATTAAAAGCTCTGCTCCAAGAGCCTTCTCGATGAATTCACCAAGTGAGTTACAATTATGGTTGAACAACTGCATCCTCAACTGCGGGTTTAGCCTCTTGCTAAAATTCTTGATCTTATCCGCCTCAGTACGGATAACAGACGAAACAAACTTTAGAAGTCCTTGAAACTTCTCAGCAATAACAATAATACCCTCGTCTTTGATGGATTCGAGTTCAAAACCTCTGACAGCCTGGCTTCACGAAGTGGAGCCGGGTAATACCTCTCTAACATGAGAGTTTTGAACTCACTCCAAATACAACCACGATCGGTGGGTTTCACAGAAAGCCACCAAGAATAAGCGCCCTTACTCAGATAGTAAGCCGCGACTGCCACCTTACTCTCCTCAGGATACTGAACCACGTCGAAGAGTTTATCAAAATGTTCAAGCCAAATGAACAAAGTCAACTGGTTCCGACGAACCCTCAATAATAGGCGGCCTCTGACGAGAGACATCGCCAATAATTTCTCTGATACCATCTTCTATAACACCCCCAATATGCGATTGGGTTATTACAGTGCCGTGGACCCCACGCCGGGAGATCCACCAGGCAAACATGACTAACATACATCAATCTGACCAAAAAGGAAAATCCCAGTCCCTTCTATAATGTCCGATGGAATATTCCGACATGGAATTTCAACAACAGTAATGGTCCTACATGGCCAAATTAAGAATACAACGACATCCACGAGCATTGCTCAGATAATACATGATGACAATGACTTGAGAAAATAGAGAACACTCCAACCGGACTGACCAACACGAACACCAAAACAACTCGGGACTAGTATCGCTCGAATGCCTCGTTGCCGTCGTCATGCCCCTGTGTCTCAACTCTCTCCTTGCAAGCACCTAAAATATGAAAACATGTTCCGCCCCCACGGGGTCAGTTATCCAGATAATGAATATCAAGTACATGTACAACATGATATGCATCCAATGACAGAATAAACGGTACAATAATGGTAATACGAGATGCTCACAAACCAAAGTGAGAATCGAGCATTCGTGAAACACTATTCCGACGACACATAATCGGTACCTTCTCAACAGGTTAGAACACAAGTGCCCAACGGTGAATCATCAATACAGAAAACAACAATGAACTACCCGAGGTAACCCAAACCAAAGCTGAAATAAATACGAATCACAATGCCCGAAGGCTCCAACGGAAATACCAAAACATCACAATGGCCTGAAAGCCCTCAGCCGAAGCTTCCAAAATATCACAATGGTCTGAAAACCACTCAGCCAAAGCTGTAAGTCATCACAATACAGATCTCAAAGAAACGAACCCGACTGTCGGACATACCCCTCGACGTATGAACAACCAGTCGCCAACTGTCGGACATATCCAATACAACATGGACTATGAACGACCAAACCAACAAGGCTCAAGAGGGACATCACAGTACGCCCGATACCATGTGTCCGTGCACATGTCCACTCCGTATATGGAATCCAGAATATATGTGGGACAATATACCTATTTAGCCTCACAAACTACGTCTCGTGTGCACAGTCCAATGCGGAAACATCCACGCTGACTATCACGTGCCTGGCTAAAAATCCTACACATAACCAATCGGCACGCAGATATGATTACATATATGTCATGATGCAACAAGACAACGAAACTCAACGGATAACACATCCTATACGGATCAAAAGACTCACCAAAGTGAACGATGACACACGGATAATGAAAGATCGACACGACCAATAATATCCAAAACAACCATCCTACGATCACAATCCCTATGGAACGATTAACGCGATCAACAATCACAACACAACAATCCTGGAATCCTCAACCCTCAACAATCACAAAATTACCGAGTTTACAAGAATGATAGTGTGCTGCCTTGAGTCGGCCAACCCGACAACAATAACTCACGGATGGGCACCGTCCTCGGCGATCCCAATTCAAATACCTCAACTGCCTTAGAATGGCCAATCGATAACGACACGACGGATGGGAACTCTCTTCGATAATCCCAATTCAATACCTCGATTCCCTTAGAATGGCTCATCGATAACAATGACACAACGGTTGGGAAATGTCTTCGACAGTCCCAATTCAATACAACGATTACCTTAGAACGGTCAATCGATAAAAACGATACAACAGATGGGAAATATCACCGATAGTCCCAATTCATCGATTACCTTAGAACGGTCAATCGATAACAACGATACAACGGATGGGAAATGTCTTCGACGTCCAAATTCAATACATCGACTACCTTTAACGGTCAACCGATAACGACAATACAACGGATGGGAGATGTCTTCGACAATCCCAATTCAATACATCGATTACCTTAGAACGGTTAATCGATAACAATAATACCACGTATGTCTTGGCACCTTTAATCGGTTACTGATAACGAAGATGATAATCGAATACGTCAATGCCTTCAATCCGCCAATACAACATCAATAACAGAGCACCAATATCAATAACAATGATCACAACTATGTCTTAAATCGACATCAATATCAACAACACCAATCGATACATCGATACCGAGAACCGGCTATCGACAACAATATTACCAACAAGTATCGCAATGCCTTGAACCGGTCATTTACGAACAACAATAACATTTGGCATAATTTGCCGAAGGGTGTCATATCAAACAATCCCCTGATATCAACAAAATCGTAAAGAGACCGAGTCTCGAAATGATACACACATTCATACATATATATGATAACATTAATCTCATTGACTAGTACAAGTATAAAACTTGCCTCACACCGAAGGCGAGAAATTCCTTCCACGATTAACGTCCTCCGATGAAACGACGAACGGCGTCTTCCGATGATCACAAGCACTCGAACAACCTTGAATGAAATACGATTCATTCAATAACACAAAATCAATAGAAAACAAAACCAAAGACGACCCGATTCGATCACGAATCAATTAAACTCCACAGAGGAATACCACAGTCCTCCACTATGAATTCTAACATCCTCCAACACCTCAATGATTGATATGATCAAACATTCTTAAAACTTGTGAAAACAATTCAAAAAGAATCACTTAAGAACAACATCAAATTGATCCTCCTACAATGATAGTATCATCAATATTATCATCAATACCTCAAGAACATCATCATCACAACAACCATGATGTCTTCACCAAAATCAATCACCAATTCCTCAAGAGTTCACATTAATCAACAAGATTAAATCAACCATTGCAAGATTATGACAATCATTACATAATTCCTCATAATCCTATCTCAGAATGGTTATAATCTCCCCAAGAAACACAAACAACAACATCAATTATATCAAGACTATGTAAATCATATAACAATCTTAACATAACCCTACCTAGACATGATTAAAACCTCCAAACATCCTAAAACATCAAGAACAACTCCTCCTCAAACCACAAGCATCATGTTCTTCATCATAAGTTATAGAAACTCATCAAGAATCATGATATACTCCAACAATCGCCAACTATACGAGGAAAACAACAACAACAACATCATCATAATCTAAAATCACTTGTAGAACAAGACATTAAGAGAACTTACCAATGAAGAACAAGAATAACTCTCCAAACACCAAAGGAGCACCAACAAGCTTCCAACTCCAAGATCCAAATCAAGTTATGATGATAAAAAACATGTTGGAAGAGGCTAAATATCAAGAACAAGTCGAGAGGGACGGTTCTAGGGAGAGAAATGAGGTTTTGGTTCGTGAAGAAATGAAATATGAAACCAAAATATATAATCTGACAAGCAAATTACGACCGCTAACCAAAACGCATAACATACGTTAAGCCACCTTACGTACGCTACCGTCATTGCATAGCGTACGCTAAGCCAAGTCAGAAATCACTGACTCAAAATGGGACCTGCATTACGTACGCAATCCTGAACCCATAACGTACATTATCTTGACAACGTACGTAAATCCATCACATAGCGTACGTAACCCCCCGTTGACTGCAATAGTGAGATCTGATCGAAAGATTCCCAGCCCTACCAGCCGAAATTTGACATCGAGGAAGGTTCCTACAACCAACCACTCATTACGTACGTAACCATATTGGTTTAACGTACGTAATACCCATCTCATAGCATATGAAATGCTATACATGTAGTGTACTCTATGGCTATATACTTGGCCAAAAAAATCCAAACTCCCCAAGCAACATCCAAACGACTAAACCAAACCGACGACAAGTATAAATATTTCGATTCCGAAATATCCCAATAAAATATACATTGTATCATTCAAATACAACAACCCTTGTACAATTCCAAATGAATATGTACAACACAACAGTAACACACAATAAAAAAAATTACCCCCGGATATTACATACTCCCCCCCTTAAAAAGTGTTTCGTCCCCGAAACTCAGGGTGCACAACTCGGGGTACGAACTATCCACCAGTATCTGAAAACAACATCTCCAGGAATACTCCTCAATACGAACAACTCCGTATGACTAACTGGGCCGACCCCTCAGGTCCCCACGTCTCCCCTGCCCTAACACGGCGAAAACCAAGTGATAAAAACACTCAACCCAGTGCGAGATCAGTCGAATCATAACTCCTCCACCAGAGACCAGCCAGAAAGTCGTAGCACCACATGACTCGTAACACCGGCGTACATACCCCGCGGGAGCCGCCCATTAAACATGTCTACAATCATCGGTGTACACTTCCCCGTTCTCGTAGGCATCAGACGCCCATGCAAACACTGACTTACGCCACACAAAGATAATAACAACACAGACATAGTCCTTGGGACCATATCAATCGCACGCCCAAGTCCTCACGACTTGACGTCTCGAATCAAAATGAACAATTACCCAAATTATCATAAGATCTCCGGTACAATACCAAAAGGAAAGAAAAACACATCAAACGACCTCAAATCTCAAGATTATCACATACTATTGTTACAAGATAGATCAACAACAAATGATTCACAACCACAATACCATAATACAACTCAAATCAAACATCAATCTGAAAACAAGGAAAAAGTACAAATCAAGGCTACATCTCAAATGTACCCAAAATCAACATCCTCCAGATCATCGAGCTCCTCGATCTCATTGACTCGAGGAAGACCCAAACCTGAACTCGCTGCTCCTCCTCGGCTATTCTTTCCTCTAGCTCCTGAAGCCTGATAGGACCTCTTGGATGAAGTACGGACTGGAGTAACAAAATGTCTCAAGGCCCGTGAGCTCTCTCGAGACCTACTAGCACTAGAACTCCTGCAGTGTTTCTGAAGGTGTCCCTACCTCCCACATGAACGACAAACGAAATCCGGCACTGTACAAAGAGTACTAACGTGCCCCGCTGAATCATAGTAAAACAAACAACAGTCGAACTCGTCGCCTGAGAAGAAGATGCTTTCCCAGCACGAAGATGACTAGAAAATGACCTCTTGGATGTCGGCGCCCGATGTCCCTCTGAATGAACTAGGATCCTAGTCCTCTCACCAGAAAAAACTGAAGGGTGCCTCCGAGCAAGCTCCTTGATCAAAAGCTCTACTCCAAGAGCCTTCTCGATGAATTCACCAAGTAAGTTACAATTATGGTTGAACAACTGCATCCTCAACTGCGGGTTTAGCCTCTTGCTAAAATACTTGATCTTATCCGCCTCAGTATGGATAACAGACGAAACAAACTGTAGAAATCCTTGAAACTTCTCAGTAATAACAATAACATCCACGTCTTTGACGGATTCGGGTTCAAAACCTCTGACAGCTTGGCTTCACGAAGTGGAGCCGGGTAATACCTCTCTAACATGAGAGTTTTGAACTCGCTCCAAACACAACCACGATCGGTGGGTTTCACAGAATGCCACCAAGAATAAGCGCCCTTACTCAGATAGTAAGCCGCGACTGCCACCTTACTCTCCTCCGGATACTGAACCACGTCGAAGAGTTTATCGAAATGTTCAAGCCAAATGAACAAAGCCAGCTGGTTCCAACGAACCCTCAATAATAGGCGGCCTCTGACGAGAGACATCGCCAACAATGTGACCCACTCCCCCAGTCTGCCCATGAAACGGCACCTGGAATCCCTACTGCGGTTGACCACGAACCATCGAGGCATGCATGGTCTCCACTATCTGCGTCATCTGAGTCATCTGGGCCATCATGCCCCTCATAAGCAAGAAAAGGTCGATGTGTCCACTCTCAGTCTGATCGACTTCTTGAGTATGACATCCCGAAGGAGAATCAATCACGTAGTTAGCACCACCATCCGAACTCTGATCCATCTCGGCATCTGCACACACATAGACATGAGGATTTGGGTTCTGGCTCGCTCTGCAGCGTTTACCCACTCTGTCATGTCCTCGGATCCCTCTATCCATACTGAAATAATAATGTCCGATCATGAAAAAGGCTCAAATACGCCTCACCGGCCAATCCAGAATGCTAAGCCAATAGCCAAACACGAGTAGACATACTCAACAGATAAATAATCACATCAATCATGCTAATCATAGCCAACACAGAGCCCACACGCTCCAAAACAAATATTCATGAATCAATCGCAACACTAATGTCACATACAAGTTTTACAAAAACATGTATAATCAATGGCATAATGAATGTATGAACATAAAGAGGATCGAGTCCTTACACAGGCCATATGAAGCTTCGAGGTCTTGTGATACTAGTCTTCACTGACGACGACTCAATGAAATAAAGACTCATACAGTCTCCCAACTATCACGACTCACAAAACCCGACTGTCCAGATTGTCATAACCTGACAGCCCCACTACTACCGCGTCGGTAGAGCCACATAACTCACATATCAGGGTATCTCACAACCCAATTCTCTGATACCATCTTCTCTAACACCCCCAAAATCTGATTGGGTTATTACAATGCCGTGGACCCCACGCCAGGAGATCCACCAGGTGAACACGACTAACATACATCAATCTGACCAAAAAGGAAAATCCTAGTCCCTACTATAATGTCCGATGAAATATTCCGACGTGGAATTTCAACAACAGTAATGGGCCTACATGGCCAAATTAAGAATACAACGACATCCACGAGCATTGCTCGGATAATACATGATGACAATGTCTTGAGAAAATGGAGAACACTCCAACCAGAATGACCAACACAAACACCAAAACAACTCGGGACTAGTATCGCACGAATGCCTCGTTGCCGTCGTCATGCCCCTGTGTCTCAACTCTATCCTTGCAAGCACCTAAAACATGAAAACATGTTCCGCCCCCACGGGGTCAGTCATCCAGATAATGAATATCAAGTACATGTACAACATGATATGCATCCAACGACAGAATAAACGGTACAATAATGGTAATACGAGATGCTCACAAACCAAAGTGAGAATCGAGCATTCGTGAAACACTATACCCACGGCACATGATCGGTACCCGCTCAACAGGTTAGAACACAAGTGCCCAACGGCGAATCATCAATACAGAACATAACAATGAACTACCCGAGGTAACCCAAACCAAAGCTGAAATAAATATGAATCACAATGCCCCAAGGCTCCAACGGAAATACCAAAACATCACAATGGCCTGAAAGCCCTCAGCCGAAGCTGCCAAATTCAATGCATCGATTACCTTAGAACGGTCAATCGATAACAATGATACAATGGATGGGAAATGTCTTTGATAGTCCCAATTCAATACATCGATTACCTTAGAACGGTCAATCGATAACAACGATACAACGGATGGGAAATGTCTTCGACAGTCCCAATTCAATACATCGACTACCTTAGAACGGCCAATCGATAACAATGATACAACGGATGGGAAATGTCTTCGACAGTCCCAATTTAATACATCAATTACCTTAGAACGGTCAATCGATAGCAACAATACCACGGATGTCTCGGCACCTTTAATCGGTTACCGATAACGAAGATTATAATCGAATACGTCAATGCCTTCAATCGGCCAATACAACATCAATAACGAAGCACCAATATCAATAACAATGATCACAACTGTCTTAAATCGACATGAATATCAACAACAACAATCGATACATCAATACCGCGAACCGGCTATCGACAACAATTTTACCAACAAGTATCGCAATGCCTTGAACCGGCCATTTACGAACAACAATAACATTTGGCATAATTTGCCAAAGGGTTTCGTATCAAACAATCCCCTGATATCAACAAAATCATAAAGAGACCGAGTCTCGAAATGATACACACATTCATACACATATATGATAACATTAATCTCATTGACTAGTACAAGTAAAAAACTTGACTCAAACCGAAGGCGATAAAGTCCTTCCACGATCAACGTCCTCCCACGAAACAACGAACGACGTCTTCCGATGATCACAAGCACTCGAACAACCTTGAATGAAATACGATTCATTCAATAACACAAAATAAATAGAAAACAACACCAAAGACGACCCGATTCAATCACGAATCGATTAAACTCCACAAACGAATACCATAGTCCTCAACTATGAATTCTAACATCCTCTAACACCTCAATGATTGATATGATCAAACGTTCTTAACACTTGTGAAAACAATTCAACAAGAATCACTTAAGAACGACATCAAATTAATAATCCTACAATCATAATATCATCAATATTATCATCAATACCTCAAGAACATCATCATCACAACAAACATGATGTCTTCACCAAAATCAATCACCAATTCCTCAAGAATTCAGATTAATCAACAAGATTAAATCAACCATTGTAAGATTATGACAATCATTACATAATTCCTCATAATCGTATCTCAAAATGGTTATAATCTCCTCAAGAAACACAAACAACAACATCAATCATATCAAGACTATGTCAGTCATATAACAATCTTAACATAACCCTACCTAGACATGATTAAAACCTCCAAACATCCTAAAACATCAAGAACAACTCCTCCTCAAACCACAATCATCATGTTCTTCATCATAAGTTATAGAAACTCACCAACAATCATGATATACTCCAACAATCACCAACTATACGAGGAAAACAACAACAACATCATCATAATCTAAAATCACTTGTAGAACAAGACATTAAGAGAACTTACCAATGAAGAACAAGAAGAACTCTCCAAACACCAGAGGAGCACCAACAAGCTTCCAACTCCAAGATCCAAATCAAGTTATGATGATCAAAAACATGTTGGAAGAGGCTAAATATCAAGAACAAGTCCAGAGGGACGGTTCTAGGGAGAGAAATGAGGTTTTGGTTCGTGAAGAAATGAAATACGAAACCAAAATATATAATCTAACAAGCACATTACAGCCGCTAACCAAAACGCATAACGTACGTTAAGCCACCTTACGTACGCAACCGTCCTTGCATAGCGTACGCTAAGCCAAGTCAGAACTCACTGACTCGAAATGGGACCTGCATTACGTACGCAATCCTGAACCCCTAACATACGTTTTATTGGTAACGTACGTAAATCCCATCACATAGCGTACGTAACCCCCCGTTGACTGCAATAATAAGATCTGATCGAAAGATTCCCGGCCCTACCAGCCGAAAGTTGACATCAAGGAAGGTTCCTACAACCGACCACTCATTACATACGTAACCATATAGGTTTAACGTACGTAATACCCATCTCATAGCATACGCAATGCTGCACATGTAGCGTACGCTATGGCTATATACTTGGCCAAAAAAATCCAAACTCCCCAAGCAACATCCAAATGATGAAACCAAACCGACAACAAGTATAAATATTTTTGATTCCGAAATATCCCCATACAATATACATTATATCAGTCAAATACAACAACCCTTGTACAATTCCAAATGAATATGTACAAAACAACAGTAACACAAAAAAAATTACCCCCGGATATTACATCAGGTTGGAGTACAAAAGGTAAATATGCATGCCCTTATTGTAACAAAAATTGCCAATCTATGTGGCTAAAACATGGGAAGAAACATTGTTACATGGGGCATCATCGGTTTCTTCCAAATGGACATAAGTATCGTACAGATCGGATACATTTTGATAGATCTATATAGAAAGTTCATAAGCCTAAAAGATTGTCTGGTTCAGAGATATTAAACCAGTTGAATGGTATGGTGAACTCATTTGGGAAGCCTGCAGCTAAAAATATGGGGAAAAAAAGAAAAAGAAATGAGAAATCTGAACCTGATTCTTCAACTTGTAAATACAACTGGAAGAAGGTGAGTATATTTTTCCAATTACCATATTGGAAAGAGAATCTTATTCCCCATAATCTTGACATAATGCATATAGAGAAAAATGTGTTGGAAAATATCTAATGGACTTTGCTTGGTGTTACTGCGAAGACAAAACACAATCTTAATTCTAGATTGGATCTTCAAAAATTAGGCATACGAAAACCACTTCATCCTCAGAGAGAAGGTGATAACGTTTATTTGCAATCTGCTTGTTTCACATTGGGTAAAAAAGAGAAAGATCTATTCTTACAAGTCTTAAAGAATGTAAAGGTACCTGATGGTTATGCATCCAACATCTCAAAGTGTGTTAATTTAGCAGAACGGAACATATTTGGTCTTAAAAGTCATGATTGTCACATTCTAATGCGACAATTGCTACCAGTTGCTCTAAGAAAATGTGTTCCTAAGTATGTCTGCAAAGCAATTATTTAAGCATGCCTCAGAAATAAAATAATGGGAAGCTCCAGAATCAAATAACACAATAAATGGTTGTGAAAGAACATGGATAATACCCGGAGCAACATTAGCATCAGCATAGTCTTTATATCTCATCTGATATGCACGATGAGATGCCATTCCTGAACTCGAAGCTCCTCCCTTGCCAGACTGACTCTTGCCTCTTCTGGCTCAGTCACTTTGTTGGGGTGGTGAAAAGGCAGATCGTGTATGAATGCTTGTCTCCCTCTCTACAGGCGAAGATGACTGTGAGATGGAGGCCCTGTCCCGACCTAGTAGTACATTGCTCGATGTTCTGATTTCTCACACTTGAAGCAATCAACCCACAGGAATAGGTATAAGGAGCGAATATAATCCACGCTATTGCAATAATAGCATCTCCTCTGATTATATGTAACTATTGAGGTATTTATGAAATTCTTTGTTGATCCCGATGGTAAAGGTGGCCTCCTTGAGGAATGATCGTTCAATTGTGGCTTCCGAAACCCTCTACCCTTGCTACTGAAGGGTTCCCGAATATATTCTATTTATTAGCCTCTGGAGCATAATTTGTAGCATCCGAACACATTAATAAGCTAGGGCCTTATCCTGATACCGCCTCAAAGTGATGCAGTCCAGTCCAAACATATATTTTCATATCTCTTGTTTTGGTGCACCTGTCAAAGGATCGGATCTTATCCTCTAAGGTCATGGATAAAATTCAGCTGCTTGCTGAAGATTTTTAATGGCCTGCGACACTAAAATATCTTGTGGTTCTGCAAAAATAAACTCTCTGACTGGTCTTGAATAGTACTCGGCTTCAATCACTATTCTAAATTCATCCCACTCACAACTCTCCCACCGGGTCTAGCAAGGAAATTGAGCAATTGATACTTTTCTCTCTTCTGGGTAGTTAACTTCCTCGAACACTATCTATATCTCATGTATCCAGGAGGTAAGGGTAGCTGCGCCGACAGATCCACAAATTTCGGGAGATTCACCCTAGAAACTTCTTGTAGCCATCTGTCTATATGAGGTCCTGGGTCCCGCCCCTCGAGTTGGTCTCCCGGGGGTACCTGCTGTCTTGCATCAGCTTGCATCTCTTGCACCACTTGTGCAAGTTGAGTAATTTGGTTCACCACCTGTTGTAGAACCGTTTGCACCACAGGATTGGCTTCCTTATTGTTCTCGGGTGCGTCTATTTGAGTATCAGCCTTATTGACGATCGAATTCTCTTCAGCAGCTGTAAGACCCCCGATATATTCAGGAATATTAAAGTGTCGTAAATCCTTTACGTAAGAATTTACAAGGCCGAAGAAATGAAAAGACAATAACAATACTAACAAACAACGGCAGCGGAAATAAAATACAACACGAGTCTGAAAACAGTACTGAAAGACAAACGTCAAATAGTGAATATTAATACATGACCAAATCCAACATCACAAATGACAACGTACTCGAGTACTTTATTGAAAACAATACAAACATACTACAAAGTAATCCGGCCATAACATCACTCAGCACCCTCGTCGTTATGCAGCTCTAGTGGTTGTTCTCCCGCTCTCCTGGATCCTGAACATAGCACAAATGTTCACCCCCGAAAGGGTTAGCACAACGATGCTAGTACAAGTACGATAATTATACAACAATGATTTATTCGACAATCCCTAAATAATAACATCAACAATATCAACAATAATCACGACAAGTATCTCCAACGAGAAACAGTAACAATGTACAACATATCATATGACTATCAACATACTAGTGGTACTCTAACGATCCAGCGCACACAGCTATAGATTCCCATGATGATCCCGTCGGACCAACACATGGTGGAAATACCTGTCCTACGATCTAGCGCACACATCTATATATTCCCATGATGATCCCGTCGGACCAACGCATGGTGGACAAACAATCGCAAAACACATACACAAACAATACAACAATCAACATAATCGACATCAATACGAATAAATGTAATTAAGGTACTTGCCTTAGCAAGGTGGCAAGAGATAAATACTCCAACGACTCTAACAAACTTGAGGACCGCTCCTTCATCTAATCATTCGCAAACCTCGAACCTTGAACAAATTGGAAAAATTACAACAACTCAACTTACGTAACAATTTAAACGTACGAACATCTACCATCCTAAACTATGGCCGAAAGTTGCCGACACTACGGATCCTGTCCGATTCTCTTCATAACGGATGTTAAATACTAAACGTAACGTACGTTAAGTCTGTGCCTTAGCGTACGTAAGCGCCTATGCCCAGCGCATGCTAAGCTTGTATCTGATAAAGTTCTCTCATCAGGCGACTTGTCTCACCTGATGCCATAACGTACGTAAAGCATGATAAGGTAACGTATGTTAGGTCTGTGCCTTAGCGTACACAAGCTCCTATGCCTAGCGTATGCTAAGCTTGTATTTGACAAGGTTCTCTGATCAGGCGACTTGTCTCACCTGATGCCATAACGTACGTAAAGCATGATACTTATCGTACGTTATGCTTATGCACATATTGAGGTACAAATATTGGTGTCTACAATTTCAAGTATATTCATCAAACCGATATAATTCTATACTTCAATCTTCATTCATGGTTTCGTCATTCATACGACTCCTATCAAAGGTATGATCAAACAAATACTAACACATTTTCGAAGGAATATGAAACAACCGTGTTCTAGGTTCAACTCGATTATCCTTAACATCATCAATCCATTCTAACCAAAAAAATATCGAAGTTTAGCCAATCAAACACCTCTTACGAAAATACGAAACATTCTTGGTGAAACTCCTAGAATTCATCTTCTTGAACACTTTGATTCTAGGAGATGATAATAACAAGTCTTGATCATTTCGAAAACATTATTCAATGTAAGTTTACAATCTCAGACAACTTCTCCCTACTTGTTCAACATAACGAGGCTCGAACTATAATGTTCTTAACAATGGTAAACCTAAGCATAATCATATCAACTTCCTTAAACATGGTGTTTGGTCAAGTAAGTCATCCATGGAATCTAATCATCTCAGTAGCATGTTCATAACATTCTTAAGAATATGAATTCAAGGTTGGAGAAAGCATTAACATACCTTAATATGAAGAAAATGTCAAGGCAATCGGTAGAATCCAACACCAGATGTTTGAGCACCAATCCAAGATGTCTTACTTCTTCAACAACCAAGTAAAGAGGCCAATATACTAGTTTTGTAAGGTTGGAAGCTCTAGGGAGAGGTAAGGTTCGGATAAAACTAGTGAAAGAATGAAATAGGGTAATGTCTTATTTATAAAACTCAGATCGTTACGTACGTTAGCCTCCCAATATTATGTACGTTATGCCCTTAACGTGCGCTATCTGAAATATTTAGCGTGCACTATCGTCCGACAGTAGCTACTGTCTCATTTCTGACCTTCTTAACGTACATTAACCCTTACCTGTTACGTACGTAATGAGCTATGAGTAGCATACGCTATCTCGGTCCTTTAGCGTACGTTAATCCCCGTTGACTTGCTTTTTCAAGAAGCTGTCCGGGCCATGCGGGGAATCTTATCCTTTTCCCCGTCCCAAGGTGGCCCATATGCCGACCAACCCTATCTTCCTGACTATACGTTACGTATGCTATGCTTCATTCATAGCGTACGCTATCCTCAGTCAATAACATACATTAAGCTCATTAGCTAGCATACGTTATGACGTAGCTGCATGCATGAATTTGCAACTTCTTCCTAATATGATCATGACTATTTGGAATACGAATACGGGGAAATCACACTTCGATTATAGATACCACAAGGTTGAACAATACAATGTTTAAATATAGATAAAAATACTCAACAATTATCCGGATGTTACATACTCTCCCTCTAAAAAGGAGTTTCGTCCGGAAACTTAAGACGAAAATAATTTTGGGTATCTAGACTTCATACTATTCTCTGTCTCCCAAGTGGCTTCTTTGACTCCGTATCGCGACCATTGAACTTTAACCAAAGTGATTGGTTTATTCCTCAATTGTTTGACTCGACTCTCGAGTATCTTGATTGGTTTCTCTTCGAACGTGCCATCCTTAGCGACTTCGACCTCGCTGAAATCAATTACATGACTGGGATCTGTGATGTATTTCCGTAACTGAGACACGTGAAACACATTATGAACGTGACTCAGTGATGGCGGTAAGTCCAACTTGTATGCCAACTCCACAACTCTATCAAGAATCTCGAATGGTCTGATATATCTCAGACTCAACTTTCCTTTCCTCTCGAAATAAAAAATACCCCGAGTAGGAGAAACCTTTAAAAACACGTGGTCCCTAATTCCAAATTCCAACCTCTCTGGTCCCTAAGTATCCTTAATGCCCCCAAAATGAGCCGACTTGGTTAAACGATCAACTATTACCCAAATCATGTTCATCCCTATTCTGGTCCTCGGCATATTAGTGATAAAGTCCATCAATATATTTTCTCACTTCCATTCAGGAATTGGAAGTGGCTTCAACATTCCGGCGGGTCGTTGATGTTCGATCTTAACCTGCTGACAAGTTCAACACTTCGAGACATATTCCGCCACATATTTCTTCATATTGCCCCACCAAAAATTCTGCTTCAAATCCTTATACATCTTACTGGTGCCCGGGTGAATAGAATAGGGCGTACTGTGAGCTTCCTTCATGATTGTCTACTTCAAGACATCAACATCGGGAACACAAAGTCGACTTTGGAATCTCAAAACTCCATCATCATGAATCACAAACCCTGGGGCCACACCCTTGCTCACTTGATCATGTAACCGAATCATCAGAGGGTCATCTAATTGTTTAGATTTGATTTCTTTAGTTAACGACGAAGTTAATTCCATCACACACATTTGCCCTTGGACTCCTTTCAACCACACTTCAATTCCCTCACGAATAAACTCTCGTTGAATGCTGGACTGGTAGGTGAGAGTCTCCAGCATCAAAATTGAAATGGATTTGCGGCTTAGTGGCCACTATGTTTGCTTTGCCTGGGTGATAAAGAATCTCCAAATCATAGTCTTTAATCAATTCTAGCCATCTCCTCTGCCACACGTTTAACTCTTTCTGACTAAAGATGTATTTGAGACTCTTATGATCTGTGAAGATCTGACAGTGAGTCCCATACAAATAATGTCTCCATATTTTCAAAGCAAAAACAACAGCTGCCAGCTCCAGATCATGAGTTGGATAATTTACTTCATATGGTTTCAACTGTCTTGAAGCGTAGGTGGTCACCTTATCATTATACATCAATACACATTCGAGATCTTGGTTTGAAGCGTCACTGTAAACTATGAACCCTTCAGTTCCCTGAGGTAGTGCTAAAATTGGTGCCGTCGTTAATCTCTTCTTCAATATATCAAAACTGACTGACACATATCGTTCCAATCAAACTTTTGGGTTTTCTCTAGCAATCGAGTAAGTGGGCGGGTAATTTTGGAAAACCCTTCCACGAACCGACGATAATACCCAGCAAGTTCTAAGAAACTCCTGACTTCCTTCACATTCTTAGGAGACTTCCAATCCAAGATTGCCTCGACTTTATGGGGATCTACTCAGACTCCTTCTGCTGATACCACATGACCGAGGAACATCACTTCGTTTAGCCAGAATTTGCACTTAGAAAGTTTGGCATATTCCTGCTCGTTTCTCAAGAGGTCCAAAACGATCTGTAAGTGCTGCGCATGCTCTTCCGGACTCTTGGAATAAACCAGTATATCATCGATAAACACAACTACGAATTTGTCCAAATACTCTTTGAACACTCGATTCATTAACTGCATAAACACAGCAGGCGCATTAGTGAGACCAAACGGCATCACCACAAATTCATAATGTCCGTAACGAGTTATGAATGCTGACTTCGGAACATCGGATTCCTTAAACACAACAGGCGCGTTAGTGAGACCAAATGACATCACCACAAATTCATAATGTCCGTAACGAGTTCTGAATGCTGACTTCGGAACATCGGATTCCTTAATCCTCAATTGATGATATCCCGATCTCAAATTGATTTTGGTAAAATATTATCGCTCCTTGCAACTGGTCAAACAAATCATCAATCCATGGGTACTTGTTATTGATCGTCATCTTCTTCAGCTCCCGATCGTCAATACATAATCGAAGTGATCCATATTTCTTTCGGACAAAAAGAACTGGTGCAGCCTAGGGTGAAACACTTGGCTGAATATAACCTTTGTCCAGTAACTCTTCCAGTTGCTTCTTCAATTCATACATTTCTGTAGGTGCCATATGATACGGCGCCTTAGAAATCGGTGTAGCTCCTGGTTCTAGCTCGATGGTAAAATCTATATCTCATCGTGGAGGTAGTCCAGGTAAATCATCAGGGAACACCTCCGAAATTCACTCACAACAGGAATGGATGAAAGCTCTACTTTCCCGTCTTCTTTCTTCATTGCGTAACACCAGTATCCAGCACAACCCTGTTTTAGCAGTTTGACGGCTTTCATAGATTTGATCACTTTCCATGAGCTTCTTGGTCTCCATCCCTCGAATAATAATTCGGAACCATCTTTAGCTATCATCGAGATATTTCTCTTTCGGTAGTTCACAATAGCTCCACATCGATTAAGCCAACCGTCTCCTAGAATCAGATCGTCTCCTTGCATCTCTATCATAATCAGATTTGAGAGGGACACTCCCTGCCTACAATTGATACAGGAAAACCTCTAATTTCTAAGTTTACCACAATTCTCTCTCCACTCAGTAAACCCAAAACATAAGGCTCACATTTATGAAAAAAAGAAATGTTCAAACGATTAACATAAGATAATGATATAAACGAATGTGTAGCCCCTGTATCGAACAAAACACTAACTGGTTGTGAAAGGATCTGAATGGTACCTGATGCAACAGCAGCATCCTGATCGTCTGCCCTCCTCATCTCATAAAGGTGTGGGGGAATGGATCCAGCTGCGAAGTATGAGCTCCATTTAACTTAGTGGTATCCCTGCAGAACATTACACGATGCCCCTCCTGTACGCAATCATAACGTGTCACTAGAGAACGGAAACAATCACGCGAAAGGTGTCCTGGGCGACCATAATTAAAACAGCTTTTGACCACTTCTGTTGGTGTTTATACTGATATGAAATTCTTTCCGCCTTTTGATGGGTGCGGGGGACCTCTTAAACGAATGAAAGGATGACTGGGCCTTACGGGGCCCACTACTCTTGTGCTCTGTGATACTACCAGAGACTTTTTGCTCCTTGGACTCCAAGAACTCTTTTCCATAGCTGCTTCTTTCATTTCATACGCCAGGGCTTTGTCTTGGTACTGGCGGATACTGGTGCATTCAAAACCTGACATGTACCTTTGTATTTCCGGCTTCATTCTCATATCAAAGTGAATCATCATTCTGCATCAGTTCTGACCAGGTGTTGAACAAACGCCAGCTACTGATTAAACGTTTTAATCGCCTGAGCCACTGGCACATCCGACGTCTGCGCAGAGAAAAATTACCGAACTTTAGCTTCCCTCACCGGACGAGGGAAGTACTGAGCTTCCATCATGAGTTTGAACTCTTACCAACTGGCATCATGATCAATAGGTCGGATGGCTTCCCACCATTCGGACGCTTCCCCTGTCAGAAAGTACTGGTCAATGGGAGCTCTACGGTCGTCTGGGCAGTTAATACCTGCGAATACTTTCTCTAGCTCTCCCAACCAGTGGTCCTATGTAAGTGTCTCAGAAAATCTATCGAATTTTGGTGGGTGCATCCTCGCCACATCTTGTAGCCATCTGTCTCCACGATTTCCCAAGTATGGGATGCATCCTGTCCACCACTTGAGCAAATTGAGTCATCTGGTTGACCACCTAACGAAGGATGTCGGGAATGGCAGGATTTGCATTTGTCTCCACTGTCTGTTCTTGTTCATTATTGACGGACTCCTGCTGTTCGCCAGAATTGGAGTGAGCCTGATTTGACAGTGAATCAGGAACATAAGGTGAAGCTTCCCTCTCAGCGTTCCTACGTCCGCGTCCACGACCGCGACCACATCCACGTCCTCCGCTCAACATACTGTAAGCATAAACACTCAATATACAGGGGAATAATATCGTCCTGACGTTCAAGTATAAAAAGGTACAACATGTAAAGGACAAGGTAGAGTTTAGAAAACTTACAACCACCGCTCGCACGAAGACGTAGGCAGTACAATGATGTTATGCACGGCCGGTTACCTCAAAATACATATATGACCCCTATTTTAACCCAACGGCCAAGATATCCATAATCTTAGCTCTGGTACCATATTCTGTAACACCCCCGATATATTCAAGAATATTACTGGTCCGTAAATCCTTTACGTAAGAATTTATAAGGCTGAAGAAATGAAAAGACAATAACAATACTAATAAACAATGGCAGCGGAAATAAAATACAACACGAGTCTGAAAATAGTACTGAAAGACAAACGTCAAATAGTGAATATTAATACATGACCAAATCCAACATCACAAACGACAACGTACTCGAATACTTTATTGAAAACAACACAAACATATGACAAAGTAATCCAGCCATAACATTGTTAGGAATACTTGTTAGATTTTGATGATGTCATTAATCTAAATTCAAATGTTTATTACTTGGCAAAAATGTAAGGAAGAACCAAATGAGTATCTTCCATAGGCCAAATAATGTTAAATGTAAAACTTGGCAAAATGTAAAGAAGAACCAAATGAGTATCTTCTATAGGCCAAAAATAAGTTAGGCTTAAAATCAGCTAAGTACTAAAAATCAACTGAGTTCATCAGAGAGGTACAGCCGAGTCAAGTCAGAGTAGTTCTGGTCACTACGGATAATAATCAGTGATGTTTGACCAGACTGCAGTCAAGATACCTCAGACAAGTCATCTGATCAGACAAGTCCTAAAACAGTGAACATCAGAGAGGTCCAGACTGCAGAGAAAATAACTGCACATCAGCCTAGTCGAGATCAGCCAAGTACTCCAAGTCCACATCAGCATGCGTTGAAAAGTCAAGTATTACGTAAAGTCACATGCAACGTGAAGAGACAAATTGGAGAGATTCCCGCAAAAGATATGAATTAAATAATTCATCCAGACCCACCTTGAAGACTTTAATCGTATTATATTCAAAAGGTTCAGCGCATCACATGCAGCGTCTTCACAATGGTCGGAAGATAGATTAAAATATGGGAATCCAGCCTTGCAACGTTCAGAAAAGAATAAACAAAGAAGTCTCCCTCCAACGGACTGATTTGTTACAGATTTGCAACGGCTATGAAGAAATGCTCAAGGATCAACACCTATATATATCCGAAGATTTGAAGTTGAGCATATACCGGTGCGAACATACTTTCAAGCGATCAAAGCATTCAAGCAATCTAAAAGCGAAATACAGCATCGTGAAAAGAGCGGTTCTAAAAAGTTCATACTTGAAGAAGCTCTTAGTTGGAGAAGACAAAAACTCGTGTCTTAAATCCTGAGTTCGGGGTACTTCACTGGTTGAAGTTCGAGACTGTAAAGGCATCCAAGGATCGAGGATCAAGAGGTGCAAGGCAGTCAAGTGTGTTACAACGGCACGGATTTTCACTAGTTGGAAGCTGTTGTAGTTTGGTTGAATCACTGTAATATTTATCACTGGTTGAAAATTATAGTGAATTCATCTCCAACTGGTTTGGAGAAAAGTGGATTAGTAGAGGATTACCCCACCTCTGAGACCACTATAATTGCCTGCGTACTTTACTGTTTTATAGCATCATACTTTAACTGCTGCATTCATTGTTAAGTGTTTCATTACTTGTTTTGTATTCGTCATCAGCTGACTTCCGCATGTATTAAAAACAAACGACTCCAAGTCATTTGTTTATCTATCAGCAGAAGAAACTTACTCTTTGAGAAAAAGAGTTTAAGAGTTTCAATAAGTCTATTCACCCCCCTAGACTTATTCCTGGACGACTTGTGACCTACAAGTGGTATCGGAGCGGTTGGTTCATTTATTTCACGAACCAGATCTATATCAGAGATATATCTTGACTCTCATTTTAAAATGGAACACATGCACTCTAGACTACCTGTGTTTTCAGTTGATGAGTATGATATTTAGAAGATAAGGATGCAGGCACACTTATCTTCAATCCATGATGACATGTGGTGCATCATAGAGGATGGTCCATTCATTTTCGAGAAGGACAACACTGCAGAGGAGATTGCAGCATGGAAGCCAGAGAAGATCCCAAAGAAGAGGACAGAGCTGACTCCCGAAGAAAGAAAGCTGGCCAATCTTGATAACCGGGCCATAGATGTGCTATATCAAACTCTTGACAAATCCACCATGGTCAAGATCAAGAATTGCAAGAATGCCAAAGAAATCTGGGACACATTAGCCCTAATATGTGAAGGAACGGAGCTGATCAAGGAAAACAAATTGTCAATTGCTATTCAAAAATTTGACAACTTCAAAATGAAGAATGGTGAATCCATAGACCAAGTGGACACAAGGTTCACTGAGATTATCAATGAGATCAACTCCCTCGGCAAATCTTATGGCAATAGGGAGATGGCGCTGAAGGTTCTAAGATCTCTCAATCCTGAATGGAGTATGAAGGCAGTGGCCATGAGAGAGTCCAAGGACCTCAACAAGATAAAGATCCAAGAGATGTTCTCTGATCTGAAGGATTATGAGTTCGAGCTTCCAAGTTCATCCTCAACTGAGCCTGCAGAGAAGGGAATAGCCTTTGCAGCCGAGTCCCCCGCCAAGAGCTTATCTGATGTAAAACCTCCAAATCCATTAGATTTTGAGGAAGAAATGACGTTCATTATGCAAAGGTTCAGCAACTTCCGGAAAAACTACTCCAAATACAAGAAAAATTATAAGGAGAATCCCAGAAGGAACCAGAAAGCCGGAAGCTGGAAGGTGGAATGCTACAATTGTCACAAGACAGGACACATTCAGATTGACTGTCCTGAGCTTAAGAAGGATGAGAGCAAGAAGGAGGTGGGCAGAAAAGAAGATAGAAGGAAGGCCCTCATCAGAGAAGATCAGGAGCATGTAGAATCAAGCAGCGGATTCTTCTCTGATGATGATGAAGAGTATGATTGCCTGATCTCCAACCTAACTGATGAAGAGGTAACATCAAAACCCTCTGGTTCAAATAACAGTTCAGCCATGTCACAAGATATGGATCTACATGAATCTGTAAATGAACTATTTAAAGATTTTGAGACACTTAAATCTGCACACCTAGCTGTATCAGCCGAGAAGACTCAGCTGCAAGATGAGAATAGGCAGCTGAAAAATGAATTTGAAAAACTCAGCCTAGAACTGAATAAGGTTGAGATAACTGCAGCTGACTTGAAAAACCAGGCTGATGTTAATACAGTTGAGATAAATCGACTAACTGTTTTACTTAAAGAAAAATCAGCTGCACTTGCTCATGGCAAAACCGAATTTACTAAGCGGACTCAGGAAAATAAGAGTCAGGCGCAGGAAATAACCTCCCTATAGGTGTCTTCAACCCTGGAAGAATTGTGTACCAACAAAAGGCCACTATATTCCAGATCAGGCCTTGGATATGATCCTCACACTCCCTCTAGTTCCAAAACCACTTTCGTCAAGGGAGAAACAATTGTCTCGACTGCTGAGCCTACATATAAACCAATATTTAAAAATAGGCAATAGCCAAGTCACAAGTCTAGGCTGCAGCCAGGTTACACAAGGCAGCCACCTAGACAAGTGACTAGGCAATGGCCCAGGCAAAGACCTTGCACAACATGCCCACTATTATCAACAACTCCCTAAAAACAGATTTCAAAATGGGAGGGGCAGGTGGAAACCTCAAGGTTATCCTAATTTCCAAAATGAACAAGTGTGGAGACCTCAAAGATTTGATAAATGGTCTCATCCAAGGTTTAGAAATGGCCAACACTATCAATATTTTGAGGAATATCCGGTATACAATCCCAACAGGAGATTCAGACCTCGTCCTTACACACCTTATAAGGGTTATAATGATAACAACTTTCACAATCCAAGGAGAAATCAATTCTCCAGGAAACCAGCTAACCCGAGAGGACCCACACAGATCTGGGTACCTAAATATCTGCTTGTTTGATTGCAGAAAAGGTGGAAGGACTACAACCACATCTCCACAAATTCAAACTTTGGAGGTGAAGAATGGTTTGTAGATTCTGGATGCTCAAGGCACATGACCGGGAACAAGAAGATGCTGTCCAAATACACCAAAGAAAGAGGTCCTGATGTAACCTTTGGAGATAGCTCTAGAGGACAAACAAAGGGCTTTGGAGAGCTGCACCGAGGAAATATTGTGATATCCAAAGTTCATTATGTCAAAGGGCTCAAGTACAATCTCCTGAGCATAAGCTAGTTTTGCGATGAGAAGAATCTAGTAGTCTTCACCATCTGGAAATGCATGGTGATAGATATCTTATCTGGTGAAGTGAAGCTACAAGGATTCAGAAGGAGAGATGTCTACATGATAGATTGGAACACAGGAACACCTAACTCCTGTTTTCTATCTAAGACAGTAGCTGAGAATGGATGGCTGTGGCACAAAAGATTATGTCACCTGAACTTCAAAGCCATCAACAAGATTAGTTCTCAGAAGCTGGTCAGAGGACTTCCAGATGAAGCATTCAAGAAGGAAGCTCTTTGTGATGCCTGTCAGAAAGGAAAGAAGACCAGAGCATCATTCAAGCCAGTACAGCCTACAACTCTTACAAAAAGGATATTAGATCTACTCCACATGGATCTATTTGGTCCTATCAAGCCAAGGACTCTAAGCGGTCGAAAGCATGCACTTGTTGTAGTAGATGATTATTCACGGTACACTTGGATTATCTTTCTGTATAAGAAAAGTGAAACCTTGACCAAGCTACCTGAGCTGCTGAGAAGGATCCAGAATGAGAAATCCCTATCTATCATAAAGATCAGATCGGATAGAGGAGGAGAGTTTCTCAAAAAGGCGATCACTGATTACAATGATCAGAATGGGATCCAAAGATGAGCTCTGCACTGTGACTCCCAAAGAATGGCGTTCTTGAAAGAAGAAATGTAACTCAAGAAAGCAAAGCAAGGTCCATGATTGCAGATGACCCGCCCAAAAGGTTCTCGGGTCAAGTCAACACTGACTTGCCATACTCAGAATAGGAGTATGATAGTAGGGAGACATGGCAAAACTCCCTATGAGGTTTGGAATAATAGAACTCCTACTGTTTCTTACTTTCACGTTTTTGGTTGTAAGTGTTTCATCCACAACAACGGTAAAACACAACTAAATGCCTTGGATGCTAAAACTGATGATGGTCTCTTTATGGGATACTCACAAAGAAGCAAGGCATATAGAGTTTTTAATAAAAGAACCTTAGTTGTGGAGGAAACACCCCATGTTGTTTTTGATGAATCTACTGTTGAGTACAGGAAGCAAGTTGAGCTAATTGAGAACCAGCTCAAATCAGCAACCCTTGAAGAAGTCATTGTACATGACACTGGAATGGTGGACTCACCTGCAGACCAGCCTGAAGATCCAACTGTAGCTGCTGAAGACCCAACTACAGATCAGACAGGATCACCAAACCTATCTGATCCAGTTGCCGCTGATGAAGACACAACTGTAGCTGATAAAGACTCATCTACAGATCAGACCCAACCTGCAGATGACAAGACGGTAGCTAATCCAGCTGCAGACCAAGGAGACCAGAACCCAGCTGATGCAGAAATCCACCCGAGCAATTCAACAGGGGGAACAGACCCAGAAGAAGATGATATCCCCAAGTGGCTCAAAGACCATCCAATTCAGCAAATCATCGGGAAGCTGACTGATGGAGTTAAGACAAGACAGTCAACTCTACCCGCAGGAATGGCAATGTTCTCATGATTTATGTCACAGATAGAACCTAAAACAACAGAACAAGCCTTGGAAGATTATTCATGGATCAATGCCATGCAAGAAGAACTGGAGCAGATGGAAAGAAACAAAGTTTGGGAACTAATGCATGCACTGTATCACAAGAAGGTCATTGGCACCAAATGGGTGTACAAAAACAAGAGTGATGAAGATGGAGCTGTTGTTAGGAATAAAGCCAGACTCGTTGCAAAAGGTTATGCACAGTGTGAAGGAATAGATTTTAATGAAACCTATGCACCTGTTGTAAGATTAGAGGCCATCAGACTATTCCTCGCATATGCTGCATTCAAAGATTTTGAAGTCTATCAGATGGATGTAAAGAGTGCTTTTCTTAATGGCATCCTAGAAGAAGAAGTCTATGTAGAGCAACCCCCAGGTTTTGTCAAAGGAGACAAAGTCTACAAGCTGTTCAAGGCTCTCTATGGACTTAAGCAAGCACCAAGAGCGTGGTATGAAACACTGTCTGTGTTTCTTGAGAAGAATGGTTTTTGCAAAGGAAAGGTGAACAAGACCCTATTCAGAATGGAGCACGAAGGCCACATATTAATAGTCCAGATATATGTGGATGACATCATATTCGGCTCAACCAATCCAGAGCTATGTGAGAAATTCTCCAACCTCATGCAAGGAGAATTTGAGATGAGTATGATGGGAAAGCTCAACTTCTTCCTCGTATTACAAGTTAAGCAGATGGAAAATGGAATTTTCATCAACCAAGCTAAGTATACCAAAGATCTGATCATGAGATTTGGAATGGAATCAGCCAAACCAGCAAGAATTCTTATGAGCACAAGTACTCACCTAGATGCAGATGAGGGAGGCATATCAGTGGACTCAACTCACTACAGAGGACTCATTGGATCATTGCTTTACCTCACTGCAAGACGCCCTGACATATCCTATGCCGTAGGAGTTTGTGCGCGATTCCAATCTAAGCCTAAGCAGTCACATCTAGATGCAGCAAAGAGAACAATTAAGTACCTTAAGTCTACAGTCAATGTTGGACTATGGTATCCCAAGGATGATAACTTCGAGCTGTCAGGATATTCAGATGCAGATTTCGCAGGATGCAAAATTAATAGGAAAAGCACTAGTGGAACGTGCCAATTCCTAGAAACCAGACTGATATCCTGGTTTAGCAAGAAGCAGGTTTCTAACTCTATCTCCACCACAGAGTCAGAACACCTAGCTGCAGGTAGCTGTTGTGCACAGATCTTATGGATCAGACAACAGCTGAGGGATTATAATATCATTGCCAATGAAGTCCCTATCTGGTGTGATAACAATAGTGCTATTGCAATAACCAACAATCCGGTTTTGCACTCAAGGACCAAGCACATTGATGTTAAGCACCACTTAATCAGAGACCACGTGCTTAACAAGAGAGTTAGAGTTGAGAGAGTCAGCACAGACTACCAAATAGCTGACATCTTTACCAAACCTCTGCCAGAAGAAAGGTTTTTGGAGCTAAGCAGAGATCTTGGTCTACTAGATTGGGAATTTAGTACAGAAGCAAGCTGAAGCATCTCAGAGGAAGGACGGACCCAACTGATTAAAGGAATCAGATCCTAGCTGATGCAGGCAAGAGGACGAAGGACGGACAAAGGAACTTAGCTGATCAGAATCTCACGCAAGAAGTCCATGGAGTCAACTCACCTGATGCAGAGCAGTCAACAGTCAACAGTCAAACCAGCTAAGTTTTCTAAACTCAACCGACCTCTGAATATTTAATTATTATCTGCCATATGTATAATAATGTTATATTAATTTTGCAATAATATTATATTAATTTTGGCCCACAAGTGGCATTTAAATACACGTGGCGATCACTTGATAAATCGACCTCCACGGTAGCCAATTAAAACCAACTGTCAAATTTTAAAATCTAAACCTGGACCACCGTTTCGAATTTGAAATTTAAATAGAATCTCAAAAGGCATACCACCATTTCAAAATAAATAATAATTTAATCCAACATCTTTTCATCTCCTTTATAAGGAAGGAAACCCTTCACTTTACTCTTTACGCTTACCAAACCCTAGATTTACAGAGCAAAAATTCTTTGAACTCCAAATACACTAAAAAATCCTTTGTTTGCAGCAATGGAATCGTATTTCGAAGGCGTCACTACTACAAAAAGATTTAACAAATGTTTCGAGCGCTTTTAACAGTTCAGAACCATTGTTAAATGTCCCATTAAATTTAACAATGGTTGTCTAAGAATCATTGTTAAAATTAATGATTGTTAACAACCGCTGTTAAATTTATTTATTTTTTTAAATAATTTTTTTTAATAATTTGAAATTATTTTTTTAATATATTATTTTTTTTAAAAATATATATATTCCCGCCCAGTCCGCACCCGCCCCGCCAGCGATCCGCACATAATATGTATAAATGTGCATTTCCGCTACTCACGGGATTTGAACCTGTGACATCAATGAGATGGAGGTGGGTATCAAACCAGTGAGCCAAAGTCATTTGTTGTTCAAATATTGATTTCTATTATATAAGTATACAATAAACCATATATATATGTATATAAATATATATAATATATATATATATATATTATATGTATATGTTTGTTAATATTTTCAGAATTATTTTCAAAATATATTAATATTTATTATATTGCACATTTAATAACTAATGATCAATATAAGTATACAATAAACCATATATATATGTATATGTATATATTATAATTTTCAATATATAATGTAATATAATTTTTAATATTAATATATAACAAAATATATTAATATTCAATATATTCCACATTTGATATAATATAATTCATAAAATAATATGTATATATTATAATTTTTAATATATAATGTAATATAATTTTTAATATTAATGTATAACAAAATATATTAATATTCAATATATTCCACATTTGATATAATATAATTCATAAAATAATATGTATATATTATAATTTTTAATATATAATGTAATATAATTTTTAATATTAATATATAACAAAATATATTAATATTCAATATATTCCACATTTGATATAATATAATTCATAAAATAATATGCATATATTATAATTTTAATATATAATGTAATATAATTTTTAATATTAATATATAACAAAATATATTAATATTCAATATATTCCACATTTGATATAATATAATTCATAAAATAATATGCATATATTATAATTTTTAATATATAATGTAATATAATTTTTAATATTAATATATAACAAAATATATTAATATTCAATATACTCCACATTTGATATAATATAATTCATAAAATAATATGTATGTATTATATTTTTTAATATATAATGTAATCTAAGTTTTAATATTAATATATAACAAAATATATTAATATTCAATATATTGCACATTTAATATAATATAATTCATAAATAATATGTATGTATTATAATTTTTAATATATAATGTAATATAATTTTTAATAATATATAACAAAATATCTTAATATTCAATATATTGCACATTTAACAGCGGTTCTAGAAAGAACCGCTTTTAAATGTACAGATTTAACAACGGTTCTACAAGAACCGCTGTTAAATGTACAGATTTAACAACTGTTCTACTAGAACCGTTGTTAAATGTCTGAATTTAACAATGTTTTCTTATAACCATTGTTAAATGTGCAATTTAACGTGATTCTTACGGAACATTGTTAAATGTGCAGATTTAACGGCCATGAAACCATTGTTAAATTGCCATCGTTTCATTTTAACAGCGGTTTTTTTAGAACCGCTGTTAAAATGCCGCAGTTAAATGCTGTTTTTGTAGTAGTGCGTTAACATGAAGGCGGTCAAGGACCAGATTATCTTCTCTCTGGTCGTTGATTTCGAAGGTTTATTGGAAGCAAATCTGGAGAATTACGACGTGCTTGACCTAATCCATTCAATGAAGCTAAATGGGATCTACCCATTCCTGGATATCAGCCCTCAACATTTGTACAAGGAGGATGTTATCGCGTTCTATCGCGAAGCCTATTTGATTCAGGGAGGAATTAGGAGCACTGTTGGCGGAGTGCAAGTCGACATATCGCCGGAGTCGATTTGTACAGTTTTCGGTATGAAACACCGTGGCTTAGCTGTCGAAGCCCTCAAGCAGAAAGCAGCCGACACCTGGATGAAAATCAAGGCGGACAATCATCCGGAAAAGCTGAAACTCACCGCCAAAAGGAGCGAGATTAAGAAGGTCTATCGATATGCGTTGGATATAACCAACAAAATCATTATGGGTATGGCCGGCAGTTACGACCAACTGTCGTCGGCGAAGTTCATGGTGCTGGGAGCACTGATTCAAGATGAGGAAATTGATTGGGCTGACTATATTTTTAGGCAACTTGTTTGAGAAGTCAACAAAGCCGAATGGCTTTCTGATGAAAAGAGATTCAGATCCAAGCTGGCGTTTGGAACGCAGATGAGTTGGATCCTTGAGAAGACAGGTGTGGCGAAGGGAAGTACTGACCCCTTCCATACCAACAAGAGACTTGGTCATCTGGACCAAGAAACTTTGAGGAAGTTAGGAAACAACAGAAGAGCAGCGCAAATATTAAAGGAGCTGCCTGACACAAGGACTTACCCCAGATATTATTCATCAAGCGAGTCGGACCGACCTGCAGACGTTAACCCAACTGCAGTCGAGTCAGACTCCGTGTCAGATAACACTCCAATAGCTGTCCGATTCAAAAGAAGGGGACTAGACCCTGGAGAGCCATCCGTCATGCAGTCATCTCCAGAACCCTCTCCCAAGAAGCCCAGGCGACTGCAGTTTAGTCATGAGGAGCAGTCAGATTACTATGCCAGTCCTGCAGCCAGGTCACCTACTTACCTGGAACACCAGCCTGCTCCAGGCAGCCTGGAAACTCAGATCGTGGCTGTCCTCACTCCAGCATACATTCCAGAGGAAGAAGAAGCAGGTTTAATCATCTCAATCCCTGAAGCAAATTACACATTTAACCTGTTGGACAACAATGTTTTCAACCTGTCCATAGAACAATTACAGCTTGTTAAACCACAAGCCTTAAAACACTCATTTGTTAACATTTTTGAAGAGTGGAAGTTTTTCAAAACACTGTCATTTACGGAACTTCAGTCTTATATTGAAACCAGTGGTTGGGAATATCCCCAAGCCACAGAGGATGTACTGATTCATTTTTGTAAAGAATCAGACATAGTGTTGATCCTCCAGGAGAATTGGTTCATGTCTCATTTTAAAACCAACATGGACCAATTCATCCATTCCATTATGTATAGTATTTTTGATGGTTCATTTGGAAAAGAAGATGAGGAGGAAGAAGAGAGAGAAATTAGAATTGAAGAAGTAAATGGAGAAGAAGAGGTTATTGTTTTAGACGACGACGAAGAAGAGCAGAAAGAGAGAAAAGAAGAAGAAAACATTTTAGTTGAAAAACAATAAGAAGAAGTGGAGAAAACAGAGGAGTTGATTGATAAAGAAGAAGTAGAACAGGAGGAAGATGAAGGAGAGAAGGATGATGATGAAGGTGAGAAAGATGATGACAATGAAGGAAAAGAAAAAGATGAGAAAAAGGATGATGATAATAATGATGATGATGAGGATGATGATAAGGATGAAGGAGGAGATCAAGGAGCTGAGAAAGAAAAAGAAAAAGATGAAGAAGAAAAAGAAAAAGATGAAGAAGAAAAAGAAGAATAGGAGAAGGAAAAGGAGCCAGAGAAAGAGCCGGAAGTAGAGGCTGCAGACAGGGCTGAGGCACCTGCCCGGTATACCAGCCTGGATGTCGAGTTGGCTGAGGACTCCAGATCAGGGACACCAGAAAAGACCCCATCTGGAGTACCAGCTGCAGATAGGAGCCTGCAGTCCAGTGGTTCATTTGTAGAAGGCTCAGGCGAGTACTCTCCACCATCGCAGATCTCACCTGTGATGACTGAGCTGATTCGTCAAATAGTGAAGGATACCATTAGAGAGCTGCTTGCATCTCAGGTCACCCCTGACCTCCAATCCATCAATACCAAGATTGACACTTTGCTGCAGAGGGAAGTACCTCAGCTTCCTCCCCCTACGAACAACAGAATGCCATTTGGCATGTCTGACTAGATGTGCAGAATAGAGCAGCAGTTGAGTACTTTAGTTGATGCTGGCAAAAAGGGGGAAGATAGAATACAGGGGGAAGGCAGCATTCAAGGAGAGATAAGGGAGGAGCTTAGAACGAAGAAAAGGCAGGATGTCCAGATGATCACTGCTGGGACATCCTCAGCCAAAAGGAAGGGAGGAGCAGAACCAGAAGAACAGGCTGATCAGCCTGCAGGCAAGAAGAGCAGGACTAGAGGAGGTTTTGAGCCTACTCTAGAGTGGGAAGGTAAGGAGTTGTGGTTTGTTGAAGATTTTGTACCTTATGAAGCTCTACCCATGTGGGGATCTGCAAGGAAAAAATTCATTAGAGACTACTACATCTGGGAAATACTCCAGGATGATAATCTCACCCCACAGCAGATCTTCATCAACTTCATGGAAGAAGCCCACCCACAACTCTGGACTATTCTGAAGAAACATGTTGAGGCACACAATGCTTATCCCATGATCCCCCCATTCAGTGCCAAAGATCCTCCTACTTTGGAGAAAGGTAGTGCGTTGGATGAACTTGCGCTACAGAGAAAAATCAAGAAGCTGTGTCTTGAGAATAAGTTTTCATCCCAAGAAGAGCAAGACTTCGCAGCTCTTGTTGTGAAGAGGACGTATGGTCTTGCCCCTGTCAAGACAAGACCAATCGGAGCCAAACCCTTCAGGCCTGCCAAACAGCCTATTCGAAGAGACAGAGGAAGAGGCAGATGACTTTCACTTATTTTGTACTTGTAATGATTTTATTTATTTATGTACTTGAAATTTTTCTTGTAAATTTCAGACATGTATGTGTAATTGATTCAGAAAATTTTATAACAGTCTTTTGAATGACAATTCCCAGTTGTCTCAAAGATTAGACTGATTTTAGTTTGTGTCTTGCACTCAAGTGCAGACTTGCTTATTTGAATATTTCCTTAAAGTTTTGCCATCATCAAAATAGGGGGAATTTGTTAGGAATACTTGTTAGATTTTGATGATGTCCTTAATATAAATTCAAATGTTTATTACTTGGCAAAAATGTAAGGAAGAACCAATTGAGTATCTTCCATAGGCCAAATAATGTTAAATGTAAAACTTGGCAAAATGTAAAGAAGAACCAAATGAGTATATTCTATAGGCCAAAAATAAGTTAGGCTAAAAATCGGCTAAGTACTAAAAATCAGTTGAGTTCATCAGAGAGGTATAGCCGAGTCAAGTCAGAGTAGTTCTGGTCAACAAAAATCATCAGTTATGTTTGACCAAACTGCAGTTAAGATACCTCAGACAAGTCATCTGATCAGACAAGTCCTAAAATAGTGAACATCAGAGAGGTCCAGACTGCAGAGAAGTTAACTGCACATCAGCCTAGTCGAGATCAGCCAAGTACTCCAAGTCCACGTCAGCATGCGTTGAAAAGTCAAGTATTACGAAAAGTCACATGCAACGTGAAGAGACAAATTGGAGAGATTCCCGCAAAAGATATGAATTAAATAATTCATCCAGACCCACCTTGAAGACTTTATTCGTATTATATTCAAAAGGTTCGGCGCATCACATGTAGAGTCTTCACAATGGTCGGAAGATAGATTAAAATATGGGAATCCAGCCTTGCAACGTTCAGAAAACAATAAACAAAGAAGTCTCCCTCCAATGGACTGATTTGTTACAGATTTGCAACGGCTATGAAGAAATGCTCAAGGATCAACACCTATATATATCCGAAGATTTGAAGTTGAGCATATACCAGTGCGAACATACTTTCAAGCGATCAAAGCATTCAAGCAATCTAAAAGCGAAATACAGCATCGTGAAAAGAGCGGTTCTAAAAAGTTCATACTTGAAGAAGCTTTTAGTTGGAGAAGACAAAAACTCGTGTCTTAAATCCTGAGTTCGGGGTACTTCACTGGTTGAAGTTCGAGACTGTAAAGGCATCCAAGGAACGAGGATCAAGAAGTGCAAGGCAGTCAAGTGTGTTACAACGGCACGGATTTCCACTGGTTGGAAGCTGTTGTAGTTTGGTTGAATCACTGTAATATTTATCACTGGTTGAAAATTATAGTGAATTCATCTCCAACTGGTTTGGAGAAAAGTGGATTAGTAGAGGATCACCCCACCTCTGAGACCACTATAATTGCCTGCGTACTTTACTGTTTTATAGCATCATACATTAACTGCTGCATTCATTGTTAAGTGTTTCATTAGTTGTTTTGTATTCGTCATCAGCTGACTTCCACACGTATTAAGAACAAACGAATCCAAGTCATTTGTTTATCTATCAGCTGAAGAAACTTACTCTTTGAGAAAAAGAGTTTAAGAGTTTCAATAAGTCTATTCCCCCCCTCTAGACTTATTCCTGGACGACTTGTGACCTACAAACATCACTCTCCTGGATCCTGAACATAACACAAATGTTCACCCTCGAAGGGGTTAGCACAAGAATGCTAGTACAAGTACGATAATTATACAACAATGATTTATTCGACAATCTCGGAGCAATAACATCAACATTATCAAAAATAATCAAGACAAGTCTCTCCAATGAGAAACAGTAACAATGTATAACATATCATATCAATATCAACATACTAGAGGTATTCCAACGATCCAGCGCACACAGCTATAGATTCCCATAATGATCCCGTCAGACCAACGCATGGTGGAAATACCTGTCCAACGATCCAACGCATACAGCTATAGATTCCCATGATGATCCCGTCGGACCAACGCATGGTGGACAAACAATCGCAACATATATACACAATACAACAATCAACATAATCGACATCAATACAAATAAATGTAATTAAGGTACTTGCCGTACAAAGGTGGCAAGAGATAAATACCCCAACGACTCCAACAAACTCGTAGACCGCTCCTTCGACTAATCGTTCGCAGATCTCGAACCTTGAACAAATTGGAAAAATAACGACAACTCAACTTACGTAACAATTTAAACATACGAACATCTAACATCCTAAACTATGGCTGAAAGTTGCCGACACTACGGATCCTGTCCGATTCTCTTCATAACGGACGTTAAATACTAAACGTAATGTACGTTAAGTCTGTGCTTTAACGTACGTAAGCTCATATTCCTAGCGTACGCTAAGCTTGTATCTGACAAAGTTCTCTGATCAGGCAACTTGTCTCACCTGATGCCATAATGTGCGTAAAGCATGATAGCGTAACGTATGTTAGGTCTGTGCCTTAGCGTACGCAAGCTTCTATGCCTAGCGTACGCTAACCTTGTATTTGACAAGGTTCTCTGATCATGCGACTTGTCTCACCTAATGCCATAATGTACGTAAAGCATGACACTTAACGTATGTTATGCTTTTGAACACATTGATGTACAAATGCTGGTGTCTACGATTTCAAGGATTTTCATCAAACCGATATAATTCTATACTTCAATCTTCATTCATGGTTCGGTCATTCATACGACTCGTATCAAAGGTATGATCAAACGAATACTAACACATTTTCGAAGAAAGATAAAACAACCGTGTTCTAGGTCCAATTCGATTATCCTTAACATCATCAATCCATTCTAACCAAGAATATATCGAAGTTTAGCCAATCAAACACCTCTTACGAAAATATGAAACATTCTTGGTGAAACTCCTAGAATTCATCTTCTTGAACACTTTGATTCTAGGTGATGATAATAACAAGTCTTGCTCATTTCAAAAACATTATCCAATATAAGATTACAATCTCAGAAAACTTCTCCCTACTTGTTCAACATAATGAGGCTCGGACTATAATGCCCTTAACAATGGTAAACCTAATCATAATCATTTTAACTTCCTTAAACAAGGTGTTCGGTCAAGTAAGTCATTCATGAATCTAATCATCTCAGTAGCATGTTCATAACATTCTTAAGAACACGAATTCAAGGTTGGAGAAAGCATTAACATAACTTAATATGAAGAAAACATCAAGGCAATTGGTAGAATCCAACACCGGATGTTTGAGCACTAATCCAAGATGTCTTACTTCTTCAACAACCAAGTAGAGAAGCCAATATACTAGTTTTGTAAGGTTGGAATCTCTGGGGAGAGGTAAGGTTTGGATAAAACGAGTGAATTAATGAAATGGGGTAATGTCCTATTTATAAAACTCAGATCGTTACGTACATTAGCCTCCCAATATTACGTATGTTATGCCTTAACGTGCGCTATCTAAAATATTTAGCGTGCGCTATCGTCCGACAGTAGCTACTATCTCATTTCTGACCTTCTTAACGTACGTTAACCCTTACCTGTTACGTATGTAATGAGCTATGAGTAGCGTACGCTATCTCAGTCCTTTAGCATACGTTAATCCCCGTTGACCTACTTTTTCAAAAAGGTGTCCGGGCCATGCAGGGAATCTTATCCTTGTCCCCGTCCCAAGGTGGCCCATGTGCCGACCAACCCTATCTTCCTGACTGTACGTTACGTACGCTATGCTTCGTTCATAGTGTACGCTATCCTGAGTCAATAATGTACGTTAAGCTCATCAGCTAGCGTACGTTATGACGTAGCTGCATGCATGGATTTACAACTTCTTCCTAATATGATCGTGACTGTTTGGAATGCGAATATGGGAAAAATCACACTTCGATTATAGATACCACAAGGTCGAACAATACAAGGTTCGAATATAGATAAAAACACTCGACAACTATCCGGATATTATAGCAGCAACACGATCAGCATTCCGTCTCAAACCCTTGCATCCTCGATTACCTCTCGCCATTCTGAAGTGTGCACAACTTAAATTTTTTTTCCAAATTATATCTTATTGGAAAATTCTAAATTTTCAAAAGCCATCTACCATCCCAATTCATCGAGTTATCATCATAAGGCATTATAAATCAATAAATAATCTCATGATAATTTTCTCAAAATTGCAATTCTTTTAAAATATAGTTTTATGGAAGACTTACATTCTGAGGTCGTACGTTAGCATGGGAAGTCGCGGCGATACTTATCTTGAAACAATTTACTCTTCTCGACTCTAATTGACACAATAGAATAGGCCACATTTTCATAACCTTTCGCTTTGATACTATATTCTATAATACCCCCCAAACCCTTAGGCATAATTACAATGTTATAAATACTGCCTAGAATTTACCAGCTAAATTCACAATATACTCTTAACTAATAGGATAAATACCAAATGATACATAACTCCAAATGAGATGTTCAACAAAATATAGACACATTTATATAATCAATTTTGTCAACACGACTCAAACATCAAAGGAAAGTAAATATATGCCAGTTTCATGTATTACACAACTAAATACCCAAGTACCAAATACAGAGGTATGACAGACGCTTCATGCATAAAGATTTAGGCAACCAGTTTGCAGACTAGTATCATACTCCACTACCACCACTCCCATATAGTCCATGAGAGGGCCCCCCAACAGTACTTGTATTTGCATGTAAGAGAAACATACACCCAATGGGGTTAGCTAAGAACAACTACTGGAATTCGCTGCACTCAATGAGGTTACCTTAAATCATAACATACCACAAAACACAATCTTAAATACCGGAATTCGCTGCACTCAAGCCGCTACAGACCACTATATCATAATTCTTAATTTCATATTTCAATTCTCGAGTCTCATATCTCATATCTCATTATTAAATCCATTGTCCACTGCAATCTAGCTTCTACGGAACACTAGAGACCTCGTTTGGGTCTTCCGAGGAGGAATCGAAATTTATAAGATATGGTCTGATCCATGATGAGTCGAACATAGATTCCATTATCATTTTGGGGCCACGCCTTAGAAATAGCAGCATTCACCCTTAACCATGTTCCATCTAAAGTAGTTGAAAAGACCATTTGAGAAATAGACTAGTAAGAGACCAAACTTGTCGTTTCTAAAGATCTGGGGTTTGTGAAACGTTCGTAAGATGCCAAGTGCTTGACAAGTTGGCGACCAGATATATACGATGTTTATTTTTTGGAATATCCTAAGGAAACTAAAGGATACTACTTTTATAAACCCGTAGAGAACAAAATATTTGTTGCTCAAAATGCTGTCTTCTTAAAAATGGAATTTATCTCCAAAAGAGACAATGGGAGAAAAGTAATTCTCGAGGAAACTCGAGAACCACAAGAAGACATTGCTTCACTGATGGAAACTGAACAGGCTTAATATGGTTGAGGAGAAAGTAAGTTCAAAGTACACAAGTTCCTCGCAGATCTGATAGGGTGCGACGTGAATATGAGAGATATGAGTATCTCGTGATAGAGGATGATGACGCATCGCTCATAGATGATGAGCCAAGTACCTATACAAAAATTGCTTCAGGACCATAGTCTAAGGAATGGCTAGAGGCCATGAAGTCAGAGATGCATTCCATGTACGACAATCAAGTTTGGAACTTGATAATCTACCTGAGGGTGTAAAACATTGCGTGCAAATGGGTCTTCAAATAGAAGAAAGACATGGATGACAATCTGCAAGCCTATAAAGCTATACTAGTTGCAAAAGCTTATAGACCGACTCATGGTGTTGACTATGATGATACCTTTTCACCAGTATTCATGCTTAAATTAGTTAGAATTTTGTTTGCTATTGCGGCATACTACGATTATGAGATATGGCAAACGGATGTCACAATAGTGTTTCTTAATCGAAACTTACTCGAGGATGTGTACATGACACAACCTAGGGGTTTTGTTCATCTAGAAAGTTATAAAAAGGTTTGCAAGCTTCAAAGATCTATTTATAGATTGAAGCAGGCTTCCAAGAGCTGGAATTATTCGTTTTGATAAAACTGTCAAAGAGTTTGGGTTTATTCAAAATAAATATGAACCATGTGTGTATAACTAAGAAGGTTAGTGGGAGCATAGTTGTCTTTCTAGTCTTATATGTAGACGAAATATTACTCATTGGAAATGACATATCCACCTTGCAGACAGTTAAGACTTGGTTGAGAAGTTGTTTCTCCATGAAAGAATTAGGAGAAGCGGCTTACATTTTTGGTATAAAAATATCTAGAGATAGATGAAAGAGAATTATTGGTCTGAGTCAGGATACCTACATTAACAAGATATTGAAGAGGTTCAATTTGTGGGACTCCAAGAGAGAACTCCTGCAAATATCACATGGCATTCAACTGTGTATGACTCAGAGTCCTTCGACTCCTGATGAGCGAGCCCTCATGAGCCAGATTCCATATGCTTTGGCCATTGGATCGATCATGTATGCCATGATTTATACTCGACCAGATTTATAGTTTGACCTTAGCGTTACAAGTCGATACCAATCAAATCCAGGTGAAAGTGATTGGACAACAGTGAAAACCATCCTAAAGTACTTAAGAAGAACTAAGGATGCGTTCCTAAATTATGAAGGGGCGTGAGTTGAGCTGGATGTAAATGGCTACGCTGATGTTAGTCTCAAAACCGATAGAGACAATTTAAATCGCAAATTGGTTATTTGTTTCTATTGAATTGAGGTTCTGTGAGTTGGAAGAGTTCCAAGCAAAGCACGATTATTGATTTTGTAATACAAGTTGAGTACCTAGCAGCATCGGATGCAGCTAAGGAATCCATATGGATCAAGAAGTTCATCACTGGACTAGGAGTTGTGTCGACCATCCAGGGTCCCATAAACCTTTATTGTGACAATAATGGTTCTATTGTACAAGCTAAAGAGCCTAGGTCCAATCATAATTCCAAACATATACTCAGGAAATATCACCTAATCAGAGAGATCGTCATACGAGGAGATATTACAATACGCAAAGTAGCAACGGAAGATAATGTTGATGATCCACTTACAAAGACTTTGTCACAAGGAAAGCATGAAGGCCATGCTAGATCAATAAGCCTAATAGTCATGAATGAATGGTCTTTGTGCAAGTGGGAGATTGTTGGGAATAGTGTCCTAGGACATTCGATGTGCCTAGATTTGTAATTGTCACTTTTAAATAAAGTTATTTGATAACATCTATTTTTCGTTGATTATTATAATATGTGCATGCTTTAAATATTATAATAATCGAATAATAGTTATTCACGAATAATAAGATTTTTCATATGTACCTGATCCAATCACGTAGACTGGAACTCAAGTGATTAATATACTAGCATAAGTTTGATTGATAATCATAGGATGATTATGCGCATGCTACAGATCAGACTTATGGGTATTGGTTGGGGAATGCAATACTGACAGACCCGCATTGCGATCACTGCATGAAAATGTCATAAGTTAATCTCAGTATAACACTATGTCAATGAATCCTTGAACATGATATTATCATAGAGTTCAACATGATATCCACTATGCCTTGACATAATCCAACGTCATTTGAATTATGGTGATCATAAAGGTTAGCAATCGGGAGAGAGATATCTGTTGGATCCCTTGATAAGTAGGACTAAAGGAAATGTATGGCCATGCTCAAATAAAGAGTCACTTGATTCAATCACTCTAATCAAGATACAGAAATCATTTGAACATAATAAGTATGACAGTTTCCATGACTTAGCTCAAATATGATATTGTAACACCCCAAAATCCTATTGGGTTATTACAGTGTCGTGGACCCCATGCCAGGAGATCCACCAGGCGAACATGATTAAAATACATTAAATTACACAATAAGGGAAAATCATAGTCCCTACCATGACATCCGACACAATATTTCGATAAGGAATTTCAACGACAAAGGTGGCCGACATGGCCAAAAATGAAATACAACAACATCCACGAACATCTGTTCGGGTAATACAACACGACAACAACTGACAAGACTGGAGTACACTCTAACTGACTGACTGGCAAGGAACAACTCGGACTAGTATCGCTCGAATGCCTCGTCGCCATCGTCATGCCCCTGTGTCTCAACTCTCTCCTCGCAAGCACCTAAAACATGAAAACATGTTCCGCCCCCACGAGGTCAGTCATCCAGATAATGAACATCAAATACATGTATAACATGATATGTATCCAAAGGCAGAATGAAACGGTACAATGATAATAATAGTACGAGATGCTCACAAACCAAGGTAAGAACCGAGCATTCGCAAAATACTATGCCCACGACATACTATTAATACCTGTTCGACAGGTTAGAACACAAGTGCCCAACGACGAATCATAATCACATAATACCACAATGAATTACACGACATGAACCAAACCAGGACTGAATTAATTATGAATCACAATGCCCGAAGGCTCCAATGAAATTACCAGGACAATAATAAAGGCTTGAAAACCACTCAGCCGAAACTGTCAAATTATCACAATCACATGAAGCTAAAACAGCCCGCAGCTGTTATTGATTAGGGCCGAAGCCACGGCACGAAGCCGTATCACCACTAGGGCCGAAGCCATGGCACGAAGCCATATCACAATTAGGGCTGAAGCCACGGCACAAAGCCGTATCACAATTAGGGCAGAAGCCACGGCACGAAGCCGTATCACAATTAGGGCCGAAGCCACGGCACGAAGCCGTATCACAATGAATGATAGTGTGCTGCCTTGAGTCGGCCAACACGATAACAGTAACACACGGATAGGCACCATCCTCTATAGTCCCAATTCAACACCTCAATTGCCTTAAGATGGCCAACCGATAAAAATGATGCAGCGGATGATTCCATGAATGATTGAGCGCTTCGATTGGCTTAGAATGGCCAATCGATACGAATGATACGATGAATGATTGAATACCTCGATTGCCTTAGAATGGTCAATCGATAACAATGATATGGTGAATGATTAAACATTTCGATTTGCCTGAGAACGGCCAATCGATGACAATGATACGAAGGATGCCTCGGCACCTTTAATCGGTGACCGACGACGAAGAAGAGAAATGAATACGCCAATGCCTTTAATCGGCCAATACAGTTTTAATGACAACCCCAACATGAATAACGTTGATCTGAACGATGTCTTAGATTGACATCAATATTAACAACAATCGATACATCGATACCGCGAACCGGCTATCGACAATGACATTAATAACGAGTATCACAATGCCTTGAATCGGCCATTAACGGACAATAATAAACATTTGGCATAGTTGCCGAAAGGTATCGTATAAAACGATCTCTTAATATCAATGAATTCATGAAGAGACTAAGTCTCGGAATGATACAACACATTCATACACATATATGATGACATTAATCTCATTGACTAGTACAAGTATAAAACTTGCCTCAAACCGAAGGCGAGAAGGTACTTCTACGATCAACGTCCTTAATGAAATTATCGGCCGCTCGAACAACCTTGAATAATACAATTACCAACAATCCGATCAATATACGAATCAAACATGAATATAACGAACTCAAAACGTCGATACGGTTAAACCAAGTTCATTAGGGCATTATATCGAACACTTTGTGGCCAACTTCGATTGTTTATAACCAAACCTCAATAATACCAACATCAAATCCCCAAGAAGTGTTTCAAACCAACAAAACATCTTCAATACGATCAATAATCCATTATGAATATCCAAAATCGTGATTTCAACAATAATTAATCGAAAACCCCCAAATCCAACACAATATTCAAAGTGTTCTTGAATAGTCCTTCAATAATCCAAGGAATAATCAAACATGTCCATAATCATGTGTATATCACTTCATACAACATGATCTTAACATCCAAAACATCATATCTCAAAACAAAATCGAAATCCAAGATGTTGGATAAATTACCTTTGAAGATCCAAGTACTTTAATCCGATGAAATCGCGTTAGATCGACAATCCTAGCTTCACAACCGAATGAAAATGATGAAAAATGAATACTCAAGTGATTGATGATGAATATCTTCCCCCTAAAGCCTTCTCTCTCGGATGAGTTGAAGAAAAATGGAAAATGAATGATTCTCGCTCAGAAAACGCAAATATAGCGCTGACTGCTCTGTGTGCCACGGCCCAGCCGAAGTGTGCCGCGGCACAGGGCCAAAATTGCCCCCAGTGATTGGCAGTGTGCCGCGGCCCGGCCGAATGTGCCGCGGCAATGACTCGGCAGTGTGCCGCGGTCCTGCCGGCATGTGCCGCGGCTCACAATACAGACGGATCGGCCAGGACAATAGCAACACGAGTGTGCCGCGGCCCGGACGGGTGTGCCGTGGCAGTGACTCGGCAGTGTGCCGCGGCCCTGCCGGCATGTGCTGCGGCCCACGGTACAGGCTGCTTGGCCAAATCTGGAAAATGAGAGTGACTAAGCTATTTCGACCATAACTCCCTCGTCCGGACTCTGATTGACTCACTGTTTGAAACATTGGAAAGCTAACTCGATGCTTTATAATATTTCAAAGATTCAGAATTTTTGGAGTTTTAAAAAATTAATGGTGATTTAACAAAATCGGACTCATACGTGGAAAAGTCGCTAAAGAACACGGAATTCAACAGAGCGACACCGAGAGGAACTCGGATGACAAAAAGTGTAGAATTAATCATCCTCGGAATGACGAAAAGGTAACAATAGAGTCACTAAGATGGACTTCCACCAAAAAAATAAAATTACCGAATGAAATTACTGAATGATAATAACTGAATTACAACCGGTTATTACATACTCCCCCCCCCTTAAAAAGAGTTTCGTCCTCGAAACTAAGGGTAGACAACTCGGGATATGAACTATCCATCATGATCTGAAAACAATAATGCCCAAATAGTTCTCGGGACCAAATCAAACGCACGCCCAAGTCCCCAAGACTTGACGTCTCGGATCACAGTGAACGATTTCCCAAATTATCAGGAAGTCTTGAGTACAAAGCCATAGGGACGAATTCTCAACAAATTATCCAAATCTCAAGATTCCCGAATATGATCATAATAAAATAGATCAACAATAAATGATCCACCGTCACGATACATTAATACGGATAGATTTACACAGTCATCCAAAAATAAGGTTACATCTCAAATGTACCCAACATCGATATCCTTCCATATCACAGATCTCCTCTATCTCAACGATTTAAGGTAGACCCAAATCTGAACTCACCGCACAATATGATCCCGGAAGGTCACAAGAACAAAATGATCATAATGGATGATAATGAATCGAAATCCCACAAGGATTAAGAATGACTCACCGAGGTGAATTAATAAATTAATGAGTGATAGCTCCATGAAGTGATTGGAACCGTCGTTCCTTGTGAATTGAATGATTAATCGATAATTATGAGTCCCAACATGATTGATATATATAATGAATGAATTATATGAATGAATGAACGATAATGAAATGAATGATTATCCCATTAACGAACAAGAATTAACTTGTTCAAACCGGTGATGAATGTCCTTACCTCTGGCCCTCGAGGCCTGATAGGGTCCCTTAGATGATGCACGAAATGGAGTAACGAAGTCTCTCGAGGCCCTTGAGCTCTTTTGAGATTTACCGGCACTAGAACTCCTGCAGTATTTATGCCGGTGTCCCTGCCTCCCACACAAAAGCAAACAATAGCTGGCACCGTACACCGGGTACTAACGTGACCTGCTGAATCACAGTTAAAACAAACAACAGTCGAACTCGTCGCTTGTGAGGAAGATGCTATCCCAGCACGAAGACGACTAGAAAATGACCCCTTGGACATCGGAGCCCGATGTCCCTCTGAACGAGCCGGCATTCTAGTCCTCTCACCCGAAGAAACTGAAGGATGCTTCTGAGAAAGCTCCTTGATCAAAAGCTCTGCTCCAAGAGCCTTCCCGATGAATTCGCTAAGTGAACTACAATTGTGATTGAACAACTGTATCCTCAACTGCAGATTTAGCCTCTTGCTAAAATATTTGATCTTATCCGCCTCAGTACGGATAACTGACGAAGCAAACTGAAGTAGTCCCTGAAACTTCTCAGCAATGACAATAACACTCTCGTCCTCGACGGATTCGGGGTTCAAAACCTCTGACAACTTGGCTTCACGAATTGGAGCCAGATAATACCTCTCTAACATGAGGGTCTTGAACTCACTCCAACCACAACCGTGATCGATGTGTTTCACAGAAAGCCACCACGAATAAGCACCCTTAATCAAGTAATAAGCCGCTACTGCCACTTTACTCTCTTCCAGACACTGAACCATGTCGAAGAGTTTATCAAAATGCTCAAGCCAATGAACAATATCAGCTGGTTCCGACGAACCATCAAAAGTAGGCGGCCTCTGACGAGAGATATCGCCAACAATCTGATTCACTACTCCAGTCTGTCCATGAAACGGAACCTGGAATCCCTGCTGCGGTGGACCATGAACCATCGAGGTCTGCATGGTCTCCACTATCCGCGTCATATGAGTCATCTGGGCCATCATGCCCTGCATAAATATGAATGGGTCAACCCGAACACCTTCCGAGTGAGCTGCTTCTCGGGTACGACTCCCTGACGGTGAATGATTATCTGACAGTGAATGAGTAGCATATCTATCTGATGAACACATGCTAACCCTCGCATCCGCGCGGGCGGTCGTACAAGATCCCGGGTTCTGGTCCGTACCGCGACCTCTTCCCCTATGTCCTCGGACAGCTCTATCCATACTGTAGCAGGAAAGCCACGTGATAATTATAGATCCCGCATGAATATCGCATTATGATTACGAGGCGGAATGATAACAATGAGCATATACGCTCTAACACAATGAATGCATTAATAATGCAATAAAACGATCGTCCACATGATGCCGGAATACGATAAGATCGCATGAAAGATCAAGTGAGGTGACAAAACTATCTGATGAAATTCGTGAAATGATTACCTTGAACAAGTTCACAAGGTTGAAAATTTGATTCACAAGATCAACAACTGAACCGTGAGATGGACTGGATGATTAATGAATTAATTGAACAATGAGATTGACTGAGTGATAATGAATTAACTAAGCAATGAGATTGACTGAGTGATGAATGAATCAACTGAGCGATGAGATTAACTGAGTGATGAATGAATTGACTGAACAATGAGATTGACTGAGTGATGAATGAATTCTGAACAATGAGATTAACTGAGTGATGAATGAATTGATTGAACAATGAGATTGATTGAGTGATGAATGAATTGACTGAACAATGAGAATTGACTGAACAATGAGATTAACTGAGTGATGAATGAATTGACTGAACAATGAGATTAACTAAGTGATGAATGAATTGACTGAACAATGAGATTGACTCAGTGATGAATGAATTGACTGAACAATGAGATTAACTGAGTGATGAATGAATTGACTGAACAATGAGATTGACTGAGTGATGAATTAATTAATTGAACAATGAGATTAACTGAGTGATGAATGAATTATCTGAGTAATGATATTGACTGAGTGATGATCTCAAAATGATGATTGAGGATTATTAACTGATGAATGAGTTGATCCTTAATGCTTACACAAGTCACACGTGCTCCAAAACAATTAGTCATGAATCAATCATAACACTAATATCACATATATGTTTCAACAAACATGAACAATTAATAACATGATGAATGTATGAACATAAAGAGAATCGAGTCCTTACACAGGTCATACGAAGCTTCGAGGTCTCACGATACCAGTCCCAACTGACGACGACTCGGTGAATGAATGACTCGTGCAGTCGTATTAATATTATGACTCACAAAACCCGACTGTCCAGATTGTCATAACCTGAAAGTCTCACTACTACCGCATCGGTAGAGCCACATAACTCACATATCAGGGTATCTTACAACCCAAACGCTCTGATACCATCTTCTGTAACACCCCAAAATCCTATTGGGTTATTACAGTGCTGTGGACCCCACGTCAGGAGATCCACCAGGCGAAAATGATTAAAATACATTAAATTACACAATAAGGGAAAATCATAGTCCCTACCATGACATCCGACACAATATTTCGATAAGGAATTTCAACGACAAAGGTGGCCGACATGGCCAAAAATGAAATACAACAACTGTAACACCCCGAGATATTCGGAATAATTACAGCGCCGTAAACCCTTTAAGTAAGGATTTACAAGGCTAATTAAAAAGGAAAGTAAATATAATCCAACCGTACAACTGAAGTTCAAAACATAGAACTGATTCAACTGATTCAAAGAGTTTACTTATACAACCATATCGAAAATGACATTATTAAAACACACGTACTCGAGTACTAAAGTGAACCAAGAAGACAAATCACAATAACAATAAACATCAACCACATCACTGAGCCATTTCATCGTCTCCGTCTGCATCGTGGTTGCTTCCCCGCTCCTCGGCTACCTGAACATCAAAACAATGTCCACCCCCGAAGGGGTTAGTAAAACAATGCTAGTACAAGTATCATAATACATAAATCATCAGTGAATCATAAATCATGCAAACGGACTTCCGTCATCGGAATCCGACGATGTGAATCCTCACGATTCCATCAACACAATACAGGGTAATCCAGCGATCCAGCGCCCTTGGTATAGATACCCATGATGATCCCGTCGGACCAACGCATGGTGGAAAACCCGTCCAGCGATCCAGCGCCCTCAGCATAGATCCCCATGATGATCCCGTCGGACCAACGCATGGTGGACATTCGATCCAGCGTCCTCGCATAGATCCTCATGATCCCCCTCGGATCATTTATACCATAAACCAATCAATTATGCATACATATATGCATTTCAATATTTTCATCAATACGAACGATTAACAACGAATACCACGAGAATTTACATAAATAAATCTCATATTCGACAACATGAACAAAACCACATGCATGATCAAAGTTCCAATATAAATCAAACTCAACATATGATACTTGCCTCGAAAATGGCAAGAATGAAATACTCCAACAAACGTCACGCATCCGTATGTTACCACCCCACGATCGACCCCTATGCAAGGCTCGGACCTTGTTCAAAAAGAGATACAAGGAACTTAACATACCACTCGATACTAACATACGATCACCGAATACTTATATTATGATCGTAAAGTAGTGACGCTAGGTTGGTTCACGGTTATAACACTAGATAAGAACTGAACCGGAAACGATAAGGCACTACAGGAGAGTTGGACGATCATTTCGAAGGTGAAATACCGATGTTTAAAAGTTCGGTGTTTTACAAGGTATTTGAAGATTTCGTAATTTAATAAGGGATTAAATTCTAAATCCACATATGACCGGCTATTATGATTTTACCACCAATGTTACTCAAGATGATAAGCATGCTCGAATATTACGCAAGGAAAATGATACTACGGTGATCCGGTTTGAGTTCAAAGACTTGGCCGATAAATCAACCTCAAGAACATGGAGAATATTGTCAAAGCCAATTCTTCTAACATACATGAATTACTCCATTGGAACATAAAAAGGGTTCAGAAAATCTAACGGAAATCATGCTTATTACTCCACGAATTTAAGATACTTCATGTAAAGGTTTTCATCCACCGAGGCTATATCAATACTCTACGTAATGGAAGAAAGACAAGGTATAATCGGGTTCTAAACTTCAAAATATGGTGCTGGACTCAAAAGATCATTATCTAGTCCAATGATTTCCAAAACAAGTTCAAAGTATAACTAAGAATGTAAACTCTAGCTTGGTGAATCGTAACATACCTTAATAGATATAAGAATAAAGAAAATCTTTAATAAACTCTTCACCGGAAGCTTGATCACCAACTCACACGGTCTAGGCTTCCCAAAATCAGATGTAGATGACGATATGAGGGATATGAGGTGAAGGATAGTCTCAAGAACACAAAAATCGGCTAAGGTAAGAGTGGGAAATGAAGTGAGGGTCGGGTTCTATAAATAGATTTCTGGGCATTACGTACGTTATGCAATCACCCTTACATACGTAACAAACTTAACGTACGTTATACCCTAGCCTTAGTGTACGTAATCGTCTGACCAGAGTTCACTGGCCTGATTTCGCCATTTCCTTACGTACGTAATCACACTGGATTTATGTACGTAATATCCATGTACTTAGCGTACATAAAACATGCACCATAGCGTATGTAACACCTATGTCCAGGTTCACGTGGAAATCACACGAATCTCTTCCGGCCCCTTCCTCGGCCCCCACACGCCGACCCTTATCCGAACCCAAGTTGACTTAGCTTACGTACATTAAGAACATCATATAACGTACGTAATACCGAACCTTTAGCGTACGTTATAGACGCCTGATAGCGTACGTAAGTACGTGCAGAATCATGCATGAAATGTTGAAGATATATAAAAACATAAGGGCACAAATACGGGAAACCAATCTACGATTTATAACATCATGAAGTCGAGATCATACAAGGTCGAGTACAAGGTAAATACACCATTAATCCGGGCATTACATACTACCCCTCTAAAAAGAAGTTTCGGCCCGAAACTTAAAACGAAAATAATTCCGGGTATCTCGACTTCATACTCTCCTCCGTCTCCCAAGTTGCTTCTTAGACTCCATGTCGAGACCACTGAACTTTTACCAAGGAGATCGGTTTATTCCTCAACTGCTTGACTCGACTCTCGAGTATCTTGATTGGTCTCTCTTCGAAGGTGCCGTCATTAGCTATCTCGATCTCATCGAAATCAATAATATGATTGGGATCTGGTACATACTTCTGCAATTGGGATACGTGAAACACGTTGTGAACATGACTCAGCGATGGCGGTAAGGCCAACCTGTATGCTAAATCCCCAACTCTCTCGAGGATCTCAAATGGCCCGATATATCTCAGACTTAGCTTGCCTTTCCTCCCAAAACGGAAAATCCCTCGTGTAGAAGACACCTTCAATAGTACGTGGTCCCCAATGTCGAACTCTAGAGGGCGACGACGTATGTCCGCATAAGACTTCTGTCGACTCTGGGCAGTCAACAGTCTTTCTCGAATCAAAGCTATCTTCTCTCGAGTCTGAACTATTAATTCCGGTTCCGTCCCGATCAAATCCGAAGAATCATCCCAGCATAAGGGTGATCGACATCTTCTCCCGTACAAAGCTTCAAATGGTGCCATCTTAATAGAAGCATGCCAACTATTATTGTAGGTGAATTCAATCAATGGCAAATGGGCTTCCCAATCAGTTGACCAATCCAAGGCACAAGCACTAAGCATGTCTTCTACTGTCTGAATAGTCCTTTCGGACTGACCGTCCGTCCGAGGATGCTAAGCCGTGCTAAAGTTCAGCTCAGTCCCCAGAGCCCTATGAACTGCCTTCCAAAAGTGCGACACGAAGTGGCCATCTTGATCCGAAATTATGGTCTTCGGCGTCCCATGTAATTTGACTATCTCTGCAATAAATACTCGCGCCAATCTATCGGGTCCCCAAGTATCTTTAATTCCTAGGAAATGAGCCGACTTGGTTAGTTAATCAACTACAATCCAAATCATGTTCATTCCCGTCTTGGTCCTTGGCATACTGGTGATGAAATCCATCGAGATATCCTCCCACTTCCACTCAGGGATCGGAAGCGGCTTTAACATTCCGGCAGGTCGCTGATGTTCAATCTTAACCTGCTGACAAGTCAAACACTTTGAAACGTATTCTGCTACGTCCTTCTTCATATTCCCCCACCAGAAGTTTTGTTTTAGATCCTTATACATCTTACTGCTGCCCGGGTGAATAGAATAAGGCGCGCTATGAGCTTCCTTTAGAATTGTCCGCCTCAAATCATTAGCATCGGGAACGCAAAGTCGACTCTGAAATCTTAGAACTCCACCATCTTCTATCACGAATCCTGGGGCCTTTCCTTTCTTTACTTCATCACATAACCGAAGGATCAGAGAATCGTTCAACTGCTTAGATTTGATTTCCTCGACTAGTGATGAAGTCAGTTCCATCATATGTAGTTGCCCTTGGACTCCTGGTGCCCATACCTCAATCCCTTCGTGGATCAGTTCCCGTTGAATGCTGGTTTGGGATGTAAGTGCTTCCAACACTCGAAGAGAAACAGGTTTACGGCTCAATGCATCAGCTACCACGTTTGCTTTGCCTGGATGATAAAGGATTTCCAAATCGTAATCCTTGATCAATTCCATCCACCTTCTCTGCCTCATATTTAATTCCTTCTGACTGAAAATATATTTGAGGCTCTTGTGATCGGTGAAGATCTGACAACGAGTGCCGTACAAGTAATGTCGCCAAATTTTTAGAGCAAAGACTACAGCTGCTAGCTCCAGATCATGAGTCGGGTAATTAACTTCGTACGGTTTCAGCTGCCGAGAAGCATATGCGATCACCTTATCCCTCTGCATCAACACACATCCCAAACCCTGATTTGAAGCATCGCTGTATACCATGAATCCATCCGTCCCATCAGGTAACGCTAATATAGGTGCTGTCGTCTGTCTCTTCTTAAGTTCATCAAAACCAGCCTCGCATTTTTCATCCCACGTGAACTTTTGAGTTTTCTGTAACAGTTGAGTGAGCGGGCGAGCAATTTTGGAAAATCCCTCAACAAAACGGCGATAATATTCGGCAAGTCCTAAGAAACTCCGGACTTCTTTCACATTATTAGGAGCTTCCCATTCCAAGATTGCTTCGACTTTCTTCGGGTCCACCTGAACTCCGTCAGCTGATATCACATGCCCAAGGAAAGTTACTTCCCTAAGCCAGAACTCGCATTTGGAAAGCTTTGCATACAGCTGTTCCTTCCTCAAGATGCTCAAAACCACACGCAAATGCTCAGCGTGCTCCTCTGTGTCTTTCGAATATATCAAGATTTCATCGATGAAGACGACCACAAATTTATCCAAGTATTCTAAGAATACCCGATTCATCAATTGCATAAATACCGCAGGAGCATTGGTAAGTCCAAATGGCATCACTACAAATTCATAATGCCCGTACCGGGATCTGAAAGCAGACTTCGGTATATCCGATTTCTCAATTCTCAACTGATGGTATCCTGATCGCAAGTCAATCTTTGAGAATACCCTTGCCCCTTGCAATTGATCAAACAAGTCGTCGATCCGAGGTATCGGATACTTGTTCTTGATCGTCACTCTGTTTAATTCCCTGTAATCAATACATAATCGGAGGGATCCATCTTTCTTCCGGACAAAGAGAACGGGTGCTCCCCAAGGAGAAACGCTAGGTTGAATGTAACCCTTCTGCAATAATTCTTCCAGTTGCTTCTTAAGTTCATACATCTCGGTGGGCGCCATACGATATGGTGCTCTGGAAATAAGAGCAGCTCCAGGCTCCAATTCGATAGTGAACTCCACTTCTCTCTGCGGAGGTAATCCAGGCAGTTCGTTAGGGAATACATCTGAGAATTCATTCACAACTGGAATAGATGAGATCTCTACCCCTTCTTCTTTGTTCATGGCATAACACCAGTATCCGTAACAACCCTGCTTTAGCAATCTCGCTGCTTTCATCGCTTTGATTAATTTTCCTGAGCTTCCCGGTCTCCACCCCTTAAATAAATGTTCAGACCCATCATCGGAAATGATAGAGATGACTCTCTTTCGGTAATTCAAAATAGCTCTATAACAATTGAGCCAATCATCTCCGAGAATCAAATCGTCACCAAGGATGTCGACTACAATAAGATTTGATAGCCAATCTCTCCCTCCTATAGTCACTGGAAAATCTCTAGTTTCTAGGGTTCCCACAAGTTTCTCTCCGCTTGGTAATCCCACAACATAAGGTTCACAATCATACAAGCACGAGATTTTCAAACGATTAACACAGTTCAAAGATATAAATGAATGCGTAGCTCCTGAATTGAACAAGACACTAAATGGTTGCAAAAGGATCTGAATCGTACCTGATGCAACAGCCGTGTTCTGATCGTCTGACTTCTTCATCTCGTAAATACGCGGAGGAATGGACCCAGCGCTGGATGCCTCTCTTTTCCCAACATTCTGCTGTTGGAACCCACTTTGTTGCGTCTGGTTTACACTAGTGTCCTTCGGAGCTGGTACAGGAGTGCGAGTACCAAAAGATCGAGTCGCATTCCCACAAAATGTTGCGCGATGCCCTTCATGTCCACACTCGAAACAGGTCACAGCAGGCGCGAAACAGTCACGTCGAACATGCCCCGCTTTGCCACAGTTATAACATTTCTTCCTTGCGTCTGAAACGGTTGGTGCTGCCCGGAACTTCTTTCCACCTCGAGAAGGATGCGGAGGCCTCCTGGATGAATGAAAAGAGGACTGGCCCCTGCGAGGCCCACTACACTTATTCTCCGTGAAGTTGCCAGACACTTTCTGCTTCTTTGCTTCCGTTGATTTCTCGACTGCCGCCTCTTTCATATCATAGGCCAGCGCCTTGTCCTGATACTGTCGCAGGGTGGTGCATTCAAATCCGGACATATATTGCTGAATCTCCGGCTTCATTCGCATGTCAAAATGAAAAATCCTCTCTACCTCGGTCCCAACCAAGTGGCGCACATAAGTCAACTGGTGATTAAAAGTCTTAATCACGTCTGTCACAGATGCTTCTGAATTTTGTGGTGCGAAAAACTCCCGGACTCGGGCCTCCCTAACAGGGCGAGGACAATACTGCGCTTCCATCATTAATTTGAACTCCGTCCAGTCAACATTATGCTCCTCAGGTCGAATGGCCTCCCACCAGTCGAAAGCCTCCCCCGTCAGAAGATACTGGGCGACCGGAACCTTTCTGTCGTTGGGACAGTTAATCCCCGCAAAAATCTTCTCTAACTCCTTCAGCTAGTGATCCCAAGAAAGCGTCTCAGCAGAACCGTCAAATTTCGGAGGGTGCAATTTGACCACCTCAGTAAGCCATTTGCCCCCCCGATTATCCACATTATGCTGCTATCCCATCGCCGTCTGCATGCGATCAACAACTTGAGCGAACTGGTTTATCTGAGCAACCACCTGCTGAAGCACTCCCGGCACATTAAGATCTACATTATTATTTGCTGATCCCTGCTATCCTCCAGAATGGGAATCCATTCGACTAGCGGTTATCTCCGGGGTAGACGCCGAATCCTCCTGTTTCATATTTCCACGTCCGCGTCCACGACCACGTCCGCATCCACGACCTCCTCTCAACATACTGTAAACACAAATATTCAATATCCAGGGCAAACTTTCTAAAAGAAAGACCATCAATGTTCACAAAACATGAATTAAATAAAACGGTAGTATTTGAGATTAGGAAACTTACAACCACGGTCCACACGACGATGCTGGCTCAGCAGTGATGTTACAAACGACCAAAAATCAAATAACGTAAACGGACCCAACTAACCCGACTGCCAAGATATCCATGAATCTTAGCTCCGATACCATATTCTGTAACACCCCGAGATATTCGGAATAATTACAGCGCCGTAAACCCTTTAAGTAAGGATTTACAAGGCTAATTAAAAAGGAAAGTAAATATAATCCAACCGTACAACTGAAGTTCAAAACATAGAACTGATTCAACTGATCCAAAGAGTTTACTTATACAACCATATCGAAAATGACATTATTAAAACATACGTACTCGAGTACTAAAGTGAACCAAGAAGACAAATCACAATAACAATAAACATCAACCACATCACTGAGCCATTTCATCGTCTCCGTTTGCATCGTGGTTGCTTCCCCGCTCCTCGACTACCTGAACATCAAAACAATGTCCACCCACGAAGGGGTTAGAAAAACAATGCTAGTACAAGTATCATAATACATAAATCATCAGTGAATCATAAATCATGCAAAACGGACTTCCATCATCGGAATCCAACGATGTGAATCCTCACGATTCCATCAACACAATACAGGGTAATCCAGCGATCTAGCGCCCCTGGTATAGATCCCCATGATGATCTCGTCGGACCAACGCATGGTGGAAAACCCGTCCAGCGATCCAGCGCCCTCAGCATAGATCCCCATGATGATCCCGTTGGACCAACGCATGGTGGACATTCGATCCAGCGCCCTCAGCATAGATCCTCATGATCCCCCTTGGATCATTTATACCATAAACCAATCAATTATGCATACATATATGCATTTCAATATTTTCATCAATACGAACGACTAACAACGAATACCACGAGAATTTACAGAAATATATCTCATATTCGACAACATGAACAAAACCACATGCATGATCAAAGTTCCAATATAAATCAAACTCAACATATGATACTTGCCTCGAAAATGGCAAGATTGAAATACTCCAACAAACGTCACGCGTCCGTATGTTACCGCCCCACGATCGACCCCTATGCAAGGCTCGGACCTTGTTCAAAAAGAGATACAAGGAACTTAACATACCACTCGATACTAACATACGATCACCGAATACTTATATTATGATCGTAAAGTAGTGACGCTAGGTTGGTTCACGGTTATAACACTAGATAAGAACTGAACCGGAAATGATAAGGCACTACAGGAGAGTTGGACGATCATTTCGAAGGTGAAATACCGATGTTTAAAAGTTCGATGTTTTACAAGGTATTTGAAGATTTCGTGATTTAATAAGGGATTAAATTCTAAATCCTCATATGACCGGCTATTATGATTTTACCACCAATGTTACTCAAGATGATAAGCATGCTCGAATATTACGCAAGGAAAATGATACTACGGTGATCCGGTTTGAGTTCAAAGACTTGGCCAATAAATCAACCTCAAGAACATGGAGAATATTGTCAAAGCCAATTCTTCTAACATACATGAATTACTCCAATGGAACATAAAAAGGGTTCAGAAAATCTAGCGGAAATCATGCTTAGTACTCCACGAATTTAGGATACTTCATGTAAAGGTTTTCATCCACCGAGGCTATATCAATACTCTACGTAATGGAAGAAAGACAAGGTATAATCGGGTTCTAAACTTCAAAATATGGTGCTGGACTCAAAAGATCATTATCTAGTCCAATGATTTCCAAAACAAGTTCAAAGTATAACTAAGAATGTAAACTCTAGCTTGGTGAATCGTAACATACCTTAAGAGATGTAAGAATAAAGAAAATCTTCAATAAACTCTTCACCGGAAGCTTGATCACCAACTCACACGGTCTAGGCTTCCCAAAATAGGATGTAGATGACGATATGAGGGATATGAGGTGAAGGATAGTCTCAAGAATACAAAAATCGGCTAAGGTAAGAGTGGGAAATGAATTGAGGGTCGGGTTCTATAAATAGATTTCTGGGCAATACGTACGTTATGCAATCACCCTTACGTACGTAACAAACTTAACGTACGTTATACCCTAGCCTTAGCGTACGTAATCGTCTGACCAGAGTTCACTGGCCTGATTTCGCCATTTCCTTACGTACGTAATCACATGGGATTTACGTACGTAATATCCATGTCCTTAGTGTACGTAAAACATGCACCATAGCGTATGTAACACCTATGTCCAGGTTCACGCGGAAATCACACGAATCTCCCCCGACCCCTTCCTCGGCCCCCACACGCCAACCCTTATCCGAACCCAAGTTGACTTAGCTTACGTACTTTAAGAACATCATATAACGTACGTAATACTGAATCTTTAGCGTACATTATGGACGCCTGATAGCGTACGTAAGTACGTGCAGAATCATGCATGAAATGTTGAAGTTATATAAAAACATAAGGGCACAAATACGGGAAACCAATCTACGATTTATAACATCATAAAGTCGAGATCATACAAGGTCGAGTACAAGGTAAATACACCATTAATCCGGGCATTACAACAAAATCCATGAACATCTGTTCGGGTAATACAACACGACAACAACTGACAAGACTGGAGTACACTCCAACTGACTGACTGACAAGGAACAACTCGGACTAGTATCGCTCGAATGCCTCGTCGCCATCGTCATGCCCCTGTGTCTCAACTCTCTCCTCGCAAGCACCTAAAACATGAAAACATGTTCCGCCCCCACGGGGTCAGTCATCCAGATAATGAACATCAAATACATGTATAACATGATATGTATCCAAAGGCAGAATGAAACGGTACAATGATAATAATAGTATGAGATGCTCACAAACCAAGGTAAGAACCGAGCATTCGCGAAATACTACGCCCACGGCATACTATTAATACCTGTTCGACAGGTTAGAACATAAGTGCCCAACGGCGAATCATAATCACATAATACCACAATGAATTACACGACATGAACCAAACCAGGACTGAATTAATTATGAATAGCAATGCCCGAAGGCTCCAATGAAATTACCAGGACAATAATAAAGGCTTGAAAACCACTCAGCCGAAACTGTCAAATTATCACAATCACATGAAGCCAAAACAGCCCGCAACTGTTATTGATTAGGGTCGAAGCCATGGCACGAAGCCGTATCACCATTAGGGCCGAAGCCACGGCACGAAGCCATATCACCATTAGGGACGAAGCCACGGCACGAAGCCGTATCACCATTAGGGCCGAAGCCACGGCACGAAGCCGTATCACAATTAGGGCCGAAGCCACGGCACGAAGCCTTATCACAATTAGGGCCGAAGCCACGGCACGAAGCCGTATCACAATTAGGACCGAAGCCACGGCACGAAGCCGTATCACAATTAGGGATAGTGTGCTGCCTTGAGTCGGCCAACACGATAACAGTAACACACGGATAGGCACCGTCCTCGACAATCCCAATTCAACACCTCGATTGCCTTAGGATGGCCAACCGATAACAATGATGCAGCGGATGATTCCATGAATGATTGAGCGCTTCAATTGGCTTAGAATGGCCAATCGATACGAATGATACGATGAATGATTGAATACCTCGATTGCCTTAGAACGGTCAATCGATAACAATGATATGGTGAATGATTAAATATTTCGATTTGCCTGAGAATGGCCAATCGATGACAATGATACGAAGAATGCCTCGGCACCTTTAATCGGTGACCGACGACGAAGATGAGAAATGAATACGCCAATGCCTTTAATCGGCCAATACAGTTTTAATGACAACCCCAACATGAATAACGTTGATCTGAACAATGTCTTAGATTGACATCAATATTAACAACAATCGATACATCGATACCGCGAATCGGCTATCGACAATGACATTAATAACGAGTATCACAATGCCTTGAATCGGCCATTAACGGACAATAATAAACATTTGGCATAGTTGCCGAAAGGTATCGTATCAAACGATCTCTTAATATCAATGAATTCATGAAGAGACTAAGTCTCGGAATGATACAACAGATTCATACACATATATGATGACATTAATCTCATTGACTAGTACAAGTATAAAACTTGCCTCAAACCGAAGGCGAGAAGGTACTTCTACGATCAAGGTCCTTAATGAAATTATCGGCTGCTCGAACAACCTTGAATAATACAATTACCAACAATCCGATCAATATACGAATCAAACATGAATATAACGAACTCAAAACGTCGATACGGTTAAACCAAGTTCATTGGGGCATTATATCGAACACTTTGTGGCCAACTTCGATTGTTTATAACCAAACCTCAATAATACCAACATCAAATCCCCAAGAAGTGTTTCAAACCAAAAAAACATCTTCAATACGATCAATAATCCATTATGAACATCCAAAATCGTGATTTCAACAACAATTAATCGAAAACCCCCAAATCCAACACAATATTCAAAGTGTTCTTGAATAATCCTTCAACAATCCAATGAATAATCAAACATGTCCATAATCATATATATATCACTTCATACAACATGATCTTAACATCCAAAACATCATATCTCAAAACAAAATCGAAATCCAAGATGTTGGAGAAATTACCTTTGAGGATCCAAGTACTTTAATCCGATGAAATCGCGTTAGATCGACAATCCAAGCTTCACAACCGAATGAAAATGATGAAAAATGAATACTCAAGTGATTGATGATGAATATCTTCCCCCTCAAGCCTTCTCTCTCGGATGAGTTGAAGAAAAATGGAAAAATGAATGATTCTCGCTCAGAAAACGCAAATATAGCGCTGACTGCTCTGTGTGCCGTGGCCCAGCCGAAGTGTGCCGCGGCAAAGGGCCAAAATTGCCCCCAGTGATCGGAAGTGTGCCGCGGCCCGGCCGAATGTGCCGCGGCAGTGACTCGGCAGTGTGCCGCGGTCCTGCCGGCATGTGCCGCGGCTCACAGGACAGACGGGTCGGCCAGGACAATAGCAACACGAGTGTGCCGCGGCCCGGACGGGTGTGCCGTGGCAGTGACTCGGCAGTGTGCTGCGGCCCTGCCGGCATGTGCCGCGGCCCACGGTACAGGCTGCTCGGCCAAATCTCGAAAATGAGAGTGACTAAGCTATTTCGACCATAACTCCCTCGTACGGACTCCGATTGACTCACCGTTTGAACCATTGGAAAGCGAACTCGATGATTTATAATATTGCAAAGATTCAGAATTTTTGGAGTTTCCAAAAATTAATGGTGATTTAACAAAATCGGACTCATACGTGGAAAAGTCGCTAAAGAACACGGAATTCAACAGAGCGACACCGAGACGAACTCGGATGACAAAAAGTGTAGAATGAATCATCCTCGGAATGACGAAAAGTTAACAATAGAGTCACTAAGATGGACTTCTGCCAAAAAAATAAAATTACCGAATGAAATTACTGAATGATAATGACTGAATTACAACCGGGTATTACATACTCCCCCCCTTAAAAAGAGTTTCGTCCTCGAAACTAAGGGTAGACAACTCGGGATATGAACTATCCATCATGATCTGAAAATAATAATGCCCAAATAGTTCTCGGGACCAAATCAAACGCACGCCCAAGTCCTCAAGACTTGGCGTCTCGGATCACAGTGACCGATTTCCCAAATTATGACGAAGTCTTGAGTACAAAGCCAAAGGGACGAATTCTCAAAAAATTATCCAAATCTCAAGATTCCCGAATATGATCATAATAAAATAGATCAACAATAAATGATCCACCGTCACGATACATTAATACGGATAGATTTACACATTCATCCAAAAATAAAGTTACATCTCCAATGTACCCAACATCGATATCCTTCCATATCATCGATCTCCTCTATCTCAACGATTTAAGGTAGACCCAAATCTGAACTCACCGCACAATATGATCCCGGAAGGTCACAAGAACAAAATGATCATAATGGATGATAATGAATCGAAATCCCACAAGGATTAAGAATGACTCACCGAGGTGAATTAATAAATTAATGAGTGATAGCTCCATGAAGTGATTGGAACCGTCGTTCCTTGTGAATTGAATGATTAATCGATACTTATGAGTCCCAACATGATTGATATTTATAATGAATGAATTATATGAATGAATGAACGACAATGAAATGAATGATTATCCCATTAACGAACAAGAATTAACTTGTTCAAACCGGTGATGAATGTCCTTACCTCTGGCCCTCGAGGCCTGATAGGGTCCCTTGGATGATGCACGGGATGGAGTAACGAAGTCTCTCAAGGCCCTTGAGCTCTTTTGAGATTTACCGGCACTAGAACTCCTGCAGTATTTATGCCGGTGTCCCTGCCTCCCACACAAAAACAAACAATAGCTGGCACCGTACACCGGGTACTAACGTGACCTGCTGAATCACAGTTAAAGCAAACAACAGTCGAACTCATCGCCTGAGAGGAAGATGCTATCCCAGCACGAAGACGACTAGAAAACGACCCCTTGGATGTCGGAGCCCGATGTCCCTCCGAACGAGCCGGCATTCTAGTCCTCTCACCCGAAGAAACTGAAGGATGCTTCTGAGAAAGCTTCTTGATCAAAAGCTCTGCTCCAAGAGCCTTCCCGATGAATTCGCTAAGTGAACTACAATTGTGATTGAACAAGTGTATCCTCAACTGCAGATTTAGCCTCTTGCTAAAATATTTGATCTTATCCGCCTCAGTACGGATAACTGACAAAGCAAACTGAAGTAGTCCCTGAAACTTCTCAACAGTGACAATAACACCCTCGTCCTCGACGGATTCGGGGTTCAAAACCTCTGACAACTTGGCTTCACGAAGTGGATCCGGATAATACCTCTCTAACATGAGGGTCTTGAACTCACTCCAACCACAATCGTGATCGGTGTGATTCACAGAAAGCCACCACGAATAAGCACCCTTAATCAAGTAATAAGCCGCTACTGCCACTTTACTCTCTTCCAGACACTGAACCATGTCGAAGAGTTTATCAAAATGCTCAAGCCAATGAACAATATCAGCTGGTTCCGATGAATCCTCAAAAGTAGGCGGCCTCTGACGAGAGATATCGCCAACAATCTGATTCACTACTCCAGTCTGTCCATGAAACGGAACCTGGAATCCCTGCTGCGGTGGACCACGAACCATCGAGGTCTGCATGGTCTCCACTATCCGCGTCATATGAGTCATCTGGGCCATCATGCCCTGCATAAATATGAATGGGTCAACCCGAACACCTTCCGAGTGAGCTGCTTCTCGGGTACGACTCCCTGACGGTGAATGATTATCTGACAGTGAATGAGTAGCATATCTATCTGATGAACACATGATAACCCTCGCATCCGCGCGGGCGGTCATACAAGATCCCAGGTTCTGGTCCGTACCGCGACCTCTTCCCCTGTGTCCTCGGACAGCTCTATCCAAACTGGAGCAGGAAAGCCACGTGATAATTATAGATCCCGCATGAATATCGCATTATGATTACGAGACGGAATGATAACAATGAGCATACATGCTCTAACACAATGAATGCATTAATAATGCAATAAAACAATCGTCGACATGATGCCGGAATACGATAAGATCGCATGAAAGATCAAGTGAGGTGACAAAACTATCTGATGAAATTCCTGAAATGATTCCCTTGAACAAGTTCACAAGGTTGAAAATTTGATTCACAAGATCAACAACTGAACCGTGATGGACTGGATGATTAATGAATTAATTGAACAATGAGATTGACTTAGTGATAATGAATTAACTGAGAAATGAGATTGACTGAGTGATGAATGAATCAACTGAGTGATGAGATTAACTGAGTGATGAATGAATTGACTGAACAATGAGATTGACTGAGTGATGAATGAATTGACTGAACAATGAGATTAACTGAGTGATGAATGAATTGACTGAACAATGAGATTGACTGAGTGATGAATGAATTGACTGAACAATGAGATTAACTGAGTGATGAATGAATTGACTGAACAATGAGATTAACTGAGTGATGAATGAATTGACTGAACAATGAGATTGACTGAGTGATGAATGGATTGACTGAACAATGAGATTAACTGAGTGATGAATGAATTGACTGAACAATGAGATTGACTGAGTGATGAATGAATTAATTGAATAATGAGATTAACTGAGTGATGAATGAATTATCTGAGTAATGATATTGACTGAGTGATGAGCTCAAAATGATGATTGAGGATTATTAACTAATGAATGAGTTGATCCTTAATGCTTACACAAGTCACACGTGCTCCAAAACAATTAGTCATGAATCAATCATAACACTAATATCACATATATGTTTCAACAAACATGAACAATTAATAACATGATGAATGTATGAACATAAAGAGAATCGAGTCCTTACACAGGTCATACGAAGCTTCGAGGTCTCACGATACCAGTCCCAACTGACGACGACTCGATGAATGAATGACTCGTGCAGTCGTATTAATATTATGACTCACAAAACCCGACTGTCCAGATTGTCATAACCTGACAGTCTCACTACTACCGCACCGGTAGAGCCACATAACTCACATATCAGGGTATCTCACAACCCAAACGCTCTGATACCATCTTCTGTAACACCCCAAAATCCTATTGGATTATTACAGTGCTGTGGGCCCCACGTCAGGAGATCCACCAGGCGAACATGATTAAAATACATTAAATTACACAATAAGGGAAAATCATAGTCCCTACCATGACATCCGACACAATATTCCGATAAGGAATTTCAACGACAAAGGTGGCCGACATGGCCAAAAATGAAATACAACAACATCCACGAACATCTGTTCGGGTAATACAACACGACAACAACTGACAAGACTGGAGTACACTCCAACTGACTGACTGACAAGGAACAACTCGGACTAGTATCGCTCGAATGCCTCGTCGCCATCGTCATGCCCCTGTGTCTCAACTCTCTCCTCGCAAGCACCTAAAACATGAAAACATGTTTCGCCCCCACGGGGTCAGTCATCCAGATAATGAACATAAAATACATGTATAACATGATATGTATCCAAAGGCAGAATGAAATGGTACAATGATAATAATAGTACGAGATGCTCACAAACCAAGGTAAGAACCGAGCATTCGCGAAATACTATGCCCACGGCATACTATTAATACCTGTTCGACAGTTAGAGCATAAGTGCCCAACGGCGAATCATAATCACATAATACCACAATGAATTACACGACATGAACCAAACCAGGACTGAATTAATTATGAATTACAATGCCCGAAGGCTCCAATGAAATTACCAGGACAATAATAAAGGCTTGAAAACCACTCAGTCGAAACTGTCAAATTATCACAATCACATGAAGCCAAAACAACCCACACCTGTTATTGATTAGGGCCGAAGCCATGGTATGAAGTCGTATCACCATTAGGGCCGAAGCCACGGCACGAAGCCGTATCACCATTAGGGCTGAAGCCACGGCACGAAGCCGTATCATCATTAGGGCCGAAGCCACGGCACGAAGCCGTATCACAATTAGGGCCGAAGCCATGACACGAATCCGTATCACAATTAGGGCCGAAGCCACGGCACGAAGCCGTATCACAATTAGGGCCGAAGCTACGGTACGAAGCCGTATCACAATTAGGGCCGAAGCCACGGCACGAAGTTGTATCACAATGAATGATAGTGTGCTGCCTTGAGTCGGCCAACACGATAACAGTAACACACGCACCTCGATTGCCTTAGGATGGCCAACCGATAACAATGATGCAGCGGATGATTCCATGAATGATTGAGCGCTTCGATTGGCTTAGAATGGCCAATCGATACGAATGATACGATGAATGATTGAATACCTCGATTGCCTTAGAACGGTCAATCGATAACAATGATATGGTGAATGATTAAACATTTCGATTTGCCTGAGAATGGCCAATCGATGACAATGATACGAAGGATGCCTCGGCACCTTTAATCGGTGACCGACGACGAAGATGAGAAATGAATACGCCAATGCCTTTAATCGGACAATACAGTTTTAATGACAACCCCAACATGAATAACGTTGATCTGAACGATGTCTTATATTGACATCAATATTAACAACAATCGATACATCGATACCGCGAACCGGCTATCGACAATTACATTAATAACGAGTATCACAATGCCTTGAATCGGCCATTAACGGACAATAATAAACATTTGGCATAGTTGCCGAAAGGTATCGTATCAAACGATCTCTTAATATCAGTGAATTCATGAAGAGACTAAGTCTCGGAATGATACAATACATTCATACACATATATGATGACATTAATCTCATTGACTAGTACAAGTATAAAACTTGCCTCAAACCGAAGGCGAGAAGGTACTTCTACGATCAAGGTCCTTAATGAAATTATCGGCCGCTCGAACAACCTTGAATAATACAATTACCAACAATCCGATCAATATACGAATCAAACATGAATATAACGAACTCAAAACGTCGATACGGTTAAACTAAGTTCATTTGGGCATTATATCGAACACTTTGTGGCCAACTTCGATTGTTTATAACCAAACCTCAATAACACCAACATCAAATCCCCAAGAAGTGTTTCAAACCAACAAAACATCTTCAATACGATCAATAATCCATTATGAATATCCAAAATCGTGATTTCAACAACAATTAATCGAAAACCCCCAAATCCAACACAATATTTAAAGTGTTCTTGAATAATCCTTAAATAATCCAATGAATAATCAAACATGTCCATAATCATGTGTATATCACTTCATACAACATGATCTTAACATCCAAAACATCATATCTCAAAACAAAATCGAAATCCAAGATGTTGGAGAAATTACCTTTGAAGATCCAAGTACTTTAATCCGATGAAATCGCGTTAGATCGACAATCCGAGCTTCACAACCGAATGAAAATTATGAAAAATGAATACTCAAGTGATTGATGATGAATATCTTCCCCCTCAAGCCTTCTCTCTCGGGTGAGTTGAAGAAAAATGAAAAAATGAATGATTCTCGCTCAAAATATGCAAATATAGCGCTGACTGCTCTGTGTGCCGTGGCCCAGCCGAAGTGTGCCGCGGAACAGGGCCAAAATTGCCCACAGTGATCGGCAGTGTGCCGCGGCCCGGCCGAATGTGCCGCGGCAGTGACTCGGCAGTGTGCCGCGGTCCTGCCGGCATGTGCCGCGGCTCACAGTACAGACGGGTCGGCCAGGACAATAGCAACACGAGTGTGCCGCGGCCCGGACAGGTGTGCCGTGGCAGTGACTCGGCAGTGTGCCGCGGCCCTGCCGGCATGTGCCGTGGCCCACAGTACAGGCTGCTCGGCCAAATCTGGAAAATGAGAGTGACTAAGCTATTTCGATCATAACTCCCTCGTCCGGACTCCGATTGACTCACCGTTTGAACCATTGGATCGACAATAACTCCCTTGTCCGGACTCCGATTGACTCACCGTTTGAACCATTGGAAATCTAACTCGATGCTTTATAATATTGCAAAGACTCAGAATTTTTGGAGTTTCCAAAAATTAAAGGTGATTTAACAAAATCGGACTCATACGTGGAAAAGTCGCTAAAGAACACGGAATTCAACAGAGCGACACCGAGACGAACTCGGATGACAAAAAGTGTAGAATTAATCATCCTCGGAATGACGAAAAGGTAACAATAGAGTTGCTAAGATGGACTTCCGCCATAAAAATAAATTACCGAATGAAATTACTGAATGATAATGACTGAATTACAACCGGGTATTACATACTCCCCCCCTTAAAAAGAGTTTCATCTTCGAAACTAAGGGTAGACAACTCGAGATATGAACTATCCATCATGATCTGAAAACAATAATGCCCAAATAGTTCTCGGGACCAAATCAAACGCACGCCCAAGTCCCCAAGACTTGACGTCTCGGATCACAGTGAACGATTTCCCAAATTATCACGAAGTCTTGAGTACAAAGCCATAGGGACGAATTCTCAACAAATTATCCAAATCTCAAGATTCCCGAATATGATCATAATAAAATAGATCAACAATAAATGATCCACCGTCACGATACATTAATACGGATAGATTTACACAGTCATCCAAAAATAAGGTTACATCTCAAATGTACCCAACATCGATATCCTTCCATATCACAGATCTCCTCTATCTCAACGATTTAAGGTAGACCCAAATCTGAACTCACCGCACAATATGATCCCGGAAGGTCACAAGAACAAAATGATCATAATGGATGATAATGAATCGAAATCCCACAAGGATTAAGAATGACTCACCGAGGTGAATTAATAAATTAATGAGTGATAGCTCCATGAAGTGATTGGAACCGTCGTTCCTTGTGAATTGAATGATTAATCGATAATTATGAGTCCCAACATGATTGATATATATAATGAATGAATTATATGAATGAATGAACGATAATGAAATGAATGATTATCCCATTAACGAACAAGAATTAACTTGTTCAAACCGGTGATGAATGTCCTTACCTCTGGCCCTCGAGGCCTGATAGGGTCCCTTAGATGATGCACGAAATGGAGTAACGAAGTCTCTCGAGGCCCTTGAGCTCTTTTGAGATTTACCGGCACTAGAACTCATGCAGTATTTATGCCGGTGTCCCTGCCTCCCACACAAAAACAAACAATAGCTGGCACCGTACACCGGGTACTAACGTGACCTGCTGAATCACAGTTAAAGCAAACAACAGTCGAACTCGTCGCCTGAGAGGAAGATGATATCCCAGCACGAAGACGACTAGAAAATGGCCCCTTGGACGTCAGAGCCCGATGTCCCTCTGAACGAGCCGGCATTCTAGTCCTCTCACCCGAAGAAACTGAAGGATGCTTCTAAGAAAGCTCCTTGATCAAAAGCTCTGCTCCAAGAGCCTTCCCAATGAATGCGCTAAGTGAACTACAATTGTGATTAAACAATTGTATCCTCAACTGCGGATTTAGCCTCTTGCTAAAATATTTGATCTTATCCGCCTCAGTACGGATAACTGACGAAGCAAACTGAAGTAGTCCCTGAAACTTCTCAGCAATGACAATAACACCCTCATCCTCGACGGATTCGGGGTTCAAAACCTCTGAAAACTTGGCTTCACGAAGTGGAGCCGGATAATACCTCTCTAACATGAGGGTCTTGAACTCACTCCAACCACAATCGCGATCGGTGGGTTTCACAGAAAGCCACCACGAATAAGCACCCTTAATCAAGTAATAAGCCGCTAGTGCCACTTTAATCTCTTCCAGACACTAAACCATGTCGAAGAGTTTATCAAAATGCTCAAGCCAATGAACAATATAAGCTGGTTCCGACGAACCCTCAAAAGTAGGCGGCCTCTGACGAGAGATATCGCCAACAATCTGATTCACTACTCCAGTCTTTCCATGAAACGGAACCTGGAATCCCTGCTGCGGTGGACCACGAACCATCGAGGTCTGCATGGTCTCCACTATCTGTGTCATATGAGTCATCTGGGCCATCATGCCCTGCATAAATATGAATGGGTCAACCCGAACACCTTCTGAGTGAGCTGCTTCTCGAGTACGACTCCCTGACGGTGAATGATTATCTGACAGTGAATGAGTAGCATATCTATCTGATGAACACATGCTAACCCTCGCATCCGCGCGGGCGTTCATACAAGATCCCGGGTTCTAGTCCGTACCGCGGCCTCTTCCCCTGTGTCCTCGGACAGCTCTATCCATACTGGAGCAGGAAAGCCACGTGATAATTATAGATCCCGCATGAATATCACATTATGATTACGAGACGGAATGATAACAATGAGCATACATGCTCTAACACAATGAATGCATTAATAATGCAATAAAACGATTGTCGACATGATGTCGGAATACGATAAGATCGCATGAAAGATCAAGTGAGGTGACAAAACTATCTGATGAAATTCCTGAAATGATTACCTTGAACAAGTTCACAAGGTTGAAAATTTGATTCACAAGATCAACAACTGAACCGTGAGATGTACTGGATGATTAATGAATTAATTGAACAATGAGATTGACTGAGTGATAATGAATTAACTGAGCAATGAGATTGACTGAGTGATGAATGAATCAACTGAGCGATGAGATTAACTGAGTAATGAATGAATTGACTGAACAATGAGATTGACTGAGTGATGAATGAATCAACTGAGCGATGAGATTAACTGAGTGATGAATGAATTGACTGAACAATGAGATTGACTGAGTGATGAATGAATTGACTGAACAATGAGATTGACTGAGTGATGAATGAATTGACTGAGCAATGAGATTAACTAAGTGATGAATGAATTGACTGAACAATGAGATTAACTAAGTGATGAATGAATTGACTGAACAATGAGATTGACTGAGTGATGAATGAATTGACTGAACAATGAGATTAACTGAGTGGTGAATGAATTGACTGAACAATGAGATTGCCTGAGTGATGAATGAATTAATTGAACAATGAGATTAACTGAGTGATGAATGAATTATTTGAGTAATGATATTGACTAAGTGATGAGCTCAAAATGATGATTGAGGATTATTAACTAATGAATGAGTTGATCCTTAATGCTTACACAAGTCACACGTGCTCCAAAACAATTAGTCATGAATCAATCATAACACTAATATCACATATATGTTTCAACAAACATGAACAATTAATAACATGATGAAGGTATGAACATAAATAGAATCGAGTCCTTACACAGGTCATACGAAGCTTCGAGGTCTCACGATACCAGTCCCAACTGACGACGACTCGATGAATGAATAACTCGTGCAGTCGTATTAATATTATGACTCACAAAACCCAACTGTCCAGATTGTCATAACCTGACAGTCTCACTACTACCTCATCGGTAGAGCCACATAACTCACATGTCAGGGTATCTCACAACCCAAACGCTCTGATACCATCTTCTGTAACACCCCAAAATCCTATTGGGTTATTACAGTGCTGTGGGCCCCACGTCAGGAGATCCACCAGGCGAACATGATTAAAATACATTAAATTACACAATAAGGGAAAATTATAGTCCCTACCATGACATCCGACACAATATTCCGATAAGGAATTTCAACGACAAAGGTGGCCGACATGGCCAAAAATGAAATACAACAACATCCACGAACATCTGTTCGGGTAATACAACACGACAACAACTGACAAGACTGGAGTACACTCCAACTGACTGACTGACAAGGAACAACTCGGACTAGTATCGCTCGAATGCCTCTTTGCCATCGTCATGCCCCTGTGTCTCAACTCTCTCCTCGCAAGCACCTAAAACATGAAAACATGTTCCGCCCCCACGGGGTCAGTCATCCATATAATGAACATCAAATACATGTATAACATGATATGTATCCAAAGGTAGAATGAAACAGTACAATGATAATAATAGTACGAGATGCTCACAAACCAAGGTAAGAACCGAGCATTCGCGAAATACTATGCCCTCGGTATACTATTAATACCTGTTCGACAAGTTAGAACATAAGTGCCCAACGGCGAATCATAATCACATAATACCACAGTGAATTACATGACATGAACCAAACCAGGACTGAATTAATTATGAATCACAATGCCCGAAGGCTCCAATGAAATTACCAGGACAATAATAAAGGCTTGAAAACCACTCAGCCGAAACTGTCAAATTATCACAATCACATGAAGCCAAAATAACCCGCAGCTGTTATTGATTAAGGCCAAAGCCATGGTGTGAAGCCGTATCACCATTAGGGCCGAAGCCACGACACGAAGCCGTATCACCATTAGGGCCTAAGCCACGGCACGAAGTCGTATCATCATTAGGGCCGAAGCCACGGCACGAAGCCGTATCACAATTAGGGCCGAAGCCACGACACGAAGTCGTATCAGAATTAGGGCCGAAGCCACGGCACGAAGCCGTATCACAATTAGGGCCGAAGCTATGGCACGAAGCCGTATCACAATTAGGGCCGAAGCCACGGCACGAAGCTGTATCACAATGAATGATAGTGTGCTGCCTTGAGTCGGCCAACACGATAACAGTAACACACACACCTCGATTGCCTTAGGATGGCCAACCGATAACAATGATGCAGCGGATGATTCCATGAATGATTGAGCGCTTCGATTGGCTTAGAATGGCCAATCGATACGAATGATACGATGAATGATTGAATACCTCGATTGCCTTAGAACGGTCAATCGATAACAATGATATGGTGAATGATTAAACATTTTGATTTGCCTGAGAACGGCCAATCGATGACAATGATACGAAGGATGCCTCGGCACCTTTAATCGGTGACCGACGACGAAGATGAGAAATTAATACGCCAATGCCTTTAATCGGCCAATACAGTTTTAATGACAACCCCAACATGAATAACGTTGATCTGAACGATGTCTTAGATTGACATCAATATTAACAACAATCGATACATCGATACCGCGAACCAGCTATCGACAATAACATTAATAACGAGTTTCACAATGCCTTGAATCGGCCATTAACGGACAATAATAAACATTTGGCATAGTTGCCGAAAGGTATCGTATCAAACGATCTCTTAATATCAATGAATTCATGAAGAGACTAAGTCTCGGAATGATACAATACATTCATACACATATATGATGACATTAATCTCATTGACTAGTACAAGTATAAAACTTGCCTCAAACCGAAGGCGAGAAGGTACTTCTACGATCAAGGTCCTTAATGAAATTATCGGCCGCTCGAACAACCTTGAATAATACAATTACCAACAATCCGATCAATATACGAATCAAACATGAATATAACGAACTCAAAACGTCGATACGGTTAAACCAAGTTCATTGGGGCATTATATCGAACACTTTGTGGCCAACTTCGATTGTTTATAACCAAACCTCAATAACACCAACATCAAATCCCCAAGAAGTGTTTCAAACCAACAAAACATCTTCAATACGATCAATAATCCATTATGAATATCCAAAATCGTGATTTCAACAACAATTAATCGAAAACCCCCAAATCCAACACAATATTCAAAGTGTTCTTGAATAATCCTTAAATAATCCAATGAATAATCAAACATGTCCATAATCATGTGTATATCACTTCATACAACATGATCTTAACATCCAAAACATCATATCTCAAAACAAAATCGAAATCCAAGATGTTGGAGAAATTACCTTTGAAGATCCAAGTACTTTAATCCGATGAAATCGCGTTAGATCGACAATCCGAGCTTCACAACCGAATGAAAATAATGAAAAATGAATACTCAAGTGATTGATGATGAATATCTTCCCCCTCAAGCCTTCTCTCTCGGATGAGTTGAAGAAAAAATAAAAAATGAATGATTCTCGCTCAGAAAACGCAAATATAGCGCTGACTGCTCTGTGTGCCGTGGCCCAGCCGGAGTGTGCCGCGGCACAGGGCCAAAATTGCCCCCAGTGATCGGCAGTGTGCCGCGACCCGGCCGAATGTGCCACGGCAGTGACTCGGCAGTGTGCCGCGGTCCTGCCGGCATGTGTCGCGGCTCACAGTACAGACAGGTCGGCCAGGACAATAGCAACACGAGTGTGCCGCGGCCCGGACAGGTGTGCCGTGGCAGTGACTCGGTAGTGTGCCTCGGCCCTGCCGGCATGTGCCGCGGCCCATGGTACAGGCTGCTCGGCCAAATCTAGAAAATGAGAGTGACTAAGCTATTTCGACCATAACTCCCTCGTCCGGACTCCGATTGACTCACCGTTTGAACCATTGGAAAGATAACTCGATGCTTTATAATATTGAAAAGATTCAGAATTTTTGGAGTTTCCAAAAATTAAAGGTGATTTAACAAAATCGGACTCATACGTGGAAAAGTCGCTAAAGAACACGGAATTCAACAGAGCGACACCGAGACGAACTCGGATGACAAAAAGTGTAGAATTAATCATCCTCGGAATGACGAAAAGGTAACAATAGAGTCTCTAATATGGACTTCCGCCAAAAAAATAAAATTACCGAATGAAATTACTGAATGATAATGACTGAATTACAACCGGGTATTACATACTCCCCCCCTTAAAAAGAGTTTCATCCTCGAAACTAAGGGTAGACAACTCGGGATATGAACTATCCATCATTATCTGAAAACAATAATGCCCAAATAGTTCTCGGGACCAAATCAAACGCACGCCCAAGTCCCCAAGACTTGACGTCTCGGATCACAGTGAACGATTTCCCAAATTATCACGAAGTCTTGAGTACAAAGCCAAAGGGACGAATTATCAACAAATAATCCAAATCTCAAGATTCTCGAATATGATCATAATAAAATAGATCAACAATAAATGATCCACCGTCACGATACATTAATACGGATAGATTTACACAGTCATCCAAAAATAAGGTTACATCTCAAATGTACCCAACATCGATATCCTTCCATATCATCGATCTCCTCTATCTCAACGATTTAAGGTAGACCCAAATCTGAACTCACCGCACAATATGATCCCGGAAGGTCACAAGAACAAAATGATCATAATGGATGATAATGAATCGAAATCCCACAAGGATTAAGAATGACTCACCGAGGTGAATTAATAAATTAATGAGTGATAGCTCCATGAAGTGATTGGAACTGTCGTTCCTTGTGAATTGAATAATTAATCGATAATTATGAGTCCCAACATGATTGATATATATAATGAATGAATTATATGAATGAATGAACGACAATGAAATGAATGATTATCCCATTAACGAACAAGAATTAACTTGTTCAAACCGGTGATGAATGTCCTTACCTCTGGCCCTCGAGGCCTGATAGGGTCCCTTGGATGATGCACGGGATGGAGTAACGAAGTCTCTCGAGGCCCTTGAGCTCTTTTGAGATTTATTCCGGTGTCCCTGCCTCCCACACAAAAACAAACAATAGCTGGCACTGTACACCGGGTACTAACGTGACCTGCTGAATCACAGTTAAAGCAAACAACAGTCGAACTCGTCGCCTGAGAGGAAGATGCTATCCCAGCACGAAGACGACTAGAAAACGACCCCTTGGACGTCAGAGCCCGATGTCCCTTTGAACGAGCCGGCATTCTAGTCCTCTCACCCGAAGAAACTGAAGGATGCTTCTAAGAAAGCTCCTTGATCAAAAGCTCTGCTCCAAGAGCCTTCCCAATGAATTCGCTAAGTGAACTACAATTGTGATTAAACAATTATATCCTCAACTGCGGATTTAGCCTCTTGCTAAAATATTTGATCTTATCCGCCTCAGTATGGATAACTGACGAAGCAAACTGAAGTAGTCCCTGAAACTTCTCAGCAATGACAATAACACCCTCGTCCTCGACGGATTCGGGGTTCAAAACCTCTGACAACTTGGCTTCACGAAGTGGAGCCGGATAATACCTCTCTAACATGAGGGTCTTGAACTCACTCCAACCACAATCGCGATCGGTGGATTTCACAGAAAGCCACCACTAATAAGCACCCTTAATCAAGTAATAAGCCGCTACTGCCACTTTACTCTCTTCCAGACACTGAACCATGTCGAAGAGTTTATCAAAATGCTCAAGCCAATGAACAATATCAGCTCGTTCCGAAGAACCCTCAAAAGTAGGCGGCCTCTGACGAGAGATATCGCCAACAATCTGATTCAGTACTCCAGTCTTTCCATGAAACGGAACCTGGAATCCCTGCTGCGGTGGACCACGAACCATCGAGGTCTGCATGGTCTCCACTATCGGCGTCATATGAGTCATCTGGGCCATCATGCCCTGCATAAATATGAATGGGTCAACCCAAACACCTTCCGAGTGAGCTGCTTCTCGGGTACGACTCCCTGACGGTGAATGATTATCTGACAGTGAATGAGTAGCATATCTATCTGATGAACACATGCTAACCCTCGCATCCGCGCGGGCGTTCATACAAGATCCTGGGTTCTGGTCCGTACCGCGGCCTCTTACCCTATGTCCTCGGACAGCTCTATCCATACTGGAGCAGGAAAGCCACGTGATAATTATAGATCCCGCATGAATATCGCATTATGATTACGAGATGGAATGATAACAATGAGCATACACGCTCTAACACAATGAATGCATTAATAATGCAATAAAACGATTGTCGACATGATGTCGGAATACGATAAGATCGCATGAAAGATCAAGTGAGGTGACAAAACTATCTGATGAAATTCCTGAAATGATTACCTTGAACAAGTTCACAAGGTTGAAAATTTGATTCACAAGATCAACAACTGAACCGTGAGATGGACTGGATGATTAATGAATTAATTGAACAATGAGATTGACTGAGTGATAATGAATTAACTGAGCAATGAGATTGACTTGAGTGATGAATGAATCAACTGAGCGATGAGATTAACTGAGTGATGAATGAATTGACTCAACAATGAGATTGACTGAGTGATGAATGAATTGATTGAACAATGAGATTAACTGAGTGATGAATGAATTGACTGAACAATGAGATTAACTGAGTGATGAATGAACTGACTGAACAATGAGATTAACTGAGTGATGAATGAATTGACTGAACAATGAGATTAACTGAGTGATGAATGAATTGACTGAACAATGAGATTGACTGAGTGATGAATGAATTAATTGAACAATGAGATTAACTGAGTGATAAATGAATTATCTGAGTAATGATATTGACTGAGTGATGAGCTCAAAATGATGATTGAGGATTATTAACTGATGAATGAGTTGATCCTTAATGCTTACACAAGTCACACGTGCTCCAAAACAATTAGTCATGAATCAATCATAACACTAATATCACATATATGTTTCAACAAACATGAACAATTAATTACATGATCAATGTATGAACATAAAGAGAATCGAGTCCTTACACAGGTCATACGAAGCTTCGAGGTCTCACGATACCAGTCCCAACTGACAACGACTCGATGAATGAATGACTCGTGCAGTCGTATTAATATTACGAATCACAAAACCCGACTGTACAGATTGTCATAACCTGACAGTCTCACTACTACCGCATCGGTAGAGCCACATAACTCACATATCAGGGTATCTCACAACCCAAACGCTCTGATACCATCTTCTGTAACACCCCAAAATCCTATTGGGTTATTACAGTGCTGTGGACCCCACGCCAAGAGATCCACCAGGCGAACATGATTAAAATACATTAAATTACACAATAAGGGAAAATCATAGACCCTACCATGACATCCGACACAATATTACGATAACGAATTTCAACGACAAAGGTGGCCGACATGGCCAAAAATGAAATACAACAACATCCACGAACATCTGCTCGGGTAATACAACCCGACAACAACTGACAAGACTGGAGTACACTCCAACTGACTGACTGACAAGGAACAACTCGGACTAGTATCGCTCGAATGCCTCGTCGCCATCATCATGCCCCTGTGTCTCAACTCTCTCCTCGCAAGCACCTAAAACATGAAAACATGTTCCGCCTCCACGGGGTCAGTCATCCAGATAATGGACATCAAATAATATGTATCCAAAGGCAGAATGAAACGGTACAATGATAATAATAGTACGAGATGCTCATAAACCAAGATAAGAACCGAGCATTCGCGAAATACTATGCCCACGGTATACTATTAATACCTGTTCGACAAGTTAGAACATAAGTGCCCAACGGCGAATCATAATCTCATAATACCATAATGAATTACGTGACATGAACCAAACCAGGACTGAATTAATTATGAATCACAATGCCCGAAGGCTCCAATGAAATTACCAGGACAATAATAAAGGCTTGAAAACCACTCAGCCGAAACTGTCAAATTATCACAATCACATGAAGCCAAAACAACCTGCAGCTGCTATTGATTAGGGCCGAAGCCATGGTGTGAAGTCGTATCACCATTAGGGCCGAAGCCACGGCACGAAGCCGTATCACCATTAGGGCCGAAGCCACGGCACGAAGCCGTATCATCATTAGGGCCGAAGCCACGGCACGAAGCCGTATCACAATTAGGGCCGAAGCCACGGCATGAAGCCGTATCACAATTAGGGCCGAAGCCACGGCACGAAGCCGTATCACAATTAGGGCCGAATCTACGGCACGAAGCCATATCACAATCAGGGCCGAAGCCACGGCACGAAGCCGTATCACAATGAATGATAGTGTGCTGCCTTGAGTCGGCCAACACGATAACAGTAACACACGGATAGGCACCGTCCTCGACAGTCCCAATTCAACACCTCGATTGCCTTAGGATGGCCAACCGATAACAATGATGCAGCGGATGATTCCATGAATGATTGAGCGCTTCGATTGGCTTAGAATGGCCAATCGATACGAATGATACGATGAATGATTGAATACCTCGATTGCCTTAGAACGGTCAATCGATAACAATGATATGGTGAATGATTAAACATTTCGATTTGCCTGAGAACGGCCAATCGATGACAATGATACGAAGGATGCCTCGGCACCTTTAATCGGTGACCGACGACGAAGATGAGAAATGAATACGCCAATGCCTTTAATCGTCCAATACAGTTTTAATGACAACCCCAACATAAATAATGATGATCTGAACGATGTCTTAGATTGACATCAATATTAACAACAATCGATACATCGATACCGCGAACTGGCTATCGACAATTACATTAATAACGAGTATCACAATGCCTTGAATCGGCCATTAACGGACAATAATAAACATTTGGCATAGTTGTCGAAAGGTATTGTATCAAACGATCTTTTAATATCAATGAATTCATGAAGAGACTAAGTCTCGGAATGATACAACACATTCATACACATATATGATGACATTAATCTCATTGACTAGTACAAGTATAAAACTTGCCTCAAACCGAAGGCGAGAAGGTACTTCTACGATCAACGTCCTTAATGAAATTATCGGCCGCTCGAACAACCTTGAATAATACAATTACCAACAATCCGATCAATATACGAATCAAACATGAATATAACAAACTCAAAACGTCGATACGGTTAAACCAAGTTCATTGGGGCATTATATCGAACACTTTGTGGCCAACTTCGATTGTTTATAACCAAACCTCAATTATACCAACATCAAATCCCCATGAAGTGTTTCAAACCAACAAAACATCTTCAATACGATTAATAATCCATTATGAATATCTAAAATCGTGATTTCAACAACAATTAATTGAAAACCCCCAAATCCAACACAATATTCAAAGTGTTCTTGAATAATCCTTCAATAATCCAATGAATAATCAAATATGTCCATAATCATGTGTATATCACTTCATACAACATGATCTTAACATCCAAAACATCATATCTCAAAACAAAATCGAAATCCAAGATGTTAGAGAAATTACCTTTGAAGATCCAAGTACTTTAATCCGATGAAATCGCGTTAGATCGACAATCCGAGCTTCAAAACCGAATGAAAATGATGAAAAATGAATACTCAAGTGATTGATGATGAATATCTTCCCCCTCAAGCCTTCTCTCTCGGATGAGTTGAAGACAAATGGAAAAATGAATGATTCTCGCTCAAAAAACGCAAATATAGCACTCGATCGCTGTGCCGCGGCCAAAGTGTGCCGCGACAGGCCAAAATTGCCCCGGTGATCGGCAGCAGGCCGCCGGCCGAATGTGCCGCGGTCCTGCCGGCATGTGCCGCGGCTCACAGTACAGACGGGTCGGCCAGGACAACAGCAACATGAGTGTGCCGCGGCCCGGATGGGTGTGCCGCGGCAGTGATTCGGCAGTGTGCCGCGGCCCATGGTACAGGCTGCTCGGCCAAATCTGTAAAATGAGAGTGACTAAGCTATTTCGACCATAACTCCCTCGTCCGGACTCCGATTGACTCACCGTTTGAACCATTGGAAAGCTAACTCGATGCTTTATAATATTGAAAAGATTCAGAATTTTTGGAGTTTCCAAAAATTAATCAAAGTCGGACTCATACGTGAAAAAGTCGCTAAAGAACACGGAATTCCACAGAGCGACACCGAGACGAACTCGGATGACAAAAAGTGTAGAATTAATCATCCTCGGAATGACGAAAAGGTAACAATAGAGTCGCTAAGATGGACTTCCGCCAAAAAATAAAATTACCGAATGAAATTACTGAATGATAATGACTGAATTACAACCGGGTATTACAGATATCGCGCAACAATGGGATTTGACATGTTAAATAGTTTAATGGACTATAAACTTATATTATTTGGGTAGTCATAATGTATTGCTAGATACCGCTTATGATTTATCATTTAATAAGGTATTAAATGATTGTCATCATAATATAAGCCTTTTGGGTCACACGTACAACAATTAAAGACAAGCAAGAATAATTAATATGTATAATATTGGATATTATATTTATCAAAGAAATTAGATAATGAGTAATATATAATATAGGATATTATATATTATATTATTTAATTATATCAACTGAGAATAGTAAATATAATATTAGATATTATATTTATTAAAAGATTAAATAATGAGTAATATATATAATATGCTATATTATATATATTGTATAATTTAATAGGTTGAGGGGTAACTATGAAAATACTAGAGTTTTGACTCTAGGGTTTACTTAGTATAACTAAGGGATCTATGACGAGAAGTTGTCTTAAGAACAAGATTACACAACCCTAATTGCAAAGAGTGAAAAATCGGCCTCCCTCCCCTCTACAATCGGCCGCCTCCTTCTATAGTAGGATACCCAGTTCGACCAACTCGTATTCTTCCCTTAGTTGATCTTGATCAACTGTATAATCCTTCTAGCAAGGAATCATCTGTTGTACTATTTATCAATATTATTCGTAAGGATCTTGCAATTCAGTTTGTGCAATTTTTCGTGTGTGGATCACCGAGGGAGGAAAGTGACTTTTATCAGCATCTCCGGATCTCGATCTGTTTTTTGAATTAAGATAATTCGATAACCTTTATTAAATCAATTAAAATACTACATGAGATCCTCTTCTTGTTTTTTTGATAATTATTCCGCTGTGTTTTCGCTCATATTTCATGTATTAGATACACGTAAAACCCAACAGATAAATAGATTAGAGTTTCGCCGAGTGTTAGTCGACTCAAAGCAAGAACGCACCATTCCTTGACTTTCCTCTTTTTGATTAGGCCGGCCTTTACTTTTTGTGTTGTAGAGGGTTCTTGAATTGTGTAGTTAGATGAATCTATCATGTCGATCATTTTATCTAACAGTTGGCCCCTCATTGTTAGATCGATCCCATCTAACATTGTATTTAACATTGTCATTCTATCGGGAGATGAAATATCCTCATTTGACAATTCCGGGCTCATAGATAATCTGACAATGTATCTCACCTATTGGAATTGGCAAGCATTTTGACCAAAAATGAGATATTGCCCATCCGCATTTTTCAGCTCATTACCAATTAAGTGAATTGCCCCTATAGATATGCGGCCTTGGAAATTTGTATAGATTTCATCATTGAAAATATGAAACCTCATAATTCGCGACTTCTCAGACGATGCTCTTATACCTCCGCCATGTATTTTTTCCGAAAATATGAACAAAAAGAAAGATTGTTTGAGCAAATATGAGAACATATTTTAAAGGAAATGGTGTTTCACAAATTATGTACCGTTCATATTTATACTAAGAGGTTTGATAATCCTCCCTCCTTTTAGCTCCCCCCCCCCCCCCAATGGACAAAATACTGGCATGACAATTCACTTTGTAGATATAGCTATAGGAAACTATTTTGATGAAAGACATTGAATTGACAACTCAATTTATAAATATAGCCATAGGGAACTATTTTGATGATATACATTGAAATGACAACTCAATTGATGATATAAAAATTAAAATGATAATTTAATTTGATAAGAAATATTATGATATTTATATAAGTATATAAAAATATAAACGAGAATAGAAAACAAAATTAAAATAATAATTAAACCTAAAGATATTTCTAGAAAAATATAAAAAAATTATTTTTATATCAAGTTCTAATAAAGGTTGTATTTTTTTGAGCTAAGGGAGTGAAAATTAAAAATATAGTGGATGTACAAAATAGGGACTGCAAAATATATTTAAAATTTTAAAATATAAATATATTATTTTAAAACTATAAAAAATGTATTTATATCAAGTTGTGAATAAAATATAATAAAATATTATAATATTATAATATAGGGAATGAAAAGTAAAAATTTAGTAGAGGGACAAAATAGGAATTTTCACCATATTTTATCTACCTTGGGGAAGCTAAAAAGAGGGAGGGATTAGTAGACAGGATAAAACCTGCAGTGCCTTTTTAAATATAGTATTATTCTTTTTGCCCCAAGTTTAACACCAACTCGTTTGATACCCAAATTCTCGAAATTGACCTTTACTTGAATGCATTTGAGTCATATATTGTACTTTTGATTAATAAAATTTTGAGTCAACTTGCAAAAATATACAATATTGAGGAAGGTCAACATTCGGGTAATACGAATTAGACAATCGAGTAACAAGAGTGTCCAGATCAAGTAACACGATTACATAAACGAGTAACATGATTGGTAGTCAATCAACTCATTTAAGAAACTAGGCTAACTCGATCCACAACCCATGTTACTCGAGTCAAATTGTCGGGTAACTCGAATGACGAAACCGAGTAACTCGTCATAGTTACTCGAGTAAGTCGAATGAGACTCGAGTAACTTGTATATTATGGTCGAGTAACTCGAATAATTCAAATTATTACCTGGGTAGCTCGATGCTGTAATCGAGTCCGACTAACATGAGTAACATCCATTTAAATAAGTACCATGCTCGAGCAAGCCATACCATCCATTCAACTATCTCTCATCAATATTTTTACCTTTTTCTGATAAATTATCTCACATCAAGAGTTATCTCTCACTCGAAGAACAAGGATTATTTCGACTGCAAAAATAAAAGCTATATCTGTAGCTTAATTTCAAATAATATATATTAGAAATATAAAAAATATTCAAATACTAATTAATCTGTGTAAATATTGTAAGTTTTGATTTTATTTAATATAATCTATTTTTTTCAAATTACTTGACAGGTGCGTTTTTGGAAAAAAAGTTACAATTCGTTTTAATGGCAAGTGGCTAGATATAGACTATCACTGTGGAGAAGAACAAATGTTATCTGTGCTCATTGGTGTAAGTTATGCAACTTTAGTAGATAATGTTCACTGTATTGTTGAACCTGATAGAACAAAACATGTTTCTCTTTCCCAATTGATTATGATGGGAAAAAAGAAGAAAATTGAAGATTAAGAATGATTCTGATATAAATTACTTGTTCCAATTCAATGCGAAGTCTGTGATTTTTATTAGCCTTCAGAATATAACGACCAATTGAAGTAATACCAAGTTCAAATATAGGACTGCTAATTTTAATTTTTCCCAGTTCCAAACTATTCCTCCAACAACTCTCTCATTTGGTCCACACTTTGACTTACCTAGATCTAGCTCTTTCCAGTACCTTATCATTATAATTGTATGAATTATTTGACTGATGGGGGTACAATCATGCAAATCCCTCCAGTATTTGATGGTTGTGCTCCTTCAGATAATATATGTCATGTTGGTGGTAATGGTGGTGGTGGTAGTGCTAATGATGCTAGCAGCAACGATGATAATGAAGGCATAAATATCGATGATATCGATCTTGAAGATGTCGAGGTTCAGAAACATTGGTTTGATAATTTTTGCAAATATTATGAGAAAAATGTATGTTCAATAAAAGATTTGAAAAAGAGGCAGAACCAGAACCAGAATGGAGACGCTTTTGATTTCGATAGATTAGTAGATGAAGAACGTGCTCCAGCTCCTCCCTCTGGTCCTGGGTGGAAAATTCCAGGCAAACCTCCATATGTGTCACCTTTTGGAGTTGATGATGATATGGATGAGACATTTGATCCAGCAAATGCAATACCGTTACAAAAAGGATCTGTATTTCTCTCCAAAGATAGATTGAAAAATATTGTTGGGCGGTATCATTTGGAAAAGAAATCTAACTATCGTACTCTAAAATATGATAAGAAGCACTATTCTTCGCTTGTACAGATGAAACTTGTAATTTTTTGTTGAGTGCCTCCGGGAGGGATGGATTTTGGAGTGCACTCACTGAATGAGCATACCTGCCATTTTGACCCAAATCGCAAGGCACCTAAACAGTTGCCTTCTAAGATGCTCGGTGAATACATGTCCGACAAACTTTTAGTGGATGGGCATATTATGACTTCGAAGCTACTGCAGACTCAACTTAAGAAGGAGCATTGTTTGATAATCTGTTATGTCTTGGCGTTGACCATTCGCAACCAGGATATTTCAGTGATATATAGAGACCATCAAGATTCTTTCAGAATGATCCCCTCATACTTGCATATGTTGGAGGTGACGAATCCAGGTACCAAAACTGATTATATGGTTGATGCTAAAACTGGAAAATTCAAATATATGTTATATGCTTTGGGGGCTTCGGTATCTGGATTTCGTTATGCTAGAGCAATTATTATTGTTGATGGGACACACCTTAAGGGTAAGTATCGAGGTGATTGTTTGCTATTACAAAAGATGGTAACAATCAGATTTTTACACTTGCTTTCGGGATTAGCGACGTCGAATGCAATGAGTCGTGGAAGTATTTCATGTACAAATCTAAAGAAGCCTTTGGTTGTATAAGGGACCTCTTGATTGTTTCATACGGGCACAAATCCATAACAAATGCTATAAGAGAGGTATTCCCACGGGTTATGTTGTTACCACGTTCAGAAGAATTTGGCTCAGCATGGTCAACATGTGATGGCAATTTCCAATGCCGCAGCTTACAGCTATCGTATTTAGGACTATAATAGGCATATGTAATGTTTATAAATAGCATGTCCAGCTGCAACTACCCACTTGAAAGAAGCTGTCGATGGAAATAGATGGGCTCGTGCGAAGTTCCCAGTTCGGCGATTCGAGGTTATGAATTCAAATGTCGTGGAAAGCATGAACAACCATTTTCTATGGGGTATAAGGCTGCCCGTTTCCACACTTCTCGAGGTATGTTGAACTGTGGTAGAAGAAGATATCTGATCGAAACAAAAATGCAAACAAGTGTCCTGGACCTTTAATGAATCATGCATACGAGACACTGATGAAGAAAGTTGGATCTGGATCTAACATGGACGTTCAATTCCTTAGGGATGGGTGTACAAGGTGACCTCTAACTGGAAAAATTATGTTGTGGACTTGAGAGAGCAAAAATGCAGTTGTATGACGTTCCAACATGATATGATCTCGTACATGCCGCTGTAGCTATAAGGTACCTCAATCACGACCAAACTGTGTACATACATGATTATTACAAAGTGTCCACGCTTCGCCAAATATGGAGATGGTCTTTGATTCCAGTACCTCGCCCAAGTGACTGGTTCATTCCTGCTAACATCAAGTTTGTGAACCACCAGACAATCCGAGGCAGGCAGGGTGACCAGAAGAAATGAGATACACATCAGGGGTTGAGTCATCGACTCATACTCATAAAGTTCTAACATGCCTTAGATGTGGAGGAAGTGCACAATAGAAAGACTTGCACTACAGTTATTCCCTAACTCCTTGAGTATTTCACAACCCAACCAACTCCGTCTAAAAAGGGTCGTGCAAAAAAAAAGGTGTAGTATATGTAAGTCTAAATGACCACACTGCTCCAAAATGTCCAACTAAGCATCATTTTGACCTAAATGAGCACCCAATGTAAAATTAGTTATATTTATTTAAATATTATATTATTCATATTTATTATTTTTTATTTATTTAAAGTTGTGTTTATTATAGTTGGGTTACAATCGAGAATGTGGTGTATTGATGCAAGATGGGAAAGTGATAGCTTACGCGTCAAGACAACTTAGGCCGCATGAGGTGAATTATTTCATGCATGATTTGGAACTAGCTGCAGTTGTGCACTCATTAAAGATATGGAGACATGACCTTTATGAGGTAAGGTGCGAAGTTTTTATTGATCACAAGAGTTTAAAGTACTTTTTCGAGCAGAAGGACTTGAACATGAGACAAAGGATATGGCTCGGATTGGTAAAGGATTATGATTGTGGTATTAACTATCACCTCGGCAAGGCTAATATGGTAGCAGATGCGTTGAGTCGTAAGACTCAATCACAGTTAGGATACCTACTTACAGCAGAAAGGGATCTAATCCAAGATTTTGAAGGAATGAGTTTAGAGGTGGTTCATCCATCGGGAATGATAATGGGTCGTGTTGCGATGTTAATGACAACACCAAATCTGAGAGGACGGATAGTGAGTGCACAGAGGAGAGATGAAGAAATTCGAGAAACTACGTATAAATTAGATCTGATAACTTAAGAAGTTACTGCGAAGCAGCTGATAATGCAATTATGTTCGAAGAGAGTATATATGTTCCACATGATGAGGTGTTAAAGAATGAAATTATGAGTGAAACTCATGATATCCCTACACCGCTCACCCAGGAAGTACCAAGATGTACCAAGACCTGAAGATAAATTTCTGGTGGGACTGTATGAATGGAATGTAGCTTCATATGTCGAGCGGTGTTTGGATTGTCAGCAAGTGAAAGCACTACAACGATGACCTTATGGGAAGTTACAGCCATTGACCATTCCAGAATGGAAGTGGGAAGGAATAGCAATGTATTTTGTGACTAGTTTGCCAAAGACCAAATGAGGAAACACTGCAATATGGGTTATAGTAGATAGACTCACCAAATCAACTCATTTTTTGCCTATCCCGATCACTCATGGATCTGAGAAGTTAGCACAGTTATATGTCCATGAAATTATGCGTTTGCACGGAGTGCCGATATCAATCACATCAGATCAGATCCAAAATTTACCTCTAGATTTTGGACAAGCCTGCAGAAGGAATTGGGTACACAGCTGAACTTTAGTTCCGCTTTACACCCGTAGACCGATGTACAATCAGAAAGGACAATTCAGACATTAGACGACATGTTAAGAACTATATTGTTAGATCAAGGTGGAAATTGGGAACATGTTTTGCCGTTAATCGAATTTGCTTACAACAACCGTCATCAGGCAATGATAGGTATCGCGCCTTATGAAGCCGTATATGCAGAAAGGCAGATCACCACTTTATTGGGATGAAGTGGGTGAGAGAAATATTTTAGGGCCAGACACAGTTAGCAAGATGATCGAGATTACCCGCAAGATACGATAGAGAATACAAGAGGCCCAGACTCGACAGAAGTCATACGTTGATACTCACCGAACTGAATTGCATTTCAGGAGTGGGGATAAGGTTTTCCTCAAGGTTTCCCCTTCTAAGGGAATAATCAGGTTTAGAATTAAAGGAAAGCTTGGGCCACATTTTATAGGGCCATATGAGATTCTCGATAGGATCGGCCCAGTTGCTTATAGGTTGGCTCTGCCAATTAGTCTTCGAAACGTTCACAATGTTTTCCATGTTTCTCAGCTGAGGAAGTATGTATTTGATCCCAAGTATGTGATTCATCAGAGTGAATAGTTCTTAGTCACAATACTAGTTATGAAGAGAGGCCTGAAGCTATTTTAGACCAAAAGGTTCAAGAGCTGAGGAATAAGTCAATTTCTTTGGTAAAAGTGTGGAGTCACCACAGTCAGGAAGAATCTATGTGGGAACTCGAAATAAAGATGATGGAGAAATACTCAGAACTCTTTGATAAGGTATGTAAATTTTGGGACGAAATTTCTTGTTAGAGGGGTAGGATGTAATGCCCCACTCTTTAATATGCATGATTTATTATAATCTCAAGTGCGACATTAGGGTTTTGCATTCCTAAGTAATAAAATTTTGGCTAATGGGATAAGTTTAGAACTATTGACACGTTTTTAATTCATAAATTGGATGTTTGGTTATCTAGTTGGCATTCTCTTTCGAATTTGATTTTATGTTTCGATATATAGAATCGTGATTCCGTCTCCTTATATATACACTCTTTTTACATTACGAGTATGATTTTCGAAAGTTAACTTTTTGAGTTTTCGGGTATATTATATGTCGAGTCATTTTCTCGGACAATTCGGGTTCCATAAATCGCGAAACTTTTCTCTGACTTTAATCTGTAAGTTCGACCGGATAATTTAAGTATACAACATACATGCAATATCCGAGTAATTTTATCTGCAAAAGAGTGAAATGTAAAATATTCTTGGACCACTTTATTAAAAGGCTAGGGTTAACCTAGTATATAAAGGGACATTACCTTTCTTCTCTCCACTTCTACTCTCTACTCTCCCTTTGGCTGCCCCCTCCCCCCATTGTTGAGCTTCCATTGGAGCTCCACAAAGAAGCTCCATTTGTGTGCCAAACTTCAATCAAAGTATTCAAGTAAGTTACCTTCTCCTCTTCATTTCTATCCAAGTAGAAATAGAATCTACCTAACTTCAAAAATTAAAAATCGATGAAGAAACTTATGTGTTTGATGTTTTAATCTTTTGTATGTTGTTTTTAAGTTGATTCTAAGGTACTTGGGAGTGTTTAAAATAAGTTTTATTCATGCCTAGATTTTTATCATTTGGGCCGAAAATATTAGGGTTCATAGCTCAAGAATGTGTTGTTTTTCTTATGATTTTCATACATAATATGTTTCTTCTTGATGATATGATGCTATAATGAATTTATGGTATTTTAATAAAATGTTTGGTATTTTAGAAAGAAAGGAAGAATCATGTTAGTTCTTGATATGTTGATATATGTTCAAAGTGACTTGATGTTTGTGATGATTTATGAAAGATATACATGATTTGTTTTAGATTTTTGTAAAATGTTTCAGAATCTACAACACGTAGCATATTTCTCTTATTCGATAAATCTAGGGGTGGGCACAAAAAATCAAAATCCCGATCCCGTCCCGGTCCCGTCCCAAAATTACCCGGGATGGGACGGGATCCAAAATTAAAAACACTAGGCCCGTCCCGTCCCGTCCCATTAGAGTAACTGCGGGACGGGACACGGGACAAAATATTTGAGGCCCGTAAGGCCCGTCCCGTCCCGCTAAGTTTTTAACCCATTTTAAAACCATATATTTTTATTATTTGTAACCATTTTTTAATTAATTTTTAATAATAAACTATTTTTATTTTTTACTATCTATATTTTATAATTATACCCAAACCTAATTTACCGATATAAAGTTAGTAACTGATATTTTTTCAAAAAAAAATGGATATGTTGTATTCAATGTTAATAATTGTTATTTTAAAAGCTTAATTTAGGCTATTAAATTAGTTTGTTGGATATTTTTCCCGAATTTATATGTATAAAATTATAGATTTTCTTACTTTTTTCTAATTTATATTTTGAAGCTTTTTATGCGGGACTAAACCCGTCCCATCCCGTTCCGTCCCGTCCCAACCGGGATAAGGCCCGCGCGGGATGAAATTTTGAAATTATCAATCCCGTCCCGTCCCGTCCCGCTTGTTATAACACGGGACGGGACGTGGGATGACCCCAGGCCCGTCCCGTCCCGTCCCATGCCCACCCCTAGATAAATCAACCGATCATCCCTGGATAACCAAACTACCATACTGAAGTTCGAATCTCTATTCATCGTTCCATACTGATGTCTAATCCAGTTTGTGAGTCTCACTCAGAACTTCACCATGATATGCATTATGCACTAAATACGTATGTATATCGATCATTTCAAAACCAGTTTGAAATCATATAGTCTTGTCAAGAAGACAAATTTTCGAAAGTTCTTTCACAAATTTCAAAACTTAAAACATAAATTTGGTAAGATCACGAAATCAATTTTCGAAAAATTAAATCGGCTCGCTGGTGCCAAGTATTCGATAACAGTTTCCTTCGATTCCACACGATTTCGAAGTTTAAAATGAAAACTATGCAAATGCTGGACTACATCCATACTACTGTATACCAATTCGGTTCTTCACCAATATCCACTGATATTCCATCGGGAAACCACACGATAGAGTTCCAAAATTTCAATATATAAATTCTGACTAAAAACTCTTTTTCCACATATTACTCGCAACGTCAACCATTTTCCATCCTGGATCACCTCAATTATGCTATGAAAATGCATTGAAACAAATCAACACAGCGAAAGACTTCCCGAGAGGTTTCATTTGAACCAATAAATCAAAACCCCGAAAGGTAGTGATAAAGTGTTTTACAAATCTCGGGAGTTTTAAGGAAAACAGAAAAGCCTTTTGAAACATTAGGGTCTCAGCCCGTATCTCGTTCCGCATTACAAGAAGTTTAAAAAGTAGGAAACTCTTTTTCGGACCCCAAGTCGTGAGTTATAAAACTATTTCAAAAATCTATTGGGTCTCGGCCCAAAAATCATTTACGGTAAAACATCCGTAAAACATTCATTTTGAAAAGTATCATTTTCAAATGCTCAAAAACAGTTCGTATATCTCAAAATGAATTAACATGACTACATGTTCTTCTCAACCATTCCCAACATTCCTCCCAAATGCACAACTCCGTTTCCAAAATTTAACCGACATATTGATTTCCAAAATCATAACTTCTCAAGATCATCAATCCTGTCCCAACTCTGTCACCTTATACTGTAGCGCATAATATTCTGCTGAATCTCAAAGCATATCAACTTAGAACGACAATAAATCTCAATGCAATTCAAAAAAAATCCAAATACTTACAGATCGTGAAGTCCACGATTCCCCGTGATACTAGCACATGCCTCGACTCGAGAAAATACTCGACACATATATTTTCAAAACACACATTTTGCAAACTCAGTTCAGCTCGAGAACGCAACACAACTCTATCTTAAGAAACACGTTGAAACCATTTGGAAAAGTTTACAACAACCCCAGTACGATATTGGTGAATCAGTACAAGCCCGAGTGAACAACAAAACTCAGAGCTCAAACACTTGTCAACCGACAACTCGAATGAAACGACAAAAGCACGACCCAACTCGACCCGACTGCCTAGGTTTTCTCAACCTAAGCTCTGATCCCATATTCTGTAACACCCCTAGAGCCGACCGGGAATATTACAGTGCCGTGGGCCCCGAGATGGAACCCACAAGGCTGAAGGATATTTTCGCAAACATTTACATACGCCCAAGAGGCTAACAACGGTACTATCTTTTAAAAAACATTCAAAGACTTTATAAAACTCATTTATCAAAACCGTCGTAGAATCTTATTTGAAACCACAAGGCCCAAAATGCAAAAACTCAATAGTTTAAAAACATACATTAAGCTATCGATTACACGTACCGACAGAACAAATTTAGAAAACGATTTCCAAAGTAACCTAAGTTACCAGATACCAATAGGTCATTTTAAAAATACTCACGCAGCGGAAAAAGTCTAACGATTAAAATACTCTAGCAGCGGAATACAAGAACTGATCAGGAAACTCAATACACAAATACATGCCCTAGCCAGTATCATCCGGGAAGTTCATCTCTCCACGACCGCTACAAGCTTGATAATCCAAGAACCTAAAAAGAAAACCCACGAAGGGGTCAGCCATAATATCCAACAATGATAACTATCACATCTCGTTGATAATTACATACCAATAAAAATACTAAGTAAGAATATAACCAATGAAATCTTACCACCATAACTTTACCAACTCGTGATAATAATTACCAAGGTTCGCACCTCGTAACCTTTCAACAACATAATAAGCTAATACCGAAAGATCTGTATTGTATCTCAATAATACCCAAGGTTCTCAAAACATTACCATAACTCACTGCTACGAAATCTACTAACTCTTTCCAACCCAATCCGTCGGGTAACATCATCACATCTCAACACAATAATCGATTGTACATCAAAGACAAATACCAAATGAAATACAGAACATACCTCAGAATACGCAATGCTACGGAGAATCTCGTCAACCTAATTCAAGATCAGATCAATACAACATACGGACATGGTCCTAACACAAGACCTACAAATGCATACTCATATGACAACGTCAATATGCTCACATCAATAACAACACTGTATACTTATGGCAAACCCATAATATACATATGCACAATAACATCACATATGGTAATCTAACGATCCAGCGCACACATCTATAGATACCTATGATGATCCTGTCGGACCAATGCATGGTGGCATTACCTGTCTAGCGATCCAGCGCACACAGCTATAGATATCCCATGTTGATCCTGTCGGGACAACGCATGCTGGACATATGAAAACAATGCACAACTGCACAAAACAACAGTACACAATGCACGACAACAACCGTGCACAAATGCATGACAACAACGATACACGAATGTATCACAACATGATCGACACAAAATGACAAAATGATTAGAGTACTTGTCCCGAGTACTTCGAGAGCAATCTCGATGTCCAAACCATCACGAACAATTATCCTCAATATTCGACGGTACAAAATACCACGGACGGTAAATAATTCACGTCTTCATCTATACCACAATGTATCCTCGATACCAAGTATACCAACAATAAATATAAATCATATACCTTATGATTTAATTCCCAAAACTCGAATACAACCTATAATCCCAAATCCCCTGTGATTACGATTATAAACATTGTTATACGAATTATAAACGAATGAAACTGAAACCATTCATTAAATACTATAAACTGAGCAAGTAATAACTTGCCTTGATACCGACACGATGATGATGAAGCCGTTACCAACTCCATTGATGTCATCTACAAGTCCCTCGGCCCTGATCAATGCAATTCACGAACATTCTCGAACATGACCGCAACGTATAGTTCTAATCACCGATCAATAATCTCAACCTATTACAATAATCGATATACAACAAGTTCGACAACAACCAACAATCGATAAAACCAATTCACAAACCCAATGGCTCAACAATATCTCGGTTAACCACAAGTCTGATCAAACCAACTTAAACGATCACGAATTAATAACCGAAACGGAATATACTACCTTGCCTGTTGACTTAGCGCACGTTAATTACTTAATGTAGCGTGCGCTAAGTTGCTCCCGTTAGCGTGCGCTAGCCAGTAGGCTTAGCGTGCGCTAATGACATGCAGTTGCATGTATTTTGGATATCGATCAACATATGGCGATTATCAAGAACAATAAGTGATTCTGAACCATGTTCATAGATATCAAAACAACGAAATCCGATATCTTTTAACATACAAACAATCATTCAACTTATAATCCAAGTCCTATATCTATATAACATCTTCCTCAATATCAACATCATGAAACATTAATAACGTAACAACACTTCCATAATCTATCATTACAGAGATTAACCATCAACAATGACATCAACGTCCGCAAAGGAGAAGAAGGATTAACCATCTTATCTCATGAAAACGAACTACATGATTCAAATCACATGAATCATATTAATATCATCATACTCCGATAATCCATCTCATAATCATGCTTGTCAACTTGTTTATATGATAATCATTAACTCAAGAACATAAATATTCATTCCAAAACAAAATCCAAAGGTGAAGAGTGATTACCTTGTATAGACGAACCATGAAGGAGAACAATCAACTTCATTCCAAGAATCATCAATAACTTCAAGAACAAGACTTTACTCCATGTTCCTCAACTTAATCTTGTTAAAAATCATCATCTCTCAGTGTTTGGAACCTCAAACTTCTCTCTAAAAACTCTCTCTCTCTCTAAATAAAGGAAGGAATGTCCGACTGAACATAATTCACATCTGCAATCATATATATACTGATTGTTATTAGCGTGCGCTACTTTTCCTTAGTAGCGTGCGCTATCGTGGTCCAGAGGCGACTGTTTTGCTTCGCATATCAGCTTACGTACGTAATGCCTATGCAATAACGTACGTAAATTACACTGTCTAGCACACACAATTTCTTAGACCTTAGCGTGTGCTAATCTTAGTTGACTTGCTACAGTCTGCACCTACCCCCGTGTCCCCACATGCCGAAAGCACTAACGAGGATAAGATTCCTTTTTGTCCGGTCTGCAATTAGCGTGCGCTAGTCCTTAGGTTTTAGCGTGTGTTAGTACTACATTACAACATCCGTTGACCCGTCGGCACATGCGCCGAAAGTGAGCGGGTCCACACATAGATTCCTTCTGATCTGGTCTATACTAGCGTGCGCTATCCATTACCATTAGCGTGCGCTAAACCTGCACGATAGCGTGCGCTAAACATGTATATTAGTGTGCGCTAATAATGCTACAGTTAGCTATTTTCAGCTACTCTTGTCCAACATCTCAACATACAGAATACAAACATACGGCATACTGAATACATATACTCAACACATTATATCCTCAAATACAATTGTCGACCAAATACGACAATTATACCATTACTGACATCTCAGTCCTTCATTTATTTTATCCATACTGTACAGATTCCACGTTGTACAACATAACTCGGATAAAATAACATTAAACAATAGTAGTAGAAATTCCGTAAATTACATACTACACCACTTAAAATAAGTTTCGTCCTCAAAACTTGCGAGCCGTCATAGAAAAACCAACAAACCATTCAACCAAAATATTCCGAAACCATCACAACAACGATCAATCATCATTATTAACGAATAACCAACACAGTATACTTACATATGTGCCAAGTCGACGATATCCTGAGATACTAGCAAGTGACTTCACTGTAAAGCCTTAACACGCTTACAATCACGATTCCATGAGTCTCAACAAAATATATCCTCTTCGGATGAAATATTTTTTCCGTGTCAAATCATGTCTGCCTGATTACACAATCAAGTCCAAATCCTGATACAAATCAATAATGCATGATACATCTGTGAAACAACTGCCCAACACAATCGCAACGATTCCTGAAACATCGACACAAAATCTGAACGCTCAGATGATCACTAGCAATGATCAACTAATAAATTAACCGAGAATATCATCGACATGATAAACTATAATACGACCAATCCAAAAGTCAAAATGCAACCAAGAATATCATCAACATGATAAACTCCAATATTAGCAACGACAATCAATGATAATCGGGAATACCCTCACACGGTAAGCTCCAACATGATCAACATAGAACCGCAGAAATCGATATGCGAAAGAACAAAATTCTCAAAACATTAAACAAATCACATATAGTGAATCTCAACGAAACACAACCGACTGGTCAACATTCCCCTCGGCATACGAACAACCAATCACAAATCGACGAACATACCAATCCATACAAGGAGTGGGAACGACCACTCAATATCCAAAACAACCAGCATGGGGTCACCATCCCTAAATCTACACTTACAAAGAAATTATTCAAAGATCACTATGGTAAAATCGCGCTACTACCGTGCCAATGGAATCACATAGCACATGTCCCAGTTTCACAAAATCCAAAGTTCCAAAACTACATCCTGTGCATGAATCTACAACACGCGGCATATTTCTCTTATCCGATAAATCAACCGATCATCCCTGGATAACCAAACTATCATACTGAAGTTCGAATCTCTATTCATCGTTACATACTGATGTCTTATCCAGTTTGTGAGTCTCACTCAGAACTTCACCATGATATACATTATGCACTAAATGCGTATGTATATCGATCATATTTTCAAAACCAGTTTGAAATCATATAGTCTTGTCAAGAAGACAACTTTTCGAAAGTTCATTCAAAAATTTCAAAACACAAAACATAAATTTTGGTAAGATCACGAAATCAATTTTCGAAAAATTAAATCGGCTCACTGGTGCCAAGTATTCGATAATAGTTTCCTTCGATTCCACACGATTTCGAAGTTTAAAATGAAAACTATGCAAATGCTGGACTACATCCATACTACTGTATACCAATTCGGTTCGTCACCAATATCCACTGATATTCCATCGGAAAACCACACGATAGAGTTCCAAAATTTCATTATATAAATTCCGACTAGAAACTCCTTTTCCACATATGACTCGCAACGTCAACCATTTTCCATGATCACCTCAATGATGCTATGACAATGCATTGAAACAAATCAACACAGCGAAAGACTTCCCGAGAGGTTTCATTTGAACCAATAAATCAAAACCCCGAAAGGTAGTGATAAAGTAGATAAACGATTGATAAAGTGCTTTACAAATCTCGGGAGTTTTAAGAAAAACAGAAAAGCCTTTTGAAACATTAGGGTCTCAACCCGTATCTCGTTTCGCATTACGAGAAGTTTAAAAAGTAGGAAACTCTTTTTCGGACCCCAAGTCCTGAGTTATAAAACTATTTCAAAAATCTATTGGGTCTCGGCCCAAAAATCATTTATGGTAAAACATCCGTAAAACATTCATTTTGAAAAGTATCATTTTCAAATGCTCAAAAACAGTTCATATATCTCAAAATGAATTAACATGACTACATGTTCTTCTCAACCATTCCCAACATTCCTCCCAAATGCACAACTCTGTTTCCAAAATTTAACCGACATATTGATTTCCAAAATCAATACTTCTCAAGATCATCAATCCTGTCCCAACTCTGTCACCTTATACTGTAGCGCATAATATTCTGCTGAATCTCAAAGCATATCAACTTAGAATGGCAATAAATCTCAATGCAATTCAAAAAAAATCCAAATACTTACAGATTGTGAAGTCGACGATTCCCCGTGATACTGGCACATGCCTCGACTCGAGAAAATACTCGACACATATATTTTCAAAACACACATTTTGTAAACTCAGTTCAACTCGAGAACGCAACACAGCTCTATCTGAAGAAACACGTTGACACCATTTGGAAAAGTTTACAACAACCCAAGTACGATACTGGTGAATCACATAACGCACAAGCCCGAGTGAACAACAAAAACTCAGAGCTCAAACACTTGTCAACCGACAACTCGAATAACACGACAATAGCACGACCCAACTCGACCCGACTGCCTAGGTTTTCTCAACCTAAGCTCTGATATCATATTCTGTAACACCCCCAGAGCCGACCGGGAATATTACAATCCCTAGAGGGAACCCACAAGGCTGAAGGATATTTTCGCAAACATTTACAAACGCCCAAGAGGCCAACAACGGTACTATCTTTTAAAAAAACATTCGAAGACTTTATAAAACTCGTTTATCAAAACCGTCGTAGAATCTCATTTGAAACCACGAGGCCCAAAATGCCAAAACTCAACAGTTTAAAAAGATACGTTAAGCTATCGCTTACAATACCGACAGAAAAAATTTAGAAAATGATTTCTAAAGTAACCTAAGTTACCAGATACCAATAGGTCATTTTAAAAATACCCACGCAGCGGAAAAAGACAAATGATTAAAATACTCTAGCAGTGGAATACAAGAACTGATCAGGAAACTCAATACATAAATACATGCCCTAGCTAGTATCCTCCGGGAAGTTCATCTCTCCACGACCGCTACAATCTTGATAATCCAAGAACCTAAAAAGAAAACCCACGACTGGGTTAGCCATAATATCCACCAATGATAACTATCACATCTCGTTGATAATTACATACCAATGAAAATACTAAGTAAGAATACGACCAATGTAATCTTACCGCCATAACTTTACCAACTCGTGATAATAATTACCAATGTTCGCACCTCGTAACCTTTTAACAACACAATAAGCTAATACCGAAAGATCTGTATTGTATCTCAATAATACCCAAGGTTCTCAAAACATTACCATAACTCACTGCTACGAAATCTACTAACTTTGTCCAACCCAATCCGTTGGGTAACATCATCACATCTCAACACGATAATCAATTGTCCATCAAAGACAAATACCAAAGGAAATACGGAACATACCTCAGAATACGCAATGCCACGGCGAATCTCATCAATCTAATTCAAGATCAGATCAATACAACATACGGATATGGTCATAACACAAGACCTACAAATGCATACTCATATGACAACGTCAATATGCTCACATCAATAACAAAACTGTATACTTATGGCAAACCCATAATATACATATGCACAATAACAACATCACTTATGGTAATCCAACGATCCAGCGCACACAGCTATAGATCCCCATGATGATCCCGTCGGACCAACGCATGGTGGCATTACCTGTCTAGCGATCCAGCGCACACAGCTATAGATATCCCATGTTGATCCTGTCGGGCCAATCCATGGTGGACATATGACAACAATGCACAACTGCACAAAACAACAGTACACAGTGCACGACAACAACCGTGCACAAATGCATGACAACAACGATACACGAATGTATCACAACATGATCGACACAAAATGACAAAAATGATTAGAGTACTTGTCCCGAGTCCTTCGAGAGCAATCTCGATGTCCAAACCATCACGAACAATTATCCTCAATACTCGACGGTACAAAATACCACGGACGGTAAATAATTCACGTCTTGTCTATACCACAATGTATCCTCGATACCAAGTATACCAACAGTAAATATAAATCATATACCTTATGATTTAATTCCCAAAACTCGAATACAACCTATAATCCCAAGTCTCCTGTGATTACGATTATAAACATTGCTATACGAATTATAAACGAATGAAAATGAAACCATTCATTAAATATTATAAAATGAGCAAGTAATAACTTGCCTCGATACCGACACGATGATGATGAAGCCGTTACCAACTCCATTGCTGTCATATACAAGTCCCTCGGCCCTGATCAATGCAATTCACGAACATTCTCGAACATGACCGCAACGGCATAGTTCTAATCACCGATCAATAATCTCAACCTATTACAATAATCGATAAACAACAAGTTCGACAACAATCAACAATCGCTAAAACCAATTCACAAACCCAACGGCTCAACAATATCTCAGTTAACCACAAGTCTGATCAAACCAACTTAAAGGATTACGAATTCATAACCGAAATAGAATATACTACCTTGCCTGTTGACTTAGCGCACGTTAATTACTTAACGTAGCATGCGCTAAGTTTCTCTCGTTAGCGTGCGCTAGCCAGTAGGCTTAGCGTGCGCTAATGACATGCAGTTGCATGTATTTCGGATATCGATCAACATATGGCGATTATCAAGAACACTAAGTGATTCTGAACCATGTTCAAAGCTATCAAAACAACGAAATCCGATATCCTTTAACATACAAACAATCATTCAACTTACAATCCAAGTCCTATATCCATATATCATCTTCCTCAATATCAACATCGTGAAACATTAAGAACGTAACAACACTTCCATAATCTATCATTACAGAGATTAATCATCAACAATGACATCAACATCCGCAAAGGAGAAGAAGGATTAACCATCTCATCTCACGAAAACGAACTACACGATTCAAATCACACGAATCATATTAATATCATCATACTCCGGTAATCCATCTCATAATCATGCTTGTAAACTTGTTTATATGATAATCATTAACTCAAGAACATCAATCTTCATTCCAAAATGAAATCCAAAGGTGAAGAGTGATTACCTTGTATAGACGAACCATGAAGGAGAACAATCAACTTCATTCCAAGAATCATTAATAACTTCAAGAACAAGACTTCACTCCATGTTCCTCAGCTTAATCTTGTTAAAGATCATCATCTCTCAGTGTTTGGAACCTCAAACTTCTCCCTAAAAACTCTCTCTCTCGAAATAAAGGAAGGAATGGCCGAACGAACATAATTCACATCTGCAATCATATATATACTGATTGTTATTAGCGTGCGCTACTTTGCCTTAGTAGCGTGCGCTGTCGTGGTCCAGAGGCGACTGTTTTGCTTCGCACATCAGCTTACGTACGTAATGCCCATGTAATAACGTACGTAAATTACACTGTCTAGCGCACGCAATTTCTTAGACCTTAGCGTGCGCTAATCGTAGTTGACTTGCTACAGTCTGCACCTACCCCCGTGTCCCCACATGCCGAAAGCACTGACGAGGATAAGATTCCTTTTTGTCCTATCTGCAATTAGTGTGCGCTAGTCCTTAGGTTTTAGCGTGCGTTAGTACTACATTACAACATCCGTTGACTCGTCGGCACATGCGCCGAAAGTGACCGGGTCCACACGTAGATTCCTTCTGATCTGGTCTGTACTAGCATCCGCTATCCATTACCATTAGCGTGCGCTAAACCTGCACGATAGCATGCACTAGGCATGTATATTAGCGTGCGCTAATAATGCTACACTTAGCTGTTTTCAGCTACTCTTGTCCAACGTCTCAACATACAGAATACGAACATATGGCATACTAAATACATATACTCAACACATTATATCCTCAAATACAATTGTCGACCAAATACGACAATTATACCATTACTGACATCTCAGTCCTTCATTTATTTTATCCATACTGTACAGATTCCACGCTGTACAACATAACTCGGATAAAATAACATTAAACAATAGTAGTAGAAATTCTGGATATTACAATGATAATCTCAGGTTCAAGGATTTATTGACATACTGTTATATTGATATTCACTTATGACATTTCCATGTAGTGATCTCAATGCGGGTTTGTCTAGTATTAGTTCTCCGACCAATACCCATAAGATTGTTCTGTTGTTGCGGATTTTTCGTTAACGCAAGTGCACGTTATCGTTGACAAGTAATAAAGTGATGAGTGAGTATCGTTCCCACGAGGACTGAATCACTAACAACCGATTTTTGTGTATTCCAGTTTTATTTGAACAATCGAACTTTGGGTTGCAATTAATTACTAAAGAAAATTAATAAGAGACTAAACAGTAAAAACGATCGCTTGAAGAAAGAGAATCAAATGATGAATAAGTCTAGGATTCTGAATCCACCTTGGTTTATCCGAATTTACTCTCGATTATCTGAAGTTAATGATTTTCCCAATTTTATTGAAGGCGAAGATTTCTAGTATACTCTACCGCCTCTCCCGAGGTCAATAGATTTTTCTAAAGGCGAATAACGCACTCTATCCCTAGGTGAATTAATTCGTCAATAGGCAAAAAGCATAAAATCTCCAAAGGGCCACGTAGTTCCTATGAGTATATTCCTATCTCACAAGATAAAACGGTCCTCACCAATAGTTCCTCACCAACTCTCCTCTCCCGATTCGAATTGAATGATTAAAACAATACAACTATTGGCCAAATAATTGAAAGCATTAAACACGATTGGGAAAACTCAACAAAAAGGGAATTAAATAGATAATCTCAAGAAAATCCATCAAAACGTAGGTTTCATCAAAATCCTAGAACAAGGGTTTTAGCCTGACATGCTAAAAGATAAAAATACAGAATAAAAGAATGAAAGCATTAAAATCAAACGCAGATGAAGAGCTCGGATCCCTCCGTTCTTCTGGCTTCCGCCCTCTGCTCTTGATGTCTTCTGCTTCTGCTCCTTGATTAATTCTTCAATCAGTCGATCCTCCTTTTCCATGATGATTAATTAGGGTCTTAAACCCTTATTTATAGCTCCCAATAGCCTCCAAATCGAGTCCGTGTGAGTAGGTCGAGAACTGGCTTCAAAACGGCCCAAACCCGCATGGAGCACACCAAAACCGCCCTGTGTGCCGCGGCTCACTTAATCTGTGCCGCGGCACATGGCGTCCAGATTAAAACCTGGGCGCTGTGACTTTCTTCTGGGCAGTGGCTCACCTGGTCTGTGCCGCGGCACAGAGTACAGATTACTCTGGTGCTCGCTGGGTGCCTTCCTGTGCCGCGGCCCCGGGCCAAAATTCGCCGTTTTCATCCGTTTTTCATCGTTTCGGCTTTCGGACTCTAATTTCCTGCAAAACATAAGATGATAGGGAATTAAAGGCTCATTTATGCAAATATACTCACAAAAGGAATACAAAATAATGATAAATAAACGTATAAAAATACGCCTAACAAATACCCCCAAACTTGAGCCTTTGCTTGTCCTCAAGCAAAAAGAATTAATTTCAACAAAAGAATATCGTGAATAATCGTGCAACTCGTAGTGCTCAACCTAATCAATACTATCCTAAAATTCTCTCTGAATAATACGAGTATCGTAATAGCGAGCTACACTCAGAACACTGATTCCACAAAGTAACCAAGTTCAGTCCTAATCACTCATTCATGAAGAAAATCCAGCTCAAAGATTAACAAACGTGAATTTAATCGACCGTCAATATGAAAGGTTAAAATAAACAAGCTAATTCGCCCAGTTCCACAGTCTAGTGGGAAAATTTTCACGAGTTTCATCAAAAATAACCCTCAGACAGTATTCTCTTATATACATGCTCAGGAAATTGATTCGAGTTGTCCACTAGGTTCGGATCTCAGGATGTTTCATCGGGACAATCCTAGGGTGGAAATTCCATTATCATGTATTGGGAAACCGTTTGACGTAAAAGACACTCATGGGGCAAATGGATGCTTCTAATTACTAAGTTCCCCTCCACAGCGGAGAAACAACTCGAATAGCTATTCAGGTCGCTCCTTTACGCAAGAGTAAACAACGGGTCACGCGAATACCCCCGGTTACTAGGCTTCCCATCATCATCACATGCGAAATTTCTAAATCACTCGTCTAATCAGGGTCGTCGTTTTACGCGAGAGTAAACAACGGGTCACGTGAATACCCCCGGTTACTAGACTTCCCGTCATAGAGCAAAATATTATTTCGACTTTTGGGAAAAAGCTGTCCAACTCTAAACTCAAGTGCCAACACGACTTATGTCACTGGACGACTAGCTAACCGAAAACTGAAACCAAACGTATCAACGGCGATTTGAAAACACTTATGTCTCCTCTCTTATCCGCTAAGGTCTCTACAAAAATGAAAAATTTCGGACCTAAATGAAGACTTAGCCGAAACAGAAATCACTGACTACAGCTCGACTAAAACTCGACCGTTTCTTCAGAGAGAAAAACAGTGTCGTAACTTCAGTATTACACAAATAGAAGCACGAAAAATTCACGAATAAGAGTAAAATCATGACGAGCAAGGCTATCGACAAAAAGATAACTAAAAATAACGAAAAGTGCAACGAAATAAGTACAGCAGTAAATGTAGCAACAGAAAGTAACCCCCCCCCCCAAACTTAGGACGTACATTGACCTCAATGGACAGAATATAATATGCAATAAAATGAAGAAGGTCATGTACTCCCCTACAAACAGCTCACGAACTCGTGCCAGCGTCATCCGGTGAGCTTGCACGCTTCTCGACTACATCATGCGGAGCGTGAATAAATGAGCTTGCATCATCAAAGAGGAAGTTAAGTACGAGCTCTCAAGTATAACATGATGTAAGGGTTGGGGACAATGTAATTCGATAAAATGATTCGTTACATATAATTTGAAAATGCTTGGCTTACCAATTTTTCATTGCTGCAATTTATCAAACACTTGGTATGCACAAGTTAAAATGAAGAACAAGAATTTTAATGGTTAACTCCAAATCCCAAAAATAATAACACAGATAATAGCCATGAATAACGACAACTAACATCACCAATTCGTTCATAATTACCAATTCCATCACAATCAAATACCATATTCCCTATATTCCAACTCCATTTTAGAGAAAACATTGAAGAACAACTAGCAACATATAACTTCAATTCACTTTTCAAATCATGTATCACTTATGATTAAGAGATCGATATTTACCTGAAGAATTTGAGAAGAAGACTAAGAGAAGGGTATCGACCGACCTCATTGTGCGAAGGAAGGAAGGAAGGAAGGAAGGGACCTTGTGCTGGCCGATCGAATGTATGAAGTATACCTGGGCATTCTCATATGGCGACGGGGGCCGCGGCACAACATAAGTGAGCCGCGGCCCATAGTACAGTCGGCCTGGGACTTTTTATAATACTGCTGGGTGCCGCGGCTCAGTCTACGTGTGTCGCGGCTCATCGTGTTAGTGTGCCGCGGCTCATTTGGCCTATGGCGCGGCACAGAGTACAGTCTCCTGGGCGTTTCTTGATCATTTGGTGTGCCGCGGCTCAAATAATATGTGCCGCGGCTCAGTGACCTGGTGTGCCGCGGCTCAGTAATGTCGTGCCGCGGCACATAGTACAGTTTGTTTGGCCTTGTTCCATCAACTGGTGCGTGCCGCGGCTCACCATTATTGTGCCGCGGCCCATCACTGATTTCCTCCCCTGGGGTAGTTCCTGCACAGATTTTTTTAAATGAAAACATCAAGACGAGAGGGATAGACGGATCAAAGAAAAATGACGACAAATAAAGACTCTAAAAATGCAAGAAAACACTAAAAATAAAAATTCTACAACTAATACTCGGGTTGCCTCCCGAGAAGCGCTAAGTTTATAGTCTTCAGCGGGACCTATTTTAAAAAAAATCAGTTCGCTTTTCGCAAACTCCATTTGATCTCCGCCCCATTCCTCGAACCGTTAATATGGGTTTTAAAATTTTGACCATCGGTCCTTAATGATTCGATTTTCGGTTCGGACACCCAATGTTGTTTGCGGAATGGTTTTGACGAGAACAACTTTCCGAAACACCCATTTTTCTCATGACTAGACGTCCGTTTGACTTCCGGCTTATTTCCCTCTCTCACAAATGACTTTATGACAGCAGCAGACTTGTCCGATTGTGGCTGGTCAGATGGCGATGATGACATGTTCACATGCTTTAGAAATGCAACTCGTTCTACATCTTTCTTAAAAGTTGGATCATCTGAAACGGAATCTGAGTTTTTCGACCTACGATTTTTTTGGTGTCTTTCTGTCGCAACGGCCTCCACACTTTCAATTTGTGAGCTTTTATCAACACCTCCCGGACATGGAAAAGATTTGAACACTTGGAACGTGACATGCTCATCTTGAACCCTTAGAGTTAATTCCCCTTTTTCCACGTCTATAAGAGTTCGGCCGGTCGCTAAAAATGGTCGTCCCAAGATAATCGGGATATCGTGATCTTCCTCCATGTCGAGAACAATAAAATCTGATGGAAAGATAAATTTATCCACTTTTACTAACACGTCCTCAATCACTCCCCTCAGATACTTAATAGATCGATCCGCTAATTGCAAGGAGACCGTCGTCGGCTTTGCTTCTCCAATTCCCAGCTTTTTTGAAAATAGACAGAGGCATGAGGTTAATACTAGCACCGAGATCGCACAACGCCTTATTAAATGAGAGATTCCCCATGGTGCACGGTATGTTGAAACTTCCTGGATCCTTCAATTTTGGCAGAAGCTTTTTCTGAAGAATCCCACTGCACTCCTCCGTCAAGGCGACTATCTCAAACTCCTCAAGTTTTCTTTTCTTTGACAAGATCTCCTTCATGAATTTAACGTAGCTCGGCATTTGCTCCAACGCGTCGGCAAATGGAATGTTAATATGACGCTTCTTGAACACATCAAGGAACTTAGAGAATTGCTTGTCCGCCTTTTTTTGTTGTAATCTCTGCGGAAACGGGACGGATGACACATATGCCTTCAGATTATCCGGAAACGTTATCGAGGGTCTCCAATCTTATGATTCCTCCGTCGCCAAATTTTTCTTCTCCTCAATTTCACTTCTCTTTTCACTCCCCTCGGGCTGGTCACATACCTCCTTCCCGCTTCTCAAACTGATTACATTTAGACTTTCTCTAGGATTTGTCTCGGTGCATTTGGCAAATGCTCCGGCGGGTCATCAACACATTAGCAACTGCCCATTGACTTCCAAGTTGCGAATGGAAGCGGAATGATTTTGCAATGTTGCTTCTGTACGGGTCATGAATTGACTCGTATTCGCTGCCAATTTCACAATTGCTTCCTCGAGAGAAACTTTTGGAGCGGGAGGAGGCTGCTGTTGGTTTTGAGCGAATGGAGGCTGGTTCGAGTTCTGTCCGTTTCTCCATGAGAAGTTGGGATGATTACGCCATCCCGGATTATACGTGTTGGAGTACGGATTATTTTGCCGGTTTCCGTTTCCTACAAACTGAGATTGTTCAATTTGGGGCTACTCGAACGGGTTTCCGACTTGGCACTCTGCACTAGGGTGAGATCTGTTACACCAATTGCAAGACTCAGTGGTAATGGGGGAAGGAGCATGCAAAAATGCTTGAAGCTGTTGTGTTAATGCTGCGACTTGGGCTGACAATGTAGATATCGGGTCATTACTCGAAATTTCCATAACTCGCTTCGGCGTTATTCGTTCGGATGGCCATTGATAAGCATTAGCGGCCATAGCTTCCAACAACGAGTGTGCTTCAGCCATCGTCTTTCCCATCAAAGCTCCACTGGCGGCTGCATCCACGAGAGTGCGTGTGGAAGCACTCATACCATTGTAGAACGTCTGAATCTGAAGCCAGTCCGGAAGGCCGTGATGTGGGCATCTCCTTAACAAATCTTTGTATCGCTCCCACGCCTCGTGAAGTGACTCCATATCATACTGACCAACGGTAGTGATCTCGTTTCTCAGTCTCGCCGTCTTAGAAGGTGGGAAAAATTTAGCAAGGAAGGCTTGCGCTAACTCTGCCCATGTCGTGATCGAGCCCAGCGGTAAGGAATTCAGCCAAAATTTCGCTTTATCCCTCAAAGAGAAAGGGAAAAGTCTTAGACGGATGGCATCATCGGTGATACCATTGTTCTTGAACGTGTCACAAATCTCGAGAAACGACGCAATGTGTGCGTTAGGGTCATCGTTCGGCAGTCCACAAAATTGGCTCGCTTGTACCATCTGAATAATAGCAGGCTTGATTTCGAAGTTGTTTGCCTGGATGGTGGGACGCCGAATCCCCGAAAAGTTTGCGTTAATCTGCGGCATAGCATAATCTCGAAGAGCCAGTGCCGGTGGAACTTGCTGCACATGGTTATCTCCTCCTTGAATTTCGATATTTTCAGCCATGGTGACTGTTGTCGGTAGCTCTCGTTTCTCCTTCTTCTTTCTCCTAAGAGTGCGCTCGAGTTCGGTATTCAAAGGTAGTAGGCCTTTGTTACCGAGTTTTCTCATGCACTACCCGAAAAAATCCTGAAAGGAAAAACAAATAAATAAATAAAGTTAAATACACGAAAATAAGTAAATAAAAACGTTCAAACTAAGACTAGAAATACTGAAATCGATATTAGCAAAAATTTCAGTCCCCGGCAACGGCGCCAAAAACTTGTTGAGGATTTTTCGTTAACGCAAGTGCACGTTATCGTTGACAAGTAATACAGTGATGAGTGAGTATCGTTCCCACGAGGACTGAATCACTAACTACCGATTTTTGTGTATTCCAGTTTTATTTGAACAATCGAACTTTGGGTTGCAATTAATTACTAAAGAAAATTAATAAGAGACTAAACAAGAAAACGATCGCTTGAAGAAAGAGAATCAAATGATGAATAAGTCTAGGATTCTGAATCCACCTTGGTTTATCCGAATTTACTCTCGATTATCTGAAGTTAATGATTTTCCCAATTTTATTGAAGGCGAAGATTGCTAGTATACTCTACCGCCTCTCCCGAGGTCAATAGATTTTTCTAAAGGCGAATAACGCACTCTATCCCTAGGTGAATTAATTCGTCAATAGGCAAAAAGCATAAAATCTCCAAAGGGCCACGTAGTTCCTATGAGTATATTCCTATCTCACAAGATAAAACGGTCTTCACCAATAGTTCCTCACCAACTCTCCTCTCCCGATTCGAATTGAATGATTAAAACAATATAACTATTGGCCATATAATTGAAAGCATTAAACATGATTGGGAAAACTCAACAAAAAGGAAATTAAATAGATAATCTCAAGCAAATCCGTCAAAACGTAGGTTTCATCAAAATCCTAGAACAAGGGTTTTAGCCTGACATGTTAAAAGATAAAAATACAGAATAAAAGAATGAAAGCATTAAAATCAAACGCAGATGAAGAGCTCGGATCCCTCCGTTCTTCTGGCTTCCGCCCTCTGCTCTTGATGTCTTCTGCTTCTGCTCCTTGATTAATTCTTCAATCAGTCGATCCTCCTCTTCCAAGATGATTAATTAGGGTCTTAAACCCTTATTTATAGCTCCCAACAGCCTCCAAATCGCGTCCGTGCGAGTAGGTCTAGAACTGGCTTCAAAACGGCCCAAACCCGCGCAGAGCACACCAAAACCGCCCTGTGTGCCGTGGCTCACTTAATCTGTGCCGCGGCACATGGCGTCCATATTAAAACTTGGGCGCTGTGACTTTCTTCTGGGCCGCGGCTCACAGTTCAGGCTGTGGCACAGAGCATGACATTACTCGTGCTCGCTGGTGCCTTCTGCTGCGCGGCCCGCTTGCCTTGTGCCGCGCCCTGCCAAAATTCGCTGCTGGTCCGCTTTTTCATCGTTTCGGCTTTCGGACTCCAATTTCCTGCAAAACATAAGATGATAGGGCATTAAAGGCTCATTTATGCAAATATACTCACAAAAGGAATACAAAATAATGATAAATAAACGTATAAATATACGCCTAGCATCTGTACCATACGCATAATCATCTGATGATTATAAATCAAACTTATACTAGTATATTAATCACTTGAGTCTCTACTCAACGCGATTGTACCAGGGACATTTGAATAATCTTATTATTCGTGAATAACTATTATTCGATTATTATAATATTAAAACATGCACACATTATAATAATCAACGAGAAATAAATGATATCAAATAAGTTTATTTAAATGTGACAGTTACAAATCTAGGTACATCAAATGTCCTAGGGCACTATTTCCAACAACCTCCCATTTGCACTAGGACCATTCATTCATGACTTTTAGTCCTATCGCTCTAGCATGCTCAACATGCTTTCCTTGTGAGAGAGGCTTGGTAAGTGGATCTGCAATATTCTCTTCCATTGCTATTTTGCATATTGTAATATCTCCTCGTCTGACGATATCTCTGACTAGGTGATATTTTCTGAGTATGTTTGGAATTATGATGGGACCTAGGCTCTTTATCTTGTGCAATAGCACCATTATTATTACAATAAAGGCTTGTGGGACCCTAGATGGTCGGTACCACTCATAGTTTGGTAACTAACTTCTTGATCCATACGGCTTCCTTAGCTACATCCAATGCTTCCAGGTACTCAGCTTCTGTTATAGAATCAGCAACCGTGCTTTGCTTGGAACTCTTCCAACTCATAGCACCCCCATTCAATACAAACACATAATCAGTTTGCGATTTAAAATCATCTCTGTCGGTTTCGAAACTTGCATCGACATAACTATTTACAGCTAGCTCGTTTCCCACCCCTCCATAAACTAGGAAAGCATCCTTAGTTCTTCTTAAATACTTTAAGATGGTTTTCACTGCTGTCCAGTGACTTTCACCAGGATTTGATTGGTATCGACTTGTCATGCTAAGGGCAAACGATACATCTGGCCGAGTACAAATCATGGCATACATGATCGATCCAATGGCCGAAGCGTATGGTATCTTGCTCATGCAGGCTCGCTCATCAGGAGTCGAAGGACTCTGAGTCTCACTCAGATGAATGACATATGACATTGGCAAGAGTCCTCTCTTGGAGTCTTGCATATTGAATCTCTTCAATATTTTATTAATGTAGGTACATCAACACTGACCAATCAATCTCTTTGATCTATCTCTATAGATTTTTATCCCAAGAATGTAAGCAGCTTCTCCTAAGTCTTTCACTGAGAAACAACTTCTCAACCAAGTCTTGAGTGTCTTTAAGGTGGGAATGTCATTTCCAACGAGTAATGTGTCATCTACATATAAGACTAAGAAAACAACTATGCTCCCACTAACCTTCTTGTACACACAGGGTTCATCTTCATTTTGAATGAACCCAAACTCTTTGACAGTTTACTCAAAATGAAGATTCCAGCTCCGAGAAGCCTGCTTCAACCCATAAATGGATCTTTGAAGCTTGCAAACCTTTTTAGAATTTTATGGATGAACAAAACCTTCAGGTTGTGACATGTACACATCCTCGAGTAAGTTTCCATTAAGGAATGCTGTTTTGACATCCATTTGCCATATTTTATAATCATAGTATGTGGCAATGGCAAATAAAATTCTAATAGATTTAAGCATGTCTACTGCGGAAAAAGTCTCATCATAGTCAACACCATGAATATGTTTATAACCTTTTGCCACTAGTCTAGCTTTATAAGCTTGCAGATTATCATCCATGTCTTTCTTCTTTTTATAGACCCATTTGCACCCAATGGTTTTAACACTCTCAGGTGGATCTATCAAGTTCTAAACTTGATTTTCATACATGGACTGCATCTCTGACTTCATGGATTTTAGCCATTCCTCGGACTCTGGTCCTGAAGAAGCTTCTGTATAGCTGTTAGGCTCATCATCTATGAGCATGCGTCATCATCCCCTGTTAGAAGTTAACCATATCTCTCAATTTCATGTCGCATCCTATCAGATATGTGAGAGACTTGTGTACTTTGAACGGGCTCTTCAACTGATTCTTGGGCCTATTCGGTTTCCATCGGTGAAGCGATGTCTTTTTGTGGTTCTCGAGTTTCATCGAGAATTACACTTCTCCCACTGTCTCTTTTGGAAATAAATTCCCTTTCTAAGATTACAGCATTTCGAGCAACAAACACTTTGTTCTCTGCGGGATTATAAAAGTAATATCCTATACTTTCCTTAGAATATCCCACAAATAAAGATCTTTCAGATCTAGCTGTCAGTTTGTCAAACATTTGGCGCCTTACGAACGCTTCGCAACCCCAGATCTCTAGAAAAGACAAGTTTGGTCTCTTACCAGTCCATTTCTCAAATGGTGTCTTTTCAACTACTTTAGATGGAACACGGTTAAGGGTGAATGCTGCTGTTTCTAAGGCTTGCCTCAAAATTATAATGCAATTTCTGTTCGACTCATCATGGATCGAACCATATCTAATAAAGTTCGATTCCTCCTCTCGGACACTCCGTTATGCTGAGGTGTTCCAGGAGTAAGTTGTAAAATAATTCCACAACTCCTAATATGATCATCAAATTCTTGGCTCAAGTATCCGCCACCTCGATTCGATCGAAGGGCTTCAATTGTCTTGCCAAGTTGATTCTGTACTTCATTATGGAATATTTTGAACATTTCAAAAGATTCATGTTTATGCTTCATAAGATAAATATAGCCATACCGACTAAAATCATAGGTAAATGTGATGAAGTATTGGTATCCGCCTCTGGCATGAGTGCTAAGAGATCCGCATACATCAGTATGTACTAGGCCTAATAGATCACTAGTCATTTCTCCATGACCGGTGAAAGGATTATTCGTCATTTTGCCCAATAAACAAGATTCGCATGTCCCATATGATTCATAGTCAAAAGGGTCTAAAAGTCCATCATTATGGAGTTTAAAAATGCATTTCTCGTTTATGTGACCAAGTCGACAATGCCATAAGTAAGTCGGATTAGAATCATTGAGCTGAGGTTTCTTGGATGCAATGTTATAGACTTCCAAAGTGTCGGACTCATCTAGATCAATATTGTAAAGGCCAGTATATAACTTTGCAGTACCATAAAGCAAGTCATCAAAGAAAATATAAATAATCTTATTCTTAATAAGAAAACTGTAACCTTCACAATCTAATGTAGAAACTGAAATAATATTCCTATTCATAGCAGGAACATAATAGCAATTGTTCAAAACTAACAAAAGCCCATTGGGTAAAACTAGATCATAAGTTCCTATGGCTAGTCTAGCAACTCTTGCTCTATTGCTGACTCCTAGATCCACTTCTCCTTTCTTCAGTTCTCTACTGCTTCTCAACCCCTGCACATTTGTATAGTTGTGAGATCTACATCCATTATCCAATACCCGGGAGTTAGAAGTAGATAAGTTAACTTCTATAACAAATATACCTGTGGCAGTCTTACTACCTCTGGTACGCTTGAGCTCTTCCAAGTAAATCTTGTAATTTCTTTTCTAGTGTCCTGGTTTATTGCAATGATGGCAATTTCCATCTTTGGGAGCTTTAGCCTCTTTAGATTTGGCAACTTTTGCCTTACCCTTACCCTTGCCTTTGTCTTGAAGGACTTCCCTTTGCTGACCATCAGCACGTGGTCTGGTTTCTTTTTTATATCCTGCTGAGACGTTTTAAGCATCCCATGCAGCTCAACAATGGACTTTTCCATCTCATTAATATTATAGTTCATTATGAACTGACCGAAACTATTGGTTAATGAGTTTAGGATCACATCCATGGAGTGCTCCTTAGAAAGTGGAAAACCAAGCCTATCAAGATGATCAATATATCCTTTCATCTTGAGTACATGAGAGCTGACGGATGTCGCCTCAACCATCTTGCAAGCATACAAGGCTTGAAAGGTCTCATACCTCTCTTGCCTAGCATTCTTCGAGAAAGTTTTCTTGAGGTGAGCATTAAGCTCATAAGCTTCCATTTCTTCCAGATTCTTCTGAAGTTCTGGACAAATGGTAGCCAACATAAAACAACTGACATCAATGGAATCATCACAATGTTTCTTCCATTTATCTTTTGTTGCTTTGTTTACATTGTCAGTAGGCTCATCGGGAATTTCTTCCTCAAGAACGTACATCTTTCTTTCTTGCTTGAGAACTATTCTCAGGCTCCAGATCCAATCCAGATAGTTGCTGCCATTTTCTTTGAGCTTGTCCTTCTCAAGGACGGATCGCAATGAAATGGTGGACGTGTTGTTTGATGCCATTCTATATTATCTATAAATTTCAATATGCAAAGTATTTAGTCACATTATTTTATTTCTTGAAAAATACTCCCACTAAAACATAGTACCCTCAATTTTACAATATTTGTAATTTTAGTGGGCTAAGATCCCATTTTGCACAATCCTAAACTCAGCTTTGGCATGATGCCTAGAATTGAGCTACTTTAGGTGGATAACTCTTTATCGATTACATCATATGTAACTCTTAAATTATATCCATGGGATTTGGCATCTTATGCCCAAGCATGTTATAATCCCATTTTATGCCTTAAGGTTCAAAACTCTTTTGAATTCTTAGTTCATTAAAACACATAGGTATCATCATTACCCATCCTACCTTACTAAGATAATCCGAGCGCCCATCTTTAGCATGACCCACTCAAGATGATCGAAGTCTTGATAGGTGTTTTTCAAATGAACGGCATTTAAAATTTTTAATGAGGGATTTTTATCCTATGTTAATGTGTATGTTCGCTAACATACATCTAAACATACATAGCATCACATACATGCATAAATTTAAACATGCATCGCATCACATTACAGTAAAAGCAAAGGACCGTGTATAGCATGACCATAATTCCTAACGTGATTTCCATGAGCCAACATGAAAATTACAAGGGTCAATCTAAAAGGTTGCAATAGGTCTTCATTGATCTTCTCAACTCCTTGAAACGTCATACGCGATCAATTGGATCCTAGAGTCCATCCGTCTCGTCCTTCTTGTCTTCATTACAGTAGTGAAATTTAATACTACACTAGTAAATTAAATGACAAGAGGTGAAAACGACACACAGGTCGTAAAATAATAAATAATTTAAATAGACAACTCGCAGGCCGTAAAACCAATTATAATTAAGCGACACACAGTCCGTATAACCAACCCATAAGGAAATAATATATCCAATCACATTGGTCAATTTATGGTCATGCCATACACCATACACATACCATAAATAATTATCAAATAATTAATAAAAGCATGTAATATACTAAATAGTAAATCTGTCTGACAATCAGACAATAAATAAAAAAAACTGTGTCAAAAATCAACAATCTGCACTGCGGCCTGGTTGGTCCTGGTCGGAGGTTCTGCATTGTAACCACGCGGGTTCGAAACCCGCGAGCTACAAATCATTTTGGAACATTTGGTTTGAAACATATTGATCTTATAATAGAAAATCTGTGATACAGTATCACCTTCACACGGACAACACAGATGGAAAAGCGCCGGATATAAAGCCGAGAGGCCCGGGATGGATCCCCGCATTTTGCAGAATATTTTGCAATATTTAAAGCAGATTTCTTTACCTTTTATAAAAACTTTCGTGTGTTATTTCCAAAATAAAATGGTAGACCACTTGGTAAGTCAGTTCCGGTGTTTCCTATTGTCAATGTATCAAACTCCTCTCCTAGCAAAACTCTTTTGCAAATTAAAATGACCCGCGGGTCCAGATCCGACCCGAACCGTCTCGAAACAGATCTGTTCCAGAACAGTTCTGGAGCAGAAATTCGAGAAAACAGTCCAGAAAATTAATTATTGACGATCCCGTTTAATCAAATTAAACCAGAAAAATTATTTTATAAAATCTATATTTTATAAACATAATCAAGAACATAATTTACACATAAACATGTTCTACATAAATAATTAAATTACTTGCAAGTTGGCTCCGATACCACTGTTGGATTTTTCATGCATCGAATACAAAAATCAAGAGTAAAACGCAGCGGAAAAATTAATATGAAATCCAATTTAGGATCTCATACAATAATTTAATTGTTTGATTAAAGGGTTAATCGAATTACCTTAATCCGACGAACAAATCTATATCCGGACTAGAAGCAGATGAATATCTCTATCCTCTTTGGGTGATCCACACAAGAACAATTCCACAAGCCGAATTGTTAGATCCTTACGAAGAATATTGATTAATAGTACAACACAAATTCCTTACTAGAAGGATTGTATTATTGATCAAGATCAACTAAGGGAAGATAGTTGACCAATATTAATCTTCTACAGTAGAAGAATTTCGGCCAGTCTAGTGAGAACGGGGGGAGGGGGGCGATTTTTATCTGTTTTGGCTGGGGTTATGTAATTTTATTCTTATGACAACTCCTTGTCCAAGACATTATATTTATACTAAGTAAACCCTAGAGTCAAACTCTAGTATTTGCTTAGTTGTCCCTCAACTTATATATTTATTCCTACTTGTCTAATATAGAAATAATAATTGCCTTATTAAATATAATATTCATAATTACAATACAAATGCTTTCACTCTATCATCCTCTGAGTGGCATTCGAGGGCATATTCCTAACAATCTCCCACTTGCACTCAATGCCACAAACTATGGTATCTAATACCCATACTCTCCAGATGTCTCTCCAAGACCTTCTGAGATAGTGGCTTGGTAAGCGGACCAGCAACATTATTTGCTATGTCTACTCACTGTTGTAACACCCCCAGAGCCGATCGGGAATATTACAGCATCGTGGGTCCCAAGACGGAACCCACAAGGCTAAAAGAAAGATTTACAAACATTTACAAACGCCTAAGAGGCGAACGATGGTACTATCTTTAAAAACATTCGAAGACTTAATAAAATCCGTTTATCGAAACCATCGTAAAAATCTCATTTGAAACCATAAAGCCCGAAATGCCAAAAACTCAACAGTTTAAAAATATACGTTAAGCTAACCTAAGTTACCAGATACCAAAACGCCATTTTAAAAATACTCACGCAGCGGAAAAGACAAACAATTAAAAATACTCTAGCAGCGGAACACAACAACTGATCAGGAAACTCAATACACAAATACATGCCCTAGCCAATATACTCCGGGAAGCTCATCTCTTCACGACCGCTACAAGCTTGATATTCCAAGAACCTATAAAGAAATCCCACGACGGGGTCAGCCATAATATCCAACAATGATAACCATCACATCACGTCAATAATTACATTCCAATGAAATACTAAGTAAGAATACGAGCAATATAATCTTACCGCCATAACTTTACCAACTCATGATAATAATTACCACATTTCACATCTCGTAACCTTTCAACAACACAATAAGCTAATACCGAAATATCTGTACTATATCTCAACAATGCCCAAGGTTCTCAAAATATTATCATAACTCACTGTTACGAAATTCACTAACTATGTCCAACCCAATCCACCGGGTAACATCATCACATCTCAGCACGATAATCGATTGTCCATCAAATACAATTACCAAAGGAAATACGAAACATACCTCAAGATATGAAATGCCACGACGAAATCACGTCAGTCTAATCCAAGATCAGATCAATACAACATACGGACCTGGTCCTAACACAAGACCTACAAATGCATACTCATATGGCAACGTCAATATGTTCACATCAATAATAACAATGGATACTTATGGCAAACCCATAATATACATATGCACAATAATAACACATGGTAATCCGATGATCCAGCGTTCACTGCCTATATCCCACGGTGATCCCTTCAGACCAACCATGGTGGAAAAACCTGTTCGATGATCCAGCGCACGCTAGCATAGATCCCCCGATGATCCCGTCGGACCAACACGAGGTGGACATACGACAACAATGCACAAATGCATATAACAATGATACACACTGTATGACAACAACGATGCACGAATGTATCACAACATGATCGACACAAATGACAAAATGATTAAAATACTTGCTCTGAGTCCTTCGAGAGCAATCTCGATGTCTAAACCATCACGAACCATTATCCTCTATACTCGACGGTCCAAAATGTCACGAATTGCAGATAATTCATATCTTCGTCTTTATCACAATGTATCCTTGATACCCAAGTATACCAATAACAAATGTAAATCATATACATTATGATATAATTCCCAAAACTCGAATATAACTTATAATCCCAAATATCCTGTGATTAGGATTATAAACATTGCTATACGAACTATAAACGAATGAAACGAAAACCATTCATTAAATATTATAAACTGAGCAAGTAATAACTTGCCTCGCTACCGATACAAAGAAGTCGCTACCAAATCCATTGTCTTCGTCTACGAGCTCCTCAGCCCCGACCAAAGCAATCTACGAACATTCTCGAACACGACCGCAAAGCATGATTCTAATCACCGATCAATTACCACAACCTATTGGAATAATTAATAAACAACAATTCGATAACAAAATAACTGAAATAACCAATCCACAAACCCAACGGTTCTACGACATCTTGGTTAAACATAAGTCTGAACAATCCAACTCAAACCAGCACGAATTCACAACCAGAACACAAAAATATTGAACTGTCTACCTACTTAGCGCACGTTAATCATATAGCGTAGCGTGCGCTAATGCTGTACAGATGCATGCCTTACAAGTATCGATCAACATATGGCGATTATCAAGAACACTAAGTGATTCGAAACCCATGTTCATAGTTATCAAAACAACACAATCCGATATCTTTTAACATATAAACAATATTCCAACTTATAATCCAAGTCATATATTAATAGATCATCTTCTTCCTCAATATAAACATATGAATACCAAGAATTCATAATCATCGTCATGATCACCATCATATGAAGAAACCAACAACAACAACATCAAAGACCCGAATTGAAGGAAGACATTACCCAACATATCTCTTTGAAGATAAAAAACACAATTCGAAACCATTTGAATCATATCAATACCCGTATATCAACAATAACATCAACATAACTCGGTAACCAATCTTATAATCATGCTTGTTAACTCATATACATGACGATTATCAACTCAAGGGCATCATATACAATCCAAAACGAAATCCCTGTAACACCCCGAGATATTCGGAATAATTACAGCGCCATAAACCCTTTAAATAAGGATTTACAAGGCTAATTAAAAAGGAAAGTGAAAATAAGACGTCAATACTGCGAAAATTCGAGTTTAAGAAAACGTACAACTGGTTCAACGGATGATTAATACAACCATATCGAATTAATATCAAAGGACACACGTACTCGAGTACAAAAACCAAACCAAGACAACAAATCTCCAATAACAATAAACATCACTGAACCCCTTCGTCTGCCACGCTTGCATCTGTGGTCGCTTTCCTCGCTCCTCGCTACCCGAACATCAAAACAAATGTCCACTCCCGAGGGGTTAGCAAAACAATGCTAGTACAAGTATCGTATTTAAACAATTCGAATATGCATCAACAATACACAACAAGACATATCACACGGGCTTCCGCTACGGAACCCGACAATGCGAATCTACAAGATTCCATTACACAGCATGGGTATTCCAATGATCCAGCGCCTCAAAGATAGATCCCAAGATGATCCGTCGGACCAACACGAGGTGGAAATAACCCGCCCAATGATCCAGGCCTCACCTAGATCCCAAGATGATCCCGCGGACCAACACGAGGTGGACATCCGATCCAGGCGCCTCAAAGATAGATCGTACAACGTATACAAACACAACGCATGCATACACATATGCCAAATCATTATGTTCATCAACATGAACATATAAACAATATACAACGAATATCATGACAAATCAACGAAGTAAATATCATGTTCAACAACATGCATAATCATACGTATACTCCAAAATACCGATATTAACATATCACGATACTTGCCTCGAAGATGGCAAGAATGATATACTTCAATGCTCGACACACTCGAAGGCCGCCTCCGATCAACGTAACAAGCTCGAACCTTAACAAAAGGAACGATATACAAATCATCTCGAGTCGAACATCGTTTAACAATTGACCTACTACGAAAAGCTCAAACTAAACAAGTCGCTGGATTGCTTAGCGCGCTACGTATTATGAGTAACGTGGCGCTAAGTCAATCGTTAGCGACGCTATCGTATAAGACTAGCGTGGCGCTAGCCACAACCGCGCCTGACTGGCCGCTCATAACGCACGCCACGACGCTCGCGGCGAAAACCGAACCTCGATAGCGCACGTTAACTCACACATGTTAGCGTACTAATCTTGCATGGCGTAATACTACGAACCGAAAATCGGGTTGAATGATGAAGAACTCATGAACCCTATGGTGATATTACAAGTTATCCTCGGGCATATCATGCTAATAAGGTTTCTGGAAGATTTATGATTATGAAATACCAATATACGGTTAGTTATCTTGATAACACAATTCCTCTACGATCTTCAAGAAATAATCTAAGTTTCATCGTCTTACGTTCCAAAACACATGATTCCAACGTATACAACGTATCAACTGGGTAATATCCGATTACTTGATCATAAATCGATTTAAACATGCTTAGGAGTCCTTATAATAAGATGGTTCAAAGGTTCATTCGACATCTAGTACCGATACATCAAAAGTATCCTTCTAACATGTGATGACCGATAAAAACGAGATACTAGCTATCCAAACATGATTCAAACTTCCTCATGAACATTACTAATCATTGGTGAAGAATCACCTACCTCAAAGTAGTGAAGAACACGGATGAAAATGAAGCAATCCAACACCCAAGGCTTGAACACCAATCTCCAATGATATAAGATCTTCAATCTCGAACTAAGAGGTTGATATGGAGTGTTTAAGACGAATGGAGTTATGTTTCAAGTGCAAGAGTTCGGGTTATGGGGAAGAAAGGATCAATTCACGAATAGATGTCATTCTATTTATAATAAATGGCTATTAGCGCGCGCTTATACACTATCCGTAGCGTGGCGCTAACGGCTCACGCCTAAATCGTACTCGCACTTAGCGTGCGCTACGCATAGACCTCTAGCGTGCGCTAAGGCGTTGACTCGGCTTTTCCCGAAAGCCGTCCAGATACATTCGACAGGATCCGACAAGGGTCCCCCGGCCAGATCTCACCTACCGCGCGTCTCAATCAGTTTGACCACGCGTAGCGTGCGCTAATTACACTCGGTAGCGTACGCTATGAAACCATGTTAGCGACGCTACTCGTAGCTCGTAGCGTGCGCTACATGCACGTAATTTCAACCATTTAAATCACATACACGAAATTACATGCTCGATGGCATCGGTTTATGAAATAGGGAGAATTGTACTCTTACAATAGTACATTCATTACAATATCACAATTTCCTATTACATAATGTAAATCTCGTATTACATCCTTCCTCCCTAAAAAGAAGTTTCGTCCCGAAACTTAGGATGAAAACAACTCCGGATATTTAGACTTCATACCGTCCTCCGTTTCCCAAGTGGCCTCTTCGACTCCATGTCGTGACCATTGTACTTTAACCAAATGTATTGGTTTATTCCTCAATTGTTTGATCCGGCTCTCAAGTATCTTGATAGGTCTCTCTTCGAAGGTGCCATCATTAGCTATCTCGATCTCCGAAATCAATGACGTGATCGGGTCCGTACATACTTCCGCAGTTGGGATACGTGAAACACATTGTGAACATGACTCAGCGATGGCGGTAAGGCCAACCTGTACGCTAAATCCCCAACCTTATCTAGGATCTCAAATGGTCCGATATATCTCGGACTAAGCTTGCCTCTCCTCCCAAAATGGAAAATCCCTCGTGTAGGAGACACCTTCAATAGATCCCCAACGTCGAACTCTAGAGGACGACGACGTACATCGGCATAAGACTTCTGTCGACTCTGGGCAGTCAATAGTCTCTCTCGAATCAAAGCTATTTTCTCTTGAGTCTGAATAATCAATTCCGGTTCCGTCCCGATCAGATCCGAAGAATCATCCCAACACAGAGGCGATCGGCATCTCCTCCCGTACAAAGCTTCAAAGGGTGCCATCTTGATAGAAGCGTGACAACTGTTATTGTAAGTGAATTCGATCAAGGGCAAGTGAACTTCCCAATCAGTTGACCAATCCAACGCACAAGCTCTAAGCATGTCTTCTACAGTTTGAATAGTCCTTTCGGACTGACCGTCTGTTTGGGGATGATAAGTCAGGCTAAAGTTGAGCTCACCCCAAAGCCTTGTGAATCGTCCGTAAGTGCGACACGAAACGACCATCTCGATCCGAAATAATGGTCTTCGGGCCCCATGCAATCTGACTATCTCCGCAACAAATACTCGTGCCAATCTCTCGGGTCCCCATGTATCTTTGATTCCTAGGAAATGAGCCGACTTGGTTAGTCGATCAACTACGACCCAAATCATGTTCATTCCTGCTCTAGTCCTTGGCATACTTGTGATGAAATCCATCGAAATGTCCTCCCACTTCCATTCGTGGATCTAAGCGGCTTTAACATCCCTAGTGTCGCCGATGTTCAATCTTAACTCACCGACAAGTCAAACACTTCAAACGTACTGCCACGCCCTTCTTCATATTCCCCACCGTAAGTTTTGTTTAAGATCCTTATACATCTTACCACGCCGGGTGAATAGAATAGGCGCGCTATGAGCTTCTTTCGTAATAGTTCGTCTCAAATCATCATCATCGAACGCAAAGTCGACTTTGAAATCTCGTAACTCCATCATCTTGTATTACGAATCTCGGGCTTTTCCTTTCTTTACTTCATCACATAATCGAAGGATCGTGGAATCGTCCAACCGCTGACTTGATCTTCTCGACTAGTGATGAAGTCGGCCCATCACATAAAGTCGCCCTTCGATTCTCGGTGCCCATACTTCAATCCTCGCGGATCGGGCCTCGTTGAATACCGGTTTGGGATGTAAGTGCTTCCAACACTCAAGAGAAACAGTTTACGCTTAATGCATCGGCTACTACATTTGCTTTCCCTGATGATAGAGAATCTCTAAGTCGTAATCCTTGATCAATTCCACCACCTTCTCTCGCCTCATGTTTAAGTCCTTCGATCAAAATGTATTTGAGGCTCTTATGATCCGTAAAGATCGACAATGAGTGCCGCATGTATAATGTCGCCAAATTTTCAAAGCAAAAACTACACCGCTAGCTCCGGATCATGAGTCGGATAATTAACTTCAGACGGTTTCAATCGCCGAGAAGCATAAGCAATCACTTTATCCTTCTCGCACCAACACACAACCCAAACCCCGATTTGAAGCGTCAGTATACCATGAATCCATGGCCTTTCCGGCGCGCTAATAAAGGTGTCATTGCCGCCTCTTTTTAAGTTCACAAAACCACTGGCATTTCTCATTCCACGTGAACTTTTGAGTTTTCTCAGAATAAATGAGTGAGCGGACGAGCAATTTTGGAAAATCCTCTACAAAGCGGCGATAATATCCCGCTAGTCCTAAGAAGCTTCGGACTTCCTTCACGTTCTTAGGAGCTTCCCATTCCAAGATTGCTTCGACTTTCTTCGGTCCACTGAACTCCATCGGCGGATATCACATGCCCAAGGAAGGTTACTTCCTTAAGCCGTAACTCGCATTTAGCAAATTTCGCATATATTGTTCCTTTCTCAAGATGCTCAAAACCACACGTAAATGATCGCATGCTCCTCTGCGTCCCCTCGAATATATCAAAATGTCGTCAATGAAAACGACCACAAATTTATCCAAGTATTCCAAGAATACCCGATTCATCAATTGCATGAATACCGCAGAGCATTGGTAAGTCCGAATGGCATCACCACAAATTCATAATGCCCGCATCGATCTCAAAGCGCATTTCGTATGTCCGATTCCTTAATTCTCAATTGGTGGTATCCCGATCGCAAGTCAATCTTCGAGAATACCCTCGCCCCTTGCAGTTGATCAAACAAGTCGTCGATCCGAGGTATAGGATACTTATTCTTGATCGTCATCTTGTTAAGCTCCTCGTAATCAATACACACGGAGGGATCCGTCTTTCTTCCGACAAAGAGAACGGGCGCTCCCAAGGGGAAACGCTCGGTTGAATATAGCCCTTCTCGTAACAATTCCTCCAGTTGCTTCTTGAGTTCATACATCTCGGTTGGCGCTATGCGGTATGGTGCCCTGGAGATAGGGGTTGCTCTGTGCTCTAATTCGATGGTGAATTCCACTTCTCTTTGCGGGTAACCCGGTAGCTCGTCAGAAATACATCCGAGAACTCATTCACAATCGAAATAGACGAGAGCTCTATTCCTTCCTCTTTCCTCATGGCATAGCACCAAAGTCCGTGACATCCTGCTTGTAATTTCACACTTTCATTGCCTTGATCAATTTCCCGAGCTTCCTGCCTCCATCCTCGGAATAAGTGTTCGATCCGTCATCGCAATGATGGAAATGACTCTCTCTGTAATTCAACACACTCCATAACGGTTGAGCCAATCATCTCCGAGAATTAAATCGTCACCGCATATGTCAACTACAATAAGGTTCGATGGCCAATCTCTCCCTTCTATAGATACTGGGAAATCCCTAGCTTCTAGTGTTCCCACAATTTTCTCTCCGCCTGTAATCCCACAACATAAGGTTCACAATTATACAAGCACGAGATGTTCAAACGATTAACACGCTTCAAAGATATAAAAGAATGCGTAGCTCCCGAATCGAACAAGACACTAATCGTTGCAAAAGGATCTCGAATCGCACTGATGCAACAAAGAAGTGTTCTGGTCATCGATCTCCTCATTTCAGACAGCGCGAGGAACGGACTCAAAGATCGGATGTCTCCCTCTTCCTGGCGTCACTGCTGAAATCCACTCTGCTGTTCCGGTTCACACTTATCTCCTTAGGAACCGGCCGGAGTGCGGGTGCCAACAGATCTAGTAGCGGCTCCACGAAGGCCGCACGGTGCCCTTCTTGCCCACAATCGTAACAAGTCACAAGATGCGGCAATCTCGCCGAATATGCCCGGCTCGACCACAATTGCGGATTTCCTTGATGCGTCCGAAATCGCTGATGCCGTCCGAACTTCCTTCCGCCTTTAGAAGGATGTGGAGGTTTCTAGCCGAATAAAAGGAAGACTGGTCTTGCGGGCCCCACCACTCTTGTTTTCTCGCAAAGCCGGTCACCTTCGCTTCTTTGCCTCTACCGATTTCTCCACCGCCTCTTTCATGTCGTAGGCCGCTTTGTCTTGGTACTGCCGCAACGTAGTACACTCGAATCCGACATGTACTGCTGAATCTCCGGCTTCATCCGCATATCAAAATGAAAAATCTTTTCGCCTCCGTTCGACCAAGTGTCGCACACAAGTCACCGATGATTAAAAGTTTTAATTACATCTGTCACAGATGCCTCCGAACTCTGTGGTGAGAAAAACTCTCGGATCTTCGCCTCTAACCTGACGAGGACAATATCATGCTTCCATCATTTGTTTGAATTCCGTCCAATCCGCATTATGGTTCTCGCCGAATAGCCTCCCACCACCAAAGGCCTCCCAGTCGAGAAAATCTTGGGCAATAGGAACCTTCCGGTCCTCGGGATGCTTAAGACCCGCGAATATCTTCTCCAACTCCTTGAGCCGTGATCCCAAGTAAGTGCCTCACAGATCCACAAATTTTGGCGGTGCAATTTAACCACCTCAAGAAGCCATCTGTCTCCCGGTTATCCTCATGGTGCCGCTATCCCATCGCTGCTCGCATGCGATCAACGACTGGGCGAATCGGTTTATCTCGCGCCACCACTGCTGCAAAGACTTTGCATGTTCGGATTTGCGTCATCATTCGCCGATCCTTGCCGCCTCCGTAATGGGAATCGGTTCGACTAGCCGATATTTCGGGTAGTTGCGAATCCTCATGTCTCATGTTACCACGTCGCGTCCACGATCAAGGCCCGGCCCACGACCTCCTCTCAACATACCGTAAACGAAATTTCTCAATATACGTAACAAAATTTTTGAAATAAAGTCCACAATACTCACAAAACAAGAATTCAAGAAACGGTAGTATAAGAGATTAAGAGACTTACAACCACGGTCCACATGACGACTTCGGCCGAACAAAGGATGTTACAAACGATCCGTAAATCAAATAACGTAAATGCACTCCAAATAAAACCCGACTGCCAAGATATCCATAAATCTTAGCTCCGATACCATATTCTGTAACACCCCGAGATATTCGGAATAATTACAGCGCCATAAACCCTTTAAATAAGGATTTACAAGGCTAATTAAAAAGGAAAGTGAAAATAAGACGTCAATACTGCGAAAATTCGAGTTTAAGAAAACGTACAACTGGTTCAACGGATGATTAATACAACCATATCGAATTAATATCAAAGGACACACGTACTCGAGTACAAAAACCAAACCAAGACAACAAATCTCCAATAACAATAAACATCATCAACCCCTTCGCTGCCACGCTTCAGCATCGTGTCGTTTTCCTGCTCCTCGGCTACCCGAACATCAAAACAAATGTCCACTCCCGAGGGGTTAGCAAAACAATGCTAGTACAAGTATCGTATTTAAACAATTCGAATATGCATCAACAATACACAACAAGACATATCACACGGGCTTCCGCTACCGGAACCCGACAATGCGAATCTACAAGATTCCATTACACAGCATGGGTATTCCAATGATCCAGCGCCCTCAGCATAGATCCCAAGATGATCCCGTCGGACCAACACGAGGTGGAAATAACCTGTCCAATGATCCAGCGCCCTCAGCCTAGATCCCAAGATGATCCCGTCGGACCAACACGAGGTGGACATCCGATCCAGCGCCCTCAGCATAGATCGTACAACGTATACAAACACAACGCATGCATACACATATGCCAAATCATTATGTTCATCAACATGCACATATAAACAATATACAACGAATATCATGACAAATCAACGAAGTAAATATCATGTTCAACAACATGCATAATCATACGTATACTCCAAAAATACCGATATTAACATATCACGATACTTGCCTCGAAGATGGCAAGAATGATATACTTCAATGCTCTCGACGCACTCGAAGGCCGCCCCCTCCGATCAACGTAACAAGCTCGAACCTTAACAAAAGGAACGATATACAAATCATCTCGAGTCGAACACTGGCCTAACAATTCGACCTACGGCCGAAAAGCTCAAACTAAACAAGCTGCCTGGATTGCTTAGCGCGCGCTACGTATTATGAGTAACGTGCGCTAAGTCAATCAAGCGACGCTATCGTATAAGACTAGCGCGGCGCTAGCCACAAATCGCGATCGACTGGCCGCCTCATAACGTACGCTACGTCGTTACAGGCGAAAACCGAACCTCGATAGCGCACGTTAACTCACACATGTTAGCGTGCACTAATCTTGCATGGCAGAATACTACGAACCGAAAACTGGGTTGAATGATGAAGAACTCATGAACCCTATGGTGATATTACAAGTTATCCTCGGGCATATCATGCTAATAAGGTTTCTGGAAGATTTATGATTATGAAATACCAATATACGGTTAGTTATCTTGATAACACAATTCCTCTACGATCTTCAAGAAATAATCTAAGTTTCATCGTCTTACGTTCCAAAACACATGATTCCAACGTATACAACGTATCAACTGGGTAATATCCGATTACTTGATCATAAATCGATTTAAACATGCTTAGGAGTCCTTATAATAAGATGGTTCAAAGGTTCATTCGACATCTAGTACCGATACGTCAAAAGTCTCCTTCTAACATGTGATGACCGATAAAAACGAGATACTAGCTATCCAAACATGATTCAAACTTCCTCATGAACATTACTAATCATTGGTGAAGAATCACCTACCTCAAAGTAGTGAAGAACACGGATGAAAATGAAGCAATCCAACACCCAAGGCTTGAACACCAATCTCCAATGATATAAGATCTTCAATCTCGAACTAAGAGGTTGATATGGAGTGTTTAAGACGAATGGAGTTATGTTTCAAGTGCAAGAGTTCGGGTTATGGTGAAGAAAGGACTGAATTCACGAATAGGATGCTGTCCTATTTATAATAAATGGCTATTAGCGCGCGCTATACACTATCCGTAGCGTGCGCTAACGGCTCACAGTCTAAACTGTACTCGGCACTTAGCGTGCGCTACGCATAGACCTCTAGCGTGCGCTAAGGCGTTGACTCGGCTTTTCTCGAAAGCCGTCCAGATACATTCGACAGGATCCGACAAGGGTCCCCCGGCCAGATCTCACCTACTGCGCGTCTCAATCAGTTTGACCACGCGTAGCGTGCGCTAATTACACTCGGTAGCGTACGCTATGAAACCATGTTAGCGTACGCTACCCGTAGCCTGTAGCGTGCGCTACATGCACAGAATTTCAACCATTTAAATCACATACACGAAATTACATGCTCGATGGCATCGGATTATGAAATACGGAGAATAGTACTCATACAAAAGTACAATCATTACAATATCACAAGTTCCAATTACATAACAGAAATCTCGGGTATTACAATCCCAAAGTGAAGAGTAATTACTTCTTTGAAGGAATCGATTGATTTCCAAGGTTGAATCCATTCTCAATAACTTCTAAGCTTCAAATGTTGTTATGGATGATTAACTCCACCATAATCCAGTGTTTGGAAGTTCAAACATCTCTCTAAGAACTCCATTCCAGGAATCACCAATAATTTCAAGAACAAAGCTTTAATCCATGATTTCCATCTTAATCTTGTTAAAGAGGATCATCTCTCAGTGTTTAGGAACTTCAAATATCCTCCCAAGGTTCTCTCTATCGAGTGAAGGGAAACAAATGGCCGAATTGCCTCATAACACCCGTCTGTCCCCTTTTATAAAGCATATTACTAGCGTGCGCTAAACCTTATATTTAGCGTGCGCTACAGCCCTAGCGTGTGCTATTATTCCTTGATAGCGTGCGCTATCGGGCAGTCCAGAGGCTGCTGTCTTGCTTTGTATATCAGCTTACGTACGTAATATTCATGCAATAACGTGCATAAATACAGTCGTTGACCTGCTACAGTAATACACCATTAGCATGCGCTAATCTTCCACATTAGCTTGCGCTAATCGTCGTGACCTGACAATCTGCACCTTCCCCGAAGATGCCCGGGGTCCACATGCGGAAAGCTCTGACCAGGATAATTCCCTTTGGACCGATCTGATGTTAGCGTGCGCTAACAGTATGCATTAGCGTGCCCTAATCTTTCACAACAAACATATGTTGACCTCATCGGCACATGCGCCGAAAGTGACCGGGTCTGCACGTAGATTCCTTCTCATGTGTTCTGCACTAGCGTGCGCTATCCTTTACCTTTAGCTTGCGTTAAAGCTGCATGATAGCGTGCGCTAAACTTGAGTATTAGCGTGCGCTAATCAGGCTATACTTAGCCATTTTCAACTATTCTTGTCCAACGCCTCAACATACTATATACGAACATACGACATACTAAATACATATACTCCTTCCAATAATATTCCCACATGATACACAATATCCTCAAATGCAATTGTCGAACAAATACGACAAGTATACGATTACTGACATCTCAGTCCTTCATTTATTTTATCCATACTGTACAACGTCCACGCTGTACAATATAACTCAGATAAAATAATATTAAACAACAGTAGTAGAAATTCCGGATATTACATATTACACCACTTAAAATAAGTTTCGTCCTCGAAACTTGCAATTCGTCATAGAAAACCAACAAACCATTCAACCAAAATATTCTGAAACCATCACAACAACGATCAATCATCATCATTAACGAATAACCAAAAAAGTACACTTACATATGCGCCAAGTCGACGATCTCCTGAGATACTAGCAAGTGACTTCACTGTAAAGCCTCAACGCGCTTACGATCACAATTCCATGAGTCTTAACAAAATATATCATCTTCGGATGAAATAATCTATCCGTGTCAAATCATGTCTGTCTGATTACACAATCAAGTCCCAATTCTGATAAAACGAATAATACACGATACATCTGTGAAGCAACTGCCCAACACAATGGCAACAATTCCCGAAACATCGACACAAAATTCGAACGCTCGGATGATCAATCAATAATTAACTGAGAATATCATCGACATGATAAACTTTAATATGACCAACCAAGGGTCAAAACACAATCGAGAATATCGTCAACCTGATAAACTCCAATATAACCAACGAACGATCAACGATAATCGAGATTACCTTCACATGGTAAGCTCCAACACGATCAACACTGAACCACAAAAACCGATATACGAACGAATAAAGTTCTCAAAACGACACACCAATCACATACAGTGGATCTCAATAAACATACCCGACACATGAACATATCCCTCGGCATACGAACAACCAATCACAAACCGACGAACATATCCAATCATACATGGAGTGGGAACGGCCACTCAATATCCGAAATAACCAGCATGGGGTCACCATCCCCAAATCTACACTTACAAAGAAATCATTCAAAAATCACTATGGTAGAGTCGCACTACTACCACACTAATGAAATCATATAGCACATATGTCCCAGTTTCACAAAATCCAAAGTTCCAAAATTACATCCTGTGCATGAATCTACAACACGCAGCATATTTCTCTTATTTGATCAATCAACTGATCATCCCTGGATAACCAAACTACCATACTGAAGTTCGAATCTCTATTCATCGTTCCATACTGATGTCTTATCCAGTTCGTGAGTCACACTCATAACTTCACCATGATATGCACTATGCACTAAATGCGTATGTATATCCGTCACATTTTCAAAATCAGTTTGAAATCATATAGTCTCGTCAAGAAGACAAATTTTCGAAAGTTCTTTCAAGAATTTCAAAACTCAAAACATAAATTTTCGTAAGACCACGAAATCAATTTTCGAAAAATGAAATCAACTAGCTAATGTCAAGTATTCTATAACATTTTCCTTCGAATCCACACGATTAAATAAAATGTAATCATGCAAATGCTCGACTACATTCGTACTCCTGGATACCAATTCGGTTTGTCGCCAATTCCACTGACATTCCATCAGAAAACGACACGATAGAGTTCCAAAATCTTAGTATATAGACTCCGATAGAAATTCCTTTTTCCACATATGAGTCGCAACGTCGACCATTAACCCATCCTGGATCACCTCAACTATGCTATGACAAAACATTGAAACAAATCAACACAGCTAAAGGCTTCCCGAGAAGTTTCATTTGAAAAGGTAAACCAAAATCCCGAAAGACAATAATAAAATAGATAAACGATTGGTAAAGGGTTTTACAAATCACGGGAGTTTTAAGAAAACAGAAAAGCCTTTTTGAAACATTAGGGTCTCAGCCCATATCTCGTTCCGCATTACAAGAAGTTTAAAAAGTAGAAAACTCTTTTCGGACTCCAAGTCCTGAGTTATAAAACTATTTCAAAAATCCATTGGGTCTCGGCCCAAACATCATTCCCTATAAAACATCCGTAAAACATTCATTTTGAAAAGTATCATTTTTAAATGCTCGAAAACAGTTCTATATATTTCAAACTGAACTAACATGACTACATGTTTTTCTTAACAATCCACATTTCTTCTCCTGAATACAACTCCGTTCCAAAACTTAACCGACATATTGATTTCCCAAAATCCTAAATTCTCAAGATCATCAATCCTATCCCAATTCTGTCACCTCATACTGTAACACATAATATTCTACTGAATCCCAAATCATATCAACTTAGCTCGGCAATAAATCCCAAATCATATTCTACCGATCGTGAAGTCGACGATTCCCCATGATACTGGCACATGTCTCGACTCAAGAAAATACTCGACACAAATATTTTTAAAACACACATTTTGCAAACTCAGTTCAACTCATGAACACAACACATCTCTATCCGAAGAGACACGTTAACACCATTTGGAAAAGTTTACAACGACCCCAGTACTACACTGGTAAATCACATAACGCACAAGCCGGAGTGAACAACAAAAACCCATGGCTCTAACATTAGTCAAATCGGCAACTCGAATGACACGACAAAAGCACGACCCAACTCAACCCGACTGCCTAGGTTTTCTCAACCTAAGCTCTGATACCATATTATGTAACACCCCCAGAGCCGATCAGGAATATTACAGCGCCGTGGGTCCCAAGGCGGAACCCACAAGGCTAAAAGAAAGACTTACAAACATTTACAAACGCCTAAGAGCCGAACGACAGTACTATCTTTAAAAACATTCGAAGACTTAATAAAATCCGTTTATCGAAACCGTTGTAAAAATCTCATTCGAAACCATAAGGCCCGAAATGCCAAAAACTCAATAGTTTAAAAACATACGTTAAGCTATCGCTTACACGTACCAACAAAATAGTTTTAGAAAATGATTGCCAAAGTAACCTAAGTAACCAGATACCAAAAGGCCATTTTAAAAATACTCACGCAGCGGAAAAGACAAACAATTAAAAATACTCTAACAGCGGAATACAACAACTGATCAGGAAACTCAATACACAAATACATGACCTATCCAATATCCTCCGGGAAGCTCGTCTCTTCACGACCGCTACAAGCTTGATATTCCAAGACCCTAAAAAGAAATCCCACGACGGGGTCAGCCATAATATCCAACAATGATAACCATCACATCACGTCAATAATTACATACCAATGAAATACTAAGTAAGAATACGACCAATATAATCTTACAGCCATAACTTTACCAACTCGTGATAATAATTACCAAAGTTCACATCTTGTAACCTTTCAACAAAACAATAAGCTAATACCGAAATATCTGTACTATATCTCAAAAATGCCTAAGGTTCTCAAAACATTATCATAATACGAAATTCACAAACTCTATCCAACCCAATCCATCGGGTAACATCATCACAACTCAACACGATAATCGATTGTCCATCAAAGACAAATACCAAAGGAAATACGGAACATACCTCAAGATATGAAATGCCACGACGAAATCACGTCAGTCTAATCCAAGATCAGATCAATACAATATGCGGACCTGGTCCTAACACAAGTCCTACAAATGCATACTCATATGGCAACGTCAATATGTTCACATCAATAATAACAATGTATACTTATGGCAAACCCATAATATACATATGTGCAATAATAACACATGGTAATCCGATGATCCAGCGTTCACTGCCTATATCCCACGGTGATCCCTTCAGACCAACCATGGTGGAAAAACCTGTTCGATGATCCAGCGCACGCTAGCATAGATCCCCCGATGATCCCGTCGGACCAACACGAGGTGGACATACGACAACAATGCACAAATGCATATTACAATGATACACAATGCATGACAACAACGATGCACAAATGTATCACAACATGATCGACACAAATGACAAAATTGATTAAAATACTTGCTCCGAGTCATTCGAGAGCAATCTAGATGTCTAAACCATCACGAACCATTATCTTCAATACTCGACGGTCTAAAATATCACAGATTGCAGATAATTCATATCTTCATCTTTATCACAATGTATCCTTGATACACAAGGATACTAATAACAAATGTAAATCATATACATTATGATTTAATTCCCAAAACTCGAGTACCACTTATAATCCCAAATCTCCTGTGATTACGATTATAAACATTGTTATACGAACTATAAACGAATGAAATGGAAACCATTCATTAAATATTATAAACTTTGCAAGTAATAACTTCCCTCGATACCGATACAACGAAGCCGCTACCATATCCATTGCCTTTGTCTACGAGCTCCTGAGCCCCGACCAAAGCAATCTACGAACATTCTCGAACACGACCGCAAAGCATGATTCTAATCACCGATCAATTATCACAACCTGTTGCAATAATGAATAAACAACAATTCGATAACAAAATAACTGACATAACCAATCCACAAACCCAACGGTTCTATGACATCTCGGTTAAACATAAGTCTGAACAATCCAACTCAAACCAGCACGAATTCACAACCACAACACAAAAATATTGCACTGTCTGCCTACTTAGCGCACGTTAATCATATAGCGTAGCGTACGCTAAGTCTCTCCCGTTAGCGTGCGCTAGCCAGTAAGCTTAGCGTGCGCTAATGCTGTACTGATGCATGCCTTACAAGTATCGATCAACATATGGCGATTATCAAGAACACTAAGTGATTCGAAACCATGTTCATAGTTATCAAAACAACGCAATCCAATATCTTTTAACATATAAACAATATTCCAACTCATAATCCAAGTCATATATTCATAAATCATCTTGTTCCTCAATATCAACATATGAATACCAAGAATTCATAATCATCTTCATGATCACCATCATATGAAGAAACCAACAACAACAACATCAAAGACCCGAATTGAAGGAAAACATTATCCAACATATCTCTTTGAAGATAAACAACACAATTCGAAACCATTCGAATCATATCAATACCCATATATCAACAATAACATCAACATAACTCGGTAAACAATGTCATAATCATGCTTGTTAACTCATATACATGACGATTATCAACTCAAGGGCGTCATATACAATCCAAAACGAAATCCCAAAGTGAAGAGTAGTTACTTCTGTGAAGGAATCGATTGATTTCCAAGGTTGAATCCATTCTCAATCACTTCCAAGCTTCAAATGTTGTTATGGATGATTAACTCCACCATAATCCAGTGTTTGGAACTTCAAACATCTCTCTAAGAACTCCATTCCAAGAATCACCAATAATTTCAAGAACAAAGCTTTAATCCATGATTTCCATCTTAATCTTGTTAGAAGGATCATCTCTCAGTGTTTAGGAACTTCAAATATCCTCCCAAGGTTCTCTCTATCGAGTGAAGGGAAGAAAATGGCTGAAATGCCTCATAACACCCGTCTGTCCCCTTTTATAAAGCATATTACTAGCGTGCGCTAAACCTTATATTTAGCGTGCGCTACAGCCCTAGCGTGCGCTATCCTTCCTTGATAGCGTGCACTATCGGGCAGTCCAGAGGCTACTGCATTGCTTTGTATATCAGCTTACATACGTAATATCCATGTAATAACGTACATAAATACAGTCATTGACCTGCTACAGTAATACACCATTAGCATGCGCTAATCTTCCACATTAGCATGCGCTAATCATCGTGACCCGACAATATGCACCTTCCCTGAAGATGCCCGGGGTCCACACGCTGAAAGCTCTGACAAGGATAATTCCCTTTGGACCGATCTGATGTTAGCGTGCGCTAACAATATGCATTAGCGTGTGCTAATCTTTCACAACAAACATCTGTTGACCTCATCGGCACATGCGCCGAAAGTGGCCGGGTCCACACGTAGATTCCTTCTGATTTGTTCTGCACTAGCGTGCGCTATCCTTTACCTTTAGCGTGCGTTAAACCTGCATGATAGGTGCGCTCAACTTGAGTATTAGCGTGCGCTAATCTGGCTATACTTAGGCATTTTCAGCTATTCTTGTCCAACGCCTCAACATACTTTATACGAACATACGACATACTAAATATGTATACTCCTTGCAATAATATTCCCATATGATACACAATATCCTCACATGCAATTGTCGACCAAATATAACAATTATACCATTACTGAAATCTCAGTCCTTCATTTATTTTACTGTACAGAGTCCACGCTGTACAATATAACTCGGATAAAATAATATTAAACAACAGTAGTAGAAATTCCGGATATTACAACTGTAGTATAACATTCCCTTCCTGAACCATTTCTCTAACAACATGATATTTTCTCACAATATGTTTGGTGTTGTGGTGAGCCCTAGGCTCCTTAGCCTGTGCAACAGCTCTATTGTTGTCACAAAATAGCATCACGAGCTTCTCTGCATTAGGAACCACTTGAAGTTCCTCAGTGAACTTCTTAATCCAAAAAGCTTCTTTAGCAGCCTCCGTGGCTGCCTAATATTCGGCTTGACATGTAGAGATAGCAGTCGAACTTTGCTTGGCACTTCTCCAAGAAACTGCCCCACCATTCAGAGTAAAGATATACCCTGATGTGGACATCTGAGCATCCATGTACCCCGAAAAATATGAGTCTGTATAACCCATCACTCTAAGTTCTCCATCGTCGTATGTAAGAACCAAGTCTTTAGTCCTCCTTAGGTACTTAAGAATGTTCTTTACAGCAGTCCAATGTTCCTTCCCTGGATTTAACTGAAACCGACTTACTACGCTCATAGCATAGGAAATGTCCGGTCTAGTGCAAATCATAGCGTACATGAGGCTATCTACTGCCAAAGCATAGGGCATCTTACTCATTTCCTTTCTGTCTTTCTCTTTTTGAGGACACATATCTAAGGAAAGTTTTGCACCATATTGCATAGGAAGGAACCCACTTTTAGAATCTTCCATCCTAAATCGCTTCAAGATCTTTTATATATAGAGGGCTTGGGAAAGACCTAACATTATTTTCGCTCTATCCCGGTAGAGGCGAGTACCCAGAATAGGTTGCTTCTCCCAAGTCTTTCATTGAGAACTCTTTAGAAAGCCAAGCTTTCAGAGAACTGAGCATTCCTACATTGTTTCCTATAAGTAGAATGCCATCTACATATAGTTTAAGAACGGGTTTTTGCTCCTACTAACCTTCTTGTAAATACAGGGCTCCTCTTCATTTTGGACAAAATCAAACTCTTTGACTGTCTCATTAAAACGAAGATTCCAACTTCGCGAAGCTTGCTTCAGTCCATAAATGGCACGCTGAAGTTTGCATACTTTATGAATATTGATTTGATATATGAATCCCTTAGGCTGTTCCATGTAAATATCCTCCTCGAGGAATCCATTTAGGAATGCCATTTTCACATTCATTTTCCATATTTCATAATCTAAATGGGCTGCTATGGCAAGCATCATACGAATAGACTTAATCATAGCTACAGGCGAGAAGGACTCGAAGTAATCGATTCCTTCTCTTTGGGAATAACCCTTTGCTACAAGCCTGGCCTTATAGGTATCAACCTTGCCATCTTCATTAGTCTTTCTTTTATAGATCCATTTGTTTCCAATAGGAACTATGCCTTTAGTACGATCTACCAAAGTCCAGACCTGATTAGCATGCTTTGAGTCTATCTTAGCTTCCATAGATTCTTGCCACTTGGCGGAGTCAACATCTATCATCGCTTGATCATATGTAGAAGGATCATTCTCTTGACTACTTTCTGTCATCTCATGGACACCCAGTTCCTCTTGATACAGATAGCCATACCTCTCAGGTAATTGAGAAATTATACTAGACTTGCGAGGTTGTGTTTGTATTTCAGAAGGTTCGGTTTTAATATTTTGCACATGTGTCCCATTTGGTGTTTCTTTTATTTCTTCCAAAGAAATATTTCTACATGCGCCTCCTTCCTGAATAAATTGATCTTCCAGGAAGTGTGCTTGTATAACAATAATGATCCTATGATCTTCGTGCAAGTAGAATAGATATCCCATGGAATTCCCTGGATATCCTATGATATGACCTTTCACAGACCTAGCTTCCAATTTCTCTACTTTAGACTTCTTGACATAAGCAGGGCATCGCCAAATCCTAATGTGATTAAGACCTGGTTTCCTACCTCTCCACATCTCACGTGGAGTTTTAGGAATAGATTTAGAAGGACATCGGTTCAAGAAATGCGCAGCAGTAAGGAGCGCGTGTCCCCATAGATAAATCAGTAGATCAGTATAGTTAAGCATGGAGTGAACCATGTCTAACAAGGTTCGGTTCCTTCTTTCTGATACACCATTTAATTGTGGAGTAGCTGGAGGAGTAAATTGTGACACTATTTCTTGTTCTTTTAAGAATTCATCAAACTCAGTACTCATGTACTCACCACCTCGGTCTGAACGAAGAGTCTTAACACAGTTACCTATTTGCTTTTCAACTAGGGCATTAAATTTCTTGAGTTTATCAAAAGCTTCAGACTTATGTTTCATCAAGTACACGAACCCATACCTAGTATGTTCATCAGTGAATGTAATGAAATACTAAAAGCCATCTCGTGCCACTTCAAAAGGGCCACAGATGTCGGTATGGATCAATCCAAGTTTTTCAGCAGCTCTTTCAAAAGTCCCTGTGAAGGGTAACTCAGTCAATTTGCCTTGAAGCCAGGATTCACAAGTTGGATAGGGATTTGATCCCAATGGGCCCGTAAGCCAATCTTTATACATTTTATGAACATTGGTCTGACCAATATGACCAAGTCTAAGATGCCACTTAAGTGCTTGTTCGTTTCATCCCTACCACGCTTCCTAGTTATTGTAACACCCCAAACTAGGCGGATATTACAGTGCCGTAGATCCCCAACTGGGACCCACCAGGCAAATGAAAATGAATGAGTTACACAGGATAAATGTAGTACCGAACTACATTACAACAATAATTACTCCGATGAGGAGTTTAGTTACAACACACCAGGACAATACCGAATACTAGTGTATTTTATATGAAAATAAAATACACAACACTGAATGAAACAGAGTATTCAAATGAAAGTCTGCAGCGGAAAATAAAGGACAATAACATGAATAACTGAAAGATCGGGGCCCCCTACTAGTATCACTGGGACTCCTCGACATCAACATGCTATTCCCGTGCGTTTGCCTTGCCATGACCTGAAAAACAAAATCCCGGTAAATGGGTCGGTTAAATGTAACAACAATCCTCAAGGGTTGAAAAATACACAATCATGATTTAATCAAGTTATGAAATATCCTTAGTTATGAATTACGCCAAGAGGAGTACCATAGTACGCCCGTAGTGTTCTCGTGCGAGTGTACAAGACGAATGACCGGACACACCCGTCCTTGTACCTAATTAGTCTCACGGTGTAACGCTTTCCCGTGCACACCCAATGTATCACTCCCTATACATGGCCATAACGTGCCGACTAAAAATTCCACACACCACACCCGCCACGCAATATGAACCTGGAAGGTCATATGAACGAGAATGACCGTAATGAATATCAATGAATAAATAATAATCTGACAAAGTCAAGAATGACTCACCGAGATGAGAGTAATAATGAAATGAATGATAGCTCAACGAAAAGATTGGAACCGTCGTTCCTTATGACTGAAGTGATTAATTGACAATAACAAGTTTTAATATGATTAATACTATGATGAATGAGTTATGATTATGAATGATCAACAACAAAAGGTATGAATATCCTTTTAACCGAGTAAGAATTAACTTACACAACACCGGTGACAATTATCCTTCCACGAACAATGTCCTAATTGAGATATCGGTCGCTCGAGCAACCTTGAACAATTCAATTACCAACAATCCGTTCAATATAAGAAACAAACATGAATATAACGAACTCAACACGTCGATACGACTAAACCAAGTCCATTGAGGCATTAAATCAAACACGTTGCGTCCAAACTCCGATTGTTTACAATCAAACCTCAATATACCAATATCAAATCCCCCAAGAAGTGTTTCAAACCAACAAAACATCTTCAATACGATTAATTATCCACAACGAATATCCAAAAACGTGATTATAACGACAATTAATTGAAAACCCCCAATCTCAACTCGATATTCAAAGTGTTCTAGAATAATCATCAATAATCCAATGAATCCTTATACAAACTCATAATCATATACATATCCCTTCATATAACATGATTATAACGTCCAAAAAATCATCTCTCAACACAAAATCGAAATCCAAGGTGTTGAAGAAATTACCTCTTGAAGATCCAACCACTTCGATCCGATGAATACGAGTTAAAACGAGTATCCAAGCTTCTCAAATGAATGAGGATGATGAAAGTCTAACACTCAAGTGATTGAGGATGGAAAAATCACTCTCTCAAGTCTCTCTCCCGGAACAAAATGAAGAAAGGAAGAAAATGGTGAAAAATGTCCCGGCCAGTCCTTAAATATTGCCGGAAGTTACGGCCGTAACTCGGCCCTCTTACGGCCGTAACTTTCCAAGTCAACGGCCTTACGGCCGTAACCGGCCAACTAAATGCGGCCGTAACTCGGCCGTCGAAAGCTCGCCAGACTTACGGCCGTAATCGCTCTGAGTTACGGCGTAACCCGCCTTAAATCAAAACACCGTCGTGACCTTACGGCCGTACCGCACACCTTACGGCCGTAACTCGGATGATACGGCCATATCCGGCCAACCTTACGGGCGTAACCCGCCTTCGTCAAAAATGGCGGACATCCTTCCTGCACAGACGGCAGATCCGGCCAAGCCTTACGGCCGTACCTGCCTCGACTTACGGCCGTATGCCGCAACCCTTACGGCCGTAAGTCCCCATTGGTCGACAACACCCGAAATTTACGAACACCACTTACGGCCGTATCTCACCTTCCTTACGGCCGTAACTCACCTTCGGCCAAAATGCAGGCACTCTTTGGACCACTTACGGCCGTAACCGGCCAGCCTTACGGCCGTACCCGCTGATCTTACGGCCGTATCCCAGAACCTTACGGCCGTAACTCGATGCTGGCCAAGGTGAATTAATCCGATAATTCCGATTCCTCGCTACGACTGATGAATGATCCGACATATCATACGAATGTGGAAGTGAACAAGTCTAACACGAGCCAAAGATGATACTCCCAGTACAAGGCTATCAATCACAATGAAAATGATAATACTCCTGTCTCGATCTAAAAACGGAGGTAAAATGACGATCGGTAACTGATATACGATTACAACATGCCAACATTGAACGCAAATGAGTGATTCATGAATGATGAGTGATTATTAATGAGTGAAAATTACTGAGTGACAATTACAGACTGATAATTACTGAGTGGTAAAGAATGAATTATAGCCGGGTATTACATACTCCCCCCCTTAAAAAGAGTTTCGTCCCCGAAACTAAGGGTCAAACAACTCGGGATAACTCCCCCGCATACTCTCCTCGGTTTCCCAAGTGGCCTCTTCGACTCCGTGTCTAGACCACTGAAACTTAACCAAAGGAATCGCCTTATTCTTCAACTGTTTGATTTGCCGCTCTAACACTCGTATGGGACGCTTATCATACGAATGATCATCTGCGATCTCGATTTCGTCGAACTGAAGTATGTGACTCGGGTCGGCAACATATTTCCATAGCTGAGAGACGTGAAACACATTACGAATTCGGCTCAACGCCAGAGGTAAAGCCAATCGATAAGTTAACTCGCCTATTCGATCCAGAATCTCAAACGGTCCAATGAATCTCGGACTCAACTTTCCCCCCTTCCCAAAACGGAAGATATAACAACTCGGGATTACCTTGACCAAAACATGGTCACCCGTCGAACTCTAATGGTCGACGACGATTACCTGCATATGATTCCTGTCGACTCCGAGCGGTCAACAACGACTCCTGATCAAAGCTACCTTCTCACGGGCGGCTATAAGCATATCGGGCTCGGTGCCGATTGATTCTGATGGGTCGTCCCAACATAAGGGAGATCGACAACAACGACCGTACCAGGCCTCGTAAGGTGCTACCTGAAACGAAGAGTGCCAACTAATATTGTACGTGAATTCGATCAATGGTAGTTGGGCTTCCCAATTGTCTTCTAAATCGAGGACGCATGCCCTCAACATGTCCTCCAATGTCTGAATAGTCCTCTCTGATTGTCCGTCGGACTGAGGATGAAAAACGGTAATGAGATTAAGCTGAGTTCCCATAGCACGATGAACTGATTCCATAAACGAGACACGAATCGCCCGACATGATCAGAAACGATACTCTTAGGAATACCGTGCAATCTCACTAACTCTCTGATGAACAGCTGGGCAAGTCTCTCGGGACCCACTTATCCTTGATCTCAAGGAATGAGCTGATTTAGATAGCGGTCCACGATCACCCAGATCGTATTCATGCCACGACGACTCGTCGGCAAACTTGTGAAGAAATCCATAGAAATGTCTTCCCACTTCCATTCTGGAATAGGGAGCGGTATCAGCATACTCGCCGGTCGCTGATGTTCAATCTTGACTTGCTGATAGGCTAAACATCTCGAAACAAATTCCGCGACTCCTCGCTTCATATTACTCCACCAGAAATGTTGTTTCAAGTCCTTGTACATCCTGCTAGACCCCGGATGAACCGGATAAGGGGTAGCATGAGCTCCTCTCAAGATCGAGCTTTTCAACTCATCATTCGCCGGTACGCACAACCGATTCTCAAATCTCAAGAGTCCATCCTCGTGGACCACAAATCCAGGGGCTTTCCCCTGTACCACATCCTCGCGGATGAGCAACAAAATGAATCTGAACCCTGATTCTCCCTGATTTCCTCCTCAAGTGATGATGAAATCTCTAACATACAAAGCTGTCCCTGAACTTGCTGAAGCCGGGCCTCGATCTCGGGTCTAAGGAATTCTTGCTGAAGCTCCTTCTGAACTCTTAAACGAGCAAGCATCTGCCCCTGAACGGACTTACGACTCAAGGCGTCGGCGACAACATTCGCCTTGCCCGGGTGGCAAAGGATCTTGATATCATAATCTTTGTTTAGTTCCAACCACCGCCTCTGTCACATATTTAACTCCTTGTGAGTAAATATATACTTCATCTCTTGTGATTGGTGAATAACTGACAGGTGACGCCATAAAGGTAATGACGCCAAAATTCCAACGCGAAAACCATGGTTGTTAGCTCCGGTCGTGGGTTGGATAATTAATCAGCTAATCCGAGGAAACTACGGATTTACTTAACATATTTCGGAGGTTGCCAAACTCGGATAGCCTCAGTCTTCTGAGGGTCGACACGATCTCTGACAGATGAAATTACATGCCCGAGAAAATCACTTCGGACATCCAGAACTCACAATTGGAAGCTTACCATGAAGTTGCTCGCGTCTCAACATGTCGAGAACCTGATGAAGATGAACCTCGTGTTCCTCTCGGCTAGGAGAATAAATCAAAATGTCGTCGATGAAGACAACAACAAACTGATCCAAAAAGTCGATGAAAACCCGATTCATTAACTCCATGAATACCGCAGGTGCAGTAGTTAGCCCGAACGGCATAACTACGAACTCATAATGACCATAGCGTGTACGAAACGCTGTCCTCGCGATATCCGACTCTCGACTCCGCAACTGGTAATATCCAGATCTTAAGTCGATCCTGGAACACACTGAGGCTCCCTGAAGTTGATCTAAAAGATCATCAATACGGGGTAAGGGATACTACTCTTGATCATCACCCTGTTCAACTCCTGGTAATTAATACACACACGAGACGAGCCATCCTTCTCCTTGACAGATCACACTGGTGCTCCTCACGGGGACGCAATCGGTCGGAGATAACCTTTCTCGAACTACTCCTCAAGTTGAATCTTCAACTCCCGCATTCTGGTGGGGGCCATCCGATACTGTACCTTCGATAAAGGGGACGTACCGGCTCCAACTCACTCCTGAATTCCCCTACTCTATGTGAAGGCAACCAGATAACTCGTCTGGAAATACATCGTCAATCGATGACAATGATACCACGAATGATTGAACACTTCGATTGCCCTAGAATGGTCAATCGATAAAAATAGATACCAATAATGATTGAACAACTCGATTGCCTTAGAAAGGCCAATCGATGAAGATGATACAATGAATGTTTGAATAACTCGATTGCCTTTGAAAGGCCAATCGATGAAAATGATACAATGAATGATTGAATAACTCGATTGCCCTAGAAAGGCCAATCGATGAAAATGATACAATGAACGATTGAATAACTCGATTGCCTTAGAAAGGCCAATCGATGAAAATGATACAATGAATGATTGAATGACTCGATTGTCTTAATAAAAAAAATCCATGGAAATGATATAAGGAATGATTGAATAGTTCGATTGCGGAATTTCTCTGCTTTCGTCAGAATAATACTCCTTCTGGAACAACGGGGATTACTTCCTCTGAAGTACACATTCGAAAACCAACGACGGAAAGATAGCGATCAAACGCTGACAAACACTGAGGATAGTATCAAGACGATCAAACCAACTAATACCGAAAATTACGTCGTCCTAAGATAAAATTCACCACGATTAGGTCCATCAACCAATCGCGGTCACCAAGCTTACTTCGGTATGATTTCCGAAAATTCTTCCATCGTCAGGTGGACCGATGGTATGGGGTCCACAAGCAATAGGACTATCCCAAAATAAGTCCATTCGAACACGATTCGAAAATGAATGAATGCGGTGCACCACTATTAAAAGGTACACACAGGTTGGAATAAAATCGTGAGTATACCTGAGATCCTTCGGGCAACCGAATCGTCGATCCTCCTCAGCACATGAATCCGGGGCTTGCCGGCCCCCGAACTGGACGCTCCTGTCTGATAAATACGAGCTCCAACTCCATTTGCTTCCATTGTCTTAAACGACGTTGACAAAGCAGTCTGATTCTGAAATGCTGATTGCTTCGGGGCCTGAGATGCCGCCGGAGCCGACTTGGAGTCCCTTCGGCAAAAACGGGCCCTATGCCCAGCAATTCCACAGTTATGGAACGTGACAGTCCGCTTCGGACATTTGGTGTTCTTCACAGTTGAAACAGGTGACGGCCAAACTGGCCGCTCGGGACTGAGATCCCGCACAACTATGCACCGTAGGAGGTCGCTCAGAAACGATATGACTCACACGAGGCTTCTTGAAGGTTGACTGACCGCCTTCGGATTGATTACGCTTCGTTGATTTCTTGCTGACAAATGAAGGTTGTTGTTCAGCACTTTCCTTAGCAGCTGGCTCATACGGGAGAGTTCTCTCGATTAATCCGGCCAGAGTGGCGCAATGATGATTGAGCAACTGCACATGGGTCATCATGGACTGCATAAAAGTGAGTGGATCAACCCGAACATCTTCTGATCGAGCCGAGTCCTGGGCACGATTTCTCGGCAGTGAGTGATTATTCCTCGGGTTTCGGCCCGCACCGCGGCCTCTTCCCGTGCATCCCCTGACAGCTCTGTCCATACTGAAGTAGGAAGGTCGCAAAATAATTATATTTCCCGCATGATTATCATGTTATGATTACGTCATGAGATGATGAAAATGAGTATACATGCTCTAACTTAGTGATTATATGAATGATTTACTGAAGTGACATGATTATCTGATGAAATTCTTGAAATGGTTATCTTGAATAACTTAACAAGATTAAAAATATGATCATCCAGATCGACAACTGAGTAATGAAATGAATTGAGTAATAAATGAATTAACATGATCGTCCTGATCATTAACTGAGTAATGAAATGAATTAAGTGATTAATGAGTTAACATGATCGCCCTAATCACAATGAATGATGATGTTTGAGGATTGTTAAATGATGAATGATGAATGAATGACTATTGCCATAAAATATACCATGGCGTTAGAAATCTTACAGTTCTTCCGGTCTGATTGGCTCGGCATTTGCACAGGTCACAAGTGACGCGAAAGTCCAATGATACTAGTCGACGATGATTTCAAATGAGACATGACTCGGAAGGTAGTATTCAAAACCACGCTCCGATACCAACTCTGTAACACCCCAAACTAGGCGGATATTACAGTGCCGTAGATCCCCAACTGGGACCCACCAGGCAAATGAAAATGAATGAGTTACACAGGATAAATGTAGTACCGAACTACATTACAACAATAATTACTCCGATGAGGAGTTTAGTTACAACACACCAGGACAATACCGAATACTAGTGTATTTTATATGAAGTTAAAATACACAACACTGAATGAAACGGAGTATTCAAATGAAAGTCTGCAGCTGAAAATAAAGGACAATAACATGAATAACTGAAAGATCGGGCCCCCCTACTAGTATCACTGGGACTCCTCGACATCAACATGCTATTCCGTGCGTTTGCCTTGCCATGACACGAAAAACAAAATCCCGGCCGAGTCGATTAAGCAGAACAACAATCCTCAAGGGTTGAAAAATACACAATCATGATTTAACTGAAGTTATGAAATATCCTTAGTTATGAATTACGCTGAAGAGGAGTACCATAGTACGCCCGTAGTGTTCTGTGCGAGTGTACAAGACGAATGACCGGACACACCCGTCCTTATACCTAATTAGTCTCACGGTGTAACGCTTTCCCGTGTGCACAGTCCAATGCCCGACTAAAAATTCCACACAGCCACACCCGGCCACGCAATATGAACCCAGAAGGTCATATGAACGAGAATGACCGTAATGAATATCAATGAATAAATAATAATCTGACAAAGTCAAGAATGACTCACCGAGATGAGAGTAATAATGAAATGAATGATAGCTCAACGAAAAGATTGGAACCGTCGTTCCTTATGACTGAAGTGATTAATTGACAATAACAAGTTTTAATATGATTAATACTATGATGAATGAGTTATGATTATGAATGATCAACAACAAAAGGTATGAATATCCTTTTAACCGAGTAAGAATTAACTTACACAACACCGGTGACAATTATCCTTCCACGAACCATGTCCTAATTGAGATATCGGTCGCTCGAACAACCTTGAACAATTCAATTACCAACAATCCGTTCAATATACGAAACAAACATGAATATAACGAACTCAACACGTCGATACGACTAAACCAAGTCCATTGAGGCATTAAATCAAACACGTTGCGTCCAAACTCCGATTGTTTACAATCAAACCTCAATATACCAATATCAAATCCCCCAAGAAGTGTTTCAAACCAACAAAACATCTTCAATACGATTAATTATCCACAACGAATATCCAAAAACGTGATTATAACGACAATTAATTGAAAACCCCCAATCTCAACTCGATATTCAAAGTGTTCTAGAATAATCATCAATAATCCAATGAATCCTTATACAAACTCATAATCATATACATATCCCTTCATATAACATGATTATAACGTCCAAAACATCATCTCTCAACACAAAATCGAAATCCAAGGTGTTGAAGAAATTACCTCTTGAAGATCCAACCACTTCGATCCGATGAATACGAGTTAAAACAAGTATCCAAGCTTCCCAAATGAATGAGGATGATGAAAGTCTAACACTCAAGTGATTGAGGATGGAAAAATCCCTCTCTCAAGTCTCTCTCCCGGAACAAAATGAAGAAAGGAAGAAAATGGTGAAAAATGTCCCGGCCAGTCCTTAAATATTGCCGGAAGTTACGGCTGTAACTCGGCCCTCTTACGGCCGTAACTTTCCAAGTCAACGGCCTTACGGCCATAGCCGGCCAACTCGTACGGCCGTAACTCGGCTTCGTCCGAAAGCCTGCCGACAGACTTACGGCCGTAACCGCTCCTGAGTTACGGGCGTAACCCGCCTTCGTCAAAAACACCCGTCGACAGCCTTACGGCCGTACCGCACACCTTACGGCCGTAACTCGGATGATACGGCCATATCCGGCCAACCTTACGGGCGTAACCCGCCTTCGTCAAAAATAGCCAGACATCCTTCCTGCAGCGTACGGCCGTATCCGGCCAAGCCTTACGGCCGTACCTGCCTCGACTTACGGCCGTATGCCGCAACCCTTACGGCCGTAAGTCACCCTTGGTCGACAACACCCGAAATTTACGAACACCACTTACGGCCGTATCTCACCTTCCTTACGGCCGTAACTCACCTTCGGCCAAAATGCAGGGCACTCTGGACCACTTACGGCCGTAACCGGCCAGCCTTACGGCCGTACCCGCTGATCTTACGGCCGTATCCCAGAACCTTACGGCCGTAACTCGATGCTGGCCAAGGTGAATTAATCCGATAATTCCGATTCCTCGCTACGACTGATGAATGATCCGACATATCATACGAATGTGGAAGTGAACAAGTCTAACACGAGCCAAAGATGATACTCCCAGTACAAGGCTATCAATCACAATGAAAATGATAATACTCCCGTCTCGATCTAAAAACGGAGATAAAATGACGATCGGTAACTGATATACGATTACAACATGCCAACATTGAACGCAAATGAGTGATTCATGAATGATGAGTGATTATTAATGAGTGAAAATTACTGAGTGACAATTACAGACTGATAATTACTGAGTGGTAAAGAATGAATTATAGCCGGGTATTACAGTTATAGTGTTCACAGTTGTTTTATTCCTTAGATTCAAATGGTATAAACCATTTAATAGTATAGCAGTACCAACCAATTTATTTCTGAAATAAATACGACAGGACCCATCTCTAATGAAGAAGTGAAATCCCTTTCGGTCCATGACCGGAATTGATACAATATTCTTATGCCCCTTGGGCAAAATAAGTACATCAAAAGTAAGAATAGAACCAGATTCTAAATCCAACATAAGGGATCCAATATTAGAAGCCTCGACACGATGTCCACTTCTGAAGGTGACCATTACCTCCCCTGAATCCAGCTTCCTACTTCGTTACAGATCCTGATTCATTGTACAAATGTGAGAACTCTCACGGAATCAAGTATCCAAGAAGTAGAATATACAACAATTTGTTTCTAAAACCAGTAGTTCCGTACCTGAAGGCGCATTACGGTCAAGCTTTGGACAGTACCTCTTCCAGTGGCCTAGTTCACTGCAGTTAAGGCACACATCCATTTTCTTGGCCCCCTTGCTCTTTTGAACCAATGGGGCTTTACCCTTCCCTTTATCGATCTTGGCTACTGGACCTAACTGCTTTTGTTCTTTTTCTTTTTATTCTTGGACTTCCAAGTCCCAGAAGAAATCAAAAGTGCAGCTTACTTTCTTTGTCTTCATCCGAGACTAGGCAGTCGTCAGTTTGTTCATTAGCCCAGCTAAGTTACATGCAATCTTATTGCAGTTGAAGTTCATGACAAATTGGGAAAATGAGTCAGGAAGTGACTGCGGGATAAGGTCAGTTTGGAGGGATGCATGCATATAAAAATCAAGAGTTTCTAATCTTTCAAGCATCGAGATCATCTTGAGGACATGGTCCCCAACCGTCTCTCCTTCCTTCATCCTGGCGCCGAATAATTGCTTCGATATCTCATATCTAGCAGTTCGATTATGCTCTCCATAGAGCTCAGCCGAGTGCGCTAAGATGGATCTCGAAGATGTCATCTTTTCATGGGCACGTTGAAGCTCATTAGTCATTGAGCCTAACATTTACCCGTGCACTCTTATGTCGTCTTTTACCCATTTCTCATGGTCATCAACATCTTCCTGATTGGATCGGGTTCTTACAGGAGCTGCTGGATTGTCCGCCTCCAAGACGTATCCCAGCATTTCCATAGTGAGGACAATCATCAGGTTCCAAAGCCAGTCTACATAGTTCGGACCAGTCAGGACGTTCTTTTGAAGCAGTATAGCGAGTGGGTTCAGTGTCATTTTGAGAGATTTTGTTAATTATAGAGAATAATTTAAGATTTGTTAGTGATTGTTTAATTATGATCCGAGTAAAGAATTTAAGGACTTTCTTTATTAATAACTCGTCTACCACTATTTTATCGGCATTTGCACACTCCCATGTGAAATTCGGAAGTCACGGTTGACTTCTTAGTGGTGATCGAGTTCTTTACAACGTTTAATAGAGGGCAACCCATACGGTTTCTATTCTATCATTCCTTATAAAGTGGTGTCTAACACCAACCCATCTAATGGATGATTCGATCTTTTTTTACCCCTAGTTCACTTGCCCTCAACCCATTCGGTTTATATGGCTCGCTGATCTATCTAAGTTTAAACCGTCAACTCCTATTAGTCTGACAATTGAATCTTACCCGGCAACTCATACGGTTTCTAGGGGTTTGATTTGTTGCAACCAAAGGCATCTAATGCACTATAGAAATTTATCAACCATCCCATAAAATATTACCCTGACATATTCGGAAGAATAATATTTCAGTTTAGATTTCAATTTCCATGAATTTGATGGAGGGTAGGAAACCTCGTAACCTTTAGAATTTAGTGTTTATAAGTGGGAGTATTAACGCGATTATATGTTACATTTTGCACATTAATCCGTTTATAAGCGCGGTTTGTCGGTTTGTTTGTTTGTCATATAATATGAAAACATACACAACCTAAAACTAACAATATGCAGTTCATAGACCGTTCCTAGAACAAAAACATCGTAATCTAATTACATGTTTTCGGTCTTGAATCTTCGTCTTCTCGAGCGGATCTTCCTCCGGTCTTCGTCATTACATATAAATTTTACATTTGAAAAATTGCATCCTATACAAATTTTCTAGTAAAATAAATAGGCTCAAAACGGCCTTTATAACCCAATCGAACAAAACAAATGATTCAAAACTAGGTCCATGAACTACATCCCCATTCAAAATTAATGCAACAATTACATTAAAATAAATGGTAATAATGATTAATCTAAATATTGATCTAATCAATAAAAATTAATCCAACAATTAGAATTAATCCAATCAATTCACGTAATTGTTAAATTTAATTTGTTCTGGATAAAAAAGTTTCATTAAATTAATTCCCTTAAAAATAAAATTACCATAATTATATTTTAGTCAAGTTAAATCTAATTTTATTTGTGGGAAATTAATTACCGAACGAAATATAAAAAATCGAAGTCGAAAAACACACGGCCCGACAAAACCGGGAGCTGCCCAGCACACTGCCCAGTAGGCTGCCGAGTAGGGCCGGACCGCATGGCCGGATCACGATCCACTGCCTGGTAGCGGCCGGCAGGCTGCCGAGCAGGGCCAGACCGCATGGTCGGATCGCGATCCGCTGCATGGGACCACACGACAGTGCCCGACCAACTCCAAGCTGTCGGGTCCATTCTCATTTTCGGCTCGTCTTTTCGTCTCGATTCCAAAAATAATATTTTTCTAATCTTTATATTACATAATCAGTATTTCAAAAGAAAAATAGATTTATCTTGTAACATAATCATGAAAAATTAATTTTTAGACGAACAATTAAAAATCAATGATTAAAATGATTATGATTCCAAATCATAAGAACATTCAAAGAAGCATTCCAAATGCTAAATATCGTATATACAATTGAAAGACCTCGCTCCGATACCACTGTTAGTTTTCGGTGATAAAATCGAGTTACGCAGCGGAAAATAAACCAGTTTAACTGGATAAAACCAAACCCCAAAATGGATCGTACAAGCATCGTATAAACAAATATAAAATTGATGAAGATATAATTTAGAAGTCATACCCTCGTAGACCTTTGATAATATCTTTTTGAAGAGAAATCCGATTCAAGCTTTTTCCGGTCACCAACACGAACACGAATCCAATTCGTTATTCCTTGATGAATGATCAAAACACCGAAATTGCCGAATGTCTCTACGTTATCACGCGACGGATATTGATTGGAAAAATAATATATCAATTTGTTCTCAAAGAATATGGCTAGGAATTGATATAATATTTTTCATCTCTTCTCTTCTTCTTTTTCTTTCTCTCAAAGATGAACAAGAAAAATAAAAAATAATTTTTCTCCTCTCCTCGTGGCTGGAGCAGCATGTTGGTAAGTTGTGTGTGTGTGTATGTTTTTCATCTCTCACATGATGTGTGAAAACATATCTATATATAATACAAAGAGATATCAAAATGATGGGATTCCAAATCTCATGCATTTTATCCTCAAGCTTGTAAAATATGACTAACACACCCCACACAACACATGGTGATTTTCCAAGCATGAGAGGGGGGCGGCCCACTTGAGTTTAGGTGAGAAAACAAGCTGAGCCACTCGGTTCGTGTACCCGGCGTCTCTTGTCCGTTAAGTACACTTCATTTTATCTCAAATGTATTTATACATAATTAATTAATCCAATTAATTACTTTTATCGAATACAAAATTGTAATAATATATTTTCAAGAAATAATTATTTATGAATTAAATTAATCACCCGGTAATTAATTTCAATTCACAAGACCGCATGATTTATCAAATAAATCAAATTAGATATCCAATATCCAATATTAATGAAGAGATAATAAATACATATTTTATCCATCAAATATCCTTGTGTGTGACTCCATAGGTCCGTATTAGTCGGCAATGGGAGGAACCAAGGAGTACGGATAACATTAGCTAGTTTAGTGCTCTATACCGTAATCCAACTAAGAACGAATGATCGGATCATTCAAAACCATTATGTCGTGAATACCGTATACGTATAAACCCTTCAATCATATGTCCCGGTCAAGTAGGTCACGGTAAAGTCAAACCCCATTGTAACTTGACTCTATGCATTTTGTTAATGCAAACTGAGATCATCGAGCTCTCGTGTATCAAATACAAATAGCACTAAATGCTTTGGCCAAAGACTTATGATCTCATTTGCCATTAACCGGGTAAATAATTCCTCATCCTTACAGTCGGCCCAGTGATACAGGGTGTCGTATGGGGCGACCCGGTAGGACTTCCAGATTTTGAAGCATTCTTAAGCTTCCTCTATTTGAACCTAGAGGAGAGTATTATTTATAATGCCAGTTAGGGAGGGACTCTGCACATTAGTTGGGTCTACCATCTGGATGGAATTAGCAACAGGTATGGAGCCTGTTGTGGAGAGGGATCCCGAATAGGGGATGGTACCCTGTGGGGAGTGGGATTCTGTACAGGGGTGAGTACCCTATTTGGAGTAACGGATTTTGGCTCCGAAGGGGCAGCCGACTCGTCGGAACCTTCCAACTTGGCAAATAGTTGGTCATCCGTCATAGCCACCCCAGGCTCAGGATCTGCAGATTTAGCAGCGACTGCTTCTTCCAAAGGGGTTGCGCCCTGTGGGGTTGGTTCAGCTACAAGAACAGAAGGAACATCTATAGTGACCGCTGCAGTCACTGTAGGCTCAGCCTTAGAAGACTTCTTGAATTTCTTCTTCTTCTTCTCGACAGCATGAGGCGAATGGCTGTCTGAAACACTTCTTTTCCTCTTCTTCTCCTTGCTCGATATCCTCAGAGTGACGTCTGATGAGCAAATTAAAAACTCGCAAATGTACGAATTGCTTTTGTAGGAAGTGGCAAGTAACTCCGAGGTCGATCTCAAAAGGAGTTGGAAACGGTTTGAAATTAGATTATATTTGGCAAATAGTCATATTAACTAAAGTAAAGTAAATTAAAACACGGTGAATGATTCGATTGAGATGTAAGATCGTAACACAAGTGCAGAAAATTAAATTAATAGTTAAGCATTAAAAACACCGAATTTAAGGTTAGATTATCTATAGATTACAATTATGATAATGATATGGGAGTTTAGAATCACCGACACACACGTTATCAATCATTAGTTTCGACACTCAAAGAATTTAAGGTATGGGATAACCGATTGCGCACAATTAAAAGAAAACCCGTTTGATGGCGGCAAATTCTAAAAATCACGATTGTTCTTTTCGAAAATAAGAGAAACACCTTTGATGGGGATGAATCTCTACTAACAATCGACTATCTAAATACCTTTGATGGGGTAATTCGCCAAAAGATCGCGGAAAAAGGTTTAGAACATTCACAATCATTTCTATCGGGTCGTTTGATGGCAAACGCCGACAAAAACCCTCGATTTTGATAATAACAACTATGAAAAAGGTTTGATGATATAAATCATAATTTCTCTTGCGTCTAAATAATATTCGTGCACAAATATCATCAAGAACGCCGAAATATTACGAAGAACAAAGAAAGAGGAACAATCTCGAACTCATACCCGGAAAATCAATCAAAACTAACAACCAAGAACATGTGTGTAGTTCAATCTAAACACCCATATGATAAGATTAGCTACTCATAATCATTTCAACAATAATAGAAAAAATTATAGAATAAAACATTCTAGAAATCTTCCCTTGCGAAAACGAAATCGAAGCCCGAGAAAGATTTGATGTTCTTCCTTCAAAAACTCACAAAATCTTCATACAAGGAATGAAAATCACTCACAAAATGTATCTTTAGATGTTTAGAACACTCAAAATAGATAAAAACTGGGTTTTTGATCCAGTTTTGCGGCTCCTCTCAAGTTGTGTATAGGGTTTTCCCTTATATGCCCGTCAAAAATCGCAAAAAGTGCAGAAAATCGCATTTTCTGCACAAACAGGGGGTGGACCGTGATCTGGGGGCTTTGGGACCGCGGTTTGGGTGTTTTGGCTGGGTGCTGCTACGCAGTCTGAATTTGGGACCGCGGTTCGGGTGTGGTCTGAATTTGGATAGCGGTCCGTGAGCGGTTCGGACTGCATATCCGTGGTCTAGAAGCCATATCTCCCTAAATACACCTCGGAATTTAGCGTATAATATACCGTTGCGAATCCGATTTCACGAGGAATCCATACATATAGAGAACACATCCTATGTCAAAGTAATGGATCTGGAAATTAGAAAATACGACCGACATTGCTTCAATCTTCATCGTTTTGGCCATGTTCTCGCTCCCGACTTGTTCTTGATCGTCATAAACTCCATTATTGGCCATAAAAGCACCTATTTGACCACAATCTTCGTTCGGCTACCTACAAACAAAATCATAACATACCAAGCGTAAAAAGAACAAACACACTTAAAAATAAACAAAAGCGCGACTCAATAGAATAGAATGAGACGATCAAAAATCGACTCATCAAATCCCCCCAAACCTAAACCTTTGCTTGTCCCCAAGCAAAAAGAAATAAAACACATGAGAAAAAAATGAGGAGGCTTTAATAATCAAGTTAATCATCGGGTATATGCACAATCAATCGGGAATGTAAAAGTATCGTAAAGTCTCGTAATTCGTCATGGAAGCGTAAACTCACAATTGAATGGAAAGCAATGGCACTTAATCCAACATGCAAGAAAATAAGTCTTAGTAGTTCCTCACAGAATTTTGTCAATTCACTCATCTATCAAGTGTTTAGATAGGTCAACACGCTCAACTCGATTCGAACGGAAAGTTATACTATATGTTTCACTTCTTCTCTTCATCAAACACATCAATATTCACAAAACACGAGTCATAGGGTCTTACTTTTGGTTGTAACGGGGCTGTGGCTCAGGTTGGGAAATTTTGGCTAGTGGTTACATATTTTAGTCCAAGTAGAGCATATACAATCCTCACATATATGAAAATGAACACTCAAAGCAAGATCGATCACTCTACTTCAATTCTCCCGTATATATATTTTTTTCTTTTCAATTCAAGGCCTTATAAAGCGCAATTCTTTTGATATCGGCCTAATTATCACAACCCAACGACTTTTCCTTTTATTTTTTTTAGGCTCACTCCTCTCCTCCTCTTTCTTTTATAGCCCACTGTTATCAATATTAATTCTTTTTAGTGGGGCTCATTATTTTTAGGGGTACGGGAGAGATGATTTTTGCCTCTATACACCACAAACTTTGCACACCCTCATTTTTAAAATATACTCTCTCATGATCTTACGAGGACCAACACTTGGGTAAGTTATGGCTTTTGGATATGGAGCTATAAGATGCGGGTTTTTCGAACAAAAATACGGCTAAAGGCGCAACGGGGCTAGCAAAGGATATTGATATGAAATGGTGAGTATTTTTAGATAAGTAGGTTCAAGACAAATAATGGGCAGCCCTAATCATTTCTCGTGTATGTATATATCAACACATCATCCGATAGAATCATGCAAGTTCTAAAGAATACAAACCATAAGAAGAGAAATCACACATGAAAGAATTTTACCGTTAAAAGTGAACGGTTCAATTAGGCACAAGAACTCACGGCTTTTGGACTACCACACTCATTCCTTACACATCAAATCAAGTAACCAAAACTATATATTCATATGAGGTCAACAATCAATTAGATTTATAAAACTCCACGAGTCAAGTACAAACACGATTAATCATCCATATACCCAACAATTAACAAGGTTATTACAATCCAACTACTACATCACGCACGAGAAAAAAATTAAAGAAAAGAAACAAGAAAAATCACGCAAACTAAAAACAAGTGAAAATCAACAAAGTTGCTCCCCCCCAAACCTAAACCTTTGTTTGTGCCCAAGCAAAAACATCAAGTCAGTGAAAATGCGAAAACGCAAATTAAAAAGAAGGAAAATAAAACTACCGGATTAAGAAGTATGGTTTTTGATCGCGTGGCACCATGCTTTTGTGCTCGGGTCTCAACTTTCAATAGGCTAGGCTTCTTCCTCCGAAAAATACCTCCTTTTTAGGTTTCCTACACACACCACAGACAAAAATAAATAAAAGCAACAACAATAATAATAATAATAATAATAATAATAATAATAATAATAATAATGATAATAATAGTGATTGTAAAACCCCCTAAAACTCGATAGTTTACTACATGTATAATTGTTAAATCATAATGTACTCTAATAATAATTGTTTAATCTACATCTAGTTTCATTTGTTTTACTCATTTATTCGTAAATTATTTTATGAACCAAATAATCCAATTAATTAAAATTTGAAGTGGGAACATAAAATTCCTAATGGGCCATGTGTATTAACACATATATACATAAACACACCATAAGACTCAAGCCCAAACTAAATAAAACCCTTAAGGCTTGGAATCACAATTTAAAGCTCAATCTAATCACCTAGCCTACTTTATTAAACAAATACTTAATATCTATATCTATATACACCTAAAATACAAAAAAAAATATATAATAACACACACACACACCTAAGCCACGTCCAAGAACACTTGGGGGGAGGGGAATCCTTGTCCCCCATGCAAGACTCAATGTCTTACATTTCTCTTCCCAAGTATTCCACCTCCCAACCCCATTAAACCCTCATTCCTTTCACTCTTACAAAAAACAAAATCTGAAAATTTGAGAGAGTAAGGGAGAGAAGGCTGAAATCAAGAAGAAAAAAAAAAAGGAAGAGAAGAAGAAGAAAAGAAGAGAAGAAGAAAGGTTCAACTTAAGGAGGTAATTTCACTATCTATATGTAACTTCAATATATATATATAAATATATATATATATATACCTAGATATATCTCACATACACTAACTTAAACCACATATTCATCATCCATGGTGTGGCATACATTGGTCAAAATAAAAAGAGAAGAGGCAAAGAAGAGGTTGGTGCAACTAGTTCAAAGACTTAGATCTCTTCACCACTTCAAGAACTAAGGTGGGTAAAACTATTATTCTCACTTTAATATGCAATTTATCTTAAACAAAGATGCATGTCCCTTCCATGAAGTTCATATAGTCCACTTAACTCATACTAATAGCATGCATAATGGTTTATAGCTTGTTGCATGCGAAATTACCCAATTTTGATGATTTAAGTGAAATGTCCCAAAACATCTTATCAATTAAGTATGATTTTGTCTTCCTTTATATTCTGGAAATTATGTTTGGAGAGGTATATTTGTGTTATATGATCATGCATGTGAAGTTAGATGTTTAATTTGTGGCCTAGCAAAAAATGGGATGATCAAAACGGACACAAAACAAGAATTAAGTGAAGATAAAGAAAATTATGAAAATTATTACAAAAAAAGATGTAATCTGACTTAAGGTCAGAAAATACAATATATTCACTTGTTAATCACCTATCCTTAAAATTTTATAAGAAACGTAAATCATTTTCTAAGTGAACGCGTTAAAATCGGCAAAACACGAAGATTGTGTAAATCCATCAAAATGGTGAAACTACTAAATAAAATCCATATAATTCAGTTTGGAACATCAAAGTGGACATAATAAAATGTTTAGCCTCTGTCCTAAAAATTTCGTAGTAATCGGAATCCATTTCCGGTGTCTACGGACCAAAAGTGGAAATTAAGACAAAATAAGGGGTCAAATGATAAATTCCTCAAAAATTTGGAACCAAAGTAAAAAGTTCACCTTCTGGACTGAAGACATAACTTATATAGAAATAAATATTTTGACCTTAAAATTTCGTAGAGAGCGGGAGTCGATTCAAGATTTGGGGCTAAAATACAATAATTGGTAAAATTGGGGTCAATTAGTACATTTCAATAAAAATAGAATTATAAAATAAATTTTCAGGTATATGGACCAGAATGTTAATTAACAAAGGATAAATATTATATCCGAAAAACCCTATAGCAACAGGAGCAAAATTTTGGGTTTTGGGGTCAAAACGACATTTTAAATAGTTTTGGGGCAAAACTGAAAATTTTAGAAAAAATCAGTCAGAAACTGAAATTTTGGAAAGTTCACTCAAACACAGAAGTTCCAAGTTCAACATGAACTCTTCCATAAGTTTCGTCACCATCCGTGACGAAAACCAAACTTCATGGGCATAATAATCCGTTTCACAAAAATTATGGGTGTAACCGTAAATTGGGAAAATTTAAACTAAAAATCAAAAATTGGAATTTATCAAGTCTGGAATCAATAATCACAATTATATTCCAAAGATATGTCAATAACGGAACCATCATTCATAAAAACTCGTGCCACGAATAAACTCCAAATCGCAATCGTATAATCAATTTACGCTAAGTATTGGATTTATGACTCTGACCATATCATGTGCATTCACCGCAATGTGAGTAACGTATAATCACATCTAACTGGGAACTAAGTGCCATACAAACAAAGTGTCACAGACAGATCCGCCTCTAATCCTATCGGGGCAAAGTGCCACGTCGGCAGACGGGGGCCACCTCTTGAGCCCATACGAAACCGAGAGCCGATCTAAAATCTGGGGGCCACCTCTTAAGTGTTAGGGTCCACCTCTAGAGTCCAAAATTTGTGTCAGGGACGGTTAGACCATGTTTTGGATCGAGCAGCACAGATGCGGTTCATGAACAAGGCTACCGTTGTTTCCTATTCCCTTGAAGCCAATGGACGGAGTGTTCCGGAGGTGACTGGGTCGTAGACTTAGGGTATAATCGCGATTATGGTATGATCCGGGCACTGACCCACAATTAAGGACATGCCGATCCCAGATAAGAGATAAGGAAGCACGTCACCAAGCGTGAGAGCGATAAGCTCAGAGGCCAAAGTTATAGTGACGGTCCGACAAACGCCCAAGGCTACGGTCATTAAACCAAAGGTCGTGGCGATAGTCAAAGACCAAACACTGATAACGGTCTAAGATGTTATAAGGAGGCCGAGGGACTTAGTCATATAGACGACCTCCCGAAGCTAAATACTCACTAGGTGCTCGACGCCACATATTGTCATACTTAACAGCAATCTACGGAGAATGATTGTTCACTCATAACTTAATTCATTGCATTATATTTTGAAACTTATACCATCCATAAATGATAAATTTTCAAAGGTGGGTGTAAAATAGTATATATTTTAAAATAATTATATACGTATAATTTCAGAAAATATACTCAACCCAACTCACTGAGAATCCATTATTCTCACCCCAATTTGTATTGTTTTTCTAAAACCCCACTAGATGAGGAGACCCAAGAAGATGACGAGACGAATGCTGATGACCAGTGAAGATCGTCGTTGAAGAACTGTCGAGACATAAGTATTAGAATGTTGAAATAAATGCTCCTTTTTATTCTTGTATCAATAAAGTATTCTGATCTCCGATGTACTCTTTGAACTTTATGTAACTATTCCGCTGTACCCTTTGAACTTTATGTAACTATTCCGCTGTACTCATGAATGTTTATTCCATCGAATAACCAGACTTAGTTCACTCGGCTAAGATCTGGTATTTGAATGCTCTACTGTAATTCTATTATCACAAACGTTATTTAATTACGTTAGCTGTCGCGTTCTCGTCCAACCCCGGTGTGGGGGCGTGACAGATGTGGTATCGGAGCCAGCTTTGTGAGAAGGACACTTACAACGGGCTAACCAGGATAAGATTCTTCGGACTTAGATGGGAATTCCACCTAGGACGAAGTGAACCATAGGATTGAGACCTAATGTAGATTTCTCGAGTCAATTTTCATTAAACATCTCTTTCGACTTATTGTTATTCACTTGGAATATGCATAGTCAAATTCAAAATTCCTAAGTCATTGGCCAAAGTACTTTATTAATGTAATATCCGCAATTTCGAATTTCGGTAATTTTCTTTTTTCGGCGGAAGTCTGTTTTGACGACTCTATCATGACCGTTTCGTCATTCTGAAAATGATTAATTCTGCACTTTTTATCATCCGAGTTCGTTTCGGTATCGTTTTGTTGAGTTCCGAGCTTTTTAGCGACTTTTCGGCACTTGAGTTCGATTCTTGCGAATCTCATCCGAAACTGTTGTTTCGAGTTTCTGGTAAGTTCGTTTGATGTTATTATTCATGTTGCGAGATTTGGTTTGGTGTTTCGATCGTGTATCGTGATTTTCGGACGTTTTGGGCCATTTTCATAATTTCTCAAAGTTTTGGGTAATTACTTCCATTGTCGAATTCCGAGCCTTCGGGTGGTCGGAATTGTGTGTTCTCTTAGCTCTTAGATTCGTCTTTGCGAGTACGTCATAACCGTATCATCGATTCGTATTCAGGTTCGGGTTACGGGGTCGTTCGGGCCGTCGGAGTTGGCCCCGGCCGAGTCATGGCCGGGCAATCTGGGCCCAGGCCGGCACTGGCCGAGTCACGGCCGGTAGTGCTTGGCAGCTTCTGGCCGAGCAGGCCGTACCGTGGGGCCGCGGCACATGCCGGCAGGGCCGCGGCACACTCTGTGGCATTTTTCGGCCAAACCGACTGTACCTGGTGCCGCGGCACACGCCGGCCGGGCCGCGGAACACTGCCGACCACTGGGAGCCATTTTTGGGCTCGCGGCACACTCTGGCCGGGCGCGGCACATTTGGCACTATTTATGGCCCTGCAGACGGGTTTTTGGCCATTTTTCTCCTCCTTCTCCTTCTCTTCCGCGGCTGAGGGTATGCTCATCATGGAGCCATGTTGTTTGACAACAAATCCTCGAAGTTATTGGGGTTATATCATCAATCAATCATCCTATATCGTCCTTTGATCCAGCGAATCAAGGTAATCTTCCTTAGAACCCTAATTTCGTGAATTTGGGGGTTTTTGCGTTTTTGTCCGATTCGTTCCGTATTATTGATTAATTCATGATGGGTATGATTAATCTTGGTAGTATTCTTGTGTTTAACATCATTTAATCCATTTTTCTTCGTCGAATCGAAGTATATTTCTTGATTTCCTTCAAATTGACTTTTTGGGGGATTTGTTCTCGATCTCGTTTTTCATCCGTTTTTGATGGATCGATTGTGGTTAAATGATGTTGTTAAACACATTCTATGGATTGTATATCCATATTTCAACTTGGAATTCCGTTTTTGTGTTTTGTCGGGACGAATCGCGTTCTTGGCCGTTTTGGGGGAAATCCTTGAACTTTCGTCATTCGTTCTTTGAATTCAATGGCTTTGAGTCGTATTATGGAATTCATTTTCGTTGTTATTGTTTTCGTTCATAGTTCATTGTTGCGGATTGTCGTTCGGTGGAGTCGGCGAGTTCGTAGTCGGTTCATGCCAACCTACTTCGGCCGATTCTCCGCGTTGTGGTTATTCGAGGCAAGTACATTGCCCATACTTTTCTCGTTTTATGGATATGATGATCGGTGATCGTCTTGGTGTGTTTGTTTGGTTGTTTGAAATGAAGCTTCAAAAGATTTCGGTTTGGCCTCGTTAAAGGCTCTCTTTCAAAACGCGCGTGTGTTTTGTGAATGGTGTGTTTGGGAATTGATTATGATTTGATTATTTTGAACGTTGAAGGATTTGATGATGATACTCCTATTGTTTAAAGTTATGGAGTCGTGTATTCCGTATTTAATCTTGTTATTGTGTTTTGAAGAGTTTGATAATGGTGTCGAGTTAATGGCCATCTCTAGTGAGTATTCTTAATGAACTTACATTAGCATATTAGCATTGCATGAGTAACGTGTGTGTGTGTATGCTCACTATGGGTTAGATCCGGCAGGGTCTCGGTAGGGGTCCACGGAGGGGTGGATCCGCGAGCTTGCTTTTAACCACTACGGGTTAGATCCGACGGGGTCTCGGTAGGGGTCCACGGAGGGGTGGATCCATGGTTAATTGTGGTGCATTTTACAAATGTGATTTGACTATGGCATTTCCGGAAATGAGTGCTTTTGAACGGTTTTCATGATTGCATGCATTGACTAAGTGTGTAAGAGGTAAGTTGTTCGTTTGGCCTACTTGGCTAGGATGACTCTAGAGTATTTTGTTGTTTGTGTTAAATCCTTATTTGTGGATTTTGATGTTGGGACACGAACCTTGTGGTCGTTCTTGTGTACTGTGAGTTGATGAGATTTGGGGCTAAAATCCCAATGGTTTTGTAAAAGTCATTTTACGGATTTGGGGCTAAAATCCCAACGGTTTGGTAAAGGTTATTTTACGGGAAGTAAACCTTTGGAGCGGTGACCCCTTTTGTCTTTTGGATTTTGAAAAGTAGGATTTGATAATCATAAATTGTTTTCTATTAACTCTCGATGGCATTCTAAACTGTTTTTATAAATTTTTCCATTGATTTGTGATCTTTCGATTTTGGAACGTTTTCTCAAATTCTTGCCTCGGGAAGTGCTTTTCGTTTCGTTTGGATCTTTGAGGATCCTTGGTTATTGTTATTCGTGGAATGTGAATTGTATGGCTCGTATTTGCACTTTGTTCTTGCACTAGCAAAACAGTGGAGTTTTGCTAACCCCCGAGTATTCGGGGGTGGATGTCTGTTTTGCATTCGTGTTTTGGAGCATAACACGTGGTCGGCACGAAGGATGATGAAAGATGATCGATACTAATCACATGAGGAACCGTACATCATGTATTGGTTCGATTGTACTTTATTTTCATTGCTATATTTTTCCGTTATGCGGGTGTGGTTGTGTTTTGACCCCTGCGTGGGCATGAGTTGTAATCGAGTTGTATGTTTTTATTGAAAGGCCAAATCGGTCTACTGAGTCATTTTAGCCTTAAAGGCATTGTCGAGATGTTTCATGTTGTTACTAGCCTGGTAGATCCTTGAGGAAAGGTTCTACGGCGTGTAATATCCCTGAGCGGATTGGGGGTGTTACATAAATGGTATCAGAGCTTAGGGTGAGGAAACCTAGGCTGTCGGGTCAAGTCGTGTTGTTTGAGTCTTGTTTCGTCGGATTTTATCTGACTGAGTCGTGTCGCGACGCGTCGTTTGAGTTTGTTGGTCGTGATTAGTATCGTGGGGCAATCATCATCTTCGTGCGACCTGTGGAAGTAAGTCTCCCTTCTTTGTGTTGTGCCTCGTGTGACACGAGCTATTTTTATGATTATTTGTTAAGTGATGGAATCCTTATGTGGATTTTGATTTCACGATATGTATTTAGTCGACTCTCATATTTGATTTATACGAGGAGTGTCATCGCTTGTGATGTCTTTTTATTGTTGTTTTTGTCCGTTGCTGATGATTTTCGAATCGATTTGCACGTTTTACAAATTCTCTTGTGGAAGCTTTGTGCTTATACGCGTTCGACTTGTTCACTAGCCAGTGCGGGAGGGTCCTTAGAGGCCTCGAGTGGGGTCAGTGGTTTTGTTCTGAATGTGGTATTTTATCGTTTGTTTCCGTTTAAAGACATGTATTGTCTTGATTTTAAACGTTTTGATACGTGTACTAGGAGTTGTTTTAGTGAACGTCGATATGTGTGAGTTTTGGGCATTCTGGCCTATTGGATTTTTGAAAACCTTGAGTATCTTAGAAAAATAAATTTCGAGACATACGTTTCAAATGAGTTATTTTCTTGTGGTACATCCAAGGTGCCACAATATATTTCAAAAAAAAATTTATACTTCGAGGACCAAAATGCTTTGAGATATTTTCAATGTTTTAGAAACACTTTTATTTAGACCCGAGGGTCGAATATTCTGAAAGTTTCTACTAAGAGAAAGTGTCCTCATTTTTATCAAATGCGAAATGGTTCTCCAAAGTCTCGATAACAATGTTTCACGTTTGTACTTTTTGAAAGGTGATACTCAAGATCAACCGGTGTTCTTCTAAATTATTTTCAAAATGAGGTTTTCGTTTTTAAAACCTATCCATTCCCGTTTGAGGGCTGGGTATGTAAGAGTGATGTTCGCGATGTCATTTTGATGTTTGCTCCTGAGTATGATCGAATTGGTGGTGTGAGCGTTGAGTCGTTTTCCACACATTTGTTGTGTTAGCCCCCTGTGAGAGGCGGGATGTTGGTGTTGAATATTGTCGCCCCGCAGTGATTTCTGAGTTATCGCTCGTGTGCGAACTGTTAGAGCTTTTTTGGTACGACCGTGTGCATCGGTGATTATTCCATTATGTGTCGGTTGTTTAATGTCTAATTACCTTGCTCCCGTTTTTGTGAATTTCGTGGACAAGGTCGGAGGTAATACCCGTACTATTTTGACCTCGGTATTTTCTCTTTCTCCATTCTATCGACTCGCTCGTGTTCGTTGATACCTTATGAACTTGTTCTGTATTTCGGTTTCATCGTCCGAACGAACTGTGATCTTGTTGTGGGTCGATCTAGTTATCGCTGTGACTTTTTCGAGTTCAGTTCGATTCTTGTGAACCTTGTTCGGAAGTGACATCATTTGGTTCTATTAACTCTTCTATTCGACATAGATCAAATTTTGAATTTCTGTATTTTCGACTCTGTCGACTCGTTTATGTTCGTTGACATTTTCTGAACTTTCCCTATCCCATGCTTTTATTGATCGAATGAGGGTGGTATTGTTTCGGGATAACTCGTTTGTCGTTGTGACTTTTCAATCGCTATTCCCTTTCCGGTGGATCTTATGGGAATGCATGTCTTGTAGTTCTCACCAGATCATCCTGGGAGTTGTTGTTTGAATTCTATTATCCTTCGTGTTTCGGACATGATTGTTCGATTTTTGTTGTCTCGGTCGTTTGTTTGTTCGGTTTTTGTCCTCGTTTCGTGATTGTTGAGCATTCAGGCTCCTTCCTAATTTCCTTAAGTTTGGGAAATTAGTCTCGTTTTCGATCTTCCAACCCTTGGGCGGTGGAATTCCGTATTTGTTCAGCGATTGGCTCGCGTTTTGATTGATGTACCGTTGGGTTGGTCAATCGTATTGATTTTCGTTCGTTGTGTTTTGTGATTGTTCGGATAATTGACTTGATTGTATTATCTATTTGATGACGCTTGTCACTTGTTGGTTTTATTATATCCCTAACGGCGACGTTGTATTGGTCGTCGTGGAGCGTGTTTTCACGCCGTATGTCTCTTTGCGTTTCTTGCAGCGTTTCGCCGTTGGGCGCGAGTTTTCTGTTTTTGTGTATCTCGTCGAGTTTTCCTGGCGGGTATATTGCTTCCCCCTACTTGTTTTAAGTTTCGGGACGAAACTTCTTTTAAGGAGGGTAGAATGTAATATCCGCAATTTCGAATTTCGGTAATTTTCTCTTTTTCGGCGGAAGTCTGTTTTGATGACTCGCTCATGACCGTTTCGTCATTCTGAGAATGATTAATTCTGCACTTTTTGTCATCCGAGTTCATTTTGGTATCGTTTTGTTGAGTTCCGAGATTTTTAGCGACTTTTCCGCACTTGAGTTCGATTCTTGCGAATCTCGTCCGAAACTGTTGTTTCGAGTTTCTCATAAGTTCGTTTGATGTTTTTATTCATGTTGCGAGCTTTGGTTTGGTGTTTCAATCGCGTATCGTGATTTTCGGACGTTTTGGGCCATTTTCGTAATTTCCCAAAGTTTTGGGTAATTACTTCCATTGTCGAATTCCGAGCCTTCGGGTGGTCGGAATTGTGTGTTCTCTTAGCTCTTAGATTCGTTTTTGCGAGTACGTCGTAACCGTATCATCGATTCGTATTCAGGTTCGGGTTTCGGGGTCGTTCGGGCCGTCGGAGTTGGCCCCGGCCGAGTCATGGCCGGGCAATCTGGGCCCAGGCCGAGTCACGGCCGGTAGTGCTCGGCAGCTTCTGGCCGAGTCACGGCCGGTAGTGGTCGGCAGCTTCTGGCCGAGCAGGCCATACCGTGGGGCCGCGGCACACTCTGTGGCATTTTTCGGCCAAACTGACTGTACCGGGTGCCGCGGCACACTCCCGCTGGGCCGCGGCACACTGTGCAGCCTATTTATGGCCCTGCAGACGGGTTTTTGGCCATTTTTCTCCTCCTTCTCCTTCTCTTCCGCGGCTGAGGGTATGCTCATCATGGATACATGTTGTTTGACAACAAATCCTCGAAGTTATTGAGGTTATATCATCAATCAATCATCCTATATCGTCCTTTGATCCAGCGAATCAAGGTAATCTTCCTTAGAACCCTAATTTCGTGAATTTGGGGGGTTTTGCGTTTTTATCCGATTCGTTCCGTATTACTGATTAATTCATGATGGGTATGATTAATCTTGGTAGTATTCTTGTGTTTAACATCATTTAATCCATTGTTCTTCGTCGAATCGAAGTATATTTCTTGATTTCCTTCAAATTGACTTTTTTGGGGATTTTTTCTCGATCTCGTTTTTCATCCATTTTTGATGGATCGATTGTGGTTAAATGATGTTTTTAAACACATTCTATGGATTGTATATCGATATTTCAACTTGGAATTCCATTTTCGTGTTTTGTCGGGACGAATCGTGTTCTTGGCCGTTTTGGGGAAAATCCTTGAACTTTCGTCATTCGTTCTTTGAATTCAACGGCTTTGAGTCGTATTATGGAATTCATTTTCATTGTTATTGTTTTCGTTCATAGTTCATTGTTGCGGATTGTCGTTTGGTGGAGTCGGCGAGTTCGTAGTCGGTTCGTGCCAACCTACTTCGGCCGATTCTCCACGTTGTGGTTATTCGAGGCAAGTACCTTGCCCATACTTTTCTCGTTTTATGGATATGATGATCGGTGATCGTCTTGGTGTGTTTGTTTCGTTGCTTGAAATGAAGTTTCAAAAGATTTCGGTTTGGCCTCGTTAAAGGCTCTCTTTCAAAACGCGCGTGTGTTTTGTGAACGGTGTGTTTGGGAATTGATTATGATTTGATTATTTTGAACGTTGAAGGATTTGATGATGATACTCCTATTGTTTAAAGTTATGGATTCGTGTATTCCATATTTAATCTTGTTATTGTGTTTTGAAGAGTTTGATAATGGTGTCGAGTTAATGGCCATCTCTAGTGATTATTCTTAATGAACTTACATTCTTAGCATATTAGTATTGCATGAGTAACGTGTGTGTGTGTATGCTCACCATGGGTTAGATCCGACGGGATTTCGGTAGGGGTCCACGGAGGGGTGGATCCGCGAGCTTGCTTTTAACCACTACGGGTTAGATCCGACGGGGTCTCGGTAGGGGCCCACGGAGGGGTGGATCCATGGTTAATTGTGGTGCATTTTACAAATGTGATTTGACTATGGCATTTCCGGAAATGAGTGCTTTTGAACGGTTTTCATGATTGCATGCATTGACTAAGTGTGTAAGAGGTAAGTTATTCGTTTGGCCTACTTGGCTAGGATGGCTCTAGAGTATTTTGTTGTTTGTGTTAAATCCTTTATTTGTGGATTTTGATGTTGGGAGACGAACCTTGTGGTCGTTCTTGTGTACTGTGAGTTGATGAGATTTGGGGTTAAAATCCCAATGGTTTTGTAAAAGTCATTTTACGGATTTGGGGCTAAAATCCCAACGGTTTGGTAAAGGTTATTTTACGGGAAGTAAACCTTTGGGGCGGTGACCCCTTTTGTCTTTTGGATTTTGAAAAGTAGGATTTGATAATCCTAAATTGTTTTCTATTAAAACTCTCGATGGCATTCTAAACTGTTTTTATAAATTTTTCCATTGATTTGTGATCTTTCGATTTTGGAACGTTTTCTCAAATTCTTGTCTCGGGAAGTGATTTTCGTTTCGTTTGGATCTTTGAGGATCCTTGGTTATTGTTATTCATGGAATGTGAATTGTATGGCTCGTATTTGCACTTTGTTCTTGCACTAGAAAAACAGTGGAGTTTTGCTAACCCCCGAGTATTCGGGGGGTGGATGTCTGTTTTTGCATTCAGGTTTTGGAGCATAACACAGGGTCGGCACGAAAGATGATGAAAGATGATCGATACTAATCACATGAGGAACTGTACATCGTGTATTGGTTTAGTTGTACTTTATTTTCCGCTGCTATATTTTTCTCGTTGTACGGGTGTGGTTGTGTTTTGACCCCTGCGTGGGGATGAGTTGTAATCGAGTTGTATGTTTTATTGAAAGGCCAAATCGGTCTACTGATTCATTTTAGCCTTAAAGGCATTGTCGAGATGTTTCATGTTGTTACTAGCCTGGTAGATCCTTGAGGAAAGGTTCTACGGCGTGTAATATCCCTGAGCGGATTGGGGGTGTTACAATTAAGTACCCATGGCATTTCCCGACTGAATTAACTCTTCTATTGAACTCTTGAAACGGATATAGCTTACTTCACTTATCCATTTCTCAAAGTCATGTCACTATTCATTCAAAATTGATGAAGTTCCTTTAAACTCTACTAAACTTCCTTACTTCTTAAAATGGGGTGTTATTGTTCGTTTATCGTTAAAATCATATAAGCATTTGTTGAATCATTACGTTCACCGCCTTAATGATTATTCATGCTTAATAGAGCCTTATATTGGATATTAGATTTTGCGAGGTACTAACTTAGTTTCATTTATTAATTAAGATGGACCCCTCAGACAAGAAGATTGTGACCCAGGGAATCGAAGATACGCCTACCCCGCCGATGACAATTATTGCAGATCAGCTTCGACAGGCCCTTAGTCAAATTAGGGGTGTTGCTAGACCCATTATAAAAGCAGCTGTTTTGGGCGATTCCGGGGAGAGGGAGACCCAGAACTTGAGGTCCGTGATTGCACACATTTTTCAAGATGTAACGGCATATTGTAATCTGAGGGACGAGCTGTTTCAGTTATTGGAGAAGAAAAGGCAAGAAAACGAGGAGTTGGAAGAGAGGGCACATCGCCTGGAAACTCAATCGCTAGTAGAGAATCGGACAATTGCCCAGCTTCGCAGAACCAAATTCTTCCAGATGCACAAGATCAAGATGCTGGAGAAAATGATCCGTTCCACACGTCGCGAGCATGAAGAGTTCCAGATGGTGGCCAGGAAGAAATTAGCTATGGTGATGCCACTATTTCCATACTCCACGACTAAGGTAGGGGAGGCATCACATACTCCACCGACGGACCCTACACATTTCGAGGAAGATCCGGAGGAGGACTTCGAGCAGGACCCCGAGGAGGAGCCGATAGAGCCAGGAGAGGATTGAGGATGTTGTTTCTACGATCTCGTCATGATGTTTAATTGATTATGATAACGATGTGATGTATTTTGGACGACGATTAAGTAGGTTAAGTTTCTAATTATCTTTATCAGAAAATGTACTTTTCGATGTCACAGCAAACTATTAGAATGCATTAATTATTATTATGCAATTTTCATATTCTACGATAATAATGATTGAAAATAATGTGTGCACATTCAAATTCCCTGTATTTACAACTCGAACTAAGCTAACTATAAAAAATCATTAGCCGCTACAGATGGTTGATAGACGTAGAGGACGCCCGCGAGTTAACCGTGATGGACAACAAGACCAACGCAATAACGAAGGAGCTGCAAATGATGCCATAGCACAATCACTAACCCAACTGACAAACTTCCTGCAACAACAAGCTGACAACAATCGGACTGCGGGAGGCATACAAGACCACATGTTGGAGAGATTCTTACGTTTCAGTCCGCCAACGTTTGACGGAGAACCAGATGACATCAAGGCAGAATTATGGGTAGAAAGGATGGAGAGCATATTCAATGCATCCCAGTACATCGATGATCAACGTATAACGTTGGCTACGTTTCGACTCGAGGCTGCCGCGCATGATTGGTGGAAGATCGTTAATGCCCGCTGGATAAGAGAGGATCGTGCCAGAACTTGGGTCAATTTCTTAACTAATTTTCGGACCCTGTACATCTCAGTAGCAGCTAGAGAGGCTTGTCAAGATGAATTTTATCATCTGAAGCAAGGATCTTTGACTGTAGCTCAGTATGAGTCGCAGTTCAACCGACTCTCCAAGTTCGCACCAGGACTAGTAAGTACAGAAGAGGATAAGCTGTACAAGTTTACCCGAGGATTGAGGTTTTATCTATAACAGAATCTGCTGCCACTGAGACTAACGACTATGGCGGAAGCAGTCGAAGCTGCAACCCGAATCGAAAGTGGGATGACACGTCTGGGACAGGCGAAGGAGCACATCGCTGGGAAGTTTAAGAGATCCGCACCAAACCTATCATCCAGACCACCCCAGAAAATCCAACGCAAGACTTCTAGCCAGGACACCGAAAAGAGGTCTGTGAACAATCTACCGCCCTGTCCGCACTGTAATAAGATGGGACATAAACCCGAGGACTGCTGGAAGAAACAAGGGAGGTGCCTGCGCTGTGGAGATAATCAGCATCAGACTAGAGAATGCCCGAAGTGGGAGACACCAGACAACAATCAGCAGAAAAATGTGTCCAAGAAGGATGATCGCAAGGGCAAAGGGAAAGCACCAGCGAGAGTTTTTGCCTTAGCTGGACAAGAAGCTCCTAATGCGACAGACGTGGTGGAAGGTACATTTCTTGTGTCAAACCACTCTGTGCATGCATTATTAGATCCAGGATCATCACATTCTTTTGTTGCACCCCATTACGCACAAAAACTGAATGTATGTGTGGAATCACTGCCTGTAAGCTTAGAGGTGTCCACACATATGGGTGCAAGCCAGGAAACGGATTCGTATTTAGGAATTGTGAAGTTGTAGTTGAGGGTCAATGCTTCCCTGCTGACCTAATACTTCTTCCCATACTTGAGTATGACCTCATACTAGGTATGGATTGGCTATCTAAGAGCTATGCACAACTCGATTGCCATTCTAAGATAGTTCGATTCTACAAACCCGAACACCCTGTAGTTGAACTACACGGGAGTGCTAGAATTAACTCGGACCCAATTATATCATCTACAAAGGCTAGAAAGGCCATTTCAAAGGGAGCAACGGGATATCTAGCTTTTTTCATGAACAAACCTAAGAGCAAAATGGAGATTGAAGCAATACCAGTAATATCAGAACACCCCGATATTTTCCCCACGAAACTCACTTCTCTGCCTCCAGATAGGGAAGTTGAATTTAACATAGATATCTTTCCAAGGAAGACACATGTGGCTAGAACGCCATATCGAATGGCTGTAATATCCGCAATTTTCGATTTCCGGTAATTTCTTTTTTTTCGGCGGAAGTCTGTTTTGACGACTCGCTCATGTCCGTTTCGTCATTCTGAGAATGATTAATTCTACACTTTTTGACATCCGAGTCCGTTTCGGTGTCGTTTCGTTGAGTTCTGTGCTTTTTAGCGACTTTTCCGCACTTGAGTTCGATTCTTGCGAATCTCGTCCGAAACTGTTGTTTCGAGTTTCCCGCAAGTCCGTTTAACGTTGTTATACGTGTTGTGAGCTTCGGTTTGATTATTCGTTGTCGTATGGTGATTTTCGGGCAGTTGGGCCATTTTCGTAATTTCCCAAAGTTTGGGGTAATTACCTTCCGTTGTCGAATTTCGAGCCTTCGGGTGGTCGGAATCGTGTGTTCTACCAGCTCTTAGATTCGTCTTTGTGAGTACTTCGTAACCGTATCTTCGGTTCGTATTCAGGTTCGGGTTTCGTGTCGTTTTGTTGAATTCAGGATTACTAAACGACTTTTCTAAGTATGAGTTCGTCTTTGTTAGATCATCATTAATTTTTGGTAACTCCAAAAATTATAAATCTTTGCAATATTATATAACATCGAGTTAGCTTTCCAATGGTTCAAACGGTGAGTCAATCGGAGTCCGGACGAGAGAGTTATGGTCGTTTTAGTGGAAGACTGTCAGCTGTCGGGCACCGTCCCAGAGCCTTTCGCCGATAGGGGGCCGATAGACTCTACCGCCGCATTTTGTATAGGGTATCGGTTGGGCCTATCGGCCGATAGGCCGGCCGATAGGTTCTCATTGTGTTACACTATAAATGTGTTGTTTTGAGCGTGAACCTCATTTTCCTCCTTCCTTTTCCTTAGACGCGAGAGAGTGAGAGAGGAGGAGAGCTCCTCATCATTATCATTTGGAGGGTTGATTTTCATCATTCTTCTTCGGTTGTGAAGCCGGACAATCAATCCAACGCGTGTTTTACGAATCTAAATACTTGAATCATCCAAGGTAATCTTCTAAGAACCCATTTTTGGGAGATTTTGGGGATTTTGGGTATTTTGTTCGATTTCGTCCGTTTAATCCGATTTAACTTAGGATTTTGATGGATTGATGATTATTTAGATGTATTATATCATTTCCTTGTTATTTCATGGTTGGATCGTATCGATTCGTTGTTTGAGTTGAGTTCTTGACCGACGCCTTGAAGGTGTCCAGAAATGTCTTAAAGGGGTTTTAGGTCGTTCTACGATTATAATTCCTCGTATGGTCGATGATTTATAGATTGTATTATGTTAGGTCGTGTTTCTTGCGAAGAAACCATGTTGAACCCTTTCGCTCGCCGCCGTCTTCCGCTTCGATAGCATTGGGCGTTTGAAGCTTTCCGCTGAGCCGTGTTCGTCGGAATACTTGCGTGCCGGTTTCGAGGCAAGTACCTTGTCCATACTATTCTTGTTTTGTGAATATGATGATTGGTGATCGTCTAAATGTGTTTGTGTGGTCGTTTGAATTGAACTTTCAAAATATTCGATTAGCCTCGTTAAAGGCTCTCTTTCAAAACGCGTGTGTTTTGTAATTGTGTGGGTTGTAAGTGACTACGTGGATATTTAGATATGTTTGGTGTTGATGTTGCGCTTGATAATACGTGTGTACATATATTATCTCTTTTCGGTGCGTTTTGGTTTGATGTGGTGTTTTGCTAAGTGTTTGATGCCTCTGGTTGAATGGTTTGGATATCCTTGGTGTGATATGTTATTTGTGCATGATTGTTTCGCTCACCGCGGGTTGGTTCGACGGGGCCACGGCGGGAATCCAATGGTAGAGCCCTGGATTCACGAGTGGTGAATGTATTTTACTCACCGTGGGTTGGTTCGACGGGCCACGGCGGAGTCCAATGGTAGAGCCCTCGGATTCACGAGTAAAAACTTCACAGTTGGTGTATATTTAGTGAATGTACTTTACTCACCGTGGGTTGGTTCGACGGGACCACGGCGGAGTCCAATGGTAGAGCCCTGGATTCACGAGTAAAACTTCACGAGTTGATATTGATTTCTATCTCCGTTGAGGACGCGTGATGTGGGTTTTAACCCTGTGAACTGTTGTCGGTTTTCTATTTGCGAAAACAAACATTTGGGCTGTGACCCTATTGATTTTTGGAAAGAGAAGGATTTTATAATCCTAAATTGTTTTCTATCAAAACTCTCGACGGCATTTTAAACTGTTTTGTAAATTGTTTCCCTTATTTGCGATCTTTCAGTTTTGGAAATGTTTACCCAAACTCTTGCCTCGGGAAGTACTTTTCCTTACGTTTGAACCTTTGAGGATTTCTGATTATTATTGTTCTTGGAACTTGTATTGTATGGCTCGTATTTTTTTTGCACTTGTACTTGCACTAGCAAAACAAAGGAGTTTGCTAACCCCGAGTATTCGGGGTGGATGTCTATTTTGCATTCGTGTTTGGAGCATAGCACGTGGTCGGCACGAAGGATGAAGAAAGATGAAAGATAATAATCACAAGAGGATCTGTTGACGCTGCTTTGGTCTAGTTGTATTTTCTTTTCCGCCGCAAAGATCTTTTCCCCGTTGTACGGGAGATTATTGTATTTTGACCCCTGCGTGGGTATGTGTTTGGAATTGAGTTGTATGTATTTGTTGAAAGACCAAATCGGTCTACTGAGTCATTTTAGCCTTAAAGGCGAGGTTTAGATGTTTGATTTTAGTTATCAGCCTCGTAGATCCTCGAGGAGAGGGTCTACGGCGTGTAATATCCCTGAGCGGATTTGGGGGTGTTACAGAAATGGTATCAGAGCTTAGGTTGTGGAAACCTAGGCTGTCGGGTCAGTGGTGTCTGTTGAGTCCTTGCCTCGTCGGATTTTGTCTGACTAAGTCGTGTCGCGACGCGTCGTCTGAGTTGGTTGGTCGTGATTAGTATCGTGGGCAATCATCATCTTCGTGCGACCTGTGACTGTAAGTCTTCCTTCTTTGTGTTGTGCCTCGTGTGACACGAGCTATTTTTTTTGATTATTTATTAAGTGACGGAGTCCTCTTATGGATTTTGATTTCTTGATACGTGACTATTTGACTCTCATATTTCTTTCATGTGAGGAGTAGTTGCTGGATTGTGCATGTTGGACTGTATTTCTTTTTTTTTCGCTGCGTGAGTTCCTTTGTAATAGCTTTCGGTATCTTACCGACTGAATTTTATTTCGGAAATCGATTCCTTTAACCGAGTTGTTGGCCTTGACCGTTTTGACGGTAGTTGGGTGTTTTCAAATGATTTTGTGAGTTTTGATAAGTACTACCGTCATCGACCTTTTTGGGTATTCTAACCCATTGAATTATTTTTGAAAACCTTGAGTATCTTAGAAAATTGAAATTCGAGACGTACTTTTAAAACGAATTATTTTCTTGCGGTGTTTTCAAGGCGTTTTCTAATGCCGCAAATCATTTCAAAAATTTTCCGGTTGAGGACCAAAAATATTTTTGAGATATTTTCAAATGCAGTTGCTTAGACCCAAGGGTCGAATATTTTTGAAAGTTTTTCACTAAAGGAAAGGTGTCCTCATTTTTGTTCAAACGCTAGAGGATTTTCAAAGTCTCGATAATGGTGTTTGTACTACTTTTTGTAAAATGATACTCAAGATCAACTGGTGTTTCCAAACTGTCTTCAAAGGTGGTTTTCGTTTTTAAAACCTATAATTCCTGTTTTATGACCGGAAATGCGTGTATGGTTTTCGAACTTTCGTTACGGTGTTAACCCCGAATTGTGATCGAATGGGTGGCATGAACGTCGAGTCGTTGCCACGCATTTGTTGTACTAGCCCTCTGTGAGAGGTGTGAACTGGTGTTTACTGTTATCACCTCGTGGTGATTTGCGTGTTGTCGCACGAGTGTGGGTTGTTAAAGCTTGAATTGTACATTTGTGTACATGTATGATTGTTTCATGATGATTGTAATTATGTGCTAGTTATCGTTCGGGCCGTTGAGGTCGCCGAACGATACCGTCGTTGCTGAAGTGTTTGTGTGTATTATTTTACGATGATAATCGTTGTATATGATATGTATTATGATTCCTTGTTGTGCTGAGTTGGCATCTCCGGTATGTTGTTTTGCGGTGTTTTGATCCATTGTATCGAGCATTTATATTTTCGGTATGCCGAGCCGAGACGTTTCAATCGTGATGTGCCGGGGCATGCACGTGTAAATTGTCTTTCTGCCGATGACACATTTCAAGTGTGGACTCGAGGACACCGAATTCGGTTTGTGAATTGGCTACCGAGACTTTCGGAGTTCGCGTCAAAGACAGATATCGAATCGTCCTTGAGAGGCCTTTGAAGGATGTTTCACGGTTGCTTGTTGTGTCGTCACCTTCCTTTATAAGAGGTCGAATGTAGTACCCGTGTTGTTTTTAGACTCGCATTTTCTCTTTCTCGAGTCTATCGACTCGCTCGTGTTTGTTGATACTTTCCGAACTTGTCCCGTATTTCGGTTTCGCTGCTCGAACGAGCCGTGATCTTGTTTTGAGTCAACTGGTTATCGCCGTGACTTTTCGAGTTCGGTTCGATTCTTGTGAACCTTGTTCTAAGTGACATCTTTTGGTTCTACTAGTTCTTTTATTCGAAGTGGATCGATCTTGAACTTTTGTATTCTCGACTGTCGACTCGCTTTATGTTCGTTGACATTTCGAGCTTGTCCCGCCCTTGCTTTTGTTGATCGAACGAGTGTGGTGTTATTTCGAATAACTCGTTGTCGCTGTGACTTTTCAATCGCTATTCCCTTTCCTGCGGATCTTCGGCAATGCATGTCTTGTAGTTCTCACCAGATCATCCTGGGAGTTGTTGTTTGAACTTTATTGTTCTTTGTGATTCGAACATGATTCTTCGATCTTTGTTGTCTCGATCGTTGTGGTTTGATCGTTTGATTGTTCGGTTTATATTGACCTCGTTCCGTGATTGGCGAACATTCAGGCTCCTTCGTAATTCCCTTCAGTTCGGGAAATTAGTTTCGTTTTCGATCTTCCAGCCCTTAGGCGGTGGAATTCCGTATTTGTTCAGCGATTGGCTCGCGTTTTGATTGATGTACCGTTGGGTTGGTCAATCGTATTGATTTTCGTTCGTGGTGTTTTGTGATTGTCGGATAATTGACTTGGCTATAGTATCCGTTTGATGACGCTTGTCACTTGTCGGTTTTATTATATCCCTAACGGCGACGTTGTGTTGGTCACCGTGGAGCGTGTTTACACGCCGTATATTCCTTTGCGTTGTTTGTAACATTTCGCCGTTGGGCATTAGTTACGCATTCTTGTGTGTCTCGTTAAGTTTTTCCTGGCGGAATATTTCTTCTCCCTACTTGTTTTAAGTTTCGGGACGAAACTTCTTTTAAGGAGGGTAGAATGTAATATCCGCAATTTTCGATTTCCGGTAATTTCTTTTTTTTCGGCGGAAGTCTGTTTTGACGACTCGCTCATGTCCGTTTCGTCATTCTGAGAATGATTAATTCTACACTTTTGACATCCGAGTCCGTTTCGTGTCGCGTTGAGTTCTGTGCTTTTAGCGACTTTTCCGCACTTGAGTTCGATTCTTGCGAATCTCGTCCAAACTGTTGTTTCGAGTTTCGCAAGTCCGCTTAACGTTGTTATACGTGTTGTGAGCTTCGGTTTGATTATTCGTCGTATGGTGATTTTCGGCATTGGGCCATTTTCGTAATTTCCCAAAGTTTGGGGTAATTACCTTCCGTTGTCGAATTTCGAGCCTTCGGTGGTCGGAATCGTGTTCTACCAGCTCTTAGATTCGTCTTTGTGAGTACTTCGTAACCGTATCTTCGGTTCGTATTCGTGTTCGGGTTTCGTGTCGCTTTTGTTGAATTCAGGATTACTAAACGACTTTTCTAAGTATGAGTTCGTCTTTGTTAGATCATCATTAATTTTTGGTAACTCCAAAAATTATAAATCTTTGCAATATTATAGAACATCGAGTTAGCTTTCCAATGGTTCAAACGGTGAGTCAATCGGAGTCCTGACGAGAGAGTTATGGTCGCTTTAGTGGAAGACTGTCACTGTCGGCACCGGCCCAGAGCCTTTCGCCGATAGGGGGCCGATAGACTCTACCGGCATTTTGTATAGGGTATCGGTTGGGCCTATCGGCCGATAGGCCGGCCGATAGGTTCTGCTGTGTTACACTATAAATGTGTTGTTTTGAGCGTGAATGCCTCATTTTCCTCCTTCCTTTTCCTGACGCGAGAGAGAGTGAGAGAGGAGGAGAGCTCCTCATCATTATCATTTGGAGGGTTGATTTTCATCATTCTTCTTCGGTTGTGAAGCCGGACAATCAATCCAACGCGTGTTTTACGAATCTAAATACTTGAATCATCCAAGGTAATCTTCTAAGAACCCATTTTTGGGAGATTTTGGGGATTTTGGGTATTTTGTTCGATTTCGTCCGTTTAATCCGATTTAACTTAGGATTTTGATAGATTGATGATTATTTAGATGTATTATATCATTTCCTTGTTATTCCATGGTTGGATCGTATCGATTCGTTGTTTGAGTTGAGTTCTTGACCGACGCCTTGAAGGTGTCCTAGAAATGTCTTAGAGGGGTTTTCGGGCGTTCTACGATTATTCTTCCTCGTATGGTCGATGATTTATTGATTGTATGATGTTAGGGTCGTGTTTCTTGCGAAGAAACCATGTTGAACCCTTTCGCTCGCCGCCGTCTTCCGCTTCGATAGCACCGGGCGTTTGAAGCTTTCCGCTGAGCCGTGTTCGGAATACTTGCGTGCGGTTTCGAGGCAAGTACCTTGTCCATACTATTCTTGTTTTGTGAATATGATGATTGGTGATCGTCTAAATGTGTTTGTGTGGTCGTTTGAATTGAACTTTCAAAATATTCGATTAGCCTCGTTAAAGGCTCTCTTTCAAAACGCGTGTTTTGTAATTGTGTGGGTTGTAAGTGACTACGTGGATATTTAGATATGTTTGGTGTTGATGTTGCGCTTGATAATACGTGTGTACATATATTATCTCTTTTCGGTGCTTTTGGTTTGATGTGGTGTTTTGCTAAGTGTTTGATGCCTCGGTTGAATGGTTTGGATATCCTTGGTGTGATATGTTATTTGTGCATGATTGTTTCGCCACCGCGGTTGGTTCGACGGGGCCACGGCGGGAATCCAATGGTAGAGCCCTGGATTCACGAGTGGTGAATGTATTTTACTCACCGTGGGTTGGTTCGACGGGGCCACGGCGGGAGTCCAATGGTAGAGCCCTGGATTCACGAGTAAAAACTTCACAGGTTGGTGTATATTTAGTGAATGTACTTTACTCACCGTGGGTTGGTTCGACGGGACCACGGCGGGAGTCCAATGGTAGAGCCCTGGATTCACGAGTAAAACTTCACGAGTTGATATTGATTTCTATCTCCGTTGAGGACGCGTGATGTGGGTTTTAACCCTGTGAACTGTTGTCGGTTTTCTATTTGCGAAAACAAACATTTGGGCTGTGACCCTATTGATTTTTGGAAAGAGAAGGATTTTATAATCCTAAATTGTTTTCTATCAAAACTCTCGACGGCATTTTAAACTGTTTTGTAAATTGTTTCCCTTATTTGCGATCTTTCGATTTTGGAAATGTTTACCCAAACTCTTGCCTCGGGAAGTACTTTTCCTTACGATTGAACCTTTGAGGATTTCTGATTATTATTGTTCTTGGAACTTGTATTGTATGGCTCGTATTTTTTTGCACTTGTACTTGCACTAGCAAAACAGTGGAGTTTTGCTAACCCCGAGTATTCGGGGTGGATGTCTATTTTGCATTCAGGTTTTGGAGCATAGCACAGGGTCGGCACGAAGGATGATGAAAGATGAACGATACTAATCACACGAGGATCCGTTGACGCTGCTTTTGGTCTAGTTGTATTTTCTTTTCCGCCGCAAGATCTTTTCCCGTTGTACGAGATTATCAGATTTTGACCCCTGCGTGGGTATGTGTTTGGAATTGAGTTGTATGTATTTGTTGAAAGACCAAATCGGTCTACTGAGTCATTTTAGCCTTAAAGGCGAGGTTTAGATGTTTGATTTTAGTTATCAGCCTGGTAGATCCTCGAGGAGAGGGTCTACGGCGTGTAATATCCCTGAGCGGATTTGGGGGTGTTACAATGGCCCCACTGGAACTGCAAGAACTGGAGGTTCAGTTGCAGAAATTGCTAAAGGTTGGATTTATCCTTAGGGAGCACCAGTGCTATTTCTAAAGAAGAAAGATGGCACACTAAGATTGTGAATCGATTACCGAAAACTTAACAACATTACAGTTAAGAACAAATATCCACTTCCTAGGATCGTGGATCAACAAGTACGCGAACTAAGAAACAAGAAGGTACCATTGGTCAAAGTTGTCTCGACAAATCACAACAGAGAGGAAGATGCAACGTGGGAAGCTGAGGAAGAAATGAAGAAATCGTATCCCGAATTATTTGAGTAGGAATTTGGGGACCAAATTCTTTAAGGAGGGGAAGATGTAAAACCCCCTAAAACTCGATAGTTTACTACATGTATAATTGTTAAATCATAATGTACTCCAATAACAATTGTTTAATCTACATCTAGTTTCATTTGTTTTACTCATTTATTCGTAAATTATTTTATGAACCAAATAATCAAATTAATTAAAATTTGAAGTGGGAACATAAAATTCCTAATAGGCCATGTATATTAACACATATACACATAAACACACCATAAGACTCAAGCCCAAACTAAATAAAACCCCTAAGGCTTGGAATCACAATTTAAATCCCAATCTAATCACCTAGCCCACTTTATTAAACAAATACTTAATATCTATATCTATATACACCTAAAATACAAAAATAATAATAATAATAACACACACACACACATATAATCCACGTCCAATAACACTTGGGGGTAGGGGAATCCTTGTCCCCCATGCAAGACTCAATATCTTACATCTTCTCTTCCCAAGTATTCCACCTCCCAACCCCATTAAACCCTTTTAAAAATCAAACACCCTCATTCCTTTCACTCTTACAAAAAACAAAATCTGAAAATTTGAGAGAGTAAGGGAGAGAAGGATGAAATCAATAAGAAAAAAAAAGGAAGAGAAGAAGAAGAAAAGAAGAGAAGAAGAAAGGTTCAACTTAAGGAGGTAATTTAACTATCTATATGTAACTTCAATATATATATAAATATATATATATATATATACCTAGATATATCTTATATACACTAACTTAAACCACATATTCATCATCCATGGTGTAGCATACATTGGTCAAAATAAAAAGAGAAGAGGCAAAGAAGAGGTTGGTGCAACTAGTTCAAAGACTTAGATCTCTTCACCACTTCAAGAACTAAGGTGGGTAAAACTATTATTCTCACTTTAATATGCAATTTATCTTAAACAAAGATGCATGTCCCTTCCATGAAGTTCATATAGTCCACTTAACTCATACTAATAGCATGCATAATGGTTTATAGCTTGTTGCATGCGAAATTACCCAATTTTGATGATTTAAGTGAAATGTCCCAAAACATCTTATCAATTAAGTATGATTTTGTCTTCCTTTATATTCTGGAAATTATGTTTGGAGAGGTATATTTGTGTTATATGATCATGCATGTGAAGTTAGATGTTTAATTTGTGGCCTAGCAAAAAATGGGATGATCAAAACGGACACAAAACAAGAATTAAGTGAAGATAAAGAAAATTATGAAAATTATTACAAAAAAAGATGTAATCTGACTTAAGGTCAGAAAATACAATATATTCACTTGTTAATCACCTATCCTTAAAATTTTATAAGAAACGTAAATCATTTTCTAAGTGAACGCGTTAAAATCGGCAAAACACGAAGATTGTGTAAATCCATCAAAATGGTGAAACTACTAAATAAAATCCATATAATTCAGTTTGGAACATCAAAGTGGACATAATAAAATGTTTAGCCTCTGTCCTAAAAATTTCGTAGTAATCGGAATCCATTTCCGGTGTCTACGGACCAAAAGTGTAAATTAAGACAAAATAAGGGGGTCAAATGATAAATTCCTCAAAAATTTGGAACCAAAGTAAAAAGTTCATCTTATGGACTGAAGACATAACTTATATAGAAATAAATATTCTTACCTTCAAATTTCGTAGAGAGCGAAAGTCGATTCAAGATTTGGGGCTAAAATGCAATAATTGATAAAATTGGGGTCAATTAGTAAATTTCAATAAAAATGGAATTATAAAATAAATTTTCAGGTCTACGGACCAGCATGTTAATTAACAAAGGATAAATATTATATCCGACAAAACCCTATAGCAACAGGAGCAAAATTTTGGGTTTTGGGGTTAAAACGACATTTTAAATAGTTTTGGGGCAAAACTGAAAATTTTAGAAAAAATCAGTCAAAAACTGAAAATTTTGGAAAGTTCACTCAAACACATAAGTTTCAAGTTCAACATGAACTCTTCCATAAGTTTTGTCACCATCCGTGACGAAAACCAAACCTCATGGGCATAATAATCCGTTTCGCAAAAATTATGGGTGTAACCGTAAATTTGAAAAATTTAAACTAAAAATCAAAAATTGGAATTTATCAAGTCTGGAATCAATAATTACAATTATATTCCAAAGATATGTCAATAACGGAACCATCATTCATAAAAACTCGTGCCACGAATAAACTCCAAATCGCAATCGTATAATCAATTTACGCTAAGTATTGGATATATGACTCTGACCATATCATGTGCATTCACCGCAATGTGACTAACGTATAATCACATCTAAGCGGGAACTAAGTGCCATAAAAACAAAGTTCCACAGACAGATCCGCCTCTAATCCTATCGGGGCAAAGTGCCACGTCGGCAGACGGGGGCCACCTCTTGAGCCCATACGAAACCGAGAGCCGATCTAAAATCTGGGGGCCACCTTTTGAGTTGTAGGGGCCACCTCTAGAGTCCCAAATTTGTGTCAGGGATGGTTAGACTATGTCTTGGATCGAGCAGCATGGTTGTGGTTCATGAACAAGGCTACCGTCGTTTCCTATTCCCTTGAAGCCAATGGACGGAGTGTTCCGGAGGTGACTGGGTCGTAGACTTAGGGTATAATCGCGATTATGGTATGATCCGGGCACTGACCCACAATTAAGGACATGCCGAGCCCAGATAAGAGATAAGGAAGCACGTCACCAAGCGTGAGAGCGATAAGCTCAGAGGCCAAAGTTATAGTGACGGTCCGACAAACGCCCAAGGCTACGGTCATTAAACCAAAGGTCGTGGCGATAGTCAAAGGCCAAACACTGATAACGGTCTAAGATGTTATAAGGAGGCCGAGGGACTTAGTCATATAGACGACCTCCCGAAACTAAATACTCACTAGGCGCTCGACGCCACATATTGTCATACTTAACAGCAATCTACGGAGATTGACTGTTCACTCATAACTTAATTCATTGCATTATATTTTGAAACTTATACCATCCATAAATGATAAATTTTCAAAGGTGGGAATAAAATAGTATATATTTTAAAATAATTATATACGTATAATTTCAGAAAATATACTCAACCCAACTCACTGAGAATCCATTATTCTCACCCCAATTTGTTTTGTTTTTCTAAAACCCCACTTGATGAGGAGACCCAGGAAGATGACGAGATGAATGTTGATGACCAGTGAAGATCGTCGTTGAAGAACTGTCGAGACATAAGTATTAGAATGTTGAAATAAATGCTCCTTTTTATTCTTGTATCAATAAAGTATTCTGATCTCCACTGTACTCTTTGAACTTTATGTAACTATTCCGCTGTACCCATTGAACTTTATGTAACTATTCCGCTGTACTCATGAATGTTTATTCCATCGAATAACCAGACTTAGTTCACCGGGCTAAGATCTGGCATTTGAATGCTCTACTGTAATTCTATTATCACAAACGTTATTTAATTACGTTAGCTGTCGCGTTCTCGTCCAACCCCGGTGTGGGGGCGTGACAGCGATAAAAATTTAAAAACTCCCTTGGGTTGCCTCCCAAGCAGCACTTTTTTATAGTCTTTAGCTCGACTCTTCAGCTTCTTCTATCCTGGATTAAATGGAAACATGTCAGGTCCATCCACATAGCTCATTATTTCTCGCTCGTTTTCCTTCGTCAGGATATGGATAGTGGTTCCATGGATTTCCATTGTGATCGCTTTTGTCACCATTTCAATTTTAATTATGATTGTCACCATGAAATGTCTTCCTTGAAGAATAAGTGACGTGATTTTTGTTGGTGATGTTTCTTCTATGTTTGGTATCACGAAATCCATCGGGGCTATCACCTCCCCCAAACCTAGTTGCGAGTATATTGGTTTTTGCGTTAAATTAATACTCATTCCTAAGTTCACAGTGTGAACTTCTTTCTCCATGAAAAGAACTTCCATGTCAAAGCTTTCTAGGTCCTCCTTTTGATGCATTGATTCGACTGGCTCGCTCTTATTCTCTTCAATTGGCTTCTCGATTGGATCTTTAGATTTCTCCCAAGGAATTCGAGTCTCGCAAGATTGAGTAGCAGTTACTCGGATTTCTTCATCGTTCGACTCATCCTCTTCAATCACCACAGATTTCTCCGATTGACTCGGCAATTCTTCTTTCTCACCGCCCCTCTCTTTTGCTTTGGAAATTGTCTCTTTATTTATCACTTTACCACTTCGGAGGGTGTTAATAGCTTGAGCTTGCTCGGGCTGACTTGGTAGTTTATCCATTTCTTGTCTGCATGCCTCGGTAGCAAGTTTCCCAATTTGAGTCTCCATTTTCTTCACCGAAGCTTCTAAAGATTCGAACCTTTTATTGTTCTCAGCTCGGTTTTCCCTGCTTTCTTTAATGAATGCCGCAATAATCTCCTCAAGAGAGTTCCTTTGTTGTGGAGGTGGTTCACTTTGTGTTGTTTGTTGGGCTCGGTTTCCTCCGTTGTATTGAGCTTGGGCGCTTGTGTTGTACGGCATCGGGTTGTTGTTTCTCCATGAGAAATTGGGATGGTTTTTTAGCCTAGGACGACAAGTGTTCGGGAGAGGTGCATTTCTTGCTTTTCCGCCATAATTATTTCTCCTCTCCTCCCACTCGGGACTTCCCGTGCTTTGTCCCATAACCCAATTCACTTGTTCGATTTGTTCTTTAGGAAAAATATGTGGGCAAGAATTAGCATCATGTCCGGGTCCCCAACAAATTTCGCAAACTCGTGAGCTCGAAAATTTATTTTGAGTCTTGAGTTGTCTTAGTTCCTTCATTAACTCATAGATTTTAGATTGCATCTCGTCCTTCTCGCTTACTTGGTTCACAACTCCCCTACGAACACGCGCACTTTTTTGTTGAGAATTAGCTCCAAATATTTCAAATACGTCATAAGCTTGTCTCTCCGTTAACCCCCAAAACGAACCATCGTCTGCGTTATCCACTGCACCTTGGCAATATTGAGCCAATCCATCAAAGAAGAATTGATTAAGTAGTTGAATCGGATAGTGATGGTGTGGGAATTGAATGAGGAGCATCTTAAATCGGTCCCATTCTTGATGAAATGCCTCTCCGTCTTGTTGTCCGAATATTGAGATTTGGGCAATCAACTGTGTAGTCTTTGAATGAGAGAAGTATTTGGTAATGAATTTGTCGTAAACATCATCCCACGTTCTTAGTGAGCCTGGTGCTAAAGTCACTAACCACTGTTTCGCTCCATCCTTGAGTGTATACGGGAAGCACTTCATTCTTAGTTGATCCTCGCTCAACCCATTTAATGGGAAGTTGTCAATCGCTACATAGAAGTCCCGGATGAACGACAATGGGTCCTCATATGCTAATCCGTGGAACGAGAGAAATTGCTCGATGTGAAATCCGCTGATGTGGTAGTTCCTTGCTGCCGGTGCCAATTGGATGCACGAGATGGCGGTGTTAACCATGTGCTTTGCAAAGTCCCACATTAGATGCTCAACCGGAGGTTGTTGCAGCATATTATAGTTTGCTCTCATCCCATATTGAGGCCCTGGATAATAGTTCGCTCCATATTGTACTCCAACTGGTGGTTGTCTCGGATAAAAATACCTCCCCTGTTGAGCTTCGGATATCTCTTGATTACGCCCAACATTCTCATATCTCGGAAATCTCGGTTGACGAAAGTTTTCTTCATCTAAATTTTGCGCAACATTCTCAAGTCTTGGTTGATGAGTGTTTTCCTCTTGGAGCAAAAGTCGCTCTTCAAGATCCGGATTCTCCTCGTCATTCGCCATTGATGATGTGGCTATTGTTGTTGGTGCTCTAATTCATTGAACCTCGTCTATGTGTGGAAGAACCGGGTTTCTCGACGATCTCCTACCAAGCATAAACAAGAGAAGTTAGACTGAATTTATAGTTTGTCGAAAATAATGAAAACATAAAAATGATTAAGAAAAATGATTCAACTATAATTAAAACGAGATCAAAAATTAAACGCCAACTCCCCAGCAACGGTGCCAAAAACTTGATGAACAAATAAAAAAGTCGCAAGTGTACGAATCGCTTTTGTAGGAAGCGGCAAGTAACCCTGAGGTCGATCTCACATGGAGTTGGAAACGGTTTGAAGTTCGATTATTTTTGGAAGTAAAGTAAATTAAAACACGGTGAATGGTTCGATTGAGATGTAAGATCGTAACACAAGTGCGGAAAATTAAATTAATAGCTAAGCATTAAAAACACCGAATTTAAGTTGGATTATCTAGAGATTAAAATTATGAGAATGATATGGGAGTTTAGAATCACCGACACACATGTTATCAATCATTAGTTTCGATACTCAAAGAATTTAAGGTTTGGGATAACCGATTGCGCACAATTAAAAGAACACCCGTTTGATGGCGGCAAATTCTAAAAATCGCGATTGTTCTTTTCGAAAACAAGAGAAAATCCTTTGATGGGGATGAATCTCTACTAACAATCGACTAACTAAATACATTTGATGGGGTAATTCGCCAAAAGATCGCGGAAAAGGTTTAGAACATTCACAATCGTTCCTATCGGGTCGTTTGATGGCAAACACCGATAAAAACCCTCGATTTTGACAATAACAACTATGAAAAAGGTTTGATGATCTAAATCATAATTTCTCTTGCATCTAAATAATATTCGTGCACAAATATCATCAAGAACGCCGAAAGATTACGAAGAACAAAGAAAGAGGAACAATCCCAAACTCATACCCAGAAGATCAATAAACTAACAACAAATAACGTGTGTGGTTATATCTAAACACCCATATGATAATATTAGATACTCATAATCATTTCAACAATAATAGAAAAAATTATAGAATAAAACATGGTAGAAATCTTCCCTTGCGAAAACGAAATCGAAGCCCGAGGAAGGTTTGATGTTCTTCCTTCAAAAACTCACAAAATCTTACAAGGAAGGAAAATCACTCACAAAATGCATCTATAGATGTTTAGAACACTCAAAATAGATGAAAAATGAATTTTTGATCCAGTTTTGCGCTCCCCTCAAGTTGTGTATAGGGTTTTCTCTTATATACCCGTCAAAAATCGCAAAAAGTGCAGAAAATCGCATTTCCTGCACAAACAGGGGGTGGACCGCGGTCTGGGGGCTTTGGGACCGCGGTCTGGGTGTTTTGGCTGGGCGCTGCTGCGCGGTCTGAATTTGGGACCGCGGTCCGGGTGCGGTCTGAATTTGGATCGCGGTCCGGACTGCGTGGTCGTGGTATAAAAGCCATACCTCCCTCAATAAACCTCGGAATTTAGCGTATAATATACTATTGCGAAGCTGATTTCACGAGGAATCCATACATATGGAGAAACATCCTAATTCTATGTAATGAATCTGGAAATTCGAAAATACGACCGATATTGCTTCAATCTTCATCGTTTAGGCCATGTTCTCGCTGCCGACTTGCTCTTGATCGTCATAAACTCCAATATTGGCCATAAAAGCACCTATTTTACCACAATCTTCATACGTCTACCTAAAAAATAAAATCATAACATACCAAGCATAAAAAGAACAAAAGCACTTGAAAAACAAACAAAAGCACGACTCAATAGAATAGAATGAGACGATCAAAAATTGACTCATCAACGTCCCTCGGGTCACTTGAAATCGGCATGCCACAAGGATGGGGCCTCTTAGCAAGCAGTGGAGATTTGTTGAACATGGTAGGTTTCATCCCACCAATAAACTTCTCGGTGCCAATCTTCTTGTCATCTGCAGACTGTTTCACTCCGCAATGAGTGAGGATGAAATTCAAGATGAGGCCGAAGGATTTCTTGGTAGATTCAGGCTTAGCAGCCTCTTTCTGAATTCTTTTCAATAGAATTTGTCACCAGTTCACCTTCTCTCCAGACATGATGGCTACCATCATTCTGAAGCGGATGTTGGTGCACATTAGGCTCCTATCCGGTTCTCAACCACTCGGCAACAGAAGTCGTGCACATAAATATATGGCATTGTAAAGTTTTTCTTGTGGCATGAGGGGTGGACATTTTTAGCCCTCTCATCGCCAGTGAACAGCTTCCAGTAGGCTGTCAGTAGGCTTTCCGACCAGAAAGTCTCCAACTCTTCCATTTTGAGGCCATTAAACGGTAGCCTATACAACTTCACCAACAATTCTCTCTTCACAGATATCTCAATCCCTTGAACCATGGCAGAGATGTCAGAAATATCACCTCCTCTCCTATGAGATGAGTACTTGAACGAGGCATCTAAATAGAACTCCTCCATGATCTGCTCGTCATACAGATCAGCATGGTGACTAGCAAGGCGGTACAGTCCTTGCTGTTTCATCCTGGAAACAACCATCTTCATTCCAAAATGAAGTCTCCTTTAAGGTCGACTTTTTCTATTACAACGGACCTGGAGAAGATACGCCCATCAATTATGGTTTCCTTCTTCTTCATCGAAAGGGAACATGTCTATGAAGTCGACATTCTGCAAATGAAGAGGTGTGAAGTAATAGAGAATCACACAGAAAAATGCAGAAAATTGCAGAAATATGTAAACTATATGCTTAAGACTCGTTTAATTTCGTGAAAGAGTAAAGAGTTAAGGGAGCAAAATACAGCCCTTTTATAGGGTGCAGATAGATTAGGGTTATACAGTGATCGGTCAGATTTAAGGGATGGGAACCATCTTTGAAAGAACGTACAACATGGATTCAGAGTAACTAATATATATGATCCATCTATTTTTGAAATGATGACCGTTCCCACTTCTGACAGTTCGTCTTTCCTTATTGCACGAAACAGTAGTTTGAAATTATTGAAATCACACTGTTGTGTCGAGAATTACACTCTCCGACCGGCGATCGCCTCAGAGATCGGGCGACCTAGTCACTGCCGAGCAGCCGAGGCAGAACTGCCGACTAGCGACCAGGCGGCCTAGCCTTAGCCCAGCGGACAAGATAAATCGGCCAAACCGAAGGTCCCAGGACAAGTCCCGGTGCCGAGCGATCGACATCAAATACGATCGTCACTCGGTACTCGGCGACCGACTCCTGGCGACCGACAAGCGGACGATCCTCTCTCGGCATCTGCCGACCGACCCTTGGTGACCGACCGATGCCGACCCTCAGCGACTGGCCGATGACGACCCTCAGTGACCAGCTAGAGACGACCGCATCATGCCGATAGCCATCCAATCGGCAAAGGCCGAGTCTCAGGACAGACACCACGTGCAAGAACCGAGACAAGATCCGCAATTCACGGATCATTGACCACAGCCTGTCAGCATCCGTCCACCAGCCGATAGGCCCGCCGAAAGTTGTCAGTAGGGCCGCATGTGACAGTGACTCCGGACGCGTGCTGGCTCCTCATTGGGCCGCCCAGCTGGCTGCCGGCTGTAGCCTTGGACTTTAGGCAGACTGCCAGCATCTTCCTTGGACTTTAGCCCGATAACCCAGATGATCGCCCCATTATAATATTGGTCGGCAGACGATCGCCCCATTATTATAATGGCCAGAAGGCGGTCGCCCGCCAGAGGACAAGGCTCGGCTGCCCCTATATATACAAGGCTCCCAGTACTTGTCAAAAGGATTCGAAATTCTTGAGAACACACGGAAATACTACAATTCCCACGAGATTTCACACAGCACTTGGCTATCTCCAACTCTTGGCAACAACTATCTTTCGGTACTTCTTCTCTCGGCCTCTCTCATCAAGCAGACGATCAGCAGGGACGAAGAACACCGAGCTTCGCTCAAGAGCCGGATTAACAGAGTCTTTTTACACTCATTGTATCTAGATTTCTCACATTAATACTTGTATCCACGAATATTTGTATTAATAACATCTCGCGAGAGCATTCAAGCCCGGGCCTAACAAACCCGGCAAATTGTTGTTTGTTGTCCGTCTTCCAGCACTATTAATCTTCGGATAAATATTTTGGGCAACAACAATTGGCGCTAGAAGAAGGGGATCTAACCCTCAAATTTTTATACCTACCGTCCCGAAGAACACTCCTGTTCTCGGGGCATATACTTGAAGTGACACTCAGTGCGCTTCAAAGAAATCTTTCAGAAAACATGTCTTCCGCCTCCGTCCGAAGAAACTGGCTGGCCCAGCCAGACGCCTGCTCCGTCCCATCGAGCCAGCCCGATGGTGGAAGGCAGCCGCCGCAGTCAGAAATGCTCGATCCCGTCCCTGGACGGTGGCCCAAGCCTCTCGCTCGATCAGCTCCGAACCAAGGAACAGATCGACGAGGTCATGGCCGTCCTACAGGAGCGACGGAGTGCTCTCGACGCGTCTCCTGTTATCACCCCCTCGGCCGTCCGCCGGAAGTCCAAGCGGAAGCTCAAGGCGCATCGCCCGGCCTATCGCCAGAGGCTCCCGTCCGCAAGGAGAGGCGCCGCCGCCCGGGGCTCCTCTCGCTGATCGCTGGCGGCGACTCCGCGACCGGGCGATCCGGCCCCACCCACGAGAGGACGGAATTTGAGTCCGTCACCGTGAGCTCGGCCTACCCGACTCCTGTAAGGCGCCTCAGCCTGGCTCCCCCTCGCCAAATAGCCGAGGTCGGCAGCAGCGGAGTCCGGAGATCGGTACACGATCGCCTCGGATCCCGTTCCCAAAGCCGATCAGCAAGCGACCGAGCCACGGCGATAGCTGCGATGCAACGTCAGCTCGACGACATGAAGGCGCTCCTGAAATCCAGGGCAGGCGCCATGAAGACGATCGCCGAGCCAAGCGAGCCGCTCGCGATCGACATCGAGCTCTCCCCCGTGCAGCACAAGATCGCTCCTCCGCAAACACCTTTGTATGAGGGGAGATCGGACTCCAGACATACCTGAACAAGTTCAACATCTACATGGCCGGGTGTGGGGCATCTGACGCGACCAGGTGCCGAATGTTCCCTATGACGCTGGACGACCTCGCCTACAGGTGGTACACCTTATTGCCACCTCGGTCCATTGGCTCCTTTAACCAGCTGGCGCACGTCTTCACAGAGTACTTCGCCACCAGGGTCGCCCAGCCAGAAGGTTCCCTTCGCATGATGCAAATCAAGCAGGGAGAAGAAGAGTCCGACTCGGACTACATCGACCGAGTGGACGAGATCATCCTCAACGGCGAGCCCGTAAGCGATGAGATCGCCCTCCACACGGTCCTAGCAGGCTTCAATGGCTTTTCGCCTATGTTTAGGTATCTTACGAAGAGCCAACACACGACCTACGCGACCTTCCGGGCTAGAGCCGCAGATTTTCTGGCCAGGCAAAGGCTTCTTCTTAGCCTAGGAGTAGAGCGATCGGCGCCCGAGCGACGACCTCCAGTCTTCCAGTCCGATCGCTATTATCCAGCAGAGCCGGAGGACTCGCTCGCCACCTACAGTCCACCATTTAACATGAGGGACTAAGGCTCACGGTCGCCTCCACCGCACATCATAAAGCCATGGTCCTGGTAGTCGATGGAACCGGCTGCTTCGGCCATGCAAGGTCCCTTTCGGCCGAGATCGCCCGCCCTTCGTTTAAATACGAGGCCGGCGTAGTCTGAGGGCCCTCCAAAATTAATCAGTGGACACGATCGCCCGCCCTCAAAGGATCATCATCTAACATGGTGAACCCGGACAATGCGACACGTGCCACAACCCCCGTCTCAACGTACACCGTCGAGGTTCGCCATCTTCATGGTGGGCCGAGGTGGAAGCAGAGCCAAACAAGCCACGGGCGTGGAGTTGATTCATCCGACGCTGCCCCGCGCAAGGACTCCTCTAGACCGAGACCGCACGCCCTTCGTTTAAATACGAGGCGAGGCGCAGCCTAACAGAGGACCCTCATAATAAAGTGAGTCACGAGACACTCAATGTCTTCGCGCATCAAGACACGGTCATGGAGTCGGTCTATCGATTTCCACGACTGTGCACGATTCCTCAAACAAGCGAAACCATCAAGTTTCCGAGGGGGATCGGCCAATGTTGTTTTTGCAGGTACAAGACCAAAAGATAGCTAGCCAATCGACTATGATAGCCCAAGTCCGAATCATAAGTCAGCTCAGCCAGATCGCTCGTCTTCATCCTACACGATCGCCAGCAAGAACCACCTCACCCCATGTCTTCAACATAGGAGCAAGCTGGGGGGCAATTGTTGTGTCGAGAATTACACTCTCCGACCGGCGATCGCCTTGGAGATCGGGCGACCTAGTCACTGCCGAGCAGCCGAGGCAGAACTGCCGACCAGCGACTAGGCGGCCTAGCCTTAGCCCAGCGGACAAGATAAATTGGCCAAACCGAAGGTCCCAGGACAAGTCCCGGTGCCGAGCGATCGACATCAAATATGATCGTCACTCGGTACTCGGCGACTGACTCCTGGCGACCGACAAGCGGACGATCCTCTCTCGGCACCTGCCAACCGACCCTTGGTGACCGACTGATGCCGACCCTCAGCGACTGGCCGATGACGACCCTCAGTGACCGACTAGAGACGACCGCATCATGCCGATAGCCATCCAGTCGGCAAAGGCCGAGTCTCAGGACAGACACCACGTGCAAGAACCGAGACAAGATCCGCAATTCACGGATCATTGACCACAGCCTATCAGCATCCGTCCACCAGCCGACAGGCCCGCCGAAAGTTGTCAGTAGGGCCGCATGTGACAGTGACTCCGGATGCATGCTGGCTCCTCATTGGGCCGCCCAGCTGGCTGCCGTCTGTAGCCTTGGACTTTAGGCAGACTGCCAGCATCTTCCTTGGACTTTAGCCCGACAGCCCGGATGATCGCCCCATTATAATATTGGCCAGCAGATGATCGCCCCATTATTATAATGGCCGGAAGGCGATCGCCCGCCAGAGGACAAGGCTCGGCTGCCCCTATATATACAAGGCTCCCAGCACTTGTCAAAAGGATCCAAAATTCTTGAGAACACACGGAAATACTACAATTCCCACGAGATTTCACACAGCACTTGGCTATCTCCAACTCTTGGCAACAGCTATCTTTCAGTACTTCTTCTCTCGGCCTCTCTCATCAAGCAGACGATCGGCAGGGACGAAGAACACCGAGCTTCGCTCAAGAGCCGGATTAACAAAGTCTTTTTACACTCATTGTATCTAGATTTCTCACATTAATACTTGTATCGACGAATATTTATATTAATAACATCTCGCGAGAGCATTCAAGCCCGGGCCTAACAAACCCGGCAAATCTAGTGTTTATTCATATTCTCTCAGAAGTGCTCCCGCAAATTGTTGTTTGTTGTCCGTCTTCCAGCAGTATTAATCTTCGGATAAATATTTTGGGCAACAACACACAGTATTTGAGGCAATAAAGTCCAGGTGTCTTTAAAACCATTAAAGGATAAGACGTTTGAATTTTAAAACAGAGCACGTGGACTTAAAATGTTTTCTGTACGAATATAATAGTATTATAAGATTAATTGACATCCTATGGTTTATGTGCTGTATCCGCGAAAATACAGTGTTCTCTCTTAAAAGGTACATAAAAGACTCAATTCTTACACCAATTTTTGGATTAATACTGTATTCATGGGTCATACTGTATTCCCCTTTAATTAATGCAGACGTCAGCTGTAGGAAGGTTTCATGCCTTCTTTATCCTATAGTAAGATCTGACTTGTTCTGAGCGTAGAGTTAATTAAAGTGGATATTATATTCTTGGGTCTTACTGTTAGGTGTATGCCCTCGAATGCCACTCAGAGGATGTTAGAGTGAGGGCATTGCACTTGTTATTATGTAAATCATTATCAGAAGGCAATTGCATGTTTCTTTATTTACTGGAAGTCAGTGGCATTCCTGACTCGTAAATAAATATATAGAAACTAGTTCGTGTATTTGAGAGCAAAAAATTCCACTTCTTATTGGATAAGTGGATTGGAACTAGAAAGATTTATAGCTCAAATACTTAATCATTCGCAAGTCGATGAAACTTGACTGGGCGTTAAGTTTATGTGAAGACATGTATGACGTGTTCTTAGACATGGAGAGTGCCTGTCGATCACTAGTGCTTAGTCGGAGCACACGTTATAGGTATGCTAATGATATTTGTATACTCGACGACTCACCCTCGATTCGTCACACAGGTTTCACTCCGGAAGAGTCAATGACGGAATCAAAAGGTTGTGATAGGTATTCGTGAACTTTCGATTTGAAGATTTAGTAGGGATGTACTTCTGATGTTAAGATTTTCATTAGAGTAGTTAAACCAAGAAAACCAGAAGGCAGGGGTCAACCTCGATGTGCATCTTGACGGGCAAGTAGCAGGTTCTACTAAATACCAAGATAGGATTCTTTCTTCTGTTAGTGAACGTGTATATGTCCTATGTGGTTATTGGCAGATGAGATCATAAGTCTTTGGCCAAAGCATTGGAGCTAGTTATATTGGATACACAAGAGCTCAGCGATAGCATATAGTCAAGTACAAATAGGGTTTGACTGACTGTGACCCTTTAACTTGATCGGGGCATTTGAAAGAAGAGTTTATATGTATAGCGGTATTCACGGCAGAAAGGTTTTGGAATGATCCCCATCATTCTTTCTCAGTTAGGGTACAATGTAGGCTGCAATGCTGGCTAGGTGGTGCTACTACTCTTTGGTTCCTCTCATTGCTAACTGAGACGGACCTACCGAGTCGCACAATAGGATAGACGACAGAATGAATCGAGCTTATTATCTCTAATAAATATTAAATATTGGATATCTAATTTATTAGATATTGGATGTCTAATTAATGTCGGGACATTGGATGTCTAAATTAATTTATTGGACAAATTAATTTATGGCCTAATGAATTAAATAAACTACTCGTAATTAATTTGATTCAAATATATAATTATTTCTTGGAGAAATTAATTATATTATTTTATATTTGATATAATTAATTAATTTGATTAATTTATTGATATAATACATCAAGACGGAATGGAGTTTATTGGATTGGACTCGCGGGAGTTCGAAACGAACCGAACTCCATACATCTTCCACATTGGCCGCCCCCCAAGTCTTCCACCTAATATGGTGGAAGACTTGTTGATATTATCTCTTGGTATATTTTATTAAGGGGGACAAATACACCTTGTGATGAATAAAGTATGGGGTTGGTCATGTGGAGAATATTGTTGAAGACAAATAAGAAGACTTCTTACTCTCTCATATTGTAAATCTACGGTTCATATCATTGAAGAGAAAAGAGAGAGAAAGTCTTGAGTTGTCTTCTAAATTCATCTTCATCTCTTTCATCACCTTCTTCATTTTTCTTAGAGAAAATTTGAGAGATAAATATATCTATACACTCATAGTGTAATAGACAATATTAGCAAGCTCCCATAACCTTGTTCTAGCCGTATCCTTGGAGGATAACAAGGTGAAGTCGTTCGATCGTTTCTCCGGTGCGTGGCAAGTAGAAACGCGGTGTTTTTGGCGTTGGATAATCCAAGAGCTTGTTGCGGATTAAATTCGTAAGGGACATCATCTTCTCAACGATTAAATCAATGGACTACAAGGGTATAATATCGTATCTTCCTCTTTGTTCGTTTTATATTCGTATATATGTAGCTTGAATCGATCCTCTTGAGGGATTCGCATTGCACTTCGTGTTTTCGCTTCCGCTGCACCTTCGTTTTTGGTGTGTGAATCCCAATAGTGGTATCAGAGCGGTCTTGCGATCGTATATATGATATTAGCATTTGGAATGCTTGGTTGAATGATTTATGATTTGGAATCATAAATGTTTAATCGTTGTGTTTTTTTGTTTGTCCATTATAGTTGTGTTTTTCGTAAATTCATATCAACATATAAATATTGTACTTCTTGGAAATATGATTTATATTGAAGATATGAAAGTTGAAAAATATTGATATTGAATATCCGATCGAATATCAAGCCCCGGATTGCCGTTGGACGGAACCGAGAACATTGCTGATTTTGGCTAGGCCAAAACAGCCGCTACCGTGCGGTCTGCCCATTGGGACCGCGACTGGGATTTAAACTGCAATCCACTGTTCTCGGACCGCAGTCCGGGCACTAATCCAGCAGTCTCCGGGCTCATTATTCCTTCATTTCAGAAAAATTAATCTCCCGCATCTTATATTGGATGTAATTTGATTAAAATAGAATATGGTATTTCATTTTAAAATGGGAAACTTGATTTGTTGGGATGGTTTTGATTGACCGAATTATGATTGAACGTTTTTCCGTTTATTAGTGTTTATTGGATGAGTGCTTGTGAATGGTGATGTAGTTCATGGACCTAGTTTTGAATCGTTCGGTGTTATTTGATTGGGTTGTAAAGGCCATTTGAGCCTATTTATTTTATTAGAAAAATTTGTATAGGAAGCAATTTTTCAAATATAAAATTTATATGTAATGACGAAGACCGGAGGAAAATCCGTTCGAGAAGTCGAAGATTCAAGACCGAAGACATGTAATTAGATTATGATATTTTTTGTTCTAGGAACGGTCCATGAACTACATGTTGGTAACAACTAGCGTGTGTATGTTTTCTTCATATGGTTTGAATGCTACAAATGCGCTTAAATGAATTAATATCCAAAGTGTAAAATCAATCGCGAAAATTCTCCCACGTCAAAATATTAAGTTTAAAAGGTTTCAAGGTTTTCCTTCCCTCCGTCAAGCTCTTGGAAAATTGAAATTCAAACCGGATGTGCTATGCTTCTGAGTTATCGGGGTAGTCGTTTGGGGGGTCGATAAATTCCGAGAGTGCATTGGATGCATTCGGTTGGAGCAAATTTTATCCCTATAAATCTGTTCGGTTGCTCGATAAACTTAACTTGTTCATGAACTATAGAAACCGTATAGGTTGAGGGGAGTGAACAAGGGGAAAAATAAGATCGAATCATCTATTAGATAGGTTGGTGTTGGACACCACTTTACAAAGATTAATAAACTAGAAACATGTTCGGTTGCCCTCTATTAAAATTTATAAAAAACTCGATCACCACTATGAAGTAATGCGAATAAATAGTTCCGGATTTCTCAAGGGAGTGTTATTCCGATAAAAGTAGTGGGAGATGGGTTAAAAGAATAGAAAAGACCTTATTCTAAACTCAGATCATAATTGAACGAGTCACTAATCAATCTATCGTACTAAATGCAGACAAACAAAATATCAACTCTCAAAATAAATATGAACCCGTTTACAATTATACTTGAAAAGAACACCTTAAATGGGTCTAACTTTGTGGATTGGCTCCACAACCTGATGATATAGTCCTCAATATGGAGGCGCTGGGATAAGTCTTGGAGACGAACATTCCAGAGGCTCCGATGCGGACTAAAGCCAATCAGGAAGTTGTTGAAAACCGCAAAAAATGGGTTAAGGATGATATTAGAGTCCGTGGCTATATGATAACATATATGTCTAATGAGCTTCAGAGAGCTCATGAGAAAATGACTTCTGCTAGGCAGATTTTATCTCACTTAATCGAGCTTTATAGTGAGCACAGTCGAACTGCTAGATACGAGATATTCAAGCAATTGTTCGGTGCCTGGATGAAGGAAGGTGAGAAAGTTGGGGACCACATCCTAAAAATGATCTCTATGATCGAGAGATTGGGGAATCTTTATTTTAGGATGCATCCTTCTCTCCAGACCGACCTTATCATATAGGCTCTTCCTGGTTCCTTCTCACAGCTTGTTATGAACTTCAACTGCAATGAGATTGCTTGCAATTTAGCAGGTTTGATGAACAAACTTGTAACCGCTCAGTCTCAGATAAAGACTCCGCGGATGAAGGAGTCTGCTCTTGTGATTTCTTCTGGATCTCGGATGTACAAGAATAAAAAGAGAAGGGCCAAGAAGTAGATGGGTCCACGAAGCAAGGACTTTAAGGGTAAGGACAAGGCCCCAATGGTTCCCAAGAGCAAGAAGGTGAAGACGGACACATGTCTCAAGTGCGGTGAGCTAGGCCACTGGGCAAGAGACTGTCCGATCCTTCATGGAGCTTGAGGTACGGAACTTTGGTTTTGGAAATGAATTATTCTGTTACCATATTTTCTACTTCTTGGATACTGGATTCAGGTACTAATTCTCATATTTGTACTATGAATCAGGATCGGAACAAAGTAGAAAGCTTGGAGCTGGGAAAATGATGATTACTATCGGAAGCGGGCATAGTGTCACAACAACTGATATAGGATCATTTTTTTTGGATTTGGAATCCGGCTTTGTTGTTTTAACTTTAGATGATGTACTAGTATTGCCCAAGGGGTATAAGAACATTGTATCCATTCCGGTCATGGATCGAAAAGGCCTTTTTTAAAATTTATTTCGAAATAAATTAGTAGGCACTGCCACATTGTTAAATGGATAATCATCTAAACCTAAGTAACAAAGTCGTTCTGAACACTATGACTAGAAAGCGTGGTAGGGATGATACTAATCAAGTTTCGAAATGGCATCTTAGACTTGGTCATGTTGGTCAGATCAAGGTTTACAAAATGGAAAAGGATGGACTTATGGGTCCATTGGGATCGGATCCTTTCCCAACTTGTGAATCTTGCCGTAAAGGCAAAATGACTAAGTCCCCCTTCATAGGGACTTTTGAATGATCCGCTGATAAAATCGAATTAGTCCATACCGACGTGTGTGGTGCTTTGGAAGCAGTACGTGACGGATATCAGTATTTCATTACGTTCACGGATGATCATACTAGGTATGTTCATGTATACTTAATGAAACATAAATCCTAAGCCTTTGAGAAATTCCAGGAATTTAAGGCCCTAGTCGAAAAACAAACTAGTTTTCATAATTTCTTACAGTTTTGTTGATACCTATTGAATCGAAGAAGTTATAACTTTAGTGCACGAAGGTCAAGACTTTGGAAAAACTTGATTTCGGATAAGTCTTTAGCAACTCTGCACTTTGGATGTGTCTCGCTCTTTTTGTCCTTAGACCAAGATTTATTTTTTCCCATTGGGTTTTCACTTAGACCAGGAGGTATATTTCCCACTAGGTTTTTCCTCGGTATAGTTGTGAGAGCAACTTTGAATCTGACTCCTATGATTTGAGGTACTCATCATGGGGAGTCGTTATGTATACATCAGGGGGAGTATACATTACATGTTATGTTGGTGTGTTGCAATCTTTTCCTCATCAAGCCTTTATTTTTCCCATGGGAATTGTTTTGGCTTGGAATAGGTTTTTACGAAGGTAACATCTTCTGCACCATTGTTGTATTAGTGCTCGATACAGGGGGAGTGTTTCGGGAATTATTATTCCCATGACGTGTCTTACCTAATACTGATTGTAGATACATAGATGGAAGGTTCTACATCCTTCTAGAGGTAGTAGGATCCTATTAGATGTCTTACCTTATCTAGGAATCCTATGTATGGAAAGACTCTCATTGTAATGCCTGTATAAAGGCCCCTCTATCAGTGTTAAGACTATAATTGATTGACTTGTATTTACAACTTTCTTACTTTCTCCTGAAATAGATATTCATGTTTATCAATGTAAAATAAAAAATAAATTTTAATATTTATTACTGACTATTGATATAAATGAGAATTGATAAACGTGTTAATATATACAAAAATACACACATCCATATTTCACAAATGCAAGAAATGATTCAATAAAAACAATAAGTAAATAACTAGGTACAATAGAAGTGTTAATAAGTAAAATATAATTCATCTATCTAAAACTATTTTTTGCCACAATTATTTATTTTTACCTATTTTCATTTGTGCATATTTATGTGTTACCTAATGATACTAATTTTTTATTTTCATCATCAGGATTTTGCATAGATATGAGATGTACACAAATAACTTTTTTTATTAATTTTGTCGAATAAAAAAGGAATAACAACATTTAACCATTAATATCACATGTTGATTATACGAATGTATTGATTAAAAAACTCTGAATTAGTTAGCAATTAAAAGATAATTAATGGATTTGTGGATAAATCCAAATTAGTCGATATTGAGTATGAAAAGGTGATGTTTATTAATATTTTCATTACTAATACATGTTGATTATATGAAATTAGAGGATAAAACATTTTACGTCCCGTAATTTTTGACATTTTTCCAAAAATATCTCACTAAAGTTAATTTCGACAATTACATCCCAAATTTTTGCTAACTGTATAATTTACGTCCCAAATTTCACTGGAGTCGTCGTAATACACCAAAACGACGTCGTTTTGGCCGACGTGTCATCCGAATTTGGGGATCTCCAGCCTGGACGCTGATGTGTCTATCTTGGGGTTATAATTGTGGCTTTTTTAATTAATTTACATTCCAAATTATTTTTTTATTTTTTAAACTTTTATATATTTTCTGGAAATTAAAAAAAAAATTGTATTCCCGACTAATATTTAAATTTCCCGAATAATATAAAAGTTCTGGAAATTATAAAAGTTTAAAAAAATAAAAAAAATCTGGAAATTAAACTTTTATATATGTAGATAATTTATCTAGAATAAAAGTTTAATAGAATAAAAATCATTGAATAAAAATAATATATTCAGATTTATTCAGATAATAAAAATAATAAATCTGAAAATAAATTTATTCAGATTTTTTTAAAGTTTTATATAATAAAAATAATAGAATAAAAATCTTAAAAAAATGTCGGGAATAAAAATAATATATTCAGATTTTTATTCAGATAATAAAAATAATAAATCTAAAAATAAATTTATTCAGATTTTTTTGAAGTTTTATATAATAAAAATAATAGAATAAAAATCTGAAAAAAAATATCGGGAATAAAAATAATATATTCAAATTTTTATTCAGATAATAAAAATAGTAAATCTGAAAATAAATTTATTCAGATTTTTTTAATATTAGTCGGGAATAAATTATCTAAATATATAAAAGATTAATTTCCAGATTTTTTTTATTTTCTTAAACTTTTATAATTTCCAGATATAATATATTTGTCGGAAAATTTAAATATTAGTCGGGAATAAAACTTTTTTAATTTCCAGAAAATATATAAAACTTTAAAAAATAATAAAAAATAATCTAGAAATGATGTGGCATGTAAATTAATTAAAAAAGCCACAATTATAATCCCAAGATAGCCACATCAGCGTCCAAATCGGAGATCCCCAAATTGGGATGGCACGTCAGCCAAAACGACGTCGTTTTGGCGCATTCCGGCGATTCCGATGAAATTTAGGACGTAAATTGTACAGTTAGCAAAAATTTGGGATGCAATTGGCAAAATTAACTTTAGTGTGATGTTTTTGAAAAACCTCAAAAATTACTGGACATAAAAAGTTTTATCCTCAATGAAATTACTCAAAAACTTCAAATTATCATTAGTTACTATTGTATGTTTAGGAATAACACTAACAAAGGATTTTTGTTATATGGCACGATTGATGGATTCAAATTAAATACTCGCAAGTGTACGAATCGCTCTTGTAGTAAGCGGCAAGTAACTCCGAGGTCGATCTCTCGAGGAATTGGAAACGGTTTAAAATTCGATAATGTTCGGCAAATAGTCGAATGAACAAAAGTAAATTAAATTAAAATACATCATTGGTTGATTATGATTACAATTACTAATGCACAAAATTTAAATTGAACTAAGTGATATCAACACCAATTTGATAGTCGGATAAATGAGAGATAACAATAATGAGATTAATATGGGAATTTAGAGTCACCGACACACACGTAATCAATTATTAGTTCCGATACTCAAATAAATAAAGTTAGGAATTATCGATTGCTCACGATTAAAAGAAATCCGCTTTGATGGCGGAAATTCTAAAATCACGATTGTTCTCAACGAAAATTAAGGGATACTCTTTTGATGGGGACGAAACCCTAGCTAACAATCAATTAACCGACTACTTTTGATGAGGTAAATCGTTAAAAGATCGCGAAAAGCTCGAGAACATTCACAATCGCTTTCTTCGGTCGCTTGATGGCGAACACCGATAAAAACCCTCGATTCGAATAATAATAACAACAATGAAAAAGGTTTGATGATCTAATTCAAAAGTTCTTAAACGAAGAACGAACAAGAGGAACAATCCCAAACTTTATCCTAAAATCAAAAGGAACTAATAATCAAAAACATGTGTGTGGCTATATCTAAAAACCCATATGAAGTGTTTAGCCACACATGATTAATTCAACAACAATAATGGAAATTGAAGAACAAAACATGGTAAAAACTTCCCTTGTAAATGCCGAAATCGAATTCCCGAAAAAGGTTTGATGATCTTCTTACAAGAACTCACAACAAATTTATACAAGGAATTATTATATCTCACTAAAGTATTTTTCTCACTCCAAGAACACACAAGGAAGATGATGAAAATCTCTCTCTTTCCCACTCTTTTGGTGTTTTTCCTCCCTAATCTTGTGTTTTTCCACAAAATATCTTCTTCACAAGACAAGTACACCTCTCAAGGGGTCACTCCACTTTGTTTTATAGCCAAAAAATCAAGACAAAGGCTTAAAATATGCAAAGATGTCAAGGAAAGTGACATGAAACAAAAAGTGGCACGGCCCGTGTCCTAGGACACTACCGTGTCGCATCACGCCGAATAATCGAAAAGTAGTTCTGCCGAGAGGCTCGGCCGTGTCCCGTGACACGGCCGCGGCAAAGACTATGCGGAAAGGCGAAATGGCCGAAAGTGACTCGTGTCCCAAAAGGCACGATCGAGTCCTTCTCATCCGGAAAGTGCGGCCAAGGCTGAATGAGACCCGGCCGTGTCCCATGGCACGGCCGAGTTACCCGATGCCGCCGAGCGCTGTCGCACCCTAATTGAGTTGCCCGTGCAGCCTAGTCCGGTTGTTCGGTGCACTTAGTCCGGTTACGGTGCACTTAGTCCGCTTTTGGTCTTCTTCGCATGATCCTTCGCTTGTATCAATTCACCTCGGATTTTAGCATATGATATACCGTTTCAAGCTAATTTCACGAGGAATTTATATCAAAGGAGAATACATCTCAATTCGGAGTGGAGATTCTGGTATTTAGGAGATTCGGCCGATACTGCTTAAATCTTTCATCGTTTTAGGCCCCGTTTTAGCTTTTGATTGTCATAAACTCCAATATTAGCAATGAAAGCGCATATTTCACCACAATCTTCATCCGGATACCTACAAAACAAAAACACAACATACCACGCGTAAAAAGGGCAAAAACACTCGAAAACAAATGAAAGTGCGACTCGATAGAACAGAATGAGACGATCAAAAATCGACTCATCAAATCCCCCCAAACCTAAACTTTGCTTGTCCCCAAGCAAAAATAAATAAAACACACGACAAAGAAAACGAGAAGGATTGAATAATCAAGTTAATCATCGGGTATACATACAATCAACCGGGGATGTAAAAGTATCGTAAAGTCTCGTAATTCATCATGGAAGCCTAAACTCACAAATGAGTGGAAAGCAATGGCACTAGATCGAACATGCAAGAAAACAAGTCTTAATAATCCCTCACTGAATTATATCGATTCACTCATCTCTCAAGTGTTTAGATAGGTCAATACGCTCAACTCGATTCAAATGGAAAGTTCTACTATATGCTTGCACTTCTTCTCTTCATCAAACGCATCAATATTCACAAAACATGAGTCATAAGGTCTTACTTTTGGTTGTAACAGGGCTGTGGCTCAGGTTGGGAAAATTTGGCTAGTAGTTACAAGTTCAGTCCAAGTAGAGCATATACGATCCTCATATATATGAAATAAAACTCAAAGCAAGATCGATCATTCTACTTCAATTCTCCCGTATATATATCTCCCTCTTTTTTTTTTCTAGGCCTTGTTAAGTGTAATTCTTATGATATTGGCCTATTTCTCACAACCCAACGACTTCCCTTTTGTTTTTCTTAGGCGCACTCCTCTCCTCTCCTATTTTTTCTATCCCACTATTATTATTAGGATGGGGCTTATTATTTTCAGGGGAACGGGAGAGAAGATTTTTGCCTCTATACACCACAAACTTTGCACACCTTCGTTTTTCAAATATACCCTCTCATGCTCTTACGTGGACCAATACTTGGGTAAGTTATGGCTTTTTGATATGGAGCAATAAGATGCGGGTTTTTCGAACAAAATTACGGCTAAAGGCTCAACGAGGCTAGCAAAGGATATTGATATGAATTGGTGGATATTTTTAGATAAGTAGGTTCAAGACAAAAATGGGCACTCTAATCATTCCTCGTATGTAAATATCAACACGTCATCCGACAGAATCATGCAAGTTCTAAAGAATACAATCCATAAGAAGAGAAATCACTCATGAAAGAATTTCACCGCTAAAAGTGAACGGTTAAATTAGGCACAAGGACTCACGGCTTTTGGACTACCATACTCATTCCTTACACGTCAAATCAAGTAACCAAAAACTATACATTCACACGCAAGGTCAAGCAATCAATTAGATTTATTAAACTCTACGAGCCAAACACAAACACGATTAATCATTCATATACCCAACAGTTAACAAGGTTATTGCAATCCAACTACGACATCACGCAAGAAAAAAAAATAAAGAAAGGAAACAAACATCACGCAAACAAAAAAAAAAAAATCGAAGAAGTTGCACCCCCCCCCAAACCTAAACCTTTGCTTATCCCCAAGCAGAAAGATTAGGTCTGAAAAAATGCGAAAATGCAAATTAAAAAGAAAGAAAATAAAACTACCGGATTAAGATGTGTAGTTTTTGATCGCGGGGCACCATGCTTTTGTGCTCGGGTCTCTACTTTCAATAGGCAAGGTTTCTTCCTCAGATGAATACTTCCTTTATTAGATTACCTACACACGCCACAGACAAAAACAAAATTAATGCAATAATAATAATAATAATAAAAGCGATAAAAATTAAAACTCCCTTGGGTTGCCTCCCAAGCAGCGCTTTTTTATAGTCTTTAGCTCGACTTCTTTGGATTCTTCTATCCGGGATTAAATGGAAATGTGCTAGGTCCAACCATATAGCTCGTCATTTTTCGCTCGTTTTCCTTTGTAAGGATGTGGAGAGTGGTTCCATGGATTTCCATTGTGAGCGCTTTTGTCACCATTTCAATTTTCAGTATCATCGTCACCATGAAATGTCTTCCTTGAAGAATAAGTGACGTGATTTTTGTTGGTGATGTTTCTTCTATGTTTGGTATCACGAAATCCATCGGGGCTATCACCTCCCCCAAATCTAGTGGCGAGTATATTGATTTTTGTGTTAAATTAATACTCGCTCCTAAGTTCACAACGGGAACTTCTTTCTCCACGAAAAGAACTTCCATATCAAAGCTTTCTAGGTCCTCCTTTTGATGCATTGAGTTGACTGGTTCGCTCTTATTCTCTTCAATTGGCTTCTCGATTGGATCTTTAGATTTGTCCCAAGGAATTCGAGTCTCGCAAGATTGGGTAGCAGTTACTCGGATTTCTTCATCGTTCGACTCATCCTCTTCAATCACCATAGATTTCTCCGATTGACTCGGCAATTCTTCTTTCTCACCGCCCCTCTCTTTCACTTCGGAAATTATCTCTTTATTTATCACTTTACCACTTCGGATGGTGGTAATAGCTTGAACTTGCTCGGGCTGACTTGGTAGTTTACCCTTTTCTTGGTTGCATGCCTCGGTAGCAAGTTGCCCAATTTGAATCTCCATTTTCTTCATCGAAGCTTCTAAAGATTCGAACCTTTTATTGTTCTCCACTCGGTTTTCCTTGCCCTCCTTAATGAATGCCGCAATACTCTCCTTAAGAGAGTTCCTTTGTTGTGGAGGTGGTTCACTTCGCGTTGGTTGTTGGGCTCGGTTTCCTCCGTTGTATTGAGTTTGGACATTTGCGTCGTATGCCATCGGATGATAAGTATTTGGGAGAGGTGCATTTCTTGCGTTTCCGCCATAATTATTCCTCCTCTCCTCCCACTCGGGCCTTCCCGTGCTTTGTCCCATAGCCCAATTAACTTGTTCGGTTTGTTCTCCCGGAAAAATATAAGGGCAAGAATTAGCATGATGTCCGGGTACCCAACAAATTTCGCAAACTCGTGAGCTCGAAGATTTATTTTGAATCTTGAGTTGTCTTAGTTCCTTCATTAACTCATCGACTTTAGATTGCATCTCGTCCTTCTCGCTTACTTGGTTCACAACTCCTCTATGAACACGCACATTTTTTTGTTGAGAATTAGCCCCCAATAATTCAAATACGTCATAAGCTTGTCTCTCCGTTAACCCCCAAAACGACCCACCGGCGGCGTTATCTACCGCTCCTTGGCAATATTGTGTCAACCCATCATAGAAGAATTGATTAAGTAGTTGAAGCGGATAGTGATGGTGTGGGCATTGAATGAGGAGCATCTTGAATCGGTCCCATGCTTCATGAAATGCCTCTCCTTCTTGTTGTCCGAATGTTGAGATTTGGGCTCTCAATTGTTTAGTCTTCGAATGAGAGAAGTACTTGGTAATGAATTTGTCGTAAACTTCATCCCATGTTCTTAACGATCCGGGCGCCAAAGTCATCAACCATTGTTTCGCCCCGTCCTTGAGTGTATTAGGGAAACACTTCATTCGTAGTTGATCCTCGCTCAACCCGAACAATGGGAAGTTATCAATCGCCACATAGAAATCTCGAATGAATGATAACGGATCCTCTCGTGCTAATCCGTGAAATGAGGGCAATTGCTCTATGTGAAATCCGCTTATGTGGTAGTTCCTTGCGGCCGGTGCTAATTGGATGCATGAAATGGCGGTGTTCACTACGGGCTTTGCATAGTCCCTCATAAGATGTTCGACCGGAGGTTGTTGCGGCATGTTATAGTTCGCCTCCATCCCATATTGAGATCCGGGATAATAATTCGCTCCATATTGCACTCCAACGGGTGGTTGTCTCGGATAGAAGTATCTCCCTTGTTGAGCTTCGGGCATCCCTTGATTGCGCCCAACATTATCATATCTCGGAAACCTTGGTTGACGAATGTTTTCTCTCTCAAGCAATTGGTGCTCTTCAAGATCCGGGTTATTCTCGTCGTTTGCCATTGATGATTGCGCTATTATTTTTGGTGCTCTAATTCTTTGAACCTCATCTATGGGTGGAAGAATCGGGTTTCCCAACGATCACCTACCAAGCATAAACAAGAGAAATTAGAGCGATTATTTAGACTTTATCGAAAATAATGAAAACGAAAAAAATAATCAAGAAAAACAATTAAACTATTATTAAAACAAGATCAAAAATTAAACGCCAATTCCCCGGCAACGGCGCCAAAAACTTGATGGATTCAAATTAAATACTCGCAAGTGTACGAATCGCTCTTGTAGTAAGCGGCAAGTAACTCCGAGGTCGATCTCTCGAGGAATTGGAAACGGTTTAAAATTCGATAATGTTCGGCAAATAGTCGAATGAACAAAAGTAAATTAAATTAAAATACATCATTGGTTGATTATGATTACAATTACTAATGCACAAAATTTAAATTGAACTAAGTGATATCAACACCAATTTGATAGTCGGATAAATGAGAGATAACAATAATGAGATTAATATGGGAATTTAGAGTCACCGACACACACGTAATCAATTATTAGTTCCGATACTCAAATAAATAAAGTTAGGAATTATCGATTGCTCACGATTAAAAGAAATCCGCTTTGATGGCGGAAATTCTAAAAATCACGATTGTTCTCAACGAAAATTAAGGGATACTCTTTTGATGGGGACGAAACCCTAGCTAACAATCAATTAACCGACTACTTTTGATGAGGTAAATCGTTAAAAGATCGCGAAAAGCTCGAGAACATTCACAATCGCTTCTTTCGGTCGCTTGATGGCGAACACCGATAAAAACCTCGATTCGAATAATAATAACAACAATGAAAAAGGTTTGATGATCTAATTCAAAAGTTCTTAAACGAAGAACGAACAAGAGGAACAATCCCAAACTTTATCCGGAAAATCAAAAGGAACTAATAATCAAAAACATGTGTGTGGCTATATCTAAAAACCCATATGAAGTGTTTAGCCACACATGATTAATTCAACAACAATAATGGAAATTGAAGAACAAAACATGGTAAAAACTTCCCTTGTAAATGCCAGATCGAATTCTAAAAAGGTTTGATGATCTTCTTACAAGAACTCACAACAAATTTATACAAGGAATTATTATATCTCACTAAAGTATTTTTCTCACTCCAAGAACACACAAGGAAGATGATGAAAATCTCTCTCTTTCCCACTCTTTTGGTGTTTTTCCTCCCTAATCTTGTGTTTTTCCACAAAATATCTTCTTCACAAGACAAGTACACCTCTCAAGGGGTCACTCCACTTTGTTTTATAGCCAAAAAATCAAGACAAAGGCTTAAAATATGCAAAGATGTCAAGGAAAGTGACATGAAACAAAAAGTGGCACGGCCCGTGTCCTAGGACACGGCCGTGTCGCATCGTTGAATAATCGAAAAGTAGTCTGTCGAGAGGCTCGGCCGTGTCCCGTGACACGGCCGTGCAGCACTATGCGGGAAAGGCGAAATGGCCGAAAGTGACTCGGCCGTGTCCCAAAAGGCACGGTCGAGTCCTTCTCATCCGGAAAGTGCAGTTCGCGCTGGAATGAGACCCGGCCATGTCCCATGGCACGGCCGAGTTACCTGATGCCGCGAGCGCTGTCGCACCCTAATTGAGTTGCTTGGTGCAGCCTAGTCCGGTTGCACGGTGCACTTAGTCCGGTTGCACAGTGCGGCCTTAGTCCGGTTGCACAGTGCGGCTAGTCCGCTTTTGGTCTTCTTGGCATGATCCTTCGTTCTTGTATCAATTCACCTCGGATTTTAGCATATGATATACCGTTTCAAGCTAATTTCACGAGGAATTTATATCAAAGGAGAATACATCTCAATTCGGAGTGGAGATTCTGGTATTTAGGAGATTCGCCGACATCGCTTAAATCTTTCATCGTTTTAGGCCCCGTTTTAGCTTTTGATTGTCATAAACTCCAATATTAGCAATGAAAGCGCATATTTCACCACAATCTTCGTCCGGATACCTACAAAACAAAAACACAACATACCACGCGTAAAAAGGGCAAAAACACTCGAAAACAAATGAAAGTGCGACTCGATAGAACAGAATGAGACGATCAAAAATCGACTCATCAACGATATATCTATAATATAGAGAATAATGGTTTTTTTGTCATCGTACTATGTGTAACACCTCCAATCCACTCAGGGATATTACACGTCGTAAACCCTTCTCTCAATGATCTACCAGGCTAGTAACACAATCAAACGTCTCAGCATCGCCTTTAAGGCTAAAATGACTCAGTAGACCGATTGGGTCTTTCAAATGATACATACAACTCAATCTGAATACATACCATGCAGGGGTCAAAATACAACACACTCCCGTACAACGGGGAAAAATACTGCAGCGGAAATAAAGTACAACTAATCCAATACGACATCGTGTGGATCCTCCTATGATTAGTATCGATCATCTCTCATCATCCTTCATGACGACGTTGTGTTATGCTCCCCAAAACCTGAATGCAATACAGACATCCACCCCCCGATTACTCGGGGTTAGCAAAATCTCACTATTTTGCTAGTGCAAGTACATAATCATACGAAATGAAACAAATAAACAGGAGTAACGAATCGGGTACGACAATATATTACAAAAGCTTTCCCGAGAGGTTTTATTAATCAGAAAGCAATCGATGAAGTGTTTGGAAATAAATTCCTCATCTCAGAGATTTTAAAAGTAGAAATATTGTTGGATCTCAAGTCCTTAGTTTGAAAAATAACCATTTCAAGATGAATGGGTCTCGGCCCAAAATCACTTTCCGCAAAACGACCTTTACAAAACCGTTGGGATTCCATCTCAAATCTCATCAAATCACAGTACGCGAGAACAATAACAAGGTCCGTTTTCCAACATCAAAACCTCGCAACTAAAAATATGAACACATACGACAAATATTCTAGTGCCATCCTAGTCAAGTAGGCTAATGAACAACTTACCTCTTACGCGTTTAGTCAATGCATGCAATCATGAAATCACCGTTCAAAAACACTCGTTTCCGAAAACGCCATAACCCAAAACACATTTGTAAAATGCACCACAATTAACCGCGGACCCACGCCTCTGTGGATCCCTACCGAGACCCCGTCGGATCTAACCCGTGGTGGTCAAAAGCAAGCTCGCGGATCCACGCCTCTGTGGACCCCTACCGAGAACCCGTCGGATCTAACTCATAGTGAGCATACACACACATGCCACTCATGCAATACTAATATGCTAAGAATGTAAGTTCATTAAGAATACTTACTAGAGATGGCCACTAACCCGACATTATTATCATACTAATCACAATACCTCCATCATCAATAATCGATCACAACAAAACAAAACAATTAATATGGAAGACACGATTCCACAACATTAAACAAGGAGGGGTATCATTAAAGCCCTAAACATTCAAAATAATCAAATCATAATCAACTCACACGAATCGTATTCATGAGGGTAAACCAACCACCGTAAATCCAACATGTAAACTCTATTTGTAGGATACAAATCGCATAAGAAAATACTTGCCTCAATAACAGGCACCGAACACTCCGAAGAACACGGTTCAATCGGGAAAACCACGAATACCTACAATCCTCCGGCAAAGACAACGAAGATACGATTACAATGAGAATCAAGGTAAAAAAACAACCGAAATCACACCAAACTATCGAAAGAAAACTCATTGGGACATTTAATCGAACACTCAACGTTCGATAACTCCCAAGAACACTCGAATCACTAATCGAGCTAAACAAACTCGAAATATGGATATACAACCCATAGAACACGATTATTAATGTTCAAAAACATCAACTGATTCGTCAAAATCGGACGAATAATGAAGATCTAAAAGGAAACCCAAAAGTTAACTCTAGGAGATTCCAAGAATTTACCTCGATTCGACGAAGAACAAGGATTAGGTGATGATATAATCGACAAGAGTCTTCCAAAACGGACTTCCTTGAACAGCAAATTAGATCGACCGAACTCCTTGTGGCTTGATGTCACTCCATTTCTTATTCTTTATTTTCTAGTATTATGTAAACACTCTTAAAAAATTAATGTGTTATCTAAATTGTAAAATCAAAGACACAAGTCAAGATCTACAATCAAACACAATAAAAGATCGAACTACCAGCGACACCACTCCTCATATAAACAAAATATGAGAGTCGAATAACCACATATCACGAATCAAAATCCACAGAAAGATTCCATCACTTAACAAATAATCATACAAGTAACTAGTGTCGCATGAGGCACAACACAAAGAAGGGATACTTACATCCACAGGTCGCACGAAGATGATGATCGCCCCATGATACTAATCACGAACTCAGACGACGCGTCGCGACAAGACTCAATCAGACAAAATCTGACAAGACAAGACAAGACCCGACAACACACAACTCGACCCGACAGCCTAGGTTTCCGCAACCAAAGCTCCGCTACCATTTATGTAACACCCCCAATCCACTCAGGGATATTACACGTTGTAAACCCTTCTCTCAAGGATCTACCAGGCTAGTAACACAATCAAACGTCTCAAAATCGCCTTTAAGGCTAAAATGACTCAGTAGACCGATTGGGTCTTTCAAGTGATACATACAACTCAATCTGAATACATACCCACGCAGGGGTCAAAATACAACACACTCCCGTACAACGGGGAAAAATACTGCAGCGGAAATAAAGTACAACTAATCCAATACGACATCGTGTGGATCCTCATGTGATTAGTATCGATCATCTCTCATCATTCTTCATGACGACGCTGTGTTATGCTCCCCAAAACCTGAATGCAATACAGACATACACCCCCCGATTACTCGGGGGTTAGCAAAATCCCACTATTTTGCTAGTGCAAGTACATAATCATACGAAATGTAACAAACAAATAGGAGTAACGAATCGGGTACGACAATATATTACAAAAGCTATCCCAGGAGGTTTTATTAATCAGAAAGCACGATGAAGTATTTGGAAATAAATTCCTCATCTCGGAGATTTTAAAAGTAGAAACCTTGTTGGACCTCAAGTCCTTAGTTTGATTTCAAGATGAATGGGTCTCGGCCCAAAATCACTTTCCGCAAAACGACCTTTACAAAACCGTTGGGATTCCATCTCAAATCTCATCAAATCACAGTACGCGAGAACAATAACAAGGTCCGTTTTCCAACATCAAAACCTCGTAACTAAAAATATGAACACATACGACAAATATTCTAGTGCCATCCTAGTCAAGTAGGCTAATGAACAACTTACCTCTTACACGTTTAGTCAATGCATGCAATCATGAAATCACCGTTCAAAAACACTCGTTTCCGGAAACGCCATAACCCAAAACACATTTGTAAAATGCACCACAATTAACCGCGAACCCACGCCTCTGTGGATCCCTACCGAGACCCCGTCGGATCTAACCCGTAGTGGTTAAAAGCAAGCTCGCGAATCCACGCCTCTGTGGACCCCTACCGAGACCACGTCGGATCTAACCCATAGTGAGCATACACACACATGCCACTCATGCAATACTAATATACTAAGAATGTAAGTTCATTAAGAATACTTACTAGAGATGGCCACTTACCCGACACCATTATCATACTCATCACAATACCTCCATCACGAACAATCGATCACAACACAACAATACAATTAACATGGAATACACGATTCCACAACATTAAACAAGCAGGGGTATCATTAAAGCCCTCAACGTTCAAAATAATCAAATCATAATCAACTCACATGAATCGTGTTCACGAGGGTAAACCAACCATCGTAAATCCAACATGTAAACTCTATTTGTAGGACACAAATCGCATAAGAAAATACTTGCCTCAATAACCGGTACCGAACACTCCGAAAGCTGCCTGGCGCCCGTACGGCCGTAGCCGATCATGCCTTACGGCCGTAACCGGCCTTCGTCCATCCCGTGCCTGCCGATCACTTACGGCCGTAACTCGGCCGTGGCCACTTCCGACAGCACGGTTAGGCATTCGACAACGTCTCGGTCACACTGACGCACTGGTTATGATCAAAACAATAACGAGCAAAATTACGAAACATAACGTACCGGTCATAATAGAAAAATGAATTCCATATAATTATAATGACACGAAATAACCGACACCAACCGACAAATAGTTCAAGGCAAACGGAATAAAATCTCGGGTATTACAATAAACACAAAAATCAATCGTCGAGAAAGATAATACCGATACTCGGCAACCGAGAAATATCCGGAAAAATCCAAATTAACCGGAACGAAAAATCCCGGGTATTACACTATGCACTTGAAAAGACTATTTTATCCATCCCACACCTTCCCTTTTTGTTGAATATAAGAATAATAATAATATCAAAATATATTCAACAACAATGATTTTTTTAGAAAATACCTATAAAATATTAAACTTAATTAAATTAGAGGGACAACTAATTTTCCAAAGTTTTTACGAGGATCTCTGACGGACCTCCGACCGATCAGAATTTTGAGAACCAACATATTTTTTTCCTAACAGGTAATTTGATAATTTAGCTATTTTAATTTAATTATATCACTGCCACCGTATCAGTATGGCATGCTGATAATCTCTAATTTATATATAAGGTCGAGTGAACTATATCCTAGTATAAGAATTTAGAACCAATCAAGATCATTCATTTATATGAAAATTAAAGCTGTGAATAAAGAAATAAAAGAGGCCTGCGCCTTATGGTTTTTGACAACTTTTTGACATTGAAGGGCATTGAGATAATCTTATTTGTCTTCGTTTAAAATAAATTAAGCTATTCGTTTGTTATGCTTTTATATAATAAAATATATTAAATTAATCGACTATTCATGACTTACAGTTTAAGATGCTAATTGCATATATAAAAATTTAAAATAAAAATCAGTATTAATTTGAAGAGAAAAACAATATTTAGAACATAATAAGTAATGTATTCATATAAAATTAATAATATAATTGATCAATACAAACAATATAGTAAATCGATAAAAGCACTGGAATATGAAAACTTAATGCATTTCGTTGCTTTAACTACAATTTGTACGTCGATATGGGAACTAAGTCTGTATTAATGTAAATGATTAAATGATCGGTTGTTCTCTCAATTCTTTTCTTCCCTTTTAGTATGATTATTCTTCAGAGCTACATGCGTAAAATCTGCTGGAAATAGTTTGTAACTAAATGCTTTTTATTTTGCTCCGTCGGAAAAGAATTTGTAATTAAATGTTGACTTTCCCAAACCATGAAATTGTAACACCCCAAAACCATCCGGGATATTACAGCATCGTGGGTCCCGCACCGGAACCCACCAAGCTAAAAATTATTTCAAAAACGTTTAAAAAATGTCAAAAGGCCGATAACGGTAATATTTTAAATACTCAAATATTTTCAAAAGCATAGTTCTCACATACCGTCATAAAATATCATTTGAAAATACAAGGCGAAATGCCAAATCTCGACAGTTCAAAATGTACGTTAAGCCACCCTTTAAACGTACCGACAAAATAGTTGGGAAAAAGAGTTTGACGAAATAACCCAAGTTCGCAAAATGCTAAAAGGCCATTTTGAAGTTAAACACGAGTTGGCAAAAATACCGAAAAGTGATTTTGAAATATACACACGCAGCGGATAAAACTCAGTTCAAAATACACAATTGCAGCGGAATAAAACAATCAGAAAAGAATACTCAATACTCAAAAACATGCCACAGCCAGTATCACCCGGGAAGCTCACCCCTTCACAACCCCTACTAGCTCGATCTCCGAGTACCTAAAAATAAAGCCCACGACAGGGTCAGCCACAATACTCAATAATGATATCGATCACATCATCATAAATAACTACGTACCAATATAATAACAAAGTAAGAATACAACCAATGTAATCTTACCATCATAACCTTACCAATCCATGGCAATCCATACTAAATCAATCCTTAACATATTCCACATTTTGCATTCTCAAAATGACAAAATGAACTCAACCACGAACATTTGTACTGTAATCAAACAATACCAAGAATCCTCAAAACATCATCATAACTCATAAGCGTGAACTGATTCATCCGTGCCAAATCCTATCCGTCGGATTTTGCACCATCAAGTCTCAATCTGGATAAAAACCAATATAACACAATATATCTGTAGATCAACTACCACAAGACAGATATAACAAGTCCCGAAATATCGACGTACACTTCGAATGCTCATACGATCAAGAACAATGATCAACGAATACATCAACCGAGAATATTATCGACATGATAAACTCCAATACGACCAACAAAGGATCGACGATAACCGAGAATACCATCAACATGATAAACTCCGACACGATCAACAAAGGATCAATAGTATCCGAGAATACCCTCAACAAGGTAAACTCCAAACACGATCAACAAAGGATCAACAATAACCGAGAATACCATCAACAAGGTAAACTCCAAATGATCAACAATAATGGATCTCAAAGAAATAACTCTGACTGTCGAACATACCCCTCGGGCATATGAAAACCAGTCACAAACCGTCGAACATATCCAATCACACATGGACTATGAACGACCAAATAATATGGCTCAAATATGGACATCACAGTACGCCCGGTCCGAAAATGTGTCAGTGTACATGTCCACCCCGTATACGAAATCCAGAATATACGTGGGACAATGTACCTAATTAGCCTCACGAACTACGTCTCGTGTGCACGGTTCAATGTGGAAATATCAACACATAACCATAGTGTGCCCAGCTAAAAATCCTACACAATGACCAATCGGAACGCAGATATGATTCCAGATATGTCACGATGCAACATGATAACGAAACTCAAAGAATCACATATCCAATAAGGATGAAAAGACTCACCGAAGTGAACAATGACAGACTGACAAAGAAAAGTCGACACGACGAATCAATATCCAAAACAACAATCCTGTGATCATCCTACCCGACAAATGATCAACACGATCAACGACCTCAATACAATCAGCCCTGGGATCATCATCCCTCAACAAAATAATCAATACATATCCCAATATACGAAACATCATCGTACAACATATACAATAATCCACCAGAATAATTATCCTCGTAACTGAACAATACTTACATTACCTCAAAGCCGAAGATAATATCCGTTCCACGAACAACAATCCTGGACGAATACACAGTTATACGAATAATCTCGAATGAGGTACTGTCCATTCAATACCAATAAACCTCTGTCCCGACATCAATGTCGGCACGGTAAACCATCCTCGATATCCAACATTCCACATCACTGACCAAAGATAACTCACATATCCGTCCTTACTAAACACATTTAAACCATATACAATATGATTTAATCCAAACCTATGTGCCACAGCCAGCTTTGATCTGCAGTGCTCTTGGCAACAAAACAAGGAATTATGATACTAGTGGGTTTCGAGTCAGCAATATACATGTTACCTAACTGGCTTCCTCTAAGGACAATTTTCTTGTTCTTGGTGTCCTTCACCCTATAATGATCTACATAGCATTTGACCGAGAACTGTTTATCACAGACCTGGCTAATGCTAAGTAAATTGTAGTGTAGTTCTTTGAGTATGGAAGGTTCAAAGCCACGAACTACCTATCCTTATACTTTAACGCCTCTTGAGGACTGAGCTTGTGTGTGTACATTGCATTTGGGATATTTTCACTCATGTGGGGGATTGTTGGAATTGTTAATGATTTTTAATTTTATTTTGTAATATTAAATATCATATGATCGATCTACGTTCCAAGTAGATGATCGTGGTATATTTACTTTTTCTAAACCGATTTCCAGTGAGTAGAAAATAGTGAATTGAAGTTAGTCACTTAATTGTGGATTAATAAGGGATGACTATCACACATTGATTGATGAACTGTCATTGTTCAAGTATATAAGCAGTTTTCATTATTCATGTAATAATTAATGGCACATGTGAATGGGCTTAAAGTCCACGCGCACGCACACGCGCGTGCTGCCGCCGCCCTCCCGCCTTGCCTCGGCCTCGGCCTCGGCCGCGAGCCGCGATCCATGGACCATGGACCTTGACCTTGATCTTGGATCTTGGATCTTTGGGTGGTCTTTGGGCCGGGTCGTGGGCTTGGTTTTGGGCAAGATCAAGATCTTGGACTTGGATCTTGCATCTTGGCAATTGGTCTTTGGGTGGTCTTTGGGCTGTTCTTTGGGCTTGGTCTTGGGCAAGGCCTGGGCTAGGCCTTGGCCTGCTTAAAGATTTTTTGGACTAGCTCAACAATGTATTTGGGCTCGTATGTGCACAAAAGGATGTCCAGGTACATCCCTCGAGCGGTTAAGGAGCTGAATATAGTCCAGGTAGATCCTGACTGTTCAAATTCAGCCAGTACTCGACTGTAACCTCCCAGGTGTAATGAAGAGGAGTAAATGGCAGGTTTTGAATTTCGAAACTCCTGAGATTAATGCAGCATAAATGACTGTATTATGACAGCCATTAGTGGCTTTGTTTAATCCCTGCAGAGTGAGTTGCCCTATAAATAGGCATGCATCTCATTTGCATCTGACACACGAAAATCAAAAAGCTTTCTACATACTATACTCTGCATTTCGTAAGTCAGCTTTGTCCTCACTTTATTCCAGTTCGTCGGAGCTCGTAGGTTTGTGGTGCTACAACCTCCGAGATGCTACGCCGAAACGAGAGCACTACCGGGGCGTATTTTGTCATGCGGATAGAGGACTCCTCGACTTGGCAATAGTTTACGGTTTTACTACTTTCGTATAATTCCAATTCAGTTTCCAGTTGTAATTTCTGTTTTTTTTTCCATGTTGTAATTTTTCATTTCCAGTTGTAATATATTTTTTCGCCCGGCAAGTTTCACGAAGTAATTTCCAACATGTAGCTGGTGGAAACTCGGGACTACAATGTGATAATATGTAACAACCAGAGAAGACTTATATGAGCTAGGGAAGGATGGAAAGGTTGTAGGGTTTATGATCCGGTAGAAGCTGAAGCCCTTATAGCACAAATGTGGTAACTGGTTTTGATTCTTCATATATATCATTTCGCGAAGCCATAATTTTTCAGTTCTTCCTATATTGGATATTTCTCAACTGATATGGTACATCATCACGAGTCAAAAGGTTGACATAGCAAGAGTCATCTCTAACAAAATCCATAATCACCGCTGAGACAAATGCAAGAAAAAAAACTAATTAGAGGCCTATTTATAGTATTCCTAGCTAGCTAGAACTAATAATTGGTTTATGTTAGTCAGCAAATGTTACAATTCCATCACAGTTCCACCTGAGTGATACGGAAAGGAGACATATCAATGATGCATTAATTGATAGATATTGTGGAAAGACACAGCCATGTCGAGTTGAACAAACTGATGCACCACCTGCTATAGCTTGCTTTTGATACTCTCGCATCCTTGCATGTTTCATACACAGGTGGAATGTGGATGATGCCCAACTTAGAGCTAACATTTTTTTAAATGATGAATCTTTGCGCAGGTTGGAGTTAAAAATTCATGTCCTCCCGTGTGATTATATATATGATGACTTATTAATTAAAGGCGTTTTATTTGCATATGTCATGGCATGTGGGCAGGCCATTTTACCCATGATGTGGTAAGTCATGCTCAGGTGATGTTGGTGGTGCCATTGCTACTGGTGGAAGTGATGCTGGAGGAAATGGTGGAAATCAAGACATATATCATGGTGATCAAGAGGAGAAATTAGAAAAAGAAAAAGAAGAAGAAGAAGAAGAAGAAGAAAGTGAAGAAGGAATCAGGGAAGAGGAGCACTTTGAAGGAAATGATAATGAATGAAAGATGGTAGTTCTGCGGTCCACCAAGAATGTACTCGGTGAATATACATCAAGTTAAAATGTACTTAATTTCCACCGTTAGATTAATTGTAACTATAATGAAATCAATAGTACTAAATCTTAGCCATATGTATATTGTAATATAGTACAAGTATTTTGTTAGAGTCGTACTTTTAGAATTGAAATTACGTATTTAACCTTTTATTTTTTATATTAAAAAATAAATTTCACACCTACATAATTTTTTTATTTTTTCCAATTCAAGATTTTTTATTTATGAATTTGTCTATATTCCACTACGGAATTTTGAAAAACCTAAAAATAAAAATCCTGAAAAATTCGAAAAATGCAAAAATCTGAAAAAATAAAAATTCTGAAAATTCCGGAAAATTCCAAAAATTTAAAAAATCTGAAAAAAGCAGAAATTTTATTTTTAAGAAAAATTATCTTGAACATTAATATTGAAAATCAGATCCTTTATTTAAAATTCAAAAATAAAAATAAAAAAATCTGAAAAATTTAAAATAAAATTTTGAAAATTCTGAAAATAATAATATTAAAAATAAGAACTTTTACGTTTTATTTTGAATTTTAAATAAAAGATCTGATTTTTAATATTATTATTCCAGATAATTTTTTTAAAAAAATAAAAATTCTGATTTTTTTCAGATTTTTAAATTTTCCAGAATTTTTAGAATTTTTATTTTTACTTTTTATTTTCGAATTTTAAATAAAAATTCTGATTTCTAATATTATTCCATATATTTTTTTAAAAAAAAAAAAGTTCCGATTTTTTTGTCAGATTTTTAAATTTTTCAGAATTTTTTATTTTTACTTTTTATTTTCGAATTTTAAATAAAAAATTCTGATTTTTAATATTATTTCATATCTATTTTCTTAAAAACTAAAAGTATTTTTTTGTCAGATTTTTTAAATTATCCAGAATTTTCAGAATTTTTTTTATTTTTTACTTTTTATTTTTCAATTTTAAATAAGAGATTTGATTTTTAATATTTATTCCAAATAATTTTTTCTTAAAAAATAAAAGGTCCGAATTTTTTTCCAGATTTTTTAATTTTTTTTCCTAATTTTCCAGATTTTTTTTTTATTTTTTTTAGAATTTTTCAGAATTTTTTTTACTTTTCAGAATATATATAAAAATATAATCTACTACAATTATAATATATGTGGTTAAGATTTAGTACAATCATTTATAATAAATTTACTATTCATCCAATGGTTATAATTAAATACATCTTAAGGTGGTGTATGTTAACCAAATACAAGGAAGGGTGAACCCTAGAATTCCGATGAAAGATTGGCTGAAAGCTCACCAAACATATGTAAAACTTCCAAGCTTTCAGTCTTTAAGCTTATTCCAATTACAGTTATCTAGATTCCGCTTTTTTTTTCTTTTTTTTTTTTCTCTTTCCTGGATATTTTGAATTTGTGTTTTGATTGTGGGATGTATTTTGGGGTTTCTAAACATGTCTTGTTATGTGGGATACATTTTTGCACACAAATTTTGTTTGACTTGGACGGGTACTTTCGAACAAAGTTTAGTTTGTTCGATTAATGCTTTGAATATTTGGTGGTTGGTAAATTTATATATATATATATATATATATATATAGGGATTGACTATGGTGGAAACACCCTTAATGGTGAAATGTAGAAATCAATTGCATTATTAAGTAATTTCATTGCATATTTCTTATTATTCGTGATCAAACCTGGCCGCTAAGATACGCAATAAATAATGCAATAAAAATACATAAACGATATAATTCTACCGATCTACAACCGTTAGATCACTAATATCAAATTACTACAAAAGCTTTCTAGATTTCACATGAATTAGTTTTCATATGATCTTTTCCTATATATATATATATATATATATATATATATATATATATATATATATATATATATATATATATATGTCCCGGGATATCCTTCCCTTATTGGTGTCTTACCTAATACTGGTTGTAGGGGTACATAGATGGAAGGTTCTAGATCCTTCTAGGGGTAGTAAGATCCTATTAGATGTCTTATCTTATCTAGGAATCCTATGTATGGAAAGACTCTCATTGTAATGCCTATATAAAGGCCCCTCTATCAGTGTTATGATTACAATTGATTAACTCTTATTTACATTCTTTTACTTTCTCTTGAAACACGTTATCAGCACGTAGCTCGAGAAAATCTTACAAATTCCGAAAAAAAATCGGCCATTAACCCTAGCCGACCACCGCCGACAAACGTCGATCACAGCTGATCACTGCCTGAACCCTGCCGGACCTCAGATCTACTCAGACCGATCACATACGATCACTACCGGAATCCTACCGGACCTCAGATCTACTCAGACCGATCACAGCCGATCACTGCCGGACCCTTGCCGGAACACCGATCGACCCAGATCGACCACATCCGATCACCGCCGGACCCCTGCCGGAACACCGATCGACCCAGATCGACCACTGCCGCATCTTGCCGCATGCCACCGCTTCCAATTTGCCCAGACCATGATCGATCCTAACCGGTACCGACCGCAACTTGCCTGTGCCGATCAGATCCCATCCGGTGCCTGCCGATCCAGCCCAGTCGTGACCGCAACTCACCTGTGCCGACCAGATCCCGTCCGGTGCCTGCCAATCCAGCCCAACCGCGACCGCAACTCGTCTGTGCCGACCAGATCCCGTCCGGTGCCTGCCAATCCAGCCCAACCGCGACCGCAACTCGTCTGTGCCGACCAGATCCTGTCCGGTGCCTGCTGATCCATCCCAACTGCGACCGCAACTCGCCTGTGCTGACCAGATCCCGTCCGGTGCCTGCCGATCCAGCCCAACCGCGACCGCAACTCACGGCAAGTGATCCTGCTCGACGCCGATCCGAACACCGCGATCCAACCTAACCGCGATCCGACCAGCCTCCACTGGGCCCGTTCACGCTGAAAGTCGCGATCTGGCCCAGTCAAATGGCCTCGACCTGGCCGTAATCTCGGACCAAAGACCCGAACATCAACTTAATTTATTTTCTGAAACTGCCAAAATTGCGCCCCCAGCTTCACGTCATCGCATCAAGTACCAATCAGTAGATCGAAGCACACCACAAATTCATCCATATCACGTGCCTAATTTAATAATCGAGGTAATTATCTGAATTTGTCCCTATTCAATTCTCTGTTTTGGGAATTTATTTTGGGGGACATGGGTTATTGGGTTCTTTATCTCCCACGCTACTTTGCGGTGGATGAGACCGCGAGAGAATTCGATATCTCTGCGTGTCGAAGAAAACTATGTGACGATCCTCGGGGAGTCACGAAATTGTTGAAAGTCGATACTTGTGGTTGTTGCATACACCATGTATCTGGCTGCGATTTTATATCGCTGTTTTTGTCGACTTTACTAAACAACAATTAAGGGAAGTACATAGAGTAACGGTTATGTTACACGCTTTTAAAAGCATCGATTGTGACCGTTTACATTGTCACTGAAAATCCAACAAGACTAACTTCCTCTTGTTTATATCTTGTAGATGGCACAAAGCTCCAATATTCACCCGAAGTTCGACATCCTTAACCATGCTGGTAATGAGTACCATAGGTGGGTCTCAGACATTCGCTTGGCGTTCGTCGGTAAGAGATGTACTACACCATCTTTCCCTCTAATAAGCCTACCGCTCAAGAACCGAGCGAGGAAACCAAGGCCAATGCAATGATGTACTTGCGTAGACATATACATCCGTTGTTGAAAAAGTGTTACATGAATTTGCAAACCCCCAAAGAACTATGGGATACACTCGAACAACGGTTTAATAATGTGCATGATCAGCGCTTCCCTGAATTGCAACTTCAGTGTGAGCAAATCCGGTTTTTGGATTATGCGAATGTGGAGGCCTATAACCAAGCCATCCTAGATCTTCGTGCTGATCTTAGTTTTTGTGGTGTCAAGAAGTCTGATCAAGACTTGATTGAGAAGACTCTTAACACGTTTCCCGTGGGAGCAAGTGTGATTGCTGATCAGCTGCGCATTGCCCATGAGGAAGGGAGAATTAAAAATTTTAGTGACCTTATCTCCCATCTCGCGAAAAGAGAAAGGCACCATGAGATCATTCTCAACAGCAATGCGCCCCCAGCTGGTACGAAGCCGATTCCGGAAGTGAATCAGGCTACCCACAGGAAGGCACTACGACAAGATAGAAAAGGCAACACTACTCAGTTTTTGCAAGCACCACGGGTGCATGACCCGAGCAAGCGAGGGAAAAGACGAGGCCGTCGTTCCAATGTGTGGAAGAGGCAAGGTGGCTCGGCCACGGGTCCTAGTGGAGCCTAATCACGTGGACCATCTCCTACCGCCGGGATTGGACCCACTCCAAAGGAAGGCCGGAATCGCTATACTTGTGGCTCAAAGAAGCATACTTACCGCAATTGCAAGGCGCCAAAGAACATCCAAGCCTACCAGAAGCACTATAAACAGTACTTGACTCAAGAGTCAAAATACATGGAGGAAGATAATGATAATACGGAGGTGAACCATATTGAGATCCCTCCTCTCACCATTGCGGACAAAGACCAACATTTGGATGTTGCTGACTTTAACTAGATCATTATAGTTTGACTAGTTTTTACGCTTTGGTTATGTTTTGTCTTGTTTCTAGTTTTCTTTCGAGAACTACTTTGGGATTTTCTATGAATGTAATAAAGGTGGCCATGATGAATAGAATTCTTTTAGTTGCTGTGATTGTGCAAAAACGAATTTTATTTTTCCCTTCAAAAGCATGTTTCGTTTATTACAAAACAATTGCTCAGTAAAGAATTGCTTGGTTAATTTGATACATTGGTGGATTTCATCAAAATTTTTGACAAAGGCTAGGCGCATCCTCCTTGGTATTTGTTTATTCTTTGAAAGTTCAAACGGAATCAGTGGTTTTTAAACAGCCTTAGCTGTACCGATATTTCTACTTTATCTGCAAGTCTACCAAGTTGGAGTTACCAAAAGGATCATTAGTCGAGATATAAATCGAACACCCAAATACATTTTGAAGTGTTTAAACGCTCCTATGGCCATCATTTCCATAGTATTGTATCAACAATAATGTCTTTGAAAAAGGTTTCAACCTTGCTCTATCACTCAACAATATGGAAATACCAAAATAGCAACTTCAAACGAGCACTTCGATCCGAGTTTAATTTCAGAAAGTGCACGACCTATGGACATAAAGATACGGAAGTCTAGTTTCCAGAAAAACTAACCGTTCATCCATAGACTTCTTAACGAAGGAGTTATTGTTGTTTTAGTGAATAAAGGTCAATATACACGGAAATTATTTCTAGCGATTGTTCTAAACTTTGATCCTAACCAACTTGGTCGAATTTCCCCAAACTCGAAGTTAATGAGTTTTCACTATGTCTTTCATCACAAGACTAATCGAGTTTCATGTCTTATTGTAGATGTCTCGTGGCGAAATTGAGTGCCTTGCTGACAGTGGAACAACGCACAATATTCTTCGTAATAGGCAATTATTTAAGGATATTGTGCCATATATATCCTCAGTGACAACAATGATTGGTTCCTCCCAAGTAATTCAAGGGAGGGGACCTGCTCATTTCTTACTACCTAATGGTACGCATATTAAAAATACTCTCTATGCCCCAAGAGCAAACCGAACCTTGCTAAGTTTTAGGGACATCCGTGCCAACGGTTATCACTTTGATATACACTGTGAGAATGTGATAGAATTTTTGTGTGTTACTCTGGCAGAATGCGGACGATGCCGCGTTCTCGAGAAACTTTTGAGTCTAACTAGTGGATTATACCAGACTACAATAAGGGTTATTGAATACTACGCTGTGAGTCATGAACTTTGTGATTCTGAAGCATATCAACTATGGCATGACCGACTCGGTTACCCTGCACGCGATATGATGATTCGCATTTTGAAAACCTCACACGATCATCCATTTTTTCAAATCCAGAAAATGATTGGAAGCACCACTCGATATCGGTATTGATGTGAGTGAGTCTGATACCGTATCAACGGGATTAAAGATCGCACACCCAGATAAGGTTGACGGTCCATCTTTCATAAATCCCAAGGCTTCCGTGGCAATTTCCAATGCCCATAAATCGTTTTGTAAAGCCTGTTCACTAGCAAGGTTGATACATCCTCCGTCCTTTGCTAAAGACTCAACACAAAATATTAGCTTCTTACAAAGAATTCAAGGGGACATTTGTGGACCTATTCAACTAGAGTGCGGACCATTCAGATACGTTTATGGTTGATGCATCGACGCGATGGTCACACGTCGCTCTGCTATCCACAAGAAATGTTGCATTTGCTAAACTCCTAGCACAAATCATCAAGTTACGGGCTAACCACCCCGACTTTCCAATCTCGTCAGTAAGATTGGACAACGCTGGTGAGTTCGCGTCAAAGTCCTTTGACGACTATTCAATGTCGATTGGGATTGAAGTTGAACATCTCATCCCCCATGTTCATTCGCAGAATGGCCTTGCTGAGGCTATGATTAAGCGGTTACAGCTTATCGCCCGAGCATTGTTATTGTGCACCAACTTGCCGATTTCTGTCTGGGGTTATGCAATTTTGCATGTGGCTATACTTATTCGCTTTCGACCCACTGCCAATCAACCGTTTAGTGCGTACCAGTTGGTAACTGGATATGAGCCTGATATTTCACACTTATGCATTTTTGGTTGTGCAGTCTATGTGCCAATTACGCCTCCACAGCGTATTAAAATGGGTCCGCAAAGACGATTAGGTATATACGTTGGATATGAATCGCCTAAAATTATCCGCTATTTGGAACCTTTGACAGGAGATCTATTTACTGCAAGATTTGCAGACTTTCACTTTGATGAGACAAACTTCTCATCGTTAGAGGGAGAGAGGAATCGAACGATTCCAGTTGAACGCCAGGAAATTGTCTGGTGTGCTACCTCTTTGCCTCATCAAGATCCCCGCATGGCTCAATCCGAGATGTAAGTGCAACGTATTCCCAATCTTCAGAAAGTTGCGTATTCGATGCCCAATAGCTTTACTGATACTGTGAAAGTGATAAGATCTACCATTCCCGCTGCGAATGTTCATATAGGTTATAAGTCCCAGTTATAGGGCAAGGTTCAGCCTCCCAAAGGAATGATGCCCCGGCATCGACCTTAGTGGTGGGATGGCTGCTTCGGCTGCTCTTTGTTAGGTGTATTTTTATGCGTGTTCATATCATTATTTTATATCCATCTTGAGCCTAAATCAGCATAAATGAGCTTTTAATGCATTATTTTTATATGTTTTGCAGGAAATCGGAGTCCGGAAGCCAAAACGATTTAAAAAACGGCGAAAATAATAGCTTTAGTCATGAACACAGACACACTAAGTGAACCGCAGACACGAAGACAACCAAATAACGAATGCAGATATCAGATGCATGCAAGACACAACAAGTGAGCCGCGGCCCAGAAAGCGCAAAAACACGCCTGCTTCTAACAAATGTGCTGAATTTTATAAATGGGCCTGGGATATGGGCTTTTGTTTTTTGGGTGGTGCCGTGAGGATTTTATTTCCTGGGGGATGAGAAACCTACTGAGGGATAAAGAAGGCAGGATAAAAAGGCACAGAATTAGAGGAGAAAAAGGAGGGGTCGGCGGAAAAGAAATAAAGGAGACAGAGTTGGTCGGCGGGTGAAGAAATCAAGGGGAACACAAGGAGGAGATTTGTGGGCGACGACAAGACCACGGATCCCTACGGTTTTTCTGCATCTTAGTTTTTAGATTTATTCGAGTAGGATTTTGATTGTATGCAATTTAAGCGGTTTGATTATTTATTATTATTTCGATTTACTCGTTATTCTATTGAATTGGATTCTTCTACATTGCTTAATGCTTTTTAATTATCTCCAACAGCTTAATTTGTTTTGAATGTCTTTATGGATTCTAGATGAAATTTAGGCATAGTTGTTAGACGAATCATAATTTTCGTGAGATAGGGATTTACTCATGCGAATTGTAGGCGTTATTGTGGGAAATCTTGAACTGCTTTTAGCTATTAATTATCCGATTCGAATAGGGATATATCGAGTTAGTAATTCGTAGTATTTTCTATCGACCTTGGAAAGGCTTTAGAATAATTTAGGAATTCCCGCTTACAATCAATTGAATAACAGTGAATTGAATCGAATAAATATCATTCCCGATTGTTTGAGGTGAAAATCATAATCCTACCCCTTATTAGTATTATTATTATTATTAGTACTATTATTTACTTTCTGCAATTATTTTAGATATAAACTCTTTTTAATTGTTCTTCAAATAAAATTGTGAGTTGACTATATTTTGGTACTTAGTGAAATCAGTCCTCGGGGGAACGATACTTTACTTATCACTTTATTACTTGTTGACACCGTGCACTTGCGGCATACTGTGAGGGATTTTCCCGCAACACTCTTATCCCTGCTAGAAAGAGGGGGAGGCCAGTGGGGTAGAAAGGATACCGAACCTTCAAAGAGAAGAGGAACGGAGGCACCAAATCCTCTCATTATCGACACAGTGACTCCGTCACACGAGATTATCTCTGACTACGGATATGTCCTCGAATCAACAATGAAAAAATCGACGGATGCGTCGTAAACATTTTTGATGTCAGAGAATAAAGAAATCTCGATGCAATGTACGAGTGAATATGTACTATTGGACAGGACGTCCATGCTAGTCGATGATGCTTTTGCCTTCTCCATCGCTCAAGAAATTATTAAAGACGGTGATGCTGAGCTGCGCTCGGTTGCTGAATATCAACGACGAGCCGATTGGTCGAAATGGAAAGATGCAATGCAAGCTGAACTAGACGCAATGGCTAAACGCTGTTAAATTTAACAGCGGTACCTTTAACAGCGGTCCCGAAAATCGCTGTTAAAGTGGCTCCAGAACCGCTGTTAAATGTTGTTTTTGTAGTAGTGTTAACTCCTTTGCTGTTAAATTTAGAATTTAACGGCGGTTTTTATACAACCGCTGTTAAATTTAATAGCGGTCCCGAAAATCGCTGTTAAAGTGGCTCCAAAACCACTGTTAAATGATGTTTTTGTAGTAGTGTTAACTCCTTTGTCGTGCCTCAAACGTGAATATTTTGTTTCTTTTAAATATAAAACCCTCAACCTTAAAGAAAAACAATGAATCTTTCACATATCTATAGGATAAGAGAGCATTCATTTTCATATTATGGTTCTATCTAAGTTGGGAATGAAAACTTGTAAAGAAAAAAATTCAAGTGGAATCGTAGGTGATAAGATGAGAAATGGAAAAAAATCATCTTAATAGTCAAAGTGAAAAAATAAAATAATAAAAAAAGATGAAAAAAGAAAAAGAAAAAGAAGAACAAGATAAAAGCAAGAAAATCACCAAAGAGGGTTGATAATATGTGAAAAAGGAATGAAAGTTATTTCTATATATTTGTGTCACTTCCAATGTCCAGACTTTAATCGACAGCAAAAAGTCGTCGGCTAAAGCCGATAACCGTCGGCTAAAGTGGCCGATCATCGGCTAAAAGTTGGTTGGCCGAGGTGGGTCGGTTAAAGTTTAGCCGACGGAAAAGACAGGAGGTCGTCGGCTATATGTTGGAGTTTAGCCAACGACTAAATTATTGTCGGCGAAACTTTATCCGTTTTAACCGATGGCGAAGATATTGTCGACTAAACTCCAACTATTTTAGCCGAAGACTCCATTGTTTTCGGCTAAAGTATAATAGTTTTAGCCGACAGTCAATCTGTTGGCTAGAGTGCTTTTTATGTTTTAAAAAAAAAACTTTAGCCGACGGTTTGTGCAAATATTGCCGGCTAAAGTCCATTTAAAAAAATATTCAAATTTTGAGATCCCTAAATCTGTTCAGACTTAACTTGTATATTCAAAGTATACGGTACATCACCATGCATCACAATCACCATACATCAATATACGAAAAGCATAATTTATACACCAACATTATAAAAATCACACCATATCAATATATCACGTAGTAACATCATGAAAATCACTATAAATACCGATATTAACGAATACGAGTCTAAATAAATAAATATTAACATTAATATGTTTATATACCAATGTCACATCATTTACCTTCGCCATCGAATAAACTCTAGATATAACAGTCTTCATCGAAAGAAGCATCAACTCACGTGACCACATCGGGTGGCTATCACTTTCTATGTGCGTCATCTGGATATTAATTAAGGTGAATGTCATAATTCATCTATAATTTTTACATATTTATATAAGAAAATTACATAAACAGTAATTAAACACTTACCCATTGTCCGAAATAATCTGCAAATGTTTCATTATGGAATTTAATATCCCCATTCACGACATCACATGAAAGATGAATGTCTTTCCAGTATTGAACTTCTGGACATTTAAGCAATATCCACAATGTGAAATTCTTAGCTCGTAAGGTTGTAAATGGCAGTCAGGTAATCTTTCTTGAACTTCAACTTCATTGGTAATGATGGAGAGATTAAATTGCACTGGAGTGGTTGACATAGGCTCGGATGTGGGATCCACCGCACCCATATAAAACTTGGTATATGTTTCACACACCCAAGCAAGATATGCTCCGGCTATACATCTTTTAGGTGCAGACTTATTAGTCACAGAATCCTTGTAGTTACCAAGTTGCCTTTCTATTGAAAACATCCACGTGTAGTGGACCAGACATGTTAGTAAAAATTGGCGAGGAAAATGGATCATGAGGTGAGGCATGAGATCGAAAAAATTTGGTGGGAAGATCCTCTTAAATTTGCATAAGATATAAACGATCTCCTTTTGCATTAGTCGGAGATCCGACTTCCTTACTTCCCTAGTGTATAACTTTTGAAAAAACCTGGCTAATGATACACAAGGCTCGACCACCTGTTTGGAAATATATGGACGAACAAACACTGGAAACATACGTTGTAAGAGGATATGGCAACCATGGCTCTTCAATCTAGTTAACTTGTTCTCCTTGAAGTTAACACACCCCTTATATTTCCAGCATATCGTGTGGGATACCTAGCAACCTTCACCCACGAAAAAATCTCAACCTTTTGCTCACGGGTGACAATTAAGCTTCATTCGGCATTTTGTTTCCCCTTTCAAAAATATTTTTTCTATGTGCATCACATCTATTTAGTTCCTAATCGACAACTTACTCAAATAAGGTAGATTCCATAATATACTTTTGTGGTACCAGTAGTTATACCTGTCTAGTCTTTCGGGAGTTGCGGCTACTATATTAGGTTGGTCAATTGCCTATAATCATACTCATTTAGCATGCCAAAATTTCCTCACCAGTCCACTCCCATGGTGGATCACCCATCACTTCAGCCCCATCAAATGCTGCAGCATCCGTACGTCAGACATGCATCCTCTCAAGCCATTGACGGTGACACATTCTGATAACCTTCCGACAATGATACCTTGCGCAGTCTGCATTCAAGCACACTGGACATCCTCTATATCCACTAATAACAGACCAGGACAGCATCCCCTACATAGGAAAATCACTAATGTTGCCGGTATGCATAGCACGTAAGTAGAACATCTCATGTGAGTAACTGTTGGAAAAAATATCAGCCTTGTGTTTTGATAATTGCCCATACAACATAGTTCTCCAAAGTCAGCATTTAGGTCTAACTATGGAAGTTGTTAGGAAACTTCATACAACTTGTCCATACAACAAAAGATCTTCCACCATATTCAGAAGTCCGTTCCTATAGCGCTTTCATCATTATATATTAAGAGATGATGAAGTTGGATATATCAAGCATGCTGTAGGTATTTTACTTAGGAAAAGTAAAACACATATCCAAGAGGACTAAAGAAAAACTTCAAACCTTTGTGAAAGAAACATTATTTATTCACAAAGTATTCACCATTAAAAGTAGCATTTAATGCTAATAGGATAACATTTGATGCAGCCGAAGAGACTACAGTCTAAACAGTGTGAAGAGCATTTAATGCTAGTAAAAAAGAATATTTGAAGCATTAAATGCGAATCGCCTTTAATTTAAACATTCTGAAGCCTCCAATTAGATCAGTCTCAATCTCACCAACCGGTCAACGACTATATTGATAATGGATCTATTTCCAAGGTTAAAAATAGCCCGAAGCAAGAGGACATTACCAACTGAGCACATTATCTCGCGTAATACATCTGACGCACTAGCTCTGGCAATCTGAATATCAAGATAAAAAAGAGCAGTCTATTTTCTTGAGCATACAACATCCTCAACAGAAGAAATATACAGTACTCAGCACAAACAACACAATGTACAGCAAACACTCATCAAAGCATACAACTTGTAATACCCGGTTGTAATTCAGTCATTATCATTCAGTAATTGTCACTTGTTAATAATCATTCATCATCCACATTCATTCATTCGTGTTCACCGTTCGGAATAACTTCGAGTCGTGTATCGATATTGTTCATTGTTTCAACCTTGTTTGGAAATCGAGACAAGAATATTATCTAGATTGTTGTAATTGATTCATTAGTCGATGTTGACATTGGAGTTCATGTCATTTCAAATCTCCTCATTGTTCAAATCGTGCTATTGTTGGGCGAATCCTTGTAATCATTGCTTGGAACCACCGTTTTGGGGTTTCCGCACTTCCATTTCATGTTATTATTTCTCAAATATTGAATCCTATTGCTTTTATTCTCTTTCCGGGTCGTTTTTCGTCATTTTAGGACCCGATTGGTGTGCGCCGCGACACAAGGGAGTGTGCGCCGCGGCACGCGCATGTTGCAGTTTTTGGCCGACCCTTCAGATCGGGCCGCGGCTCGCCGGCCGGCCGCGCACGCCTGCCGAGCCACAGGCAAATTTACGCCTTGTGCCGCGGCACACTGCCGAGCACTGGGGCAGATTTGTGGCCCTGTGCCGCGGCACACTTAGACCATGCCGCGGCACACAGTACAGACTTCTTTATAACTACGTTTTGTTGATGAGAACAAGCACATTTCTTCATTTCACTTCTTCCTCTCTTCCTTGGGGCGATTTTGGGCGATTTTGGGGTGTTTTAACATCATCAAAACTCAGTGATTTTCATCTTCTTCAAATTGTAATGTGGATCAATAACATATTTGTGGATTCTTCATTCTAATCTAAGGTAACTTCTCCAACCCTTGAATTCAATTTTGAGTTGGAGCATGATGTTTTGAATGGTGTAATCATGAATTGTGATGGATATACGTATGATTATGAGTTTTTATGAGTTATCATCGGATTGTTGGAAGTTTTTCTCAAGAACACTTTGAAGGTTGACTTGGAATTGAGATTTTCGATTTAATGTTATCGTAAACTCGATTTGAGTATTCCTATTGGATTATCGATTGTATTGATGGTGTTTTTGGTGGTTTGGACCATTCAATAGAAGTTGGTTTTCGACACAAATGGGATTAGTTGTTTATAATAGGAGTTTGTTTTCAAGGTGTTTGTCGAAATGCCTCAATGAGTTTAGATTTATTGTATCGACATCTTAAGTTGGTTATGATCGCTTTTGGTTCGTATATTAAGCAAGTTGTTGATAATTGTGCTATTTAAGGTTGTTCGAGCGACTGGTAGTTTCCCTTAGGACGTTGTTCGAGAGAGGACGTATCATCACCGGTGTCAAGGTAAGTTGATTCTTACTCGGTTAAAGGGATATTCATTCCTTATGTTGTTGTTCATTCATACATGTAATTCACTCATAATATATCATTCATGTCGACCTGTATTTCATCAACTAATCATATAACTCACAATGAACGATGGTTCCAAATCATCTCATTGAGCCATCACTCGTTGTATCATTACGTCATCTTGGTGAGTCGTTTCTCCATCCTTGTCGGATTCATTTAATTATCTCTCTTTTTGGTCGCTTTTGTTCTTATGACCTTCCGGGATTGTATTACGTTGCCGGGTGGCGTATGTGTGAAATTTTTAGTCAGGCACACTATTGTCATGTGTATATGCGGGACTCCGGACACATTGGACCGTGCACACGGTAATGTGTATATGAGGGACTCCGGACACATTGGACCATGAGACTAATTAGGCCAATAGCGGGCGTATATGCGGCTCTCCGGACACTCGGCTACTTGTGCACTTACACATTCCATTCGGGCGTACTATGATGCTCATAATTCAACTCAATTCATTAATTCATTCATGTGATTGTTGTATATCGTTCAATTCTTGAGGATTGTTGTTCTGTTTAACTGAACCCGTTGGGGATTATTGTTTTTAGGTCATGGCAAGGCGAAAGCACAGGGAGAGAATGTTGACGGTGAGGAGTCCCAGTGATACTAATAGGGGCCCCCAATCTCTCCATTTATTCATGTTGTCTTTTTATGTATTTTCCGCTGCAGTTCCGTTTGAACTATATTTTATTCAGTGATGTATATTTTATCTTCACATGAAATATACATGTATTTTGTTTTTCCTGGGTGTGTTGTAATTGAAACTCCTCATCGAAGTACTTGTTGATGTAATGTGTTTCAGTACTACATTTACCTCGTGTAATTCATTCATTTTTACTTGCCTGGAGGGTCCTAGTCGGGGGTCCACGACACTGTAATATCCGCCTAGTTTGGGGTGTTACAGAGTTGGTATCGGAGTGTGGTTTTGAATACTACATTCCGAGTCATGTCTCATTTAAAATCATCATTCATCAGACTAGTATCATTGGACTTTCACGTCACGTGTGACCTGTGCAATCTCGGAGCCCCTCAGACCGAAGGAACTGTAAGATTTCTGATGCCATGGTATAGTTTCTGGCAATAAGAATCACTCATTCATCATTCATCAGTTAATAATCCTCAATCATCAGTTTTATTTTGATCATGTCGATCATGTTAACTCATTAATCACTCAGTTCATTTCATTACTCAGTTGTTGATCTTGAAGATCATATCATTAATCTTGTTAACTTATTCAAGATAATCATTTCAAAAATTTCATCGGATAATCATGTCATGTCAGTTGATGTGCTCATTTTTATCATCTCATAATTCAATCATAATGTGATATTCATGTGGAATCTATAATTATCATGTGTTCCTACCTTAAGTATGGATCGAGCTGGCAGAGGACGCAGGGGAGGAGGCCGCGGTGCGGGCCGAACCCCGAGGGCTCGTGTTAATACTCGTGCGAACGCGAGGAATGATGTGAATTCATCGAGCAGCGATGCCGCCACTCATTCTCCTGGAAATGATCATTCACTGTCAGGGAGTCGTACCCGGGACACAGCTCAATCAGAAGGTGTCCGAGTCGATCCTCTCACTTTCATGCAGGGCATGATGGCCCAAATGACTGAGATGGCACGTCTGATGGAGACGATGCAGAACTCGGGCTGCTCGAATCAACAGCCCTCTCGCCGCCACCTCGAGGCGGGAGAGGATCGGCAAAGATCATCAATGACATCTCTCGCCAGAGGCCGTCTACTTTCGAGGGCTCATCTGAACCGGCGGACATCATTTATTGGCTGGAGCATTTCGAGAAATTATTCGCTATGGTGGAGTGTCCCGAGGGACACAAAGTTTTAGTCGCGGCTTACTACCTGGGTAAGAGAGCTCACTCGTGGTGGCTATCTCTGAAGCCCACCGACGGAGATTGTACGTGGGACCGGTTCAGAACTTTCATGATGGAAAGATATTACCCGGCCCCACTCAGGGAGGCCAAGCTGTCAGAGTTACTCAGTCCCGACCCCTCAACGAAAGATGACGTTCTCGCCATTGCCAAGAAATTCCAGGAGCTACTTCCTTTCCCCTCATCTATCATCCACTCAGAGGTTGAAGCCTCGCATGCGGATGCAGTTGCTTAATCACAATTGCACGACTCTATCCGAAATCATCGAGAAAACTCTTACGTATGAGCTTACTGCTAAGGAAATTACTAAGCGACAACCTTCATCGTCTTGCAAGAAATCAAAGAACCGTAATCAGTCTGAAGGCGGTCAGGCAACCTTCAAGAAGCCTCGTACGGGCTCTACTTTTTTAGAGCGACTTCCTACGACGCCTAGGCCTACAGAATCTCAGTCCCGAGCGGTGAGCTCGGCCATCACCTGTTACAACTGTGGTGAACAGGGTCATTTAAGCACGAAGTGTTTGAGGAAAACCGTCACGTGCAATAACTGTGGAATTGCGGGGCATAGGGCCCGTTTTTGCCGAAGGGACTCCAAACCCACTCCGGCGACATCTCAAGCCCCAAAACAGTCAGCGGTTCTTAATCAGGCCACTCAGTCCGTGCCGTTTAAGACGACGGGAGATAACAAAGGCAGAGCCCACAGCTATCAGATGGGAACGTCTGGTTCCGGGGTTGGCAAGCCCCGAATTTATGAGATGAAGAGAGTTGATGATCCGTAAGCCCGAGTGATCTCAAGTACACTCGAAATCCTATCTCAACCTGTATGTACCTTTTTTTATACTGGTGCATCACATTCATTCATTTCCGAGTCATGCTTGAGTAGACTTCCTCTGGATAGTGCTACTAATTGTGAGCCTTATATCATTAGACTACCTGATGGTAGGAGAATTATCGGAGATCGTGAGATTAAGAATTGTCCTATTCAGCTTCATGGCCGTGATTGGCCGGCAGATCTGATTGTGGTGGATTTACCTAAGACGATGTCATTTTGGGTATTGATTGGATGGATCGTCACGATGCCATCCTTAGTATCCGTAAGAGAATGGTCACTATTATTTCAGATGATGGAATCAAGTATGTTTTTCAGGGGAGTAACCCCAGCTGTTCCGGAAAGGTTATCAATGTGATGAAAGCAGTGAAATTACTCAGTCAAGGATGTATTGGTTATTGGTGCTATATGATCAAAATCGAGAAATCATCAGTGTCATTGTCATATATTCCAGTAGTGAGAGAATATGCTGACGTATTTCCAGATGAGTTAGTGGGTTTACCTCCACAGAGAGATGTGGAATTTACGATAGAGTTGGAGCCTGGTACGTCCCCAATATCAAAGGTACTGTATCGGATGGCCCCGACCAAAATGCAAGAACTGAAGAATCAATTGGAGGATTTGACCGAGAAAGGTTATATCCGACCGAGTGCGTCCCCATGGGGAGCACCGGTGTTATTTGTTAAGAAGAATGATGGTTCTTTTCGCTTGTGTATTGATTACCGGGAATTGAATAGAATGACGATCAAGAATAAATATCCCCTACCCCGTATTGATGATCTTTTGGATCAACTTCAGGGAGCTTCAGTATTTTCCAAGATTGATTTAAGATTTGGGTATCATCAGCTGCGAATCCGAGAGTCGGATATTGCTAGAACGGCATTTCGAAAGCGTTATGGTCATTATGAGTTTGTGGTAATGCTGTTTGGACTAACTAATGCACCTGCGGTATTCATGGAATTAATGAATCGAGTTTTCATCAACTATTTGGATCGGTTCGTGGTTGTCTTCATTGATGATATTTTGATTTATTCTTGTGACCGAGAGGAGCACGAATCTCACCTTCATCAGGTTCTCGACGTGTTGAGACGAGAGCAACTTTATGGAAAGTTTTCCATGTGTGAATTCTGGATGTCCGAGGTGACGTTTCTCGGACATGTAATTTCATCAAACGAAGTTCGTGTCGACCCTCAGAAGACGGAGGCTATTCGAGATTGGCAACCTCTGAAGAATGTTAAGGAAATCCGAAGTTTTCTTGGATTAGCTGGTTACTATCGGCGATTTGTGGAAGGATTTTCTAAAATCGCTCAACCCATGACGAACCTTTTGCGGAAGGATAAGAAATACACGTGGTGTGACGCATGTCAGCGTAGTTTTTAGGAAATCAAGAGTCGTTTAATTTCAGCGCCTGTCCTTTCCTTGCCACAAGGGACGGAGAGATTCGTGGTTTATAGTGACGCATCCAGTCAGGATCTCGGATGTGTACTCATGCATAATGGGAAAGTGATTGCCTATGCTTCACGACAACTGAGGCCTTATAAGGTCAATTATTCGACCCATGACCTGGAGTTAGCGGCCGTGGTTTTTGCATTGAAGATTTGGCGTCATTATCTTTATGGCGTCACCTGTCAGATTTTCACCGATCACAAGAGTTTGAAATATATATTTACTCAGAAGGAGTTAAATATGCGTTAGACACGGTGGCTGGAACTAATTAAGGACTATGATATCGAGATTCAGTGTCACCCGGGTAAGGCGAGTGTGGTCGCCGATGCCTTGAGCCGTAAGTCCATTCAGGAGCAGATGCTTGCTCGTTTAACTATTCAGAAGGAACTTCAGCAAGAATTACTTAGGCATGAGATTGAGGTTTGGTTATAGCGTGTTCAGGAATAGCTTTGTATGCTGTAGATTTCATCGCCACTTGAAGAGGCGATCATAGTGAATCAGGGTTCAGACCTATTTTTGCTACGTATTCGAGATGATGTGACTCAGGGGAAAGCCCCTGGATTTGTGGTCCACGAGGATGGATTTTTACGATTTAAGAACTGGTTAAGTGTTCTGGCGGATGACGAGTTGAAAAGCTCGATTTTGAGAGAGGCCCATCCTACCCCTTATTCTATTCATCCGGGGTCCAGCAAGATATACAAAGACTTGAAACAAAATTACTGGTGGAGTAATATGAAGCATGAAGTCGCCGAGTTTGTTTCGAGATGTCTCACCTGTCAACAAGTCAAGATAGAACATCAGCGACCAGAGGGTATGCTGAAACCGCTCCTTGTTCCAGAGTGGAAGTGGGAGGATATTTCAATGGACTTCATCACGAGTTTGCCGACGAGTCGCCATGGCATGAATATAATTTGGGTAATCGTGGATCGTCTAACTAAGTCAGCTCATTTTCTCGAGATTAAGGATACGTGGGGTCCCGAGAGACTTGCCCAGTTGTTCATCGAAGAAATAGTGAGATTGCACGGTACTCCTAAGAGTATCGTTTCTGATCGTGACGGCCGATTCGTGTCTCATTTTTGGAAATTAGTTCATCGTGCTATGGTAACTCAGCTCAATTTCAGCACAGCTTTTCATCCTCAGTCCGACGGACAATCAGAACGAACTATCCATACATTGGAGGACATGTTGAGTATGTTCTCGATTGGAAAGATGATTGGGAAGCCCAACTACCATTGATCGAATTCACGTATATTAATAGTTGGCATGCTTCGATTAAGATGGCACCCTATGAGGCCTTGTATGATCGTCATTGCCGATCTCCTTTGTGTTGGGATGACTTATCAGAATCAATCGGCACTGATCCCGATATGCTTATAGCTGCCTGCGAGAAGGTAGCTTTGATCAGGAGTCGTTTGTTGAACGCTCAGAGTCGACAGAAATCATATGCAGATAATCGTCGTCAACCATTAGAGTTCGAGACAGGTGACCACATGTTGGTCAAGGTTTCCCCGAATCGAGGTATCTTCCATTTCGAAAAATGTGGAAAGTTGAGTCCGAGATTTATTGGACCGTTTGAGATTTTGGATCGAGTAGGCAGTCTGGCTTATCGATTGGCTTTACCTCCGGCATTGAGCCGAATTCATAACATGTTTCATGTCTCTCAGTTGCGGAAATATATTGTCGACTCTAGTCACATACTTCAGTTTGATGAGATTGAGATAGCGGGTGATCATACGTATGTGGAGCGTCCCGTACAAATCTTAGAGTGGCGAATCAAACAATTGATGAGCAAGATGATTCCTTTGGTTAAGATCCAGTGGTCTAGACACGGAGTCGAAGAGGCTACTTGGGAAACCAAGGATAGTATGCGGGATAGTTATCCCGAGTTGTTTGACCCTTAGTTTCAGGGACGAAACTCTTTTATGGGGGGGGTGTATGTAATGCCCGGTTGTAATTCAGTCATTATCATTCAGTAATTATCATTCAATAATTTTCACTTGTTAATAATAATTCATCATCCACATTCATTCATTCATGTTCACCGTTCGGAATAACTTCGAGTTGTATATCGATATTGTTCATTGTTTCAACCTTACTTGGAAATCGATACAAGAATATTATCTTGATTGTTGTAATTGATTCATTAGTCGATGTTGACATTGGAGTTCATGTCATTTTAAATCTCCTCATTGTTCAAATCGTGCTATTGTTGGGCGAACCCTTGTAATCATTGCTTGGAACCACCGTTCTAGGGTTTCTGCACTTCCATTTCGTGTTATTATTTCTCAAATATTGAATTCTATTGCTTTTATTCTCTTTCCGGGTCGTTTTTCGTCATTTTAGGACCCGAGTGGTGTGCGCCGCGGCACAAGGGAGTGTGCACCGCGGCACACGCATGTTACAGTTTGTGGCCGACCCTTCTGTACCGAGGGCCGTGGCTCCTGCCGACCGGGCTGCGGCACGCTGCCGATCCCCTGGGTAGATTTCTGGCCCTGTGCCGCGGCACACTCGGCCGGGCCGTGGCATACTGCCGAGCACTGAGGCAGATTTTTGGCCCTGTGCCGCGGCACACTCAGCCCATGCCGCGGCACACAGTACAGACTTCTTTATAACTGCATTTTGTTGAGGAGAACAAGCACATTTCTTCATTTCACTTCTTCCTCTCTTCCTTGGGGTGATTTTGGGCGATTTTGGGGTGTTTTAACATCATCAAAACTCAGAGATTTTCATCTTCTTCAAGTTGTAGTGTGGATCAACAACATATTTGTGGATTCTTCATCCTATCTAAGGTAACTTCTCCAACCCTTGAATTCGATTTTGAGTTGGAGCATGATGTTTTGGATGGTGTAATCATGAATTGTGATGGATATACGTATGATTATGAGTTTTTATTAGTTATCATCGGATTGTTGGAATTTTTTCTCAAGAACACTTTGAAGGTTGACTTGGAATCGGGATTTTTGATTTAATGTTATCGTAAACTCGATTTGAGTATTCCTATTGGATTATCGATTGTATTGATGGTGTTTTTGGTGGTTTGGATCATTCAATAGAAGTTGGTTTTCGACACAAATGGGATTAGTTGTTTAGAATGGGAGTTTGTTTTCAAGGTGCTTGTCGAAATAACTCAATGAGTTTGTATTTATTGTATCAACATCTTGAGTTGGTTATGATCGCTTTTGGTTCGTATATTAAGTGAGTTGTTGATAATTGTGTTATTCAAGGTTGTTCAAGCGACCAGTAGTTTCCCTTAGGACATTGTTCGAGAGAGGATGTATCATCACCGGTGTCAAGATAAGTTGATTCTTACTCGGTTAAAGGGATATTCATTCCTTATGTTGTTGTTCATTCATACATGTAATTCACTCATAATACATCATTCATGTCGAGACCTATATTTCATCAACTAATCATATAACTCACAAGGAATGACGGTTCCAAATCATTTCATTGGGCTATCACTCGTTGTATCATTACGTCATCTTGGTGAGTCGTTTCTCCATCCTTGTCGGATTCATTTAATTATCTCTCTTTTTGGTCGCTTTTGTTCTTGTGACCTTCCGGGCTTGTATTGCGTTGCCGGGTGGCGTATGTATGGAATTTTTAGTCGGGCACACTATAGTCATGTGTATATGTGGGACTCCAGACACATTGGACTATGCACACGGTAATGTGTATATGAGGGACTCCGTACACATTGGATTGTGAGACTAATTAGGCCAATAGCGGGTGTATATGCGGGTCTCCGGACACTCGGCTACTTTTGCACTCACACATTTCATTCGGGCGTACTATGATGCTCATAATTCAACTCAATTCATTAATTCATTCATGTGATTGTTGTATATTGTTCAACTCTTGAGGATTGTTGTTTTGTTTAACTGACCCCGTTGGGGATTATTGTTTTTAGGTCATGGCAAGGCGAAAGCACAGGGAGAGAACGTTGATGGTGAGGAGTCCCAGTGATACTAGTAGGGGGCCCCAGTCTCTCCATTTATTCATGTTGTCTTTTTATGTATTTTCCGCTGCAGTTCCGTTTGAACTATATTTTATTCAGTGATGTATATTTTATCTTCACATGGAATATACATGTATTCTGTTTTTCCTGGGTGTGTTGTAATTGAAACTCCTCATCGGAGTACTTGTTGATGTAATGTGGTTCGGTACTACATTTACCCTGTGTAATTCATTCATTTTCACTTGCCTGGTGGGTCCCAGTTGGGGGTCCACGGCACTGTAATATCCGCCTAGTTTGGGGTGTTACACAACTGCTATTTGAACTTGTTCTACCCAAACCTTACATTGATCAACTTAGCCCTGTGTGAACTAAGCCCTTGATAGTTCCGACCTATATGGTAAGAATAGCATTGAAGATGAACCTTCGATCTGTGTGAAAAGAAGCAAGTCAAAAGAGCAAAGCCAATCTGTGTGAACGGTCCAAGCTATTATCGGCTGTATCAATTTGTGTGAACGATACAGAGACAAGTTTTAGTTAAAGTAACATAGTTGTGTACGCCGTGATTTTAATAAAACATCTTACTTCTGTGTGGAGTACCAGTGGACGCAGAGGGGTTTACCTCGAACCACATGTATCTATGTGAATTTACATTCTATCATTTATTGTTTTCATATCTGCATGTGATTGAAGTATACATATTGCAAAAACCCTGTACGCACCAAGCAAACAGGAGAATACTAGTTGTTGTATTCACCGCAACTCAATATCAGTCTTCCACTACGCAAATAACTTGGAGAAGGATACAACTTATTCAACCCCCTCCCCCCTTGTAAGCTGTTTATTGTATACTCTGTGGCCAACAAGTGGTATCAGAGCGGTTGATTCTAAAAAGAATCAGTCGATTTTTAACTGAATCAGATCCACAAAAATCATCCAGTTTTTGAAAACCATATTTTAATATCTTCATCATTAATCTTATCTCTACAATGGACACCTCTATGATCAACAAGGTTCTTATATTCTCTATTAACAAGTTTGATGATTGGAGGATTAGGATAGAAGCTCATCTTGCAGCAATGCACGAAGAAATTATATTCCTGATACAGGAAGGATCAATCAAGATTAGCAAGATCAATCCAGCCACAAGAATAGAAGGACAGCCTCATGTGGAGATGCTGGAGAAGGAGCACGATCAATGGATGACCGATGATCGCAAGCGTGCAAACCTGGACAATGTCACCTAGAATGCGTGATTTGTCACTCTGGCCAAAGGCACATTCTTGAAGGTAAAAAACTATAAGACAACCAAACAAATATCGAAGAAACTTAAGCTTATTTGCGAGGGAACTGAGCTCTCGAAAGAAAACAAAATTTCAAAATTAATTTAGCAATTTGAATCCTTTGAAATGTAATCTTCAGAAACGCTTGAGGAGCTTGACCTCAGATTTACCGTCATTTTCAGTGAACTTGAAGCATTCAGTAAAGTGTATACCCCAAAGGAGAAAGATTTGATAATATTCAGATCACTCCCTGCCCGATGGGACATGAAAACCACAGCTACGCTTGTGCCCTGTAACTTAAATGATATTTCCATTTTTGATCTCTTTTTTGACCTAACGGCATTTGAGTATGATATAAATAGGATAGATAAATCCGAAGATTCACCTGTCAAGACTACAACACTGGCTGCTGTATCTGACAAGAGTCATAGTTCCACACCCAGCACATCCAAAACGACATGCAAGGCAGCAAACAATGATGGCCCTGATCATGAACAAACTCAAGAGTTCATCAAACAATATGGAAAGGCCTCATACTGGCCCAAGTCATTCAACAGGGTAAGTTCTGAATCCCCTTCATGTAGGTCACAAGTCGTCCAGGAATAAGTCTAGAGGGGGGGTGAATAGACTTACTGAAACTCTTTTCCACAAAGGATGAGTTTCTCAGCTGATAGTACATAAGACTTAGAGTCGTCTGTAGTCAATGTAAGCGCGGAAGTCAGCTGATGACGAATACAGAAATAATCAATGGAACACTTAAGTATGAATGCAGCAGTTAAGTATGATGATGAAAGTAGTAAAACACGCATGCAGTTATAGTAGTCTCAGAGGTGGGGTAATCCTCTACTAATCCAATTTTCTCCAAACCAGTTCGAGATGAATTCACTATAATTCTCAACCAGTGATAAATATTACAGTGATTCAACCAATTACAACAGCTTCCAACCAGTGGAATTCCTTGCCGTTGCAACTCCCTTTGACTGCCTTTCACCTCTTGATCTACGATCCTTGGATGCCTTTACAATCTCTTGAACTTCAACTAGTGAAGTATCCTGAACTCAGGTTTTAAAGACACGAGTGATTGTCTTCTCCAACTAAGAGCTTCTTCAAATAAGAACTTTTGAACTCTTGCTCTTTCACGATGCTATTGTTTGCTTTGATTGCTTTGTTTGCTTTGATTGCTTGTAAGTGTTGTTCACATCATACTGCTCAACTTCAAATCTTCAGATATATATAGGTGTCGATCCTTGAGCATTTCTTCATATCCGTTGTAAATCTGTAACAAATCCGTCCATTGGGGAAATAGACTTCTTTGTTTATTTTTCTGAACGTTGCAAGGCAGGATTCCCATATTTTAATCCAATTCCGACCATTGTGAAAACTTCCATGTGATGGCGCCGAATATTTTGAATATAATAATATTAAAGTCTCCAGTGGTGGGTCTGGATGAATTACTTAGTTCATTTCCTTTCCGGGAATCTCTCCAATCTGTCTCTAATCGCCTGCATGTGACTTTCCGTAAATATTGACTATTCAACGCATGCTGACGTGGACTAGAGTACTTGGCTGATCACTTAAATGATCTCCCTGTGGTCAACATATCTGATGTGCAGTCAACCTTCTCTGATGTCGACTTCTCTGATGTGCCGACTTGTCTGAAGTCTTCTGACCTGATTGTACTTGACTGATCTGATGGTCAGACTTCAGATGACTTGACTTATCATCTTGACTGCAGTCTGGTCGAACTTCGCTGATAACTTCATTGATCAGAACTTCTCTGATAAGTGTTGCCTGATATAGCTCGGCTGTGGTCAACCTTATCTGATCAATTGAGTTAACCAAGACTCGGCTGATAGATACTTCTCTGATTTGTACTTAGCCTATTTTTAAAGCCTAACTTATGTGGGCTATAGAAGACACTCATTTGGTTCTTCTTTACATTTTGCCAAGTATCTATCTTATCACAATTTGGCATATGGAAGATACTCATCTGGTTCTTTCTTACATTTTACCAAGTAATGAACATACATTTGAATATATAAAAATGACATCATCAAAATCTAATAAGTATTCCTAACAAATTCCCCCTATTTTGATGATGGCAAAACTTAAGCAATTTTTCAAATGAACAACAGGTCTGCACATAAGCGCAAGACACAAACTAAAATTAGTCTTGTTTTGAGACAACTAGCGGTTGTCATTCGAATGACTGTTATATAATTTCTTCTGATTTTGTTTACAAGTACATCATCTTTGAATGAATAAAAATACAGAAAAATTACAAGTATTTCAAAATAAAAAATTACAAGAGAAATATAAGTACAAATAAATCCTATCTGCCTCTGCCTCTGCGGACAATTTGCTTGGGAGGCCTAAAAGGCTTAGCTCCAATAGACGTCTTCTTGATAGGTATAAGGCCATATTTCCTCCTAATTACAAGAGCGGCAAAATCTTGATCTTCTTTGGATGAAAATTTATGTTCTTCACACAACTTCCTTATCTCGCTCTGCAAAGCTAGCTCATCCAATTGATTGTTTAGCAAAATAGGAGGATCTTCACCTCTGAAGGGAGGGATCATGGGGTAGGCATTCCATGCTTTTGCATGTTTTACTAAGATGGCCCAGAGCTTTGGAAATGTTGATTCCATAAATTCGATAAAAGTCTGCTGTGGGGAGCAATTTTTCTCCTGGAGTAACTCCCAGATATAATATTTTTCAATGAACTGCTTCTTTGCAGATCCCCACATTGGAGTAGCTTCGATAGGTAGAAAGTCCTCAACGAACCAAAGCTCTTTGCCTTCCCATTCTAATGTATGCTCTGCTCCTTGCCTGATCCTCCTCTTCTTCTCTGCAGGCTGATCATCAGTCTGCTCTTGGTCAGCTTTTTCCTTCTTCTTATGACTTGATGTCCCAGCTTCAATTAATTGGACATCTTGCATGTTTTTCGTTCTCAGCTCCTGAACCTGAACTTCTCTTACTTCCCCCTCTCCCCCCTGCTTTCCTTCCCCCTTTTTGCCAGCATCAACCAGTATGGTCAACTGCTGCTCTACTCTTTGCATCCAGTCAGACATGCCAAGTGGCATTCTGGAATTGTTGGGAGGAGGAGGTTGAGGAGCATTCCTCTGCAGTAGGATGTCAATCTTGGCATTTATTGTCTGCAGGTCAGGTGAGATTTTGGCGGCAAGCAGCTCTTCAATAGATTCTTTGACTATGCTGCGGATCATCTCAGTCATCACAGGGGAAATGGGCGATGGCTGAGATAAGTGCTCACCGATGCTTTCTGGCTCAGGTAGGTTTGCAGTCGACCTACCTATCTGCAGACTCCTGTCTGCAGGCGGCTGATCAGGTGTGGTCTTCTCTGGGGTTCCCGACCTGTCATCTACTTTTTCATCCAGGCTGGTGTAGCGGGCAGGTACCCCGGCCTTATCTGCTCTGGCTTCACCCTTGTTTTCTTTTTCTGGTTCAGCCTTCTTTTCTCCTTCCTCTTTTTCTTCTTCCTTCTCCTATTCCTTCTTTGCTCCCTTCTCTTCTTCCTTCTTTTCTTCCTCATCCCCTTTCTTATCCTTATCATTATCACCAACATCATCATCATTATCTCCTTCTTTTTCAACTTCTTCTCCTTCTTCCTCATCTTCTTCTGCCAACTCTTCTGTCTTTTCTACTTCCTCTTCTTCAGTTCGTTTTTCAAGTTCTTCTGCTTTTTCTTTTTCTTCTTCCTTTTCTTCAACTATGATATTTTCTTCTTTTTCTTCCTCCAGCCTCTCTTTTTCTTCTTGTTCTTCAACTAATATTTTTTCTTCTTCTTCGTCTTCTACTTTTGCTTCCTATACTATTTCTTCAATTATAATCTCCGTTTCAACTACTTCTCCATCCTTATTGAGGGTACCATCGAAAACACTTCCCATTATAATGTGAAGGAGCTGGTAGTCTACCCAATCAACTGGCTCATACTGAATTATGGCTCCCAAAACAGCAAACTTGGTTGATGACAGTTGGTCGTAACTGCCAGCCATACCCATCACTATCTTGTTGGTGATGTCCAACACATAGCGATATTCCTTCCGAAGCTCACTCCTCTTCGCAATTAGCTTCAACCTTACCGGCTGGTCAAAAACCTTGATTTTCAGCCAGGTGTTGGCTGCGTCCTGCTTCACTGCCTCTATGGCCATGCCTCGAGATGTCATTCTGAAAGCTTCTTCGACCACTTGTGGAGTGATTTCCATTTCTTTTCCGAAAACCGAGCTTTTGATGCCCGATTCCAAAACTCTGGCTTCCCTGAAAAATGCTATAACGGCCTCCTTGTAGAGATATTTGGGGCTGATGCTCAAAAACGGGTAGATCCCGTTCGTCTTCATGGAACTTATGATGTCATACACTTCGTTGTTTAGGTTTGCCTCGAGTAGTCCCTCGAAATCGACTACCAGCGAGAAAATGATTTGGTCCTTCACCGTCTTCAGGTTAACTCCATCGAAGTATGATTCCATTTCTGCACAAGAGAAATTTTCTGAGTGTATGAAAGCTCGAAGGGATTTCTGCTTTTCGAAAAATTAGGGTTCGAGAGTTTGAAGAAGGTAAAGTGAAACGACTTTTCCGTCTTTAAAAAGGAAATTGAAGCGACGTTCGGAATTTAATATTATTTTAATTTTGAGTCGGTTCAAATTTGAATTAGTGGGGTCGTGTGAATGTGTAAGCGTGCTAGCTTGTCATCGTGTAAACATGTGAACGTGAGATTGCCACGTGTAGATAAATAATAATCAAATATTCAGGGGTCGGTCAAAATTAGAAAACTTAGCCGGTTGACCGTTATTTGTTTATTTTTTATTGCTCTACATCGTAACTCTCCTTATGCGCTTGATTAGGTTCGATGCCTGTGGTCGCTTAGTCCGTCCTTCGTCTTTTAAATGCAGTCCGATCAGGTAACTTCCTTTGCTTGTCTGATCTGGTCTTCAGGTAGCTTTCTCGTCTGTACTAGATTCCCAATCTAGTAATCCAAGTTCCCTGCACAGCTCCAAAAACCTTTCTTCGGGTAAAGGTTTGGTGAAAATGTCAGCAATATGATATTCTGTGCTGACTCTTTCAACTCTGACTCTCTTATTAAGCACGTGGTCTCTTATGAAGTGATGCTTAACATCAATGTGCTTTGTCCTTGAGTGCAATACCGGATTGTTGGTGATTGCAATTGCACTATTGTTGTCGCACCAAATTGGGACTTCATTTGCAATTATGTTGTAATCCCTTAGCTGTTGTCTGATCCACAAGATCTGGGCACAACAGCTACCTGCAGCTAGATATTCTGACTCTGTTGTTGAGATAGAGTTAGATATCTGCTTTTTGCTAAACCAGGATATCAGTCTGGTTCCTAGGAATTGGCACGTTCCACTAGTGCTTTTCCTATTAATCTTACATCCTGCGAAATCTGCATCTGAATATCCTGACAGCTCAAAGTTGTTGTCTTTAGGATACCATAAACCGACATTAATGGTAGATTTAAGATATTTAATGATCCTCTTAGCTGCTTCCAGGTGTGACTGCTTGGGTTTGGACTGAAATCGTGCACATACTCCAACAGCATATGAAATGTCTGGACTGCTTGCAGTCAGATAAAGAAGTGATTCAATGAATCCTCTGTAGTAGGTTGAATCCACTGATATGCCTTCTTCATCTGCATCTAGGTGTGTGCTTGTGCTCAAAGGAATTTTTGCTGATTTGGCTGATTCTATTCCAAATCTCTTGATTAGATCTCTGGTGTATTTGGCTTGGTTGATGAAAATTCCATTTTCCATCTGCTTAACTTGCAGTCCTAGAAAGAAATTTAGCTTTCCCATCATACTCATCTCAAATTCTCCTTGCATGAGATTTGAGAACTTCTCACATAGCTCTGGATTGGTTGAGCCAAATATGATATCATCCACATATATTTGAACTCATAATATGTGGTCTTCATGCTCCACTCTGAATAGGGTCTTGTCAACCTTGCCTTTGCTGAAACCATTCTTCTCTAGAAACACAGATAATGTTTCATACCATGCTCTTGGTGCCTGCTTGCGTCCATATAGAGCCTTTAGATGCTTGTAGACTTTGTCTCCTTTGACAATTCCAGGGGGTTGCTCCACATAGACTTCTTCTTCTAGAATTCCATTAAGAAAGACACTCTTTACATCCATCTGGTAGACTATGAAATCTTTGAATGCTGCATATGCAAGGAATAGTCTGATGGCTTCTAGTCTTGCAACAGGTGCATAGGTTTCATCAAAATCTATCCCTTCGCATTGTGCATAGCCTTTAGCAACAAGTCTGGCATTATTCCTAACAACAGCTCCATCTTCATCGCATTTGTTCTTGAACACCCCTTTGGTGCCAATAACCTTCTTGTGATCCGATCTGTCTGTTAGTTCCCAAACATTGTTCCTTTCCATCTGGTTAAGCTCTTCTTGCATTGCATTGAACTATGAGTAGTCTTCCAGGGCTTGCTCTGTTGTCTTGGGTTCAATTTGAGACATGAAGCATGAGAACATTGCCACTCCTACGGGTAGAGTAGACTGTCTTATCTTGACTCCATCAGTTAGCTTCCCAATGATCTATTGGATAGGATGATATTTGAGCCACTTAGGAATGTATTCTTCTTCAGGGTCTGTTCTCCCTATAGATTTGCTTTGGTGGTTTTCTTCTCTCTCTGCATCAGCTTGGTTCTGATCTCCTTGGTCTGCAACTGGATCAGCTACCGCCTTGTCATCTGCAGGTGAGGATCTGGTCTGATCTGCAGATGGGTCTTTATCAGCTACAGATTGGTCTTCATCAGCTGCAACTGGATCAGGTAGGTTTTGTGGTCCTATATGATCTGTAGTTGGGTCTTTATCAACTACAGATTGGTCTTCATCAGCTGCAACTGGATCAGGTAGGTTTTGTGGTCCTATCTGATCTGCAGTTGGGTCTTCAGGCTGGTCTGCAGGTGAGTCCACCATTCCTGTGTCATGGACAATGACTTCTTCTAGGGTGGCAAATTTGAGCTTATTCTCTATTAGCTCCACCTTTTTCCTGTACTCAGCAGTAGTTTCATCAAATACAATATGAGGTGTTTCCTCCACAACTAAGGTTCTTTTATTAAAAACTCTATATGCCTTGCTTCTTTGTGAGTATCCCATAAAGAGACCATCATCAGTTTTAGCATCAAAGGCATTTAGTTGGGTTTTACCGTTGTTGTGGATGAAACACTTACAACCAAAAATATGAAAATATGCAACAGTTGGTGTTCTGCCATTCCAACCCTCATAGGGAGTTTTGCCATGTCTCCCTACTATCATACTCCTGTTCTGAGTGTGACATGCTGCATTGACATCTTCAGCCCAGAACCTCTTGGCAGTGCATACGCAATCATGGACTGTGACTTCCTTCAAGGTTCTGTTTCTTCTTTCAGCAACACCATTCTGCTGAGGGGTCCTGGCTACAGAGACTTCATGCTGGATCCCATTCTGATCACTGTAATCAGTGATTGCCTTGTTTGAGAAATTCTCCTCCTCTATCTGATCTGATCTTAATGATTGAGAGAGATTTCTCATTCTGGATCCTCCTTAGCAGCTCAGGTAACTTGGTTAGATTTCAGTCTTTTTACAGAGAAAAACAACCCATGTATATCTTGAGTAGTCATCTACTACTACTAGAGCGTGCTTTCTGCCACTTAAGGTCCTTGGCTTGATGGGACCAAATAGATCCATGTGAAGTAGATCTAAGATCCTTGTTGTGAGAGTGGTAGGTTGAACTGTCTTGAATGATGCTCTTGTTTGCTTCCCTTTCTGACACGCATTACAGAGAGCTTCCTTCTTGAATACTTCTTCTGGAAGTCCTCTGACCAGCTTCTGAGAACTAATCTTGTTGATGGCTTTGAAATTTAGGTGACATAGTCTCTTATGCCACAGCCATCCATTCTCAGCTATTGTCTTAGATAGAAAACAGGTGTTACTGTGTTCCAATCTATCATAAAGACCTCTCTTCTTCTGAATCCTTGTAGCTTCACTTCTCCAGATAGGATATCTATCACCATGCATTTCCAAATGGTGAAGACTACTAGATTCTTCTCATCACAAAACTGACTTATGCTCAAAAGGTTATACTTGAGTCCTTTGACATAATGAACTTTGGATATGGTGATGTTTCCTCTGTGCAGCTCTCGAAAGCCTTTAGTTTGACCTCTGAAACTATCTCCAAAGGTTACGTCTGGACCTCTTTCTTTAGTATATTTTGACAGCACCTTCTTGTTCCCGGTCATGTGCCTTGAGCATCCGGAATCTACAAACCATTCTTCACCTCTAATGTTTGAATTTGTGAAGATATGGTAGTAGTCTTTCTACCTTTTCTGCAATCAGACAAGTAGAGATTTAGGTACCCAAATCTGTGTGGATCCTCGGGGGTTAGTTGGTTTCCTAGAGAACTGATTTCTCCTGGGATTGTGAAAATTGTTGTTATTACCCCTATAAGGTGTGTAAGGTCTGGGTCTATATCATCTGTTAGGATTGTGTACCGGATATGCCTCATAAAACTGATGGTGTGGGCCATGCCTAAATCTTGGCTGGGACCATTTATTATATCTTTGAGGTCTCCACACTTGTTCATTTTGAAAATTAGGATAACCTTGAGGTTTCCATTTGCCCCTCCTATTTTGGAATCTGTTTTTGGGGAGTCTTTGATAATAGTGGGCATGTTGTCTGGGTTGCTGCTTCTGCTTTGGCCATTCCCAACTCATGTGTAGGTGGCTGCCTTGTGTAACCTTGGCTGCAGCCTAGACCTGTGACTTGGCTGCTGTCTATTTTGAAATACAGGTTTGTATATTGGCTCAGCAGATGAGACAATTGTTTCTCCCTTGATGAAAGTGGTTTTAGAACTAGAGGAAGTGTGGGGGTCATATTCAAGGCCTGATGTGGAATATAATGGTCTTTTATTCGTACACAATTCGTCCAGAGTTAGAGATGCCTTTAGGGAGGTTATTTTATTCGCCTGATTTTTAGTTAGCTGAGTCAGTTTAGTAAACTCAGCTTTGACATGAGCAAGTGCAGCTGATTTCTCAATATTTAAAACAGTTAATCGTTTTGTCTCAGCTGTAGTGATATCATCCTGGTTTGTAGAGTTATCTACAGCATGTTTTTCAAGATCAACTTTTGTTTATTCAATTCTAGGCTGAGTTTTTCAAAATCATTTTTCAGCCGCCCATTCTCATCTTGCAGCTGGGTCCTCTCGGCTGATATAGTTTGGTGTGCAGATTTTAATCTCTCAAAATATTTGAGAAGCTGATTTACAGACTCGTGTAAGTCCATGTCTTGTGACATGTATGAGCTGTTATTATTTGAAACGGAGGGTTTAGATGTTACCTCTTCATCAGCTAGGTTGGCCATCAGAAAATCATATTCTTCATCATCAGAGAAGAATCTGCTGCTTGATTCTACTAGCTCATGGTCTTCTCCAATGAGGGTCTTCCTTCGGTCTTGTTTTCTGCTCACCTCCTTCTTGCTCTCGTCCTTCTTGGGATTAGGACAGTCTATTTGGATGTGTCCTATCTTGTGGCAATTACAACACTCCACCTTCTAGCTTCCAGCCTTTTGATTTCTCCTAGGGTTCTCCTTATAGTTCTTCTTGTATTTGGAGTAATTCTTTCTGAAGTTGCTGAACCTTTGCATTATGAACGCCATTTCTTCCTCGAAATCGAGTGGATATGGAGGTTTGATATCAGGTAGGTTCTTGGCGGGGGACTCGGCTGCAAAGGCTATTCCCTTCTCTGCAGGCTCGGTAGATGATGAACTTGGAAGCTCAAACTCATAAGCCTTCATGTCAGAGAACAGCTCTTGGATCTTATTTTATTAAGATCTTTGGATTCTCTCATGGCCATTGCCTTCATACTCCATTTAGGATTGAGAGATCTTAAAACCTTCAGCGCCATCTCCCTGTTTCCATATCATTTTCCTAGGGAGTTAATCTCATTGATGATTTCAGTGAACCTTGTGTCCACTTGGTCTATGGATTCGCCATTCTTCATTTTGAAGTTGTCAAATTTCTCGGTAGCAATTGACAACTTGTTTTCTTTGATCAGCTCTGTGCCTTCACACATCACCGCAAGGGTGTCCCAAATCTCCTCGGCATTTTTGCAGTTCTTGATCTTGACCATTGTTGATTTATCAAGAGTTTGATACAGCATGTCTCTGGCCCGGTTGCCAAGGTTGGACAGCTTTCTATCTTCAATGGTCAGCTCCATCCTCTTCTTTGGGATCTTCTCTGGCTTCCCGGCTACAATCTCCTCAGGAGTGTTGTCTTTCTCGAAGGTGAAGGGACCGTCCTCTATGATGCACCACATGTCGTCATGGATTGAAGATAAGTGTGCCTGCATCCTTATCTTCCAAAGATCATACTCGTTAACTGAAAAAACAGGTATTCTAGAATGCATGTGTTCCATTTCTAAAATGAGCTTAAAATATATTCTCGATATATGGATCTGGTTCTTGAAATATTGAACCAACCTCTCCGATACCACTTGTAGGTCACAAGTCGTCCAGGAATAAGTTTGGGGGGAGCGGGGTGAATAGGCTTATTGAAACTCTTTTCCACAAAGGATGAGTTTCTCAGCTGATAGTACAGAAGACTTAGAGTCGTCTGTAGTCAATGTAAGCGCGGAAGTCAGCTGATGACGAATACAGAAATACTCAATGGAACACTTAAGTATGAATGCAGCAGTTAAGTATGATGATGAAAGCAGTAAAACACGCAGGCAGTTATAGTGGTCTCAGAGGTCGGGTAATCCTCTACTAACCCACTTTTCTCCAAACCAGTTGGAGATGAATTCACTATAATTCTCAACCAGTGATAAATATTACAGTGATTCAACCAATTACAACAGCTTCCAACCCGTGGAATTCCTTACCGTTGCAACTCCCTTTGACTGTCTTGCACCTCTTGATCTACGATCCTTAGATGCCTTTACAGTCTCTTGAACTTCAACCAGTGAAGTACCCCGAACTCATGTTTTAAAGACACGAGTGATTGTCTCCTCCAACTAAGAGCTTCTTCAAATAAGAACTTTTGAACTCTTGCTCTTTCACGATGCTATTGTTTGCTTTGATTGCTTGTAAGTGTTGTTCGCATCATACTGCTCAACTTCAAATCTTCGGATATATATAGGTTTTGATCCTTGAGCATTTCTTCATAGCCGTTTCAAATCTGTAACAAATCCGTCCGTTGGAGAAATAGACTTCTTTGTTTATTTTTCTGAACGTTGCAAGGCTGGATTCCCATATTTTAATCCAATTCCAACCGTTGTGAAGACTTCCATGTGATGGTGCCGAATCTTTTGAATATAATAAGATTAAAGTCTCCAGTGGTGGGTCTGGATGAATTACTTAATTCATTTCCTTTCCGGGAATCTCTCCAATCTGTCTCTAATCGCCCGCATGTGACTTTCTGTAAATATTGACTATTCAACGCATGCTGACATGGACTGGAGTACTTGGCTGGTCACTTAACTGATCTCTCTGTGGTCAACATATCTTATATGCAGTCAACCTTCTCTGATGTCGACTTCTCTAATGTGCCGACTTGTCTGAAGTCTTCTGACCTGATTGTACTTGACTGATCTGATGGTCAGACTTCAGATGACTTGACTTATCATCTTGACTGCAGTCTGGTCGAACTTTGCTGATTACTTCATTGATCACAACTTCTCTGATAAGTGTTGCCTAATATAGCTCGGTTGTGGTCAACCTTATATGATCAGTTGAGTTGACCAAGCCTCGGCTGATAGATACTTATCTGATTTGCACTTAGCAGATTTTTAAAGCGTAACGTATGTGGGCTATAGAAGACACTCATTTGGTTCTTCTTTATATTTTGTCAAGTATCTATCTTATCACAATTTGGCCTATGGAAGATACTCATATGGTTCTTCCTTACATTTTGCCAAGTAATGAACATACATTTGAATATATAAAGATGACATCATCAAAATCTAATAAGTATTCCTAACACTTCATCTGCAGATTCTAACCTATGTTACAATTGCATAAAGCCAGGATATTATGCGAATAATTATCCTTATCAAAAAATGCAAAGTTGCCGGAAGCCGAGCAACAGGAAAAGAATGAGAAGAGGCGTGCCTGGAAAAACAAGCTCAAGGCCCTAATTGGTGAATCAGAATCCTCGCCCGCGTCAAAAAAGACCAAGGAGTGCCTATAGGCGATCACTGACAGTGACTCTTCCAACGATGAGATAGAGGATAAAACATATATGTGCTTTATGGCCAAATAATAAGAAGATGATAATGACATCAATGATGAGGTAAGCTCAACCTCAACTATTCATATCAATGCATCACATACGTTTGAAAATATGATGAATGAGTTTAAAACCATTAAAAATTCCATGAGATGCTCAAACAGGAAAATATACAGCTCGCAAATTTTAAACTTAGAACTGAAAGATGAAAATGATTTGCTGAGCAAAATTTCTCAAGCAAAACTCATGGAAAGCAATCATCAACTTGCAACAGAACTAAATGAGGTAAAATCTAATCATAATTGCAAGACAAATGATTATGCTTTAGTGGAAGCTAAAATACAAACTCTCGAGAAACGAGAAATCGAGACCATCCTGAAATCATTTGAAAAATCTTCAAGAAAGATGGAGAAATTCTAAGCACTGGGGAGCATGTCCATGATAATCATGGCTTAGGATATGACTCGTTCTCCCACAAGAAAAGTCTAGTACGGTGTCCGTCAGGGGAGTAGAACCCATTCCTGAACCCGAAGAGGCCCCAAGTCCGATAAAGGTTACAACTGCTCCACCTCGGACAGTAAAGGCAGCAATTCCGCCGCCAAGTTCCTATCATACGCAGTGGAAACCCCAGGCCTCCAGACCTGTAAGACGCAATGATCACCAACAATATACTCCCCGAGCATACCAACAACATCAGCAGGCATCCAGAAAGAAGCCTTTATCTAAGTATAAAAGCAATGCACCACAGTAGTTGTAATATCCGGATAATTGTTGGATATTTTCATCTGTACTTGAACCTTGTAATATTCGGCTTTGTGGTATCATTAATCAAAGTGTGATTTTTTCTTGTATTCGTATTCCAACATTCATGATCATATTAGGAAGAGTTTACAAATTCATGAATGCAGTTACGGCATAATGTACTCTATAAAATGAGAATAACGTACGTTAAGATCTGTAGATAGCGTACGCTATGGACGAAGTTTAGCGTACGTAAGGCATTCAACGACAGGTAGGTCTGGTTGGCGCATAGGCCAGTTGGGATCGTGATCAGATAGGATATTCTATGCGTGAACCTGGACGGCTTTTTGATAAAGCAAGTCACCGAGACTTAACGTACACTATATATGGCCGATAACATACGCTATGTTAATCAGATTACGTACGCAAAGATATTTGTTAACGTACGTAAGAGAATCCAGAAACGAGGCAGTGAGCTACTGCCGGATGTTAATGTACGCTAATGAAGGCAAATAGCATACGCTAAGGCGATAACGTACCTAAGGCCTTGCTGTTAGCGTACGTAAAGTTCAGAATATTATAAATGGGACAACACCCCATTTCATTTCACCTCGTTTTCTTTCACCCCTTGTCCGATTTTTGCAAGACCAGAGAGCTTATACCACCACATAAACCTCATTTTATCATCTCTACTTAGTTGTTGGAGTTGGGAAGCATCTACGATTGGTACTCAAGCTTACAGAGTTGGGTTTTCATCAAGTGATTTCGTGATTTCCTTCCGTAATAAGGTATGTGATACTCTAACCGTCAGGAATTCATGTTCGTAGGAATGTTCATGAGTAGATTACTGAGGTTATTGAGCTTGTTATGAACTTCATGAATCAAACAACATGTTTAGGAGAATTGAATTATATGAACTTAGGGTTTCGTTGGTAATAGTCGAACCTTAATAGTGCCTATTGTAAGGATGTGATTTTTGAAGAATATGACCTGATTTATGATGATTATGATGTTCTTCAAGTTACTTTCGAAATCATGTTGTGTTGGATTGTTGATGGGTATGGTTAGGATCCTTGTAAGACGAACTATCATGAGGTATAATTGTGGAATTCAATCGAAAGATGTGTTTAGTCTGGATTGGAACAGTATGAGATTATTGTTCGAATAAGTAACGTAGTGATGAGTCGACCGGTATGGCTTGGGGCAGATTAGTGCATTTATCATGATGTGATAGATTGTGCCTTTTCATGTTCGTATAATATTTAGAAACGATTATCCAGAACCGTTAGTTATATTGGTGTTATTGTATAATTAAGGTTCGGATTTTGTGAATTGATCGAGTAAGAGTTCTTTGAGTGGGTTGACGGTTATTGGAAGTATCAATCCTTGTCGTCATTTCTGAGGCAAGTACCTTAATTTGATTTTGGTTAATGCTGATGATTTTGATCATGCATATTGTCATTCATGTTGTTGAACATGAGGCCGTCCAAGTTGATTTTTCCTAATGTCGTTCATGTTATGATTCATATGTTGTTCATGTTGATGACCATAGTGATTTGCATATGTGTATACATAGTTGTATTGTATATGTTGTATTGATCCGATGGCATCGTGTGATCTATGCTGAGGGTGCTGGATCAGTTGTCCACCTCGTGTTGGTCCGACGTGATCATCTTAGGATCTATGCTGAGGGCGCTAGATCATTGGACGGGCTTTTCCACCTCGTGTTGGTCAGACGGGATCATTTTGGGATCTATTCCGAGGGCGCTGAATCATTGGATTACCCCGTGTTGTGTTGATGGAATCATGTGGATTCGCATCGTTGGATTCCGGTAGAGGAAGTCCGTGTTTTGTGTTTTGCTATGCATTGTTGTTGCATATTTGATTATGTTTAATTTTGATACTTGTACTAGCATCGTTTTGCTAACCCCTGCGGGGGTGACAATTGTTTGATGTTCAGGTAACCGAGGAGCGGGGAAGCAACCACAGTGTCGACATGATGACGAAGGGGCACAATAATGTTAACCGTCTGAATTGTTTTGGTATTCTGTTTTTGTAATAAGTAATCGAGTACGTGTGTTATTTTTGGTGATTTGAAAACTTTGTATTAATGGGTTGTTTTGGATGATTAAATCGGTTATTAAATTACACAACTATTGGTGGTATTATTCGTATTGATCAATTTTTCCTTTAATTTAGCCTTGTAAATACTTATATAAAGGGTTTACGGTGCTGTAATTATTTCGAATATCTCGGGGTGTTACAGAATATGGTATCAGAGATAAGATTTATGGATATATTGGCAGTTGGGTTTAGTTGGGTCTATTTATGTCGTTTGATTTGTCGGCCACTCATGACATCATTGTACGACCAGTGTCATCATGTGAACCGTGGTTGTAAGTTTCCTAATCTCAGATACTATCATTTTAATTTTTGCGCATTTTGTGGAATTGACAAAATTTTAGGAGATTTTGCTTTCGGTATTGAGTATTTGTGTTTACAGTATGTTGAGAGGAAGGTGTTGATGCGGATGCAGTCGTGGACGCGGACGTGGTAATGCTAGACAGGAAGATTCATCATATGTCACGAACTCGTTGTAGCGAACAATAGGAATCAGTTAATAATGACCGAGTACGAACTGAGGAGGCAGATGCAAACCCTAACATGACTGAAGTGCTCCCGCAAATGGTCACTCAGATGACCCAATTTGCTCAGGTGGTTGACCGCATGGAAAAGATGATGGGACAATGAGTAACGAAGAAAATCAAGGAGACAAGTGGCTTTCAGAGGTGGTCAAATTACACCCACCGACATTTGTGGGTTCTTCAGAGACGCCTACATGGGACCACTGGCTGAAAGAACTGGAGAAGGTATTTATGGGAATTAATTGTCCCAATGACTGAAAAGTTCCGATCGCTCAGTATTTTCTGACTGGGGAAGCTTTCCACTGGTGGGAAGCCCTTCGACGTAACACCCCAAACTAGGCGGATATTACAGTGTCGTGGACCCCCAACTGGGATCCGCTAGGCGAATGAAAATTTATGAATTAAGTGATATAATTGTAGTACCGAACCACAATAATTACTCCGATGACAAGTTTCAAGTACAACACCCCCAGGATAAAACAGAATACATGTATATTTTATATGAAGATAAAATATACAACACCAATTAAAATGAGTATCTAAATGGAAGTTTACAGCGGAATACAATTGAAGAAAACATGAAGACTGAAAGGACTGGGGCCCCCTACTAGTATCACTGGGACTCCTCGCCGTCAACGTTCTCTTCTCGTGCCTTAGCCTTGCCATGACCTGAAAACAACATCCCCCAACGGGGTCAGTTACACAGAACAACAATCCTCAAGAGTTCACTAGTACAAAAACACCTATTACTGACACTTTTGTTCTGACACTTTACCAAAAGTGTCAGTAACTTCCGACATTTAATCTATTTTTTGACTTTAATATAAATGTGTCAAAATTCACTGACACTAAAGTATCAGTAATTTAAATATCAAAATTGCTAATATTTTAATATCAAAAATTAAAAAAAAAAATGCTAAATCATGACTTGAAACTAAAAAAGACCGTCTCATTTCATTTCTTACACATCCAAACCCTAGTAGTCGATTCTGCACCTCATCCTGGTAGTCTCATTTCCTTTTCAGCACTCATTTCAGCTCGCCGACTACAACATCCAGAAGGAGTCGACTCTCCACCTCGTCCTTCGCCTTCGCGGTGGCGCTAAGAAGCGTAAGAAGAAGACCTACACCAAGCCGAAGAAGACCTTCACCTCGTAGTTTCTAATTTTTTTCGCTCGCGGTATTTTCGAACGGAAGTCAGGTTGCCGGCCCTCAGGTGCCTGTCTGAGTGAGCGGCGCCTCTCTGGAGACTAATGGGAGTCCCGCGTCACTTTCCCCTCATTTTATTTTCGATTTACTGTTGTGAATTTTGTGTTTTTTTATTTCCCCTGAAAATAGGGTTCGTCGCCAGTTTCATATCTGATTTGTAGTCTTTGTGGTTGTGTGTTTTTAGGAGTTTCATTTGGCTTGTCATGGCTAACCCCACTGAGCTACCGGATTTGGTCCGCCGTCCAGTTCTGGGACACCACCGGCCGAAGTCTCCAAAGCCATTGGACATCCAAACACGAAGAAGTGATGGCATCTCTAAGGTATGCTATATTTCCCTGCATCTACTTGACCATTGTTCTCCAAAGAGTTATATAGACTCTCATCACATAAATATGCAAAGTGATTTTTGATGGCTAAAGTATAGACAATAGTTGACATGTGATGGTGTTTATGAGAAAGCTGAATATTTTTTTCCTATAATCATATTTTTTTATGCAGAATTTGATAAAGTGTTCCATGTAGTCATGTAGTCTAAATAAATGTCACTGTGTTTATTAAGTTATTGAAGTGGTGGATGCTGGGCAATTTCCGGGACTTCTCTCGTTGCTGGTCCAACAGTATGTTCCAAGCTCGCCTAACCCAAAAAAGTGCTTTTTTCAGTAATTTTTCCTCTTTTTTGCTGTATTGTTTGAATAGGATCTGCATATGTTATCTGTTTTAGTCCAGCTGCTCATGGTGGTGATTCTTTATCTACACAAATTTTGTTGTTTAGGATGTAAAACCGAAATAACTGATTTTTAGTAATGCGAATGTTTATTTTTGTTTTTCATATGTTTGTAGACTGTGATCGTCATGATTAATCAGGCCACAGGAGCCTCTGGTGTTCTTAGCCGAGAATGCAAGTCCGTGGTTGACCAATACGGTCAAAATATTATGGATCTTCTATTGACGACGGTAGGAACCAACTATATATTTACAAATGTTTTCTTTTTGTCGTGCACGATCTTTTTTTGCCATGTGCGATTTTTCTTGTTTCGCTCTTATGTTTATTTGCTTGTTGGACCGAATTGTGATTCAATTTGTCGCAGGTAAAGCCACAGAAAATATGCTCCGAGGTCGGGTTATGCACATTTGACCGGTTATGTATAATTATTTTTTTGGTCCGCCATGCCTTCTGCCATATGCCGCAACCGCATCCGCCATATTCATATGGTGTACTTTTGGCTCGCTGCCATAGGATGCCATCAGCCATTGATAACATTGATCATTAACTGTAACTGAGGGAAGTAGTGGTTATGAATATATTTCGTGTCATGGTAACAAGTTTAAGAATTTTGTCTTGTTTTCACCGAATGTGAACATCATATCTCGTATATCATATTTTTATGGTGTCAGTTCCACCCTCCAAAGTGAAAGTCACGCCATTGTCTGAACGGAAAACTGTTTAGTTGTACTTCATGAGCAGGTCTATAAATGCAACATTGGCTTCCTGTGGAACCTCACATCTTAAACGCATTCTACTAGTTGGCTTGATTATTTGTATGACCATTGGATTGACACAGAGAGATGTAGGATCTGTTGTATTGTTATGGGAAAAATATATGCTACCTTTTATGTTTCTTGGTCACTCGTTGACTATAAAGATCTCGTGTAAATTATTTTTCAAACCGATGATTATGCTGTTTTTAGTTGTGTTTTGTGAAAGGATATAAAAAATTAAGCATTAAGGGAAACAAAGTTTTGGACAACTAGATCCAGACCTTTATTAGTTTAGTTATCCCATGATTATACGTGCAGGAATTTCAATTAGACTGTGAGGTACAAGATTTTCATCAGTCACCATGGGCTGGGTTATTTGTCATGTGGGCTTGAAGAGGTGCTCATTAGTAGTTGGATAATATTGGCCAATTACCTGATTATTCTCTGTAGATCTCGTTTTGATGAACGCTCCGATTTTGACACTGAAGTTACATTATATATATACATATATATAATGATCTAAATGTGTCGCTTGTTATTTTATCTCACATAATTTTTATCTACCTGGTCTAACTTTGAAGAAACAAGATTATTAGTTGTCAATATAAGGTCCTCAGTGCTTTTCTTAATGGGTTTTGCATATTATTTATGGTCTTTTTTTTAAAAGAATCTACTAATTCCGTCTCCTGTTTCACATTTTGATGTTGTTTGAGGAACGGATGATGATTTCCCCCGTCCAGGGCCACCACATCAAAATAGAATGTCAAGAGGGGGCCGGATTTCTGGTAATGGAAGGCCAGCTGCCATGGGTTCTATGCCATATCCCATGATGTATGACGGTACTGATATGGAAGCTAAAATTCACCAGCTTGAGCAAGAAGCTTATTGTTCTATTTTAAGAGCCTTTAAAGCTCAAGCCGATGCCATTTCTTGGGTACTTTATATTATATCGAGCATCTGAATCTAATATGGAATATTTTCATCCGGTTAAATTACAAGAAGATGTATTTTCTACAGGACAAGGAAACTATAATGACTACTCTTAGGAAAGAGTTAAGGGTATCAAATGAAGAACACAAGGATTATCTCAAACAGGTTAACGCGGATGAAACAATTCGAATAATAAGGTTTTGGTTATAAATCAAACTGTCTTACTTCCTTGAAAGTCGTGCCTTATTCTTTGACATACTGAAATAACTCTGTACTTTCTCTTTATTTTTCAATTAAAATTCGGAAACAAATCGGTGAGTGGAGACAGTCGGTGGAGCTTCAACTTTGGCATGCATAGTGCTAGTCAAGGCCCATGAACCAGGGGCCAATCCGTCCGTCTCGCCTTCTCGTAAAAACAGAAGATAGCTTCATCATTACCCTCTCACTATGGTGGCCCATCTCCTTCTCTCCACCGACTAACGATGGTCGCATCATTGACCTTCTTCGTCAGCTGCAAAGCATGGGCCCATGATGGGTGCAAAAGGCAAAAAGCACAAATCAGTGAGTTTAGAAGTTCCATCACTAAGTTAAATCCTGCAACATATTCTAGTGGTTTTAGTTTTACTTTATAATATGCCTTGCTTTGCAGATTCCTCCAGGGGCAACTTCAATGAGAATGCAGTATGCCTCCGGTCCAGCTGGAAGAGGTCAGTTTAATAGCTGTGTTTCTTATGGTGGCATTAGTTATTTATATACAAAATTCTTCTGAATATCTATGGAACATTAGTTAGATATAGTATGTTAATTGATTCTTTACACTTGTACAGGTGGGAAAAATTTGAAGTTGTTGAGCATGTAGGTGTGGGGGACAGATTGATGTTGCTGATGGTTATCATTGTATTTTGCATTGTATGCTTAAAATCCATTGTTTTTGTGTTGATGGAAATTGTTAGAGCTGGAGGAATTTTTTTGTGAGGTTTGGTAGCACATTTGCTGCGAAATTTGGTTGATTAAGTGTTTTGTTAGTAGTTAAGTTGAATGCTTGATTAGTATACTTGTTTGAGGTGTTTTGTTGGTAGTTTAGTATTTTGATTGTATTTTGATGGCTCTAGATGCTTGGTTTTGTATTGCTCTTTTTAAGTGCATTGCATTTGGGATGTTTTATAATTGAATTGTCTGTTTGAAAATTTCAATTTATGGTATTTTTTTTTCATGTAATTAAACAAAAAATGTAGTATTCATAAACATAGAATTGAGATAAAAATAATTTTTTTTTCACAAATTTGAGCATATACTGACACTAAAATAGTGTCAGTAATTATTTTTACCGACACTTTATAATAGTGTCAGTAATGCTAAAGTTAACATACCGACACTAATGTTTAGTGTCAGTAAAAAATTAATTACTGACACTATTTTAGTGTCAGTAAAAAAAAATACTGACGCTATTTTAGTGTCAGTATTTATTAACTCTTGTATTACTGACACTAAAAATTAGTGTCAGTATTTTCTGGCTTTAGCATTACTGACACTATTACAAGGTGTCAGTAAAATTAATTACTGACACTATTTTAGTGTCAGTAAAGGGGAAATTTGTACTAGTGGTTGAATAAACACAATCATGATATATCTAAATTATGAAGTTAAGCTGATGAGGGGCATCATAGTACGCCCGTAATGGTATGAGCAAGTGCACAAGATGAGTGTTCGGACACACCCGCCCTTGTACCTAATTAGTCTCACGGAGGTACGTTATCGTGTGCATAGTCCAATGTGTCGGTGAACCCAATCACATGACTATTACGTGCCCGACTAAAAATTCCACACATCCCCACCCGGCCATGCAATATGAACCCAGAAGGTTATATGGACAAGAATGACCATGAAGAATAATAATGAATAACAATCCGACAAAATTGAGAATGACTCACCGAGATGAAATGATAGTGAAATGAATGATAGCTCAATGAAATGATTAGAACCGTCGTTCCTCGTGAATGAAGTGATTATTTGACAATTACAAATCTCAATATGGTTAATACATTATGAATGATTTATGATTATGAATGAACAACAACGAAAGGAATGAAAATCCTTTTAACCGAGTAAGAATTAACTTACACAACACCGGTGAAGAATGTCCTTCCTCGAACAAACGTCCTACAATGAGATGTCGGTCGTTCGGACAACCTAGAATGACAATTACCAACAAACGCTCAATATACATATCAAACACGAATATAACCAATTCAAACGTCGATACAACAATATCCAAACTCATTGAGGCATTCTAACGAATACTTAGCAACATACATCATTCAATAATATCCAAATCCCGAATATATCGAAACCAACTCCAAAATGAGTATTTCAAACCAACAGAAAACCTTCAATGATATCAATAATCCCATAGGAATCCACAAATCGAGTTAACGACAACATCTAGTCGAATACCCCCAAATATCAAAGTCCAACTCTAATGTGCTCTTGAATCAAACCCCAACAATTCATGAAATCCGAAATATATGCCATTAAATCCGTAGAAATACATTTATCCAGGGTAGATAATCCATATCTAACATATTCCAACAACAATCCAAGCTTACACAATGAAATCGGAACGAAAAACCCAAAAATCCGAAATTCTAGATCCAAGAAGTTATTACCTTGATTAGATGTGATGGAGATGATGAAATGATGATTACTCCGATTGGAGATATTGATAGATGATTGCACCTCGAAGAACACTTCTCAACAAGCTCCAAATCGCCCGGAACCGACGAAGGAATGAAAAGAAATGAAGAATGAAGAAGAAAAGACTGAACTGTCCTATTTATAGCAACCCCAGTTTAGCGTGCGTTAGCTCCTGTGCGTAGCGTGCGCTAACGGGTGTACTGTGTAGTCCAGTACCCTCTGTTCGCAACGGTAGCATGCGCTATGTACCTTTTGTAGCATGCGCTACAACCATATACTTAACATTCGTTAACTCGAAATGTTAGCGTGCGCTAACAAATTATCTGTTGCCCAGTACTGAAGTCCAGAACCTCCTGTTCTCTAATCTATTCGCGGTAGCGCGGGCTGCACATAAAATTCAGCGTGCGCTACTGACCCCGATTAGCGTACGCTAATATCTACTTGTAGCGTGTGCTTGTAATTAATCCAATTCAGTCCAGTAGCCACTGGACTCTGCCTGATCCGACCTTAGCGCACGCTACAACGACTGCATAGCGTGAGCTACTTCGACCTACTAGCGCGCGCTACTTACCATTCGTAGCGTGCACTAATTACAACCCAACTGCAGTCCAGTGCCTTCTGGACTGCCTGCTTGAAATACATTAGCATGCGCTAGTGTTGAGAGATAGCGTGCGCTACCCGAACTCAATTAGCGCGCGCTAAAGAGAGTTCGTAGCGTACACTACTCCTCGCACGCAGCCAACTATGAAGATGACAATGATGATAAACACGGCATGATTCTCCAACTAGATTGATGATGAATGGCGATTGATACACGATACAAATACTCTGAACGGTAAATAGCATGATTGAATATGAATGATGAATGATTATTAATGAGTAAAAATTATTGAGTGACAATTACTAAACGATAATTACTGAATGATAATGACTGAATTACAATCGGGTATTACATACACCCCCCTTAAAAGAGTTTCGTTCCCAAAACTAAGGGTCAAATAACTCGGGATAACTCTCCCGCATACTATCCTCGGTTTCCCAAGTAGCCTCTTCGACTCCATGTCTAGACCACTGAATTTTGACCAAAGGAATCGTCTTGTTCCTCAACTATTTGATTCGCCGCTCCAAGACTCATATAGGACGCTCCTCATATGAATGATCATCAGCGATCTCGATTTCATCGAACTGAAGTATGTGGCTCGAGTCGGCAACATACTTCCGTAACTGAGAGACGTGAAAAATATTATGAATTCGGCTCAACGCCGGAGGTAAGACCAATCGATAAGCTAACTCGCCTACTCGATCCAAAATCTCAAACGGTCCAATGAATCTCGGACTCAACTTTCCCCTCTTTCCAAAATGGAATATACCTCGACTCGGGTATACCTTGACCAAAACATGGTCACCCATCCAATCATTACCCAAGATTATATCATCCTTAGGTAAATCGACTACAATCAGATTTGACAACCACTCACGGTCATTCATACGAATCGGACAGTCCTGGACTTCACGATTCCCAATAATTCTTCTAGGCCGACGACGGTTATCTGCATAAGATTTTTGTCGAGTCTGAGCGGTCAACAAATGACTCCTGATCAAAGCTACCTTCTCACGGGCAGCTATAAGCATATCGGGCTCGGTGCCGATTGATTCTGATAAGTCATCCCAACACAAAGGAGATCGACAACGACGACCGTACAAGGCCTCGTAAGGTGCCATCTTAATCGAAGCATGCCAACTATTATTGTACGTGAACTCAATCAACGGTAGTTGGGCTTCCCAATCATCTTTCCAAACGAGAACACATGCCCTCAACATGTCCTCCAAAGTCTGAATAGTCCTCTCTGATTGTCCATCGGACTGAGGATGAAAAGCTTTGCTGAGATTAAGCTGAGTTCCCATAGCACTGTAACACCCCAATTCACAAATAGGACATTACACGCCGTAGAACCCTCTTGAGGTCTACCAGGCTAACACATGACACATAACCACAATGAAAACCCCAAAAGATGCACTCGAAAGTAAATAGGGCCGTGGCCTCGGCCAAAACATTTCAACGGAGTACATAAAACATAATGTAATTATCAATTCGTTGCCCACGCAGGGGACTTAAACCAAGTTCAAGAATAAACAGTTTAACTCCAATACTCGACATATGCAATGACAAAACATAAAAATAAATAATACAGACTCGAGCCGCTATCATCAAGCCATCCCATCCTTCGCGTGCGTGCCCCGTGCCTGCTCCTCAGCTCTCCCGGTACCTGAAATGCATAAGACGCATTTCCCCCATTTAAGGGGTTAGCATTCGAATAGCTAGTGCAAGTACACAATTACACAACATTATATACAAAAATACGGTTTTGCACAATCATCTCAAACATAGGTCGTTTGCCACATATATATTCCGGAATACTACATTGGCAATCACATCAATTTCCAATCATCACGATATCACAAAATCACAACTGGTATCCCGTGGCCGTACCCCTTAGTAGCGACCCCCAGACATCCCGTCGAACACTCCGAGTGGGATACCACTTCCGCGGCCGTACCCCTTAGTATCGACCCCCAGACATCCCGTCGGACACTCCGGGTGGAAGTTCAATCACACACGCACACAAGTTCCCTTCCGCGGCCGTACCCCTTAGTATCGACCCCCAGACATCCCGTCGGACACTCCGGGTGGAAGGAACACATCTCACGCACCCAAAAATTCACCATTCATCATTCATTTCGAAAATCACAATATACATAATGAAATGTAATGCATGTACTTGCCTTGAATGAAACGAAACGAAGGAAACGAAGACGGAATAGGTTTCGGTCCGAACAATCCTTCCAAATCCAATCCTAACACAATAACGGTATACACATGTCTCAATAATGCGGAAAGGTAAGAATTAATCCTAATTCTACCCATTGGGACAATTCGTCGGACACCAAGAGTGCGAAAGGAAATGAAATCGGTCAATGGTATAACAACGGGATTTCATCCCAATCAAAAACAAGAAAACCAAGGGTCACGAGTATACTATCAATTCTAACAACAACATCGGCTAATTCGGATTAAAACACAAGATCACCACCAAACCCTCCCCAAAATCATACTAGGGTTAAAGGAATTCTTACCTCTTGAAGAATCAAGCACTCAAATCCGAAAACCAAGAGTTAGATCCGCAATCCGAGCCACCCGATCGAAAAGAGAGGAAGAAATCTACACAAATAAGTGGTGTATGGAGGAACTCTCCCTCTCAAGACTCTCTCTCTCTCGCACGGTTGAAGAAGGGGGAGGAAATGGGCGATTCTCGCTGAATAAGAAGCAGATATAGCGCTGACCGCGCCGTGTGCCGCGGCTCGCCTAACCGTGCCGCGGCATGAGCCAAAATTTGTGCCTGGTCGGCCGCTCGTTGTGCCGCGGCTCATCCGAAGTGTGCCGCGGCTCGATTCGGCATGTGCCGCAGATCGCCGGACCGTGCCGCGGCACGCTGCAGCCGATTTTGGCCGGCAAGTGTCACACGGTGTGCCGCGGCCGACAAGTGTGCCGCTGCACCGACTGTGTGCAGAAGCGCAAGACAATCCTTGTGCCGCGGCACATGGTACAGCTTTGTTTAGGCAACAATCGGGCGATGTGTGCCGCGGCTCACAATTCTTGTGCCGCGCCCACACCCCCTCGAGTCCCAAAAATGACGAAAAATGATCCTAAGGAGAATAAAACAACAGGATCGATATCCGGGCAACAATAACACGAAATGGAAGTACGGAACCCAAAACGATCTGAGGTACACAACCAAAGTCGAATAAGGGACAAATTCCCTAAACTTCTAGAAATTACAAAACGGCCCAAACAACCGAAAAGTCACGACACAACGTCGGATTAACAATCCAAACTCGCAACATGCTCTACATAAGTATACGAACTCATGGAAGTAAGAAAACGATGAAATCGAACGAATTTAACGAGAACGAATACACATGCGTGAGAATATAACACGAGATGAAATTACGTAAAAACATTATCAAGACCCGTCTAAACGGAAAAACTCCAAGAATAAAATAGGTTCAATTACAAAACAAAGGCAAAGTAGTTGTCCGAAACGAAAATGCACCAAAATAGAAATTACCCAGGATAAAAATGCGGATATTACATTATCTCCCCCTAAAAATAAGTTTCGTCCCGAAACTTACAATACGAATAACTCGGGGTATCTCGACCTCATACTCTCCTCTGTTTCCCACGTGGCCTCCTCGGATCCATGCCTCGACCACTGCACTTTGACCAAAGGGATGGTTTTGTGCCTGAGTTGCTTAACCCGACGGTCTATGATCTGAATCGGCCTCTCCTCGAAGGTAATGTCGGGCCCCAACTCGACCTCTCCAAAATCAATAATATGGCTAGGGTCCGATACGTACTTCCTAAGCTGGGAAACATGAAATACGTTATGCACGTGGCTCAAGGACGACGGCAAGCCTAACCGATACGCGAGTTCTCCAACTCTATCTAAAATCTCAAATGGCCCGATAAATCTCGGACTAAGTTTACCCTTCCGACCGAAGCGGTAAACTCCCCGTGTCGGCGACACCTTAAGAAAGACGTGATCTCCGACCTCAAACTCCAACGGTCGGCGACGTGTATCGGCATAAGACTTCTGCCGACTCTGGGCCGTCAGCAATCTACCACGAATCAGGGTAATCTTCTCCCTCGTCTCAACTATCAGATCGGGCTCGGTACCGATTAGCTCGGACGTATCATCCCAACACAACGGTGATCTGCACCTCCTTCCATACAACGCTTCGAATGGTGCCATTTTGATCGAGGCATGCCAACTATTGTTATACGTGAACTCGATCAACGGCAAGTGTGTCTCCCAATCATCCTTCCAATCTAATGCACAGGCTCTCAACATATCTTCTAGTGTCTGTATCGTCCGCTCAGACTGTCCGTCTGTCTGGGGGTGGTAGGATGTACTAAGTCTCAACTCGGTTCCCAAAGCTCTATGAACGGCCTGCCAAAAATGTGATATGAACCGGCCATCACGATCCGAAACAATGCTCTTAGGGGTCCCATGCAATCTCACTATTTCCGCAACAAACACTCGTGCAAGCCTCTTCGGCCCCCAAGTGTCCTTAATACTTAGAAAATGTGCCGATTTGGTTAGTAGATCAACAACAACCCAAATCATGTTCATTCCCGTCCGAGTCTTAGGCATATTGGTAATGAAATCCATAGAAATATCCTCCCATTTCCACTCCGGGATAGGAAGTGGTCGTAACAGCCCCGCGGGTCGCTGATGCTCAATCTTAACCTGTTGACAGGTCAAACACTTCGCCACAAACTCGCTAACATCCATCTTCAAATTACTCCACCAGTAGTTACTCCTCACGTCCTTGTACATTTTAATCGTACCAGGATGTATGGAGTAGGGCGTGGTATGAGCTTCGCTCAAGATCTTCTGTCTCAGCTCATTATCACATGGTACACAAAGTCTGCCGCGAAACCTCAAAACTCCATCATCGTGAACCACAAATCCAGGGGCTTTCCCTTTCCTCACATCCTCCCTCAGCTGGACCAAAAACGGATCGTCATATTGCTTCGCCTTGATATCATCAGTCAAGGACAAAGTGATCTCTAATGCACATAACTGGCCCTGAACTCTCTGAACCCAAACCTCAATATTCTGACGGATGAAGTCTCGCTGGATCTTACTCTGCGGTGTAAGTACCTCTAACATCTGCAAAGCCATCGGTTTTCTGCTCAACGCATCAGCCACTACGTTGGCCTTACCCGGATGGTAAAGTATCTCGAGGTCGTAATCTTTAATTAACTCTAACCACCTACGCTGCCTCATGTTCAACTCTTTCTGGCTGAAGATGTACTTCAAACTCTTGTGATCCGTAAAAATCTTACATGATGACCCATAGATGTAGTGCCTCATTTTTAAGGCGAAACGACCGCAGCTAACTCCAAATCGTGCGTGGGGTAGCTTACTTCATAAGTTTTCAATTGGCGGGACGCATATGCAATCACTCTGTCTCTCTGCATCAAAACACACCCTAGACCATGGCCCGAAGCATCACTATACACTACGAAGTCCTCGTCCCGAGGCAATGCTAAAACGGGCGCGGTAGTCGACGTCTCTTTAACTCGTCAAAGCCGCCCCGCTGTCTCAGCCCACTCGAACTTCCGAGTTTTCTCGGAGCAACCGAGTGAGTGGTCTAGCGATCTTAGAAAATCCTCAACGAATCTGCGGTAATAGCCGGCGAGACCCGTAAAACTCCTCACCTCCTTCACATTCTTAGGCGGCTCCCAAGCCATCACCGCTCTATCTTCTCGTGGATCTACCCGAACTCCTCTCTGAATCACGTGCCCGAGGAACGTCACTTCCTCGAGCCAAAATCACACTTAGAGAACTTCGCATAACCGCTCGAGTCCTCAAAGTGTCTAATACAATTCGGAGATGTAAGGCGTGATCCTCCCGACTCGTGAATAGATAAGAATATCGTCGATAAAAACGACTACGAATTTGTCCAGATACTCAATAAAAACCTTGTTCATCAACCGCATGAACATCTGGGCATCGTTAGCCCGAAAGGCATAACCACAAACTCGTAATGGCCATATCTCGTCCGAAAGGCGGCTTTCGAAACATCGACGTCCCGAATTCTCAACTGGTAGTAGCCCGATCGCAAATCAATCTTCGAAAAGACTGTCGCCCCTTGAAGCTGATTAAACAAATCGTCAATCCTGGGCAAAGGGTATTTATTTTTGATGGTCAGCTTGTTTAATTCTCGATAATCGATGCATAAACGAAGCGACCCATCTTTCTTCTTAACGAAAAGTACGGGCGCACCCCAAGGCGATGCGCTCGGTCGAATATACCCTTTATCTAGCAATTCTCCCAACTGGTTCTTCAACTCTAACATCTCCGACGGTGCCATACGGTACGGTGCTCGAGAAATAGGTGCTGCATTCGGCTCTAGATCGATAGGAAACTCCACCTCTCGCTGTGGTGGTAACCCCGGCAAGTCGTCTGGGAAGACATCGGGATACTCACTAACAACTGGAATTGACGACATGTCAACTCCACCATCTTCCGCCTTCAGAGCATAGCACCAGTAGCCGACACAGCCCTGGTTCAGAAGTTTCATCGCCTTCAAGGCGCTAATCACGCTCCCCGATCTACCCGGCTTACAGCCGACGAAAGTATGCTCGGTGCCATCCTCGGCCACGATCGAGATAGTACGAGTCCGATAGTTCATGATAGCACCGTGACGCTCTAACCAATCGTCCCCGAGGATTAAATCCTCACCCTTGAGGTCGATAACAATGAGGTTCGAGGGCCAATCTCGGCTCCCGATCCTCACGGGGCAATCCCTAACTTCCCGGTCCCCAACCATACGATCCCCACTAGGCGTACCCACCACAAACGGTTCACACTCAAACAAGCAGTTAAAGCCAATACGATTCACACAATCCGATGCAATAAAGGAATGGGTAGCACCCGAATCAAAAAGCACTAAACGGGATGAGTAAGGATCTCGAGTGGTACTCGACGCCACCGGAATGTCTCGCCTCCTCTCGTGCGCCTCATCCGACATATCGGGGGTGGACTGAACCCGAGCTCGAGGCTGCGCGGCGATCCGGCTGTCCCCGACCTCTACCGCGACCCGAACCCTGCGGAACCTGAGTAGCTGGAGTATTATGATCCCTCTGATCGGTAGTGGTAGTCGGAACTCTAACGACCCTGGTGGCTCTCTCACAATGAGCCGCCCGATGCCCGGTCTGCCCGCAAGTGAAGCAAGCAACGGGGGAAAAAGGACAATCCTTCATCAAATGCTCGTATTGGTTGCAGTTAAAACAAACCCTGACACCCGAAGCGACGGACTGAACTGAACGGTTACCCTGAGATCCACCGGCCTGATGGAATGGCCTCTTCCCCGGTATGGGAGCAGAACGAGACCTCGAAAACTGACCACCCTTCCCGGTCGAGAATCCACCGGTAGTCTTCTGCTTCTTAGCTTCCGAAACCGACTCTGATTTCGGAACCGCCATCTCGATCGCTAGGGCGCGATCCTGGTATTCTTTCAAAGTGGCACACATGAGCGGTGCCATACTCTGCCTAATATGCGGCTTCATGCGCATATTGAAGTAACGGATTTTATCGGCCTCCGACCTCACCTGATCTCTCACGAAACCCAACTGCTGATTGTAAGTAATGATGGCCTGAGAAATAGGCACGTCCTGAGGTGTAGCGGTGAAGAACTCCACAATTCTGCGCTCCTTGACTGGCGGTGGACAATACTCTGCTTCTATAGCAGCCTTGAACTCCTCCCAAGTAGCTCGACGGTCTCTGGGCACAACGGCCTCCCACCATTCCGCAGCTTCCTTATCCAGGAGGTACTGGGCAATATGTACCCTCCTGTCTTCAGGACAAGCTACGGCATCGAAGGTCCTGGACAACTGAAAGAGCCAATTCTCCCAACCGAGGGAGTCAGATGATCCGGAGAAACGAGGAGGGTGCATCTTAGTCACCGTTTGAAGCCACTTACTAGCCTCCTCTTCCGGTGTCGGGGGCGGATTCTGGCGTCCACCCTGAGCTATCTGAGTAAGTTGGGCTACCAATCAGTACGGCACGGTAGCTCTGGCGGCATTATTACCCGACGGCACTGAGTGAGAGGCTGAGTCCGCAGAGGACTGAGAAAGTGAGCCCTCCTCATTATCAGCACCCCGACCACGGCCTCGGCCGCGTCCCCTAGCCGGTCTACCACGACCTCTCAACATACTGAAGGAAGTAAGAAAAGGACAAGATCAGAAAGATTCACAATTCACTAAGTTGGTAACACAAGTCACGATTCCGAACAGCGCAAGAAAACGAATTACAGAGATATAAGAGTTCGAGGAGACTTACAGCCACGGGTCGCACGAAAAGACGGTAGCATGATGATATTAGGCTCAACGACTGACTCTAATGACGCAACTGACAGACCCAAAAATTCACCGACAGCCTAGGTATTCAAAACCTAAGCTCCGATACCATAAATGTAACACCCCAATTCACAAATAGGACATTACACGCCGTAGAACCCTCTTGAGGTCTACCAGGCTAACACATGACACATAACCACAATGAAAACCCCAAAAGATGCACTCGAAAGTAAATAGGGCCGTGGCCTCGGCCAAAACATTTCAACGGAGTACATAAAACATAATGTAATTATCAATTCGTTGCCCACGCAGGGGACTTAAACCAAGTTCAAGAATAAACAGTTTAACTCCAATACTCGACATATGCAATGACAAAACATAAAAATAAACAATACAGACTCGAGCCGCTATCATCAAGCCATCCCATCCTTCGCGTGCGTGCCCCGTGCCTGCTCCTCAGCTCTCCCGGTACCTGAAATGCATAAGACGCATTTCCCCCATTTAAGGGGTTAGCATTCGAATAGCTAGTGCAAGTACACAATTACACAACATTATATACAAAAATACGGTTTTGCACAATCATCTCAAACATAGGTCGTTTGCCACATATATATATTCCGGAATACTACATTGGCAATCACATCAATTTCCAATCATCACGATATCACAAAATCACAACTGGTATCCCGTGGCCGTACCCCTTAGTAGCGACCCCCAGACATCCCGTCGAACACTCCGAGTGGGATACCACTTCCGCGGCCGTACCCCTTAGTATCGACCCCCATACATCCCGTCGGACACTCCGGGTGGAAGTTCAATCACACACGCACACAAGTTCCCTTCCGCGGCCGTACCCCTTAGTATCGACCCCCAGACATCCCGTCGGACACTCCGGGTGGAAGGAACACATTTCACGCACCCAAAAATTCACCATTCATCATTCATTTCGAAAATCACAATATACATAATGAAATGTAATGCATGTACTTGCCTTGAATGAAACGAAACGAAGGAAACGACGACGGAATAGGTTTCGGTCCGAACAATCCTCCCAAATCCAATCCTAACACAATAACGGTATACACAAGTCTCAATAATGCGGAAAGGTAAGAATTAATCCTAATTCTACCCGTTGGGACAATTCGTCGGACACCAAGAGTGCGAAAGGAAATGAAATCGGTCAATGGTATAACAACGGGATTTCATCCCAATCAAAAACAAGAAAACCAAGGGTCACGAGTATACTATCAATTCTAACAACAACATCGGCTAATTCGGATTAAAACACAAGATCACCACCAAACCCTCCCCAAAATCATACTAGGGTTAAAGGAATTCTTACCTCTTGAAGAATCAAGCACTCAAATCCGAAAACCACGAGTTAGATCCGCAATCCGAGCCACCCGATCGAAAAGAGAGGAAGAAATCTACACAAATAAGTGGTGTATGGAGGAACTCTCCCTCTCAAGACTCTCTCTCTCTCGCACGGTTGAAGAAGGGGGAGGAAATGGGCGATTCTCGCTGAATAAGAAGCAGATATAGCGCTGACCGCGCCGTGTGCCGCGGCTCATCTGAAGTGTGCCGCGGCTCAGACTCGGCATGTGCCGCGGCACTGCCGGACTGTGCCGCGGCACGCGGTACAGTCGATTTTGGCCGGCAAGTGTCACACGGGTGTGCCGCGGCCCGGACAAGTGTGCCGCGGCACAGACTTTGCAGCCGCGGCGCACAATCCTTGTGCCGCGGACACGGCATGCTTTGTTTAGGCAACAACTGGGCGATGTGTGTGCCGCGGCTCACAATTCTTGTGCCGCGGCCCACACCCCCCCTCGGGTCCCAAAAATGACGAAAAATGATCCGGAAGGAGAATAAAAACAACAGGGATCGATATCTGGGCAACAATAACACGAAATGGAAGTACGGAACCCAAAACGATCTGAGGTACACAACCAAAGTCGAATAAGGGACAAATTCTCTAAACTTCTAGGAAATTACAAAAACGGCCCAAACAACCGAAAAGTCACGACACAACGTCGGATTAACAATCCAAAACTCGCAACATGCTCTACATAAGTATACGAACTCATGGAAGTAAGAAAACGACGAAATCGAACGAATTTAATGAGAAACGAATACACATGCGACAGAATATAACACGAGATGAAATTACGTAAAAACATTATCAAGACCCGTCTAAACGGAAAAACTCCAAGAATAAAATAGGTTCAGAATTACAAAACAGTGCCAGGCGAGTTGTCCGAAACGAAAATGCACCAAAATAGAAATTACCCAAGATAAAAATGCGGATATTACAAGCACGATGAACTGATTTCCAAAAATGAGACACGAATCGTCCGTCACGATCGGAAACGATACTTTAGGAGTACCGTGCAATCTCACTATCTCTTTGATGAACAACTGGGCAAGTCTATTGGGACCCGACGTATCCTTAATCTCCAGGAAATGAGCCGACTTAGTTAGACGATCCACAATTACCCAAATTTTATTCATGCCACGATGACTCGTCGGCAAGCTCGTGATGAAGTCCATTGAAATATCTTCCCACTTCCACTCTGGAACAGGGAGAGGTTTCAGCATACCCGTCGGTCGCTGATGTTCTATCTTGACTTGCTGACAGGTTAAGCATCTCGAAACAAATTCCGCGACTTCTCGCTTCATATTAATCCACCAGTAATTTTGTTTCAAGTCTTTGTACATCTTGCTAGACCCCGGATGAACGGAATAAGGGGTAGCATGAGCTTCTCTCAAAATTTAGTTTTTCAACTCGTCATTCGCCTGTACGCACAACCGATTCTTAAATTGCAAAAGTTCATCCTCGTGGACCATAAATCCAGGGGCTTTCCCCTGAGTCACATCATATCGAATGCGTAACAAAAATGGGTTTGAACCCTGATTCTCCCTGATCGCCTCCTCAAGTGGCGATGAAATCTCTAACGTACAAAGTTGCCCTTGTACTCTATGCAACAGACCTCGATCTCGGGTCTTAGAAATTCCTGCTGAAGTTCCTTTTGAACGGTTAATCGAGCAAGCATCTGCTCCTGAACGGACTTACGACTCAAGGCGTCGGCGACAACATTCGCCTTGCCCGGGTGGTAAAATATCTCAATATCATAATCTTTGATTAGTTCCAACCACTGTCTCTGTCACATATTTAACTCCTTCTGAGTAAATATATACTTTAAACTCTTATGATGGGTGAATATCTGACAGGTAACGCCATAAAGATAATGACGCCAAATCTTCAATGCGAATACCACGACTGCTAGCTCCAGGTCGTGGTTCGGATAATTAACCTCGTAAGGTCTCAATTGCCATGAAGCATAAGCAATAACTTTCCCATTCTGCATTAGTATAAACCACATCCGAGACCCTGTCCGGACGCATCACTATAAACCACAAATCCTTCCGTCCCTTGCGGTAAAGAAAGGACAGGTGCTAAAATTAACCGGCTCTTGAGTTCCTCAAAACTCTGTTGACACGCGTCGGACCACATGTATTTCTTATCCTTCCTTAAGAGGTTCATCATGGGTTGAGAGATTTTAGAAAATCCTTCCACAAATCGCCGATAATAACTAGCTAATCCGAGGAAACTTCGGATTTCCTTAACATTCTTCAGAGGTTGCCAATCTAGGATAGCCTCTGTCTTCTGAGGGTCGACATGAACTCCGTATGATGAAATTACATGTCCGAGAAACATCACTTCGGACATCCAGAACTCACATTTGGAAAACTTCCCATAAAGTTGCTCTCATCTCAACACGTCGAGCACCTGATGAAGGTGAAATTCGTGCTCCTCCCGGTCACGGGAATAAATTAAAATTTCATTAATGAAGACAACCACGAACTGATCCAAATAGTTGATGAAAACCCGATTCATTAACTCTATGAATACCGCAGGTGCATTAGTTAACCCAAACGGCATTACCACAAACTCATAATGACAATAGCGTGTTCGGAACGCCGTCCTTGTGATATCCGACTCTCGAATTCGCAACTGATGATATCCAGATCTTAAGTCGATCTTGGAAAATACTGAAGCTCCCTGAAGTTGATCCAAAAGATCATCGATACGGGTTAAAGGATATTTATTCTTGATCGTCACCCGATTCAATTCCCGGTAATCAATACACAAGCGAAATGAACCATCCTTCTTCTTGACAAATAACACTGGTGCTCCCCACGGGGACGCACTCGGTCGAATATAACCCTTCTCGGTCAAATCCCATAATTGATTCTTCAACTCCTGCATTTCGGTCGGGGCCATCCGGTACGGTGCCTTCGATATTGGAGACGTACCAGGCTCCAACTCAATCGTGAATTCCACATCTCTCTGTGGAGGCAAACCAGGTAACTCGTCTGGAATTACATAGGCATATTCTCTCACTATAGGAATATCCGTCAACATTACTGATGGTTTCTCGGTCTTGGTCATATAACACCAATAACCGACACACCCCTGACTGAGTAATTTCACTGCTTTCATCAAGTTGATGACTCTCCCAGAACAGCTGGGATTACCTCCCTGAAATACACATTCGATCCCATCATCTGAAATGATAGTGACCATACGCTTACGGACACTAATGACGGCATCGTGATGATCTATCCAATCAATACCCAGGATGACGTCGTCTCTCGGTAAATATACCACGATTAGGTCTGCTAACCAATCACGGCCATGAAGCTAAATCGGACAATCCTTAATCTCACGATTCCCGATAATTCTTCTTCCATCAGGTAGACCAATGACATAAGGCTCACAACAAGTAGCACTACCCAGACGTAGTCTACTCAAACATGACTCGGAAATGAATGAATGCGATGCACCAGTATCAAAAAGGGTACATACAAGTTGAGATATAATATCGAGTGTAGCTGAGATCATCCGGGCCTCTGGATCGTCGGTCTTCTTCATCTCATAAATTCGGGGCTTGCCGGCCCCCGAGCCGGACGCTCCCGTCTGATAGCTCTTGGCTCTGCCTTTATTTGCTCCTATCGTCTTGAACGACACGGACTGAGTGGCCTGATTCTGCACCGCTGAATGTCTCGGGGCCTGTGATGACGCCGGAGTAGGTTTAGAGTCTCTTCGGCAAAAACGGGCCTTATGCCCAGCAATCCCACAGTTATAGCACGTGACAGTCTGCCTCAGACACTTGATGCTGAAATGACCCTGTTCTTCACAGTTGAAATATGTGATGGCCAAACTGGCCGCTCGTGACTGAGATTCCATGGGTCTAGGCGCCATCAGAGGTCGCTCAGAAAAAATAGAGCCCGCTCGGGGTTTCTTGAAAGTGGCCTGACTGCCGTCAGGCTGATTACGATTCTTAGACTTCTTGCCAGCAGATGAAGGTTGTTGCTTAGCAATCTCCTTAGCAGTAAGCTCATAAGTAAGAGCTTTCTCAATGAATTCGGCCAGAGTGGTGTAATTGTGATTAAGCAACTGCATCCGCATACGAGGCTTCAACTTCTTTCTGAAATATTTGATATTGTCCGCCTCAGAGTGAATAATGGACGAGGCGGAAGGAAGTAGCTCCTAAAATTTCTCGGCGATAGCGAGGACATTTTCGTCCGCTCAGAGGTCGGGAGTGAGTAATTCTGACAAGTTGGCCTCCCTGAGTGGGGCCGGATAATACCTCTCCATCATGAGAGTCCTGAATTGATCCCAAGTACAAGATCTGTCGGTGGGCATCAACGATAACCACCATGAATGAGTGCCCTTACCAAGATAGTAAGCCGCAACTGAAACTTTGTGCCCTTCGGGACACTCCACCATAGCAAACAACTTCTCGAAATGCTCGAGCCAGTGAACAATATCCGCCGGCTCAGATGAGCCCTCAAAAGTAGGTGGCCTCTGGCGAGAGATGTCGCCAATGATACTGCTTACACCCCTCTCTTGTCCCTGAGGTGGCGGCGGAGGATCCTGTTGATTCTGAGTAGCTAAGTTCTGCATCGTCTCCATGAGGCATGCCATTTGAGTCATATGGTCCATCATGCCCTGCATAAAAGGGAGTGAATCAACTCGAACACCTGATTGAGTTTTGTCCCAGGTACGACTCCCTGACAGTGAGTGATCATTTCTGGGTGAATGAGTGGCAGCGTCGCTGCTCGATGAATTTGCATTATTCCTTGCGTTCGCGCGTGTATTCACACGAGCTCTCGGGTTTCGGCCCGCACCACGGCCTCTTCCCGCGCGTCCTCTGCCAGCTCTTTCCATACTGAAATGGAAAGTCATATGATAATTATATATCTCGCATGAATATCACATTATGATTACGTTATGAAATGATGAAAATGAGCATACGCGCTCAAACACGATGATTACATGAATGATCAACTGAAGTGACGTGATTATCTGATGAAATTCTTGAAATGATTATTTTGAACAAGTTAACAAGATTAATGGTATGATACTCAAGATCAACAACTGAACAATGAAATGAACTAAGTGATAATGAATTAACATGATCGACTTGATCGCAATGAAAATGATGAATGAGGATTGTTGACTATTGAATGATGAATGAGTGATCCTTATTGTCAGAAATTATACCATGGCGTCAGAAATCTTACTATTCTTTGGTCTGAGGGGCTCGGCTCTTGCACAGGTCACACGTGACGCGAAAGTCCAATGATACTAGTCCGATGAACGATGATTTCAAATGAGACATGACTCGGAAGGTAGTATTCAAAACCATGCTCTGACACTAACTCTGTAACACCCCAAACTAGGCAGATATTACAGTGCCGTGGACCCCCAACTGGGACCCACTAGGCGAATGAAACTTTATGAATTAAGTGATATAATTGTAGTACCGAACCACAGTATATCATTAATTACTCCGATGAGGAGTTTCAAGTACAACACACCCAGGATAAAACAGAATATATATATATTTTATATGAAGATAAAATATACAACACCAATTAAAATGAGTATCTAAATGGAAGTATACAGCGGAATACAAATGAAGAAAACATGAAGACTGAAAGGACTGGGGCCCCCTACTAGTATCACTGGGACTCCTTGCCGTCAACGTTCTCTTCCCGTGCCTTAGCCTTGCCATGACCTGAAAACGACATCCCCCAATGGGGTCAGTTACACAGAACAACAATCCTCAAGAATTGAATAAACACAATCATGATGTCTCTCAATTATGAAGTTAAGCTGAAGAGGGGCATCATAGTACGCCCGTAATGGTATGTGCAAGTGCACAAGACGAGCGTCCGGACACACCTGCCCTTGTACCTATTAGTCTCACGGAGGTACGTTACCGTGTGCACAGTCCAATGAGTCTGTGAACCCAATCACATGACTATCACGTGCCCGACTAAAAATTCCAAACATCCCCACCCGACCACGCAATATGAACCCAGAAGGTCATATGGACAAGAATGGCCATGAAGAATAATAATGAATAACAATCCGAAAAAATCGAGAATGACTCACCAAGATGAAATGATAGTGAAATGAATGATAGCTCAATGAAATGATTGGAACCGTCGTTCCTCGTGAATGAAGTGATTATTTGACAATTACAAAGCTCAATACGGTTAATATATTATGAATGATTTATGATTATGAATGAACAACAACGAAAGGAATGAAAATCCTTTTAACCGAGTAAGAATTAACTTACACAACACCGGTGAAGAATGTCCTTCCTCGAACAAACGTCCTACAATGAGATGTCGGTCGTTCGGACAACCATGAATGACAATTACCAAAAGACGCTCAATATACGTATCAAACACGATCCAAACGTCGATACAACAATATCCAAACTCATTGAGGCATTCTAACGAATACTTAGCAACACACATCCTTCGATAATATCCAAATCCCGAATATATCGAAACCAACTCCAAAATGAGTATTTCAAACCAACAAAACACCTTCAATGATATCAATAATCCCATAGGAATCCACAAATTGAGTTAACGACAACATCTAGTTGAAAACCCCCAAATATCAAAGTCAACTCTAATGTGTTCTTGAATCAAACCCCAACAATTCATGAAATCCGAAATATATGCCATTAAATCTGTAGGAATACATTTATCCAAGGTAGATAATCCATATCTAATATATTCCAACAACAATCCAAGCTTACACAAAGAAATCGAGAGGAAAATCCAAAAATCCAAAATTCTAGATCCAAGAAGTTATTACCTTGATTAGATGTGATGGAGATGATAAAATGATGATTCCTCCGAATTATAAGCTTGGAGATATTGATAGATGATTCCACCTCGAAGAACACTTCTCAAGAAGCTCCAAATCGCCCAGAACCGACGAAGGAATGAAAAGAAATGAAGAATGAAGAAGAAAAGACTAAATTGTCCTATTTATAGCAAACCCAGTTTAGCGTGCGCTAACTCCTGTGCGTAGCGTGCGCTAATGGGTGTACTGGGTAGTAGAGTACCCTCTGTTCGCAATGGTAGCGTGCGCTACAACCATATACTTAGCGTGCGTTAACTCAAAATGTTAGCATGCGCTAACAAATTATCTGTTGCCCAGTATTGAAGTCCAAAACCTCCTGTTCTCTGATCTGTTCGCGGTAGCGCGCGCTACACACAAAATTCAGCGTGCGCTACTGACCTCGATTAGCGTACGCTAATATCTACTCGTAGCGTGCGCTAGGAATTAATCCAATTCAGTCCAGTAGCCACTGGACTCTGCCTGATTCGACCTTAGCGCTGTAATACCCGCAATTTCGATTTCCGATAATTTTATTTTTCGGAGGAGGTCTGTTTCGACGACTCTCTTGGGACCGTTTCATCATTTTTAGAATGATTAATTCTGCACTTTTTGTCATCCGAGTTCGTTTCGGTATTGTTTTGTTGAGTTCCGTGTTTCTTAACGACTTTTCCGCACTCGAGTTCGATTCTCGTGAATCTCGTTCGAAATTAATGTTTCGAGTTTCCTCTAAGTCCGTTTCACTTTGTTAGACGTGTTGTGAACTCCGGTTTGGTTATTCGATCACGTTTGTCATTTTCGGACGTTTTGGGCCGTTTTCGTAATTTCGCAAAGTTTGGGGTAATTACTTCCGTTATCGAATTTCGAGCCTTCATGTGGTCGGAATCATGTGTTCTCTTAGTGCTCGAATTCGTCTTCGTGATTACTTCGTAATCGTATCTTCGATTCGTATTCAGGTTCGGGTTTCGGGGTCGTTCGGATCGTCGTTGTGGTTCTCTAGTAATTTTCGATTTCTGTCGGAATCATTTTGCAACTGGAGGTTGCTGGCCGGACCTGTGCGAAACGGCGCTTACGAGCGTCGTGTCTTGCGCCGGGTCGTCCAGGACCAGCAAGTCTGCCGAGACATGGCCGAGAACCCGCGCAAGATTTGCGCCGGGTGATGCGCCGTGTCGGATATGGCCGAGACACACGCGCAGGCGTCTTGCGCCGGGTGTTGCGCCATGTCGGTCAGGTCGCGCACTGACCCGCAACACGGAGGTAAACACGGCGCTGGTTTGGACCGTTTGTTGCGCCGTGTTCTCCCCAGGTATAAATATGGCAGAGCAGTCGGGTTTCACTCATTTTTTCTCACTTCTTTCTTTCTGTCCACGGCTGGAGTCCTGGAGGAGTCGAAGACATGTTGTTCAACTACCAATCCATGAAGTTCTTGAGTTTATAATGTTGATAAATCATCACATAACATCCTCCGATCGACCGAATCAAGGTTAGATTTCCTAAAAATCTAGTTTTGGGGATTTTGTTTGATTTGTCTGTTTAATCCGTTTTAAATCAGAATAGTGATGGATTGATGATTGTTAAGCTATATTATATCGAATTCCTTGTTATTCCATGGTTGGATTGTATTGATTCGTCGTTTTGGTTGAGTTCTTAGTCGACGCCTTGAAAGTGTCCGACAAAAGGTCTTAGAGGGGGGATTGGGCGTTGTGCGGTTATTATTCATCGTACGATTGTTGATTTATCATTGATATGACTTAGGGACGAGATCCTTGTGAAGAACTCGAGTCGGAACCCTTCCGTTCATTGTCTTCTTCGTGGTACAAGCTTCCCGGTCGAACCGTGTTCTTCGGGGTATTCGGTAACGGTTATTAAGGCAAGTATCTTATTATACGACTTGTATCTTACGACTAGTAATTACGTATGAGATTTATGATGATTTTGCTTGCCTTCGTAAATATGTTCCGTTTGAATTGGTTGTGTATTCCGCAATTTGAAGGATTTGTGATAATAGTGTTATATTAGTATACGTGTTAGGTGTTCTGCCATTTGTGCAGGATTGCGACGTACATATGGGATGGTTGTACACTTGGTTGTGCAATGTATTGTGTACCGATCGTGTGTTATGTTGGTTGTGTGTCGTTGATTGATGATAGTTGTTGCGAGTGTCGAGATTGTGTTATGTGCGTGTGATGTACGATTTTGTGGTGATCAACGTGATTGATTAACTGTGCTCATTGTCGTATGTAATGTGAATGTGAATGTGAATATGTGTGTGACCGCTAAGTTCACTCGTGTTGGTTCGACGGGACCTATGAGGACTCGTGGCAGTGGACTACGGGGTTAGAACTTAGTGAGGTACTGAGGTCCAATCGTGCTGGTCTGACGAGGCCTACGATAACGCATGGCAGTGGACCATGAGTTTCGGACACAGTGCGTCCAACCGTGTGAGCTCGACGGGGCTTACGGTGACACGTGGCAGTGCACCACGGTGTCAAGACTGTGTGTGTGATTGTTGTGATTGGAATAGTCCGTGTGGGTTGTTGATCCTACGGAGACACGTGACAGTGGATCACGGTGTCGGAATTGATTATGTTTGTTTATTTGTGCGTGGTGTAGTCTGTGCGGGTTGTTGAACCTACGGAGACACGTGACAGTGGATCAAGGTGTTGGAATTGATTATGTTTGTTTATTTGTGCGTGGTGTAGTCCGTGCGGGTTGTTGAACCTACGGAGACACGTGACAGTGGATCACGGTGTCATGAACATGTTTATTTTCAAATCAAAGTTTTGAAAGGAAAAGTTTTATGAAAATGAATGTTGGACCGAGTCCTAAGCTTGAGTAAATGTTTTCCGTATTGTGAACTGTTGATTTATGAAACAAGATTTGGGTTAAAGCCCTCAACCCTTCTTTTGAAAGGATTAGTGAACCGGGACTCAGAGTTTTAAAGGTTTTGAAATTCCAAAATTTCCGAGGTGATGAACTTATTTTCGAAATGCTTCTTAGCTTAAATACCCTTATTAAAACCCCCGGGAATAATTTGATACTTGAATAATGTGTTTGATTCTTGATTAATGTTTGCTCGTTACTTTTCGTATGATTTGATACTTGCACTAGTAAAACAGTGGAGTTTTACTAACCCCCGAGTAATCGGGAGGTGGATGTCTGTTTTACGTACAGGTACATGCAGGTTCGGGGGAGCAGTCACAGGATCGGCACAAGTGGATGACAAGCTGCGATACTAATCAAGAGTCGAGAGTTCTTTTAATTTTTGTTGTGTTGTCAGAGTTGATTTCAGTCTTCCGCTGTATTGTATTTCGACCCCTGTGTGGGTAATGTTGTTTAAGTCAGTTTGTTGATTGAGTTGTGTGACCTCATTGGTCCGTGTATTCATGTGTAAGTGACCATAACGGTCTGTACTATTTTATTGTTTGACCCTGGCCGGGCAAGCATTTGGTCGTTTTGTAAGGTATAGCCTGGTAGATCCTCGTGGAAAGGGGTCTACGGCGTGTAATATTTCCATATGGTTTTGGGGGTGTTACAAGCACGCGCTACACCGACTGCATAGTGTGCGCTACTCCGATCTACTAGCGCGTGCTACTTACCATTCGTAGCGTGCGCTATTACAACCCAACTGCAGTCCAGTGCCTTCTGGATTGTCTGATTGAACTACATTAGCGTGTGCTAGTGTTGAGAGATAGCGTGCGCTACCCGAACTCAATTAGCGCGCGCTAAAGAGAGTTCGTAGCGTGCGCTACTCCTCGCACACATCCCACTATGAAGATGACAATGATGATAAACACGACACGATTCTCCAACTAGATTGATGATGAATGACGATTGATACACGATACAAATACTCTGAACGTTGTATACCATGATTGAATATGAATGATGAATGATTATTAATGAGTGAAAATTACTGAGTGACAATTACTGAACGATAATTACTGAATGATAATGACTGAATTACAACCGGGTATTACATTCGACCTGAGGATCATAATACTGACTGGACAGAATTCAAATTAATAATGGAAGCACAATATTGTCCTCATCCAGTTAGAGAGGCTAGAGTCCGAGAGTTCTTCTGACCACAAAATCTGGAGGCATCTGTGACAGATATGATTAAGACTTTTAATCACCAACTGACCTTTGTGCGACATCTGGTCAGAACCGAGGCTGAAAAGATTTTTCACTTCGACATGAGGATGAAGCCGAAGATCCAACAATATATCAGGATTCGAATGTACTACTCTCCGACAGTATCAGGATAAAGCCATGGCTTACGAGATGAAAGAGACAGAAGTGGAGAAATTTCCGGAATCGAATAAGCAGAGAGTGTCTGGCAACTTCACTGAGAGCAAGAGTAGTGGGGACCGTAAGGGCCAGTCCTCATTCCATTCATCCAAGAGACCTCTGTATCCTTCCCAAGACAGAAGAAGTTCAGAATGGCATCGACGGTTACAGATGCAACAAAGAAGTGTTTTAACTATGGACGACCAGGGCATGTTCAGCGTGATTGCTCCGCTCCTTCTGTGACCTGTTTTGAATGTGGGCAAGAAGGGAATCGTGTGACTTTTTGCGGAAATGTGACTAGATTGTTTGGAGCTCATAATTCAGTGCAAGTTCCAAAAGAGACGAGTGTGAACCTAACACAGCAGAGTGGTCTACAACAGCAGATTTTGGAAAGAGAGAAGCATCCAGTGCTGGGTCCGTTCCTCCACACCTTTATGAGATGAGGAGGTTAGACGATTAGAATACTGCTGTTGCATCAGGTTCGATTCAGATTCTTTTACAACCAGTTAGTGTCTTATTGGATTCAGGAGCTACACATTCTTTCATATCATTGAACTGTGTTAATCGTTTGAAAATCTCGTGTTTGCATGATTGTGAACCTTATGTTGTGAGTCTGCCGAGTGGAGAGAGAATTGTAGGAAATGTAGAAGCTATAAATTTTCCTGTGTCGATAGGAGGGAGAAATTGGCCATCAAATCTTATTGTGGTCGACATCCATGGTAATGATTTAATTCTTGGAGACGATTGGCTCAATCGTTATGGGGCTATTTTAAATTATTGGAAAAGAGTTATCTCGATTATTGCTGATGACAGATCTTAACAATTATTTGAAGGATGGAGACCACGAAGCTCAGGGAAAGTGATCAAAGCCATGAAAGCAATTAAATTGTTGAAACAGGGTTGTACCGGGTTTTGGTGTTATGCCATGAATAAGGAAGAAGGAGTAGAGCTCTCATCTATTCCAGTTGTGAATGAATTCTCATATGTATTCCCTGACGAACTACCTAGATTACCTTCGCGTAGAGCTGTAGAGTTTAATATTGAATTTGAACCAGGATCCGCACCTATTTCCAGAGCACCATACCGTATGGCGCCAACAAAGATGTATGAGTTAAAGAAACAGCTTGAAGAATTGTTGCAGAAGGGTTACATTCAACCTAGTGTTTCTTTTTGGGGTGCGCCCATTCTTTTTGTTCGAAAGAAAGACGGATCACTCCGATTGTGTATAGAATATAGGGATCTAAGCAAGGTGATGATCAAGAATAAATATCCATTGCCTCAGATTCGAGTATTCTTATGATACTTGGATAAATTCGTGGTCGTTTTCATTGACGACATCTTGATTTATTCGAAGAATCCAGAAGAGCACGCAAAACATTTACATATTGTCTTGAATATTTTGAGAAATGAATAACTTTATGCAAAATTTTCCAAATGTGAGTTCTGGCTTAAGGAAGTAACGTTTCTTGGGCACGTGATATCAGCCGACGGAGTCCAAGTAGACCTGAAGAAAGTTGAGGTAATCTTGGAGTGGGAGTCTCCTAAGAACGTGAAGGAAGTCCGAAGTTTCTTAGGACTTGCTGGATATTATCGTCGTTTTGTGGAAAGATTTTCCAAAATCACTTGTCCACTTACTCAGTTGTTACAGAAGACTCAAAAATTCATGTGGAATGAGAAATGTCAAATTAGTTTTGATGAACTCAAGAGGAGACTGACAACGGCGCCAATATTAGTATTGCCAGATGGAACTGAAGGGTTCGTAGTTTACAGCAATGCTTCAAATCAGCGTGTGGGTTGCGTGTTGATGCAGAAAGATAGGGTAGAGTTAGCAGCCGTTGTCTTTGCTTCGAAGATTTGGCGACATTATTTGTACGGTACCCGATATCAGATCTTCACAGATCATAAGAGTCTCAAATATATTTTCAGTCAGAAGGAATTAAACATGAGACAGGGGAGATGGCTGGAATTGATTAAAGATTATGACCTGGAAATTCTTTATCATCCAGGCAAAATGAACATGGTAGCTAATGCACTAAGCCGCAAACCTGTTTCTATTCAAATGTTGGAAACGCTTACGTCTCAGTCCAGCATTCGAGAGTTGATTCGTGAAGGAATTGAAGTATGGTTACAAGGCGTTCAAGGGCAATTAAGTGTTATGGAATTAACTTCATCATTGATCGATGAAATCAAATATAAATAGTTAGATAACCCCCTAATGATTCTATTACGTGATGAAGTGGACAAGGGAAAGGCCCAAGGATTCGTAATTTATGATGATGGAGTCTTAAGATTCCAGAGTCAACTTTGGGTCTCCGATGATGATGTTTTGGAGCAGCCAATCATGAAGGAAGCTCACAGTGCGCCCTATTCTATTCTGGGCACCAGTAAGATGTATAAAAATCTGAAGCGGAATTTTTGGTGGGGCAACATGAAGAAAGATGTGGCAGAATACGTCTCGAAGTGTTTAACTTGCCAACAGGTTAAGATTGAACATCAGAGACCTGCCAGAATGTTGAAGCCACTTCCGATTCCTGAATGGAAGTGGGAAGATATATCGATGGACTTTATCACCAATATGCCAAGGGCCATAACGGGGATGAATATGATTTAGGTGACAGTCGATCGTCTAACCAAGTCGGCTCATTTTCTGGGCATTAAGAATACTTGGGGACCATAGAAGTTGGCATGAGTATTTATTGCGGAGATAGTCTGAGTGCATGGTACGCTGAAGACCATTATTTCAGATCGGGATGGTCGCTTTGTGTCACACTTTTGGAAGGCGGTTCATAAAGCCTTGGAAACCGAGCTGAACTTTAGCACAGCTTATCACCCTCAGACTGACGGACAGTCCGAAAGGACTATTCAGAGAGTATAAGATATGCTGAGAGCTTGTGCCTTAGATTGGTCAACTGATTAGGAAGTTGATCTACCGTTGATTAAATTCACTTACAACAATAGTTGGCATGGTTCCATTAAGATGGCACCTTTTGAAGCGTTATACGGGAGAAGATGCAGATCACCCATGTGTTGGGATGATTCGTCTGACTTGATCGGGACGGAACTGGAGTTGATAGTACAGACTCAAGAGAAGGTAGCTCTGATTCGTGAAAGGCTGTCTTATGCAGACATGCGCCGTCACCCGTTAGAGTTTGAAATTAGGGACCACGTGATTTTAAAGGTTTCTCCTACTCGGGGAATTTTTCATTTTGGGAGGAAAGGAAAGCTGAGTCCGAGATATATCGGACCATTCGAGATTCTCGAAAGAATTGGGGAGTTGGCGTACAGGCTGGCCTTGCCGCCATCGCTGAGTCATGTTCATAATGTGTTTCACGTATCCCAGTTATGGAAGTACATACCAGATCCCAGTCATGTCATCAATTTCAGCGAGATCGAAATAGCTAAGGACGGCACGTTCGAAGAGAAACCAATCAAGATACTCGAGAGTCGAGTCAAATAATTGAGAAATAAACTAATCTCCTTGGTTAAAGTTCAATGGTCGCGACATGGAGTCGAAGAAGCCACTTGGGAGACAGAGGATAGTATGCAGTCAAGATACCCAAAATTATTTTCGTCTTAAGTTTCGGGACGAAACTTCTTTTTAGAGGGAGAGTATGTAATATCCTGATAATTATTGGATATTTTCATCTGTACTTAAACCTTGTAATATTCGGCTTTGTGGTATCATTAATCAAAGTGTGATTTTTTTTCCCGTATTCGTATTCCAACATTCATGTTTATATTAGGAAAAGTTTAAAAATTCATGCATGCAGCTATGTCATAACATACGCTATAAGGTGAGCATAACGTACGTTAAGCTCTGTAGATAGCGTACGCCATGGACGAAGTTTAGCGTACGTAAGGCAATCAACGACAGGTAGGTCTAGTCGGCACATGGGCCAGTTGGGATCGTGATCAGATAGGAGATTCTCCGCATGAACCTGGATCGCTTTTTGATAAAGCAAGTCAACAAGATGTAACATATGCTATATATGGCCGATAACGTATGCTATGTTGATCAGATTACGTACGTAAAGGTATTTATTAACGTACGTAAGAGAAGCCAGAAACGAGGTAGTGAGCTACTGCCGGACGTTAACGTACGCTAAAGATGGCAAATAGCGTACGATAAGGCAATAACGTACGTAAGTCCTTGCTGTTAGCATACGTAAAGTTCAGAATATTATAAATGGGACAACACCCCATTTCATTTCACCTCGTTGTCTTTCACCCCTTGTCCGATTTCTACAAGACTAGTGAGCTTTTCCCACCACATAAACCTCATTTTATCATCTCTACTTAGTTTTTGAAGTTGGGAAGCATCTTGGATTGGTACTCAAGCTTCTGGAGTTGGGTTTTCATTAAGTGATTTCATCATTTCCTTCCGTAGTAAGGTATGTGATACTCTAACCGTCTGGAATTCATGTTCATAGGGATGTTCATGAGTAGATTACTGAGGTTATTGAGCTTGTTATGAACTTCATGAATCGAATTACATGTTTAGGAGAATTGAATTGTATGGACTTAGGGCTTTTGTTGGTAATAGTCGAACCTTGATAGTGCCTATTTTAAGGACGTGATTTTCGAAGATTATGACCTGCTTTATGATGATTATGATGTTCTTCAAGTTAATTCCGAAATCATGTTGCGTTGGATTGTTGATGGGTATGGTTAGGATCCTTGTAAGATGAACTTTCATGAGGTATAATTGTGGAATTCAATCGAAAGATGTGTTTAGTCTTGATTGAAATATTATGAGATTATTGTTCGGATAAGTAACGTAGTGATGAGTCGACCGGTATGGCTTTGGGCAGATTAGTGCATTTATCATGATCGGATAGATTATGCCTTTTCATGTTCGTATAATATTTAAAAATGATTATCCGGAACCGTTAGTTATATTGGTGTTATTGTATAATTAAGGCTCGGATTTTGTGAATTGATCAAGTGAGAGTTCTTCGAGCAGGTTGAAGGTTATTGGAAGTATCAATCCGTGTCGTCATTTCTGAGGCAAGTACCTTAATTTGATTTTGGTTTAATGTTGATGATTTTGATGCATACTGTCATTCATGTTGTTGAACATGAGGCCGTCCAAGTTGATTTGTCATAATGTCGTTCATGTTATGATTCATATGTTATTCATGTTGATGAACATAGTGATTTGCATATGTGTATGCATAGTTGTATTGTATATGTTGTATTGATCCGATGGGATCATGTGATCTATGGTGAGGGCACTGGATCATTTTTCCACCGCGTGTTGGTCCGACGGGATCATCTTGGGATCTATGCTGAGGGCGCTGGATCATTGGATTACCCTGTTTTGTGTTGATGGAATCATGTGGATTCGCATCGTTGGATTCCGGTAGAGGAAGTCCGTGTTGTATGTTTTGCTATGCATTGTTGTTGCATATTTGATTCTGTATAATTTTGGTACTTGTACTAGCATCGTTTTGCTAACCCCTGTGGGGTGGACATTTGTTTAATGTTCAGGTAGCCGAGGAGCGGGGAAGCAACCACAGTGTCGGCATGATGACGAAGGGGCACAGTGATGTTAACCGTTTGAATTGTTTTGGTATTCTATTTTTGTAATAAGTACTCGAGTACGTGTGTTATTTGTGGTGATTTGAGAAACTTGAATTAATGGGTTGTTTTGGATGATTAAATCGGTTATTAAATTACACAACTATTGGTGGTATTATTCGTATTGATCGGTTTTTCCTTTAATTTCGCCTTGTAAGTTCTTATATAAAGGGTTGGGTGTTACAGAATATGGTATCAGAGATAAGATTTATGGATATCTTGGCAGTTGGGTTTAGTGATCTGTGCTTTAATGTTTTCGAACTGATATGTTTAGATGAATGTCTAACTTGATCAGGACGTTAGCATGATTGTCGGATGTGAGTTCCACTTCAAGTACGTTCTTAATTTACATTGTCTACTTATAAAGAAGTTTGTTATTAGGTACAGTTTAATATTAGCTATGTTATTGACATGGAATGTATAAAATGAAAATTGTATCTTGGATATATTTCACATTCATGGTCTGATTCCAGGTTAGTGATAAACATAAGACTTGCCCGTGTAGCTCAAATATTGAATCATGCATTATCACTTGTTCTTTTTAAAAAAAATGGTTGATTCACTAAAAACATTGTGAATAATACATGTTGGGAAAAATAACGACTAACATCACGTCACAACGAATAAAGCGGAACCTCGTTTGACAAATTCCCACTCTTTAATTGTAACTTCGTGGTTACCGACGAGTAGAGCACCAATTACAACTCGATAAAATAATACAAATGATATTCGAAAGCAATAAACAATGAGACACAATTTTAGCGTGGAAAACCCCTCAAGACGAGAGTAAAAACCACGGGACCGAAGCCGCTTAAAATTCACTATCACCAATACACACAAATACACAATCTTCCCTAATACAAACTAGGGGTATACACCAATCGTCAAATACTTGGTAATAAATGTTCTCCAAGTATTTGGAATCAATAACAACAACAAGATCGAGAAAGAAAACAACCGTAAATGGCTTAAACAAAGAGCTAACGAAATACCCGCACTTCCGGACTCAAAAACTCGATCTACTTCGGTGAAAAGATTTGCCCAATAGCTACCAAGCTCTTATCAAAAAATCACGACGATCCGACCGATCAATCTCCGGGAAAATGAAAATTTGTATTTCTCTCTCTTGTTTCTCTCTCTATCTCTCTCTCTTGTTCTTAGGTGTGAAGATGATGATTAATTGAAAGTCCCGATCCAATTCTGCATAAAAAGGTGCCAAATTGCAGGTTTTGACTCGTGTGCCGCGGCCCGGGCCAAGTGTGCCGCGGCACACTGCGCAAAAATGCGCCCAGGGATCGGCAGTGGGCCGCGGCCCAGAGTACAGACGGCCAGGCGAAAATGGCTGGGCCGCGGCTTGGCAGGAATGAGCCGCGGCCCATGGTGATCGGCATGTCTCGGCGGGTCTCGGCAGGATGGTGCTCGGCAGGGGCCGGCAGGGCATGCTCGGCAGGAATGAGCCGCGGCCCATGGTGATCGGCATGTCTCGGCGGGTCTCGGCAGGATGGTGCTCGGCAGGGGCCGGCAGGGCGTGCTCGGCAGGGGCTGCGGCCCAGCCGGCTGGGGCCACGGCCCAGAGTACAGGAGGGTCGGCCACTTCTGGGTGTCTTCAGCGGGGGCCGCGGCCCAGCCGGCAGGGGCCGCGGCCCAGAGTACAGTTTCGGCCAAGTGAAGAAAAAATATGTTTCCGAGCGTAGTGCCACGGTCCGGGGGGTTTGTGCCGTGGTCCGGAGTCCGGTCGACTCCGAAAAAGCCTATATTTCGGAAATTACTCCTACAAATCTCCCCCTTTCCGGAATATAGGAAGAGTTCGCCATCCTGGCGATCGAACAACACACTTTCACCTTCTCTCTACTTAACGCCTTCGTTAACATATAGGAACCATTATCATCGGTATGAACTTTATCAAGTTCAAACAAACCATCCTCCAAAGCATCTCGGATCCAATGATACCTCACATCGATATGCTTCGTTCTCTTGTGAAAAGTCGCATTCCTAGCAAAATGAATCGCACTTTGACTATCACAAAGAACTACTTAACGTCGTTGTTGGAAGCCTAGCTCTCGTAAAAACATTTTCAACCATAAGAGCTCTTTGCTCGCTTCCACTGCCGCAATATACTCGGCCTCCGTTGTAGACAAGGCAACGCACTTTTGCAATCTTGATTACCATGACACGGATCCCCCTGCGAACGTCATCAAATAACCGGAAGTGGATTTTCGGTTATCTTCATTACTGGCCATATCCGAATCGGAATATCCAACAAGCATTGCTTTCCCGTTTCCAAACGTAATACCCAATTTGGAAGTACCCTGCAAATATCTAAATATCCATTTTACGGCTTCCCAATGCTTCTTACCCGGATTCGATAGAAACCGGCTCACCACTCCCACGGCATGAGCAATGTCGGGCCTAGTACAAACCATAGCGTACATCAAACTCCCGACTGCCGAGGCATATGGAATTTTATCCATATCCTCAATCTCCTCCTCCGTCTTAGGGCAATCTTGGCTCGTCAATTTAAAATTGTTAGTAAGAGGCGAACTAACAACTTTAGCTTTGTCCATGTGGAAACGTTTAAGCACCTTGTCGATGTATTGCTCTTGCGACATGTGCAATTTCCGGGCTGCTCTATCCCGAGTAATTCTTATCCCAAGAATTTGTTTAGCCGCCCCCAAGTCCTTCATGGCAAAGGACTTACTCAATTCTTTCTTCAAGTCGGCAATCCTCTCGGTATTTTTGCCAATGATCAACATGTCGTCCACATAGAGCAATAAGATGATAAAATCATCATCTCCGAATTTCTTAAAAAATACGCAATGGTCGAGAGTCGTCTTCCGGTAGCCTTGCTCCCCCATAACTGACTCAATCTTCTTATACCATTGCCTTGGTGCTTGTTTCAACCCGTATAAACTCTTTCGAAGTTTACACACATAATCCTCTTTTCCTTCGACCTCAAATCCTTCCGGTTGCTTCATATAAATTTCTTTGTCAAGGTCCCCGTGAAGAAAATCCGTCTTGACATCCATTTGCTCAACCTCAAGATCGAGGCAAGCCGCAATACCAAGGACCAATCGAATCGATCCTATCTTCACAACCGGAGAAAAAATCTCGTCAAAATCAATGCCCTTCTTTTGACTAAATCCTTTCACCACGAGTCTAGCTTTGTATCGGGGCAACGAGGTATGTTCCTCCGACTTCACCCGATACACCCATTTGTTTCTCAAAGCCCTCTTGCCTTTCGGCAACTTCACCAACTCGTAAGTGTTATTCTCATGCAAGGAACTCATCTCGTCTTGCATGGAATCCATCCATTCCTTCTTCTTTTCATCCTCCATGGCCTCCGCAAAATATTCGGGTTCTCCCTCATCGGTGAGTAAGACATACTCATCGGCCGAATAACAAGTGGAGGGATGACGGTCCCTCGTCGACCGTCTAAGTGGAACAAAAGATGGCATGTTCGTCACGGGTAGCTCGAGATGAGCTCCATCGATGTCATCTTGTCTCAATTCATCGTTGTCACCGGCATCTTGTTGTTCATCATTTTGGACATCATCTCCAACAGGTGTCTCAACATTTTGTGGAGGAACGGGGTCCAAATCAATAAGATCATAGTCATGTTATGGAGCCGACTCTCCATTCTCAACATCTTTCATCGTTTGATCTTCTACAAAAACAACATCTCTCGACCGAACAAGTCTCTTTGTAACCGGGTCATATAATCTATACCCGAACTCATCAAGCCCGTAGCCAATAAAAATACACGGCTTCGTCTTGGAATCAACCTTTGATCTCTCATAATTCGGAATGTGAACAAAGGCTTTACATCCGAAGACCCTCAAGTGGCGGTACGAGATCTCTTTACCGCTCCACACCTTATCCGTCAAATTAATAACATGAACCGCCGTGTTCAAAACTTCTCCCCAAAACAACTTTGGCAATCCGGCATGTGAGAGCATACAACGAGCTCTCTCGACCAAAGTCCGGTTCATTCTCTCCGCTAAAACATTGAGTTGCGGAGTCTTCGGGGGCGTCTTTTGATGTCGGATCCCTTGCTCTCGGAATATTCATCAAAGGGTCCGGTGTACTCTCCACCATTGTCCGTCCGCACACTTTAGTTTCTTCCCGGTCTCTCTTTCCACCGAGGCATGAAATTGCTTGAAAGTGTCTAACACTTGATCTTTGGTCTTCAAGGTGTAAGCCCACACCTTCCTAGAGTGATCGTCGATGAATGTGACAAAATATTGGCAACCACGGAGCGTCCTTGTCTTCATAGGACCACAAACATCGGAATGAATAAGATCAAGAACATTTTCCTTCCGTGAAGGAGTATGACTTTTAAAAGTAACTCTCGGTTGTTTCCCGGCAAGACAATGAGAGCATCTTTTAAGGTGTACTTTATGAACCCCGGACAACGCCTCTTTCTTAGACAATAGCGCAATTCCTTTTTCACTCATATGACCGAGCCTCTTATGCCATAGCTCGGCCATGTCATTATTGTCGATTGCGTTCACAAAATTAGTCATGACCTTCGGAAGTGTCACGTACAATTTTCCTTCCTTTTGTCCTCTCCCGACAATCAAGGAACCTCTCGTGAGTTTCCACAACCCCTTGCCAAAACCGCTATGGTAACCGTCATCATCGAGTAAACCAATGGACATAACATTAAGCCTCATGTCCGTAACATGTTTTACATTCCGTAAAACAAGTTCCATTCCGGTGTCGAATCTCAAATGCACATCTCCCACTCCAACAATCTTGGATAACCCGTCGTTACCCATCTTGACTATACCAAAGTCGCCCGGAGTATAGGAAGAGTAAAAATCTCTACGTGATGTAACATGACACTTAGCTCCACTATCGACCACCCAACTCGAATCATCTCTCGTAAGGTTGACCATATCATAATCACAACAAACAAAGAATTCTTCGGTAGTAGTATTAACTTCGGCTTTATCATTACTACCGCTTTCCTTCTTTTCTGAATTTTCTCGGCCTTGGCGTTTCTCCTTCTTCAACTTTCGGCAAAAATTCTTAGTATGCCCTTTCTTACCACAATGGTAACATTCGATGTTGGCATACTTCCCCCGAGAACTACTCCTTTGTGGCCCTCTATTACTCGGACCTCTACTTGGACCTCTCCCCCATCTTTCGGTAACTAGAACATCCGACTGTGACGAAGATCCTTGTGCTTTTCTTCGGACCTCCTCATTCAGCATGTTCCCTTTTGCTAATTCCATCGAAATGACTCCATCGGGGACGGAGTTAGACAATGACTTTCGAAACGTCTCCCAAGAATCCGGCAATGTGCCTAGCAACCACAAAGCTTGCACCTCCTCTTCGAATTTAATTCCCATTTAATGATGCCTTGGAATGTATTTAAATGATCCGATAGAGGAGTCCCGTCTCGAAACTTCAAATTCATCATTTGTTTAATGAGGAATAACTTATTATTCCCCATCTTCCGAGCATACAATTGCTCAAGCTTGTACCATAACTCTCGAGCATCCTTTTCTCCACTAATGTGGTTCAAAATGTTGTCATCCACCCATTGTCGAATATATCCGAAAACTTGGCGATGCATGATAGTCCACTCCACGTCGGAATTCCCTTCCGGTTTATCTTTGCTAAAAACCGGCATATAATAATCCTTCACGTATAGAAGGTCTTCCATCTTCCCCTTCCATACGTGGTAGTTTGAACCGTTCAAGTTAACCATTCTACTCGTGTTGGCTTCCATCTTATGATTGAGATACTAAACACCACGAAACAACAAATCCCGTGGCTCCGATACCACTTTGGGCCGCGGCTCATTCCTGCCGAGCTGCGGCCCAGCCATTTTCGCCTGGCCGTCTGTACTTTGGGCCGCGACCCCTGCCGGCCGGGCCGCGGCCCACTGCCGATCCCTGGGCGCATTTTTGCGCAGTGTGCCGCGGCACACTTGGCCCGGGCCGCGGCACACGAGTCAAAACCTGCAATTTGGCACCTGTAGCTCAAATATTGAATCATGCATTATCAGTAGTTCTTTTTAAAAAAATGGTTGATTCACTAAAAACATTGTGAATAATACATTCTCAAATAAGACTTGTCTGATTCCAGGTTAGTGGTAAACATAAGACTTGCCCGTGTAGCTCAAATATTGAATCATGCATTATCAGTTGTTCTTTTTAAAAAAATGGTTGATTCACTAAAAACATTGTGAATAATACATTCTCGCATTCAATCAATTTCTGAAAGATGAAAAATATCTTTTTGAGGACTTTTGTTCGAGGACAAACAAAGTTCTAAGTTAGGGAGAGTTGATAAGTGCCAATTTACTGTTATTTTCCATAGCACTTATCGACTTGCTTTACAAGTAATTCCATACAAAAGCCCCCAATTATATGTAAATATTGTTTATATTGCCAAACTATGCCAGAATGCTATTACGTTTGTTTCCCGCACCTTTTTGTAGGTTTTTTTATATGACTACATCAGTAAGGAACAAAGCGTGGCAAGCACATGCGCCAGAAGCCAAGCCAGAGCATCACAAAGACATTTGGGGACAAGCCCGACTCGCTAGGCGAGCTCAACAAAGTGAAAGCGAGCCAAAATAGAGGGTTCTGGAAGGAAATGCCGGAGGCGACTCGCTAAGCGCACTTTTGTCCGCTAAGCACAAGAAGGCGGTTTGAGGAAATATATGAAGAAAACTGGCTTTTCCCTAGGAAGAAAGCTCGATTCGCTAGGCAAACCCTGTTGCGCCTAGCGAACTAAAAAATTCAGAACTCTTATAAATAAAGATGTAGGTCATTTCTGAAGAATTATTAATTGTAAACTATAGACACGAGAGAGAGAGAGAGGGGGGGGGGGGGGGGAACAGAGGGCAAATGGCGTGAGAAACATAGGAGGGCTAAGCTTGTTCTCAAGCTTGTTGATGCTTCTCCAACATCGATCAACCTTCTCTTGTGTAGTTATGCATCTCATGGGTAATTAAACTCTCTTTTGTGTTGGAATTAGATGTAAATAGCTAGGAATCTATGTAGTACTTTTAAGCTTGTTCTCGAAAACACATTTTGTTCCAATGTTATTTTTACCTTTGGGTTGTGAAACAAAATCCCATACTTCATTTATCTGGAACTGATTGGGTTCTTCTTGCATAGTTACATTTTACTACATCATCTATAAAATTTGGTTCAACCATTGACAACAACCCCACTAAGATTCATTTATGAATGATGATCTAGTCTTTAGATGATCTAGTCTCCCTATAGTCTGATCTTCTAGATGAGATGATTTGTACTTAAATGATCTTTCAAATGATGTAGTAGCTTATGAGTTATCTTCTTGTCCATCAGAATGAGTGATATCATATGGGGTCACTTCTTGATCGCTAGAGGCTGAAGTATCTTTGGCAGTGTCTTCTTACTCTCCAGAGTCAGCAGGTGGAGAAGATGTAGGATTTACTGTTTTCAAAATATGCAAAAGCTTTTTCTTGCCCGACTTTTCACTGTCAGGCTCTTTGTCATTACCTTTCATATGTATAGATTCTTGAACCATTAGGATTTCAGAATTATACACTTTGTATCTCTTTTGAGCGTCTAGAGTATCCTAATATGATTCACTTTTGAGCTTTGACATTAAATTTCTTTAGATGAACTTTGGTGTTTAAGATATATAAAGTACATCAAAATTGGTGAAAATGGGTTTTCTTCCTTTGAACAATTTATAAGTGTACTTTATTCAAGATAGGTATAATATAGATTCTATTTTGCAATTTTGTAGCAAAAGGCGAAATCTCTCGCCCCCATGGCCCCCACCCCCCGGCCCGACAGGGATTGATGGAGGAATTAAATCATGGTGACTCAATGGTCCACTAGGTGGGAGGAACAGTGTCTGGTGCCCACAATGAGTTATCCCCCATATTGGAGGGATAAAACTCATATTTCAGTGCCAGGCTGAGCACTGCGTCCTCAGTGCAATCTGCCATGAGGCAGGTTGAAATGCCGTGCGACTTCTATTTTGCAATTTTAGTTTCATTGATCATGGTACGTGTCATTTCTTGCAGAGACCTATTTTTTCTCTCTACAACTCTATTTTGTTTTGAAGATCTAGGAGAAGAAAAATCATGGATAATTTCATGTGTCTCATAAAATATTTCAAAAGGTTCATTTTCAAATTCACCACTATGATCACTTCTAATTTTCAAATCTTGTTCAATTTGTGCTTGTTTGCATAAAATACTAATACGGTATATGATTTATATTTTGTTTTAATTAATTTCACCAAAGTCCATATATTAAAGTCATCAACAATGACTAATCCATACTTCTTTCTACTGACACAGGCAATGCTAATTGCCCCAAACAGAAAGTTCCTATGGTCTATAGGTGGAAATACTGTTTTTATCTTTAATGGAGGTTATAATATCTTTTTTCCTTTTTGTCATGTCTTACAAAGAGCATCTGAATGATAGTACAAATTAGGTAGGCCCGTGACAATATTCGTTGAGTTTTGATATTAACCTCCAACTAGCATGTCCTAACCATCTGTCCTGTAACACCCTTAATTCATTCAGGGATATTATACGATGTAAATCATTTTTTCAAGGATCTACCAGGCTAGTAATAAAATCAAACATCTCAACATCGCCTTTAAGGCTGAAATGACTCAGTAGACCGATTTGGTCTTTCAATTAATACATACATTCAATCACAATACACACCCACGCAGGGGTCAAAATACAACACGCTCCCGTACAACGGGGATAATAGTGCAGCGGAAATAACTACAACTAAACCAATACAACACCGTACCGGTCCTCATGTGATTAGTATTGATATCATCCATCATCCTTCGTGTCAACCACTGTTATGCCCCCCAAAACCTGAATGCATAACAGACATCCACCCCCCGATTACTCGGGGTTAGCAAAATTCCACTATTTTGCTAGTATAAGTACAAAGTGCAAATACGAGTAATACAAATCATATTCCAAGAATAATAATAATCAGGAATCCTCAACGATTCAAACATAACGAAAGGAAATACTTCCCGAGGCCGAGAATCTGAGTAAAACTTTCCAATTTCGAAAGATCACAAATCAAGAGAATAATTTATAAAATGCTTTAAAATACATTCGGGAGTTTTAGCGGAAAATCATTTAGGATTATCGAATACTTCTCTTTTCAAAAACCAAAAGGGGTCACATCCAAAAGATTTGCTTTCTCAAATAAAAACCAATAATAATTCACAGGGTTCATAGCCCACGCCACGTGTCCTCGACGGACATAAGGTCAACAGAATATAACCACCCAAGACACGAAATCTTGGTAACACGTCCAAAGTACTCGACCTGGAAAAACACATCCAAAATCATATCCATGACACCGTGATCACATGCCACATCATCTCACGGTTAGATCAATCACTTGTTGCATCATGACCACATGATCACAAGCCATGTGTCACCGTAGATTTTCTTAAGCTCTCACCGTTGGATCAATCACTTGTTGCATCCCGGCTGCATGATCACAAGCCACGTGTCACCGTAGTTTTCTTAGGATCTCATGGTTGGATCAATCACTTGTTGTATCCTGACCATGATTACAAGCCATGTGTCACCGTAGACCTCGCCTATGTCCACACATTCACACACATAACACAGTACACCAATGATATCACAATAATACACACAAAGGCAACAAACACTTAGCACGACCCAAGTGGCAAATCACAACGCACCGAAATGAGATAATATATATATATATATATATTATCAACTCGCAACATCAACACCAAACGTATCCATATGATTCACTTAACCATTCACAAAACACACCATTCACCAAACACATGCGTTTTGAAAGAGAGCCTTTAACGAGGCAAAATAGAATCTTTTGAAAGTTCATTTCAAATAACCAAACAAACACACTTAGACGATCACCGATCATCATATCCACAAAACAAGAAATGTATGAACAAGGTACTTACCTCGAATAATCGATACCAAACACTCCGACGAACACGGTTCAACCGGGAAACCTCGAACACCTACAATCCTCCGGCGAAAACAACGAAAACATGATTACGACGAGTATAACGACCGGAGACAGTGCGAAACACGCCCAAGAATCAAAGGAAAACCCATTGAGTCATTTAATCGAACATTAAATGCTCAAGGCTCCCTTAGAACACAAAAATCATGATTAGGCTCAAACAAATTCAAGATACGGATATACAATCCGTAGAATACGATTAATAATACTCTAGAATATCAACTGATTCATCAAAATCGGACGAACAACGAAATCAAGAAGGAAATCCCGAAGGTCAACCCCAAGAGATTTGAGAAGTTACCTTCGGTCTGGACAAACTCGAGTGGAGGATGATGATAGATACGAATCAAGCTTCCCAAAATGATGCATGACGATACCTCCGATCACCACCCTTGAGTCTCAGCCGAAAATGGCGGAACCAGAAGGAGAAAGGGGAAAATAGCACGAAACCAGCCGCCCCGCCTATATATAGCCGAGCATGTTACGGCCGTAACTGGCAGGGCCTTACAGCCGTAACTCGCCTTATGGCCGTACTCGGCAGCTCCTTACGGCCGTAACCACGCCTCCAAGGCCACTGCCCAAAACGTGAGGATGTCTTATGGCCGTACCCGGCAATGCATTACGGCCGTACCAGGCCACGTCTTACGACCGTAACATGGCCATGCATTGCGGCCGAAACTGAACACGCCTTACGGCCGTAACCGACCATGCTTTACGGCCGTAAACAACCATGCCTTATGGCCGTAACTCGGCCAGGCCTTATGGTCGAAACTCAACCATTCCAACAGTCCGGTTAGACGTCTCAGTCATACTAACGCACCGACTATGATTCAAAATAATAACGAGCAAATTACGAAACACAATGTACCACACCACGAGCACGCATTAAAACAAAGAGGCGCACGCGACAACAAGTAATACTCGACGAACACGAATTATTACGGTCGAATAAGACGAGTAGTAAAACAATCAAAACACGAGTTTAAGCACTAAACAAACACATGATTCCGATAATCTGAAGATTGGAAAGAACATGAATATGAAAACAAATGCCCAACACTCTAGGAAAATTACGAAATGGCCCAAACGCCCGAAACATCACGATACGACAATAGATAACCAAACCGAAGCTTACAACACGTATAACAACGTTAAATCAACTTACGGGAGACATGAAACAACAGTTTCGAACGAGATTCGTAGGAATCGAACTTAAGTGCGGAAAAGTCACCAAGAAGCACAGAACGAAACAAACGACACAGAAACAAACTCGGCTGAAAAAAAGTGCAGAATTAATCATTCTCAGAATGACGAAACAATCACAAGCGAGCCGCTAAAACGGACTCCTGCTAAAAAAGAAATTTACCGAAAATCAAAATTGCGGATATTACATACTACCCTCCTTAAAAGAAGTTTCGTACCAAAATTTAAATAAGTAGGGTGGAGCAAAATCCCACCAGGAACATCTCAATGAGATACACAAGAACCAAATAACTCACGCCCATCGGCAAAATGCTACAAGCAACGCAAAGGAACATACGGCGTGAAATCACGCTCGACAACAACCATCACAATGTCACAAGCAGAGACATAATAAAACCAACAAGTGTCAAGTATCACTAAACAGATAGCACAATCAAGTCAATTATTCGAACAATCACAAAACAAAAGGTACCTATCACCAGAAAACACGCACAGTCGAAAAATAGAAATTAAACATACAACGATCCGCGAGGGTAACCTCGAAGAACTCAGACCACGCCCAAATTCTCGAAAACCACGCTAGCCATCTCCATGTCCTTCTGGAGCAGAGACAGAAAGTCGATCCTCAAACCTCTCAGCTACCATCTCGCAATGCACGGCTCGGTGACCCACTTGGCCACACTCGAAACAGCTGACTAACGGTGAACGACAATTCTTCGCGGTATGGCGTGCTCGGCTACAGTTATAACACGTCTTCGTGCTGCTCACATTACTTGATGCAGGGGTAATACTCCTCCTCTGTTCACGCAATGGAGGAATCTTCTTAGGATGACGACACGAAGTCTCAGCCCCATGGGGCCCATTCCCCTGATTTCCTGAAAAGTTTCCAATAGTTTTCTGTTTCTTTGACTCGGACATATGCTCAGTCGATGATATAGATAGCTCATAGGCTAACGCCCTATTCTGATACTCTCTCAATGAAGTACAAGTGAAATCATCCATGTACAGACGAACCTCCGGCTTCATTCGCCTAATAAAATGACAGATCTTATCTTCCTCTGTCCTTACCCGATCATGCACGTAGCTGAACTGTTTGCTATAGTCGATAATAGCTTGAGACAGCGGTACATCTTGCGGCCTTGCCGAAAAGAATTTATTAATCCTCTGCTTTAATCGGTTCAGGACAAAAGTCATCTCTCATGAATCCCTGGAACTCTGCCCACGTGACAACACGATCCCGAGGCTTAATAGCCTCCCACCAGTTAGCGGCATCCTTGTCGAGAAGATACTGAGCGAGCGGCACCTTACGTTCTTCTGGACAATCAACCACCTCGAATATCTTTCCCAACTGGAAAATCTAACTTTCCCAGCCTAATACATCTGCAGCACCAGCGAAACGAGGGGGATTCATACGAACCACTTATCGAAGCCACTGATTTGCACTAATGTTCTGGGTCACATCTGTATTATGTTGAACTGCTTAGGTCAATTGAGTCATATGTGAAGCTACCTGCTGCAAAATAGTAGCAACACCGATATCAACACCATCACCGGCGGTACGATCCTGATCACGCATCTGGCCACCACGACCACGACCCCTGCCCCTAGGCATACTGAATAAGTAACCACTCAGCACAAGCGAAAATCGTAACACAATCACATACAGCAATTACCATCCCAAGGCAACTCACATACATAAAATCACAGCAACTACGACACTCGTTCGGCGATTTCAACCGCTCAAATGATAACCAATAGAAAATTACAAAACATCATGAAACAATCACATATGTACACAATCATACAAACCCAAGCTCTAACAGCTCGCACAGGTGCGATAACACGCAAATTACCACGAAGCGACAAACATTTAATACCAATATCACACCTCTCACAAAGGGCTAACACAACGAATGCGTGGCGAACGACTCAACGCTCACACCACTAATTCCATCACAACTCGGAGGGCTAACACCCTAACGACAATGCTAACATCATGCACACATTCCCTGACCGCAAATAGGTAATGATAGGTTTTAAAAACGAAACACCTTTTTGAAAATAATTTGGAAACACCAGATGATCTTAAGTATTACGTTTCAAAAAAGTAATACAAACAGCATCATCGAGACTTTGAAAAACCGTCTTGCGTTCAGGAAATCCTTTTTTTAGTTAAAAGCTTTCAGAAATATTCGACCTTCGGGTCTATAAAAATGCGTTTCAAAATTACTAAGAATATCTCAAAATTTTTTGGTTTTCAAAGTAAAAGAATATTGAAACATATAGTTGCACTAGTAGGCGCCTTGAAAATATAATCTATTTTAAAAGTACGTCTCGAAATTTATTCTCTAAGATACTCAAGATTTTCAAAAAACCATTAGGCCAGAATGCCCAAAAACTCACACGTTACAAAGTATACGTTGAGCCTCTGCTCACACGTATCGACATTCACTTACACATCTCATAGTACATGCATCAAGTCGTTTCAAAAATCAAAACAAGACATGTCTTTTCCCGAAAAACAAACAGTCAATAATTACAGTTAAAAACTTGCCTAGGAACAGGGTGAAACCACTGATCCCATCCGAGGTCTCTAAGGACCCTCCCAGACTGTCCGTAGTTATAAATCAAAATCACGCACATGCATCGCCTAGGACCGGGGCTAAACCAGTGGTCCCATCTGAGGCCTCTATGGACCCTCCCAGACTGGCTAGCCAACGAGCTCGTGAATCAGGAACGAAATTACAGAGTCCTCCGAGGCCCCATCGGACCCTCCCGGAGTGAGCAAAGCACACACATATTATACATTACCATTTCATGTTAAGCATAAAGGTTTCACAAGAATGCTTGCAATACGAGCAAATTATTTTGAAAATCATTAGCAGCGGACAAATTCAACAGTCAAAAATACATTAGCAGCGACACCACTCCTCATATAAACAAAACATGAGAGTCAAATAAACACATATCACGAAATCAAAATCTACATAAAGATTCCATCTCTTAACAAATAATCATATAAGCGGCTCGTGTCACACGAGGCACAAAACAAAGAAGGGAGACTTACATCCACAGGTCGCACGAAGATGATGATCGCCCCACGATACTAATCACGACCAACAAACTCAGACGACGCGTCGCGACACGACTCAAACAGACACTGTCCATATAAAATATGACTCAACAATGCCCAACTCAACCCGACAGCCTAGGTTTCCGCAACCTAAGGCTCCGATACCATTTATATAACACCCCCAATTCACTCAGGGATATTACACGTCGTAGACCCTTTTCTCAAGGATCTACCAGGCTGGTAACAAAATCAAACATCTCAACATCGCCTTTAAGGCTGAAATGACCCAGTAGACCGATTTGGTCTTTCAATTAATAGATACACTCAATCACAATACATACCCATGCAGGGGTCAAAATGCAACACGCTTCCATATAACGGGGATAATATTGCATCGGCAATAACTAGAACTAAACCAATACAACACCGTATGGGTCCTCATGTGATTAGTATCGATCATCATTCATCATCCTTCGTGCCAACCCTATGTTATGCTCCCCAAAACCTGAATGCAAAACAGACATCCACCCCCCGATTACTCGGGGGTTAGCAAAATTCCACTATTTTGCTAGTACAAGTACAAAGTGCAAATACGAGTCATACAAATCATATTTCAAGAATAATAATTATCAGAAATCCTCAATGATTCAATCATAACGAAAGGAATTACTTCTCGAGGTCGAGAATTTGAGTAAAACTTTCCAATTTCAAAAGATCACAAATCAAGAGAACAATTTATAAAATGCTTTAAAATGCCCTCGGGAGTTTTAGCGGAAAACCATTTAGGATTATTGAATCGTTCTATTTTCAAAATCCAAAAGGGGTCACATCCCAAAGATTTGCTTTCTCAAATAAAAACCAACAATAATTCACGGGGTTCATAGCCCATGCCACGTGTCCTCGACGGACATAAAGTCAACAGAATATAACCACCCAAGACACGAAATCTTGGTAACACGTCCAAGGTACTCGACCTGGCAAAACACATCCTAAATCATATCCATGACAACGTGATCAAATGCCACGTCATCTCACGGTTGGATCAATCACTTCTTGCACCCTGACCACATGATCACAAACCATGTGTCACTGTAGGTTTTCTTAGGCTCTCACGGTTGGATCAATCACTTGTTGCATCCCGACCACATGATCACAAACCATGTGTCACCATAGTTTTCTTAGGCTCTCACGGTTGGATCAATAACTTGTTGCATTCTGACCATATGATCACAGGCCATGTGTCACCGTAGACCTCGCCTATGTCCACACATTCACACACATAACACAGTACACCAAGGATATCACAATAATCCACACAAAGGCAACAAACACTTAGAACGACCCAAGTGGCAAATCACAACGCACTGAAATGAGAAAATATATATTATCAACTCGCAACATCAACACCAAGCGTATCCATAGGATTCACTTAACCATTCACAAAACACATCATTCCCAAAACACAGGTGTTTTGAAAGAGAGCCTTTAACGAGGCTAAACTGAATCTTTTTAAAGTTCATTTCAAACAAACAAACAAACACACTTAGACGATCACCGATCATCATATCCACAAAACAAGAAATGTATGAACAAGGTACTTGCCTTGAATAATCGATACCAACACTCCGACGAACACGGTTCAACCGGAAAACCTCGAACACCTACAATCCTCCGGAGAAAACAACGAAAACATGATTATGACGAGTATAACGACCGGTGACAATGCGAAACACGCCCAAGAATCAAATAAAAATCCATTGAGTCATTTAATCGGACATTAAATGCTCAAGGTTCCCTTAGAACACAAAAATCATGATTGGGTCAAACAAATTCGAGATACGGATATACAATCCGTAGAATATGATTAATAATACTCAAGAATATTAACTGTTTCATCAAAATCGGACGAACAACGAAATCAAGAAGGAAATCCCGAAAGTCAACCCTAAGAGATTTGAGAAGTTACCTTCGATCTGGACAAACTCGAGTAGAGGATGATGATAGATACGAATCAAGCTTCCCAAAATGATGCACGACGATACCTCCGATCATCACCCTTGAGTCCCAGCCTATATATAGCCGAGCATGTTACGGTCGTAACCGGCAGGGCCTTACGGTCGTAACTCGCCTTACGGCCATACTCGGCAGCTCCTTACAGCTGTAACCAGGCCTCCAAGGCCACTGCCCAAAATGTGCAGATGTCTTACGGTCATACCCGGCAATGCATTACGGCCATACCAGGCCATGTCTTACGGCCGTAACTCGGTCATGCATTGCGGCCGTGACTGACCACGCCTTACGGCCGTAAACGACCATGCCTTACGGCCGTAACGCCAGGCCTTATGGTCGAAACTCGACCATTCCGACAGTTCGGTCGGACGTTCGAGAACGTCTCGGTCACACTAACGCACTGGCTATGATTCAAAATAATAACGAGCAAATTATGAAACATAATGTACCACACCACGAGCACGCATTAAAACAAAGAGGCGCATGCGACAACAAGTAATACTCGACGAACACGCATTACTATGGTCGAATAGGACGAGTAGTACAACAATCAAAACACGAGTTTAAGCACTAAACAAACACGTGATTCCGATAATCTGAAGATTGGAAAGAACATAAATATGAAAACAAATGCCCAACACTCTAGGAAAATTACAAAATGGCCCAAACGCCCGAAACATCACGATACAACAACGGATTACCAAACCGAAGCTCACAACACGTATAACAATGTTAAATGAACTTACAGGAGACACGAAACAACATTTTCGAACGAGATTCGCAAGAATCGAACTTAAGTGCGGAAAAGTCGCCAAGAAGCACGAAACGAAATAGACGACACCGAAACAAACTCGGAAGAAAAAAAAAGTGCAGAATTAATCATTCTCAGAATGACGAAACGGTCACAAGCGAGCCGTTAAAACGGACTCCTGCCAAAAAAGAAATTTACCGAAAATCGAAATTGTGGATATTACATATCCTACACCCACTTCTCTTCGTCATAGACAAGAGGCATTTAACCTTCTATTTTACCAGATAAGAATAATTGATTTTATAAATATATATTGTTTTTCTCCTTACAAATGAAGAATATGGATCCATCAAGTTGACTAATAACTTTACACGGTGTCCTATTAAAAACAACATCAAAACGAGTGTCACATAATTGACTTCTACTCAACATGTTATGTTTTCAGTGCATTTTCTAACAAAACATTATTAATGGAAGGAAAGACGAGTTACCAATAGTTCCCTAACCAATTATCTTCCATCTTTGGTTGCCTCCAAAACCAATAGTGCGTTCCTACTTTAGTGTTAGACTTTGAAATATCTGTTTTTCTCTCGTCATGTGCCGTGAACAACCACTGTCCTTGTACCATGACTGGTGTTTAAACTCTTTTGCTAAATGAATCCGCACCATAAAATATTTCCTCTTTAGGTAAGGTAGCAGAGATTATGGAAGACTATCCGGATGTTAGGAATGTGCGAGCATGGTGGTAAGGCTTGCTAGGATATTAATATACATCTCTTTCTAAAGAGAGTAAGTCAGAATACGTAGAATAGCTTGTTACTTATTGTAACACCTCCCAAACCACTCGGGAGTATTACAGCACCGTAGACCCTCTGCGTGAGGATCTACCAGGCTAAATACAGAAAACACAACAACACAATACATGCCAACATGGCTAATAACGAACCATTATACCGATTTGGTCTTTTTCCACAACACAAACATCAAACATACATTACTCTTTCTCACAAATCTTACCCACGCAGGAGTTGGAATACATCAACATTCCCATAAAACGGAAAATACCACGACAGAAAGACAAAACAACACGACTTTACTAAAAATACTCAACACTGATCTTTATGTGATTAGTATCGTCGTCTTCCATCTCGTACCGATCCTGTGATACGCTCCCCAGCAACCTGCAAGTACCTGGACGCAGTACAGACATCCACCCCTCGAGTACTCGGGGGTTAGCAAAACTCCACTGTTTTGCTAGTGCAAGTATAAAATACAAATACAAGACATACACCACATACTCCAAGAACATAATATCGGGAATAGTCATCCAGACATAAATAACAACAAACTTCCCGAGATAATTTATTTGAATAAAACCGTTCGAAACATGAAAAATGGAACTGTATCTCGATATACAATTTGAGAAAACATTTTAAGATCTCGGGAGTTTTGAAAACATTTGAGAATTCTCACTTATCGGAAACACCTCGGACAGCCCAACGATCATTTTCCAAAAGTACAATTTCAATAACAAAACACGGGGTCCATGACCCAATTATAGCCCAAGGAGTCAAAGGTGTCAAAGGAGTCAAAGCTTCCATGTGACCCCAAACCACTCGGGAATATTACAGCGCCACAGACCCTCCCCGTGAGGATCTACCAGGCTAAATAAAGAAAACACAATAATACAATACATGCCAACATAGCTAATAACGAACCATTAGACCGATTTGGTCTTTTACCACAACACACACATCAAACATACATTACTCTTTCTCACAACTCATACCCACGCAGGGATTGGAATAAATCAACATTCCCATAAAACGGAAAATACCACGACGGAAAGACAAAACAACAAGACTTTACTAAAAATACTCAACACTGGTCTTTATGTAATTAGTATCGTCGTCTTCCATCATCCTTCGTACCGATCCTGTGATTCGCTCCCCAGCAACCTGCAAGTACCTGGACGCAATACAGACATCCACCCCCCGATTACTCCGGGGTTAACAAAACTTCACTGTTTTGCTAGTGCAAGTATAAAATACTAATACAAGCCATACACAACATAGTCCAAGAATATAAGATTGGGAATAGTCATCCAGACATAAATAACAACAGACTTCCCGAGATAATTTATTTAAATAAAACCGTTAGAAACATGAAAAATGGAACTGTAGTTCGATATACAATTTGATAAAACATTTTAAGATCTCGGGAGTTTTGAAAACATTTGAAAATTTTCACTTATTGGAAACACCTGGGACAACCCAACGATCCAAAAGTACAATTCCAATAACAAAACACGGGGTCCATGACCCAATTATACCATTCCGATCACAAACCGCAGGGTCCAGGACCCAATCATCCATAACAACATATTCCCAAGGATTATTCACGTCCCGTGCTAATCTAGGAACACCAACTCCTGTACTGCCCATCTAGGAACACCAACTCCTCTACTGCCCATAAGGTCATCGGACTTCCTCTGTTTCTTCGACTCGGGCACACATTCCGAAGATAACGAAGCTAGTTCGTAGGCTAAGCCTCGATCCTGGTAATCTCTCAACGAAGTGCAAGTGAGTCCTCCCATATACTTGCGAATCTACGGCTTCATATATATGTCAAAATGAAGGATTTTCTCTTCTTCAGTCCTCACCTGATCTTGCACATAATTGAGTTGTTTACTAAAGTCGATGATAGCCTGCGACACCGATATACCCTGTGGTTCTGCCAAGTAAAACTCACCAATCCTCTGGTCTCTAATCTGTTTCGGACAAAACTAAGCTTCCATAAATTACTGGAACTCCGCCCATGTGACATCACGATTACGAGGTTTAACAGCTTCCCACCAATTAGCGGCATCTCTATCAAGAAGATACTGAGCGATAGGTACCTTGCGGTCTTCGGGGCAATCGAATGCCTCGAATATCTTACCCAACTGAAGGAGCCAACCATCCCACTCCAATGCATCAACAGAACTGGTGAATCCAGGGGGATTCATACGAACTACCTCTCGAAGCCATTGATTTACATCGATGTTTTAAGTCGTGTTAGTGTTACGTTGAACCGCCTGGGTTAACTGAGTCATATGTGCTGCTACTTGTTGAAATATAGTAGAAACACCAATACTAATATCATTCCCGGCACTATTTTCTTGATCCCGCGTCTGCTCCCCATGGCCATCAGTACCACAGTTACGACCACGACCTCTGCCCCTCGGCATACTAACAAGCAACAACCTAAGGCAACGAAAAACATAATCATCTACCAACAGTACTAGACCGGAGGTTACAAATAAACAACAGCGTGCAAATCTAAACGCCAACGGTTCGCATAATTATAACATTACACAAGTACCCATCAGAAGTTAATTAATATTCAAAACCGAATTTCCCCCTGTCAGTGAATATGACTCTCTCAACTAGTGCATATCGAACGACGCAGCGTTCACACCACCATTTTAATCACAACTCTGAGCATTATAGTCGAAATAACAATAACATCATTACCACATACCTTTTAACCGAAATTCATAACCAAAAAGTTAAAAGCGAAAGTCACGTCTCAAGTAAATTGTTGGTAGACCTCATTTGAGTTTTTAAAATCAAATTTTTTGAAAACTTGCAATACAAGATGAAAATAAAATATAAGTCGTTTGAATTATCAAAATTTTCGTCCTCGAGGTCATCATACTAAAATCAAACTTTTTCTTCTCTTGAAGGATGTTTTAAAATAAAAATTACGTGACTTCCCAAAACATCTAAAGCTTTAAAATATCACATTGATAAACTTTCCTTGCGTAACCACACCAAAACCACTACTCCTATAAAAATGATTTTATATATATATATATATATATATATATATATATATATATATATATATATATATATATATGCACATATATACATATACACCGGCAACACTCTTCATCCCAGCACAATACGAGAATCAACAAGTATGGATTACGTATTCACAATTCACATTTAAATTCCACATCATAACACAAAATCACACAAGCTCGTATAAGACGAGACACAACATAGTAGGGAGACTTACATCCATAGATCGCACGAAGATGATGGCTGCTACTTGATACTAATCACGACCGACATCCTAGACGATGCGTCGAGACACGACTCAGTCAGACAAAATATGACAAGACAAGACTCGACAACACACAACTCGACCCGACAGCCTAGGTTTCCGCAACCTAAGCTCCGATATCATATTCTATAACACCAACAAACCACTCGGGAATATTACAGCCGCAGACCCTCCCCGTGAGGATTTACCTGGCTAAATAAAGAAAACACAACAACACAATACATGCCAACGTGGATAATAACGAACCATTAGACCGATTTGGTCTTTTGCCACAACACACACATCAAACATACATTACTCTTTCTCACAACTCATACCCACGCAGGGATTGGAATAAATCAACATTCCCATAAAACGGAAAATACCACGATGGAAAGACAAAACAACAAGACTTTACTAAAAATGCTCAACACTGGTCTTCATGTAATTAGTATCGTCGTCTTCCATCGTCCTTCATACCGATCCTGTGATTCGCTCCCCAACAACCTGCAAGTACCTGGACGCAATACAGACATCCACCCCCGATTACTCGGGGTTTAGCAAAACTCCACTGTTTTGCTAGTGCAAGTATAAAATACAAATACAAGCCATACATAACATACTCCAAGAATATAAGATCGGGAATAGTCATTCAGACATAAATAACAACAGGCTTCCCGAGATAATTTATTTGAATAAAACCGTTCGAAACATGAAAAATGGAACTGTAGTTCGATATACAATTTGAGAAAACATTTTAAGATCTCGGGAGTTTTGAAAATATTTGAAAATTATCACTTATCGGAAACACCTGGGACAGCCCAACGATCCAAAAGTACAATTCCAATAACAAAACATGGGGTCCATGACCCAACTATACCATTCCGATCACAAACCGCAGGGTCCACGACCCAATCATCCATAACGACATATTCCCAAGGATTATTCGCGTCCCGTGCTAACAAGCCATGAACCTCATATGCTCCCGCAGAACATACCCGTGTGAATAACCCAATGAGAAACTGTACGAAATCACATGTCACCGTGACAACAGTCACATAACCATAACCATACATACGTTCATAGTTATCCCGACATCGCGCTAGCATGATACGAACCTCGGAGCCTCCACGAGACATACACAATTTGACAACCCATGACACGTACATCACACAACCAAACCACAACCATAAGTTATCCCGGCATCACGCTAACAAGATACGAACCTCGGAGTCCCCGCAAGACATACCCGAATTGGATAACCCCACAAGTTATCCCGGCATCGGGCTAACAAGACACGAACCTCGGAGTCCCCGCAAGACCTACCCGATTGGATAACCCTACGGTCACGCCCGACCCGTACTAGCAAGGACGGATCCCGGAGATTCAATAAATCTTACCCGGTGGCACATCACTTAAAACAATCACACAACAACAAGCAAGTACCATTACCAAACAACACTAAGCATCACAACATCCTTACAAAGGAGTAACAACTAATATCACACCACGCCACATATTCACCAAACGAATACACGTATTGGGAAAACAAGAACCCTCCTGTATCGAATAGTATTTGATAAAGAGGTTTTGACATATATGCCAATCCGCATACAGTAAAGAAAACTGTATCGAAGTATTGAGGCATCAACCTGCATCGAAGACCTGTCTCGAATCCAGCATATAGTGGAACCCTTCAGTATAGCAAAGAAGTCTTATAAAGACCAAGTATGGAAACTGTCTCGAATCACCAAAACAGTTATCTTCCATACATCTCTCAACAGGACAAGAAGGAATCTTCAGAAGTCAAGTCCCGTTGAATAAAGAAGTATTTAAATACTCAAAGATAAAGTATTTAAATACTGTCAGTCAACACATCTTCAAATCCCGCTAAATCCGGATCGTGCTTTTAATTCCGTTGGAACAGAATCTTACTCAACGGATACATCTCAACGGATATATATTTCAGAGACTATATATATCTCATGAAAGCATTGAAGATCAGTAACCGTTACCAAAAAGCTATCGAAATTATCAAGCTATCAAAGTTATCATCAGAGCAAAACATATCTCAAAAAGCTTACTGCAACTCAGATCTAAAGAGATATACAGTGCTCATCATCTTGAACAACACTTCATCAGCTGAGAGCTATTAAAGTCAAAGTTGTTGTTCATCCTCTGTTCTATACCTTGAACAAACCCAGATCAGCCCTGTGTGGACTGAGTAATCGTTGCTCTCCAGAACTGTGTGTGAAGGAATTGCATCGAAGAAGATGAAGCTTCAGAACTGTATGTGAAGAAGCAAGTCAAAGCATTAGCTCAAAACCAATATGTGTGAACGGTTGAAGCTAAGATCTTTATATCAATCTGTGTGAACGATATATTGATTGTGTGTTGTTATAATTACGTAGTTGTGTACGTAGTAATTATAATAAAATTTTTACTCCTGTGTGGAGGACCAGTGGACGTAGAGGGGTTTACCTCGAACCACTTTAAATACTGTGTTATTTACCTTCAGTTTCTACTATGTTAAGTACTGTGATTATTAAAGTATACTTTGCATATCAAGTTGTTGTATCCACAGCAATTTACTGTATCTAACACTTCCGCTACGCACTCAGATTTAATATCAGTACAGTTTGTTGTTTAAACTACTTCCCAAACTGTATCCAGTATACTTAGTGGCCAACAAGTGGTATCAGAGCGGTTGATTCTAAAAAGAATCAGTCGTATTTTTAACCGAATCAGATCCAAAATCACTTACTCTTTTAAACAGTCTCTTTCATTTCTTTATTTTCACATGGATACCTCTATGATCAACAAAGTGCCTATGTTCTCTATTAACGAATTTGATGATTGGAGAATTAGGATGGAGGCTCATCTTGCAGCAATGCAGGAAGAGATGATTTTTGTGATACAGGATGGCCCTATCAAGATTATGAAGGTAAACACGGCCGCAAGGATTGAAGGCCAAGCCCATGCTGAGATGCTCGAGAAGGATCGCGAGCAATGGACCACAGATGAAAGAAAGCGAGCCAACCTCGACAATGTGGCTAAGAACGTGCTATTTGTCACTCTTGACAAAGGCACGTTCTCGAAGGTAAAGAGCTGTAAATCAGCCAAGGAAATCTGGGATAAACTCAAGATGATTTGTGAGGGAACTGAGCTCTCAAAAGAAAACAAAATTTCTAAACTGACTCAGCAATTTGAATCTTTTGAAATGAAACAAACTGAGACACTTGAGGAACTTGACCTCAGATTCACTGGTATTGTTGGTGAACTTGAAGCGTTGGGCAAAATTTATTCCCAAAAGGAGAAGAACTTAAAAATTCTCAGATCTCTCCCAGTCCGATAGGACATTAAGACCACAGCTATGCGTGTATCTTGCAATCTTAATGAAATATCTACTTTTGATCTCTTCTCTGACCTCAAAGCTTTTGAGTATGATATTGACAGAAGAGAGAGAGCTGAAGAATCTCCTTCAAAAGTCACAGCACTAGCCGCTGTATCGAATCGTCGACACAGCATGCCCAGCTCGTCGAAGCCTAGTCACAAGAATCTTGTGATGGCAGCGACATCCTGTCTCAAGATGAAATGGTGCTTCTCATGCACAAATTCAAAAGTTCATCAAGCGATCTGGAAAGACTCCTACGAGCCCAAACACATCCCACAAGGTAAGTACCAAAACATCATCTGGTGATGCTAACCTGTGCTATAATTGCAGAAAACCAGGGCATTATGCAAATAAATGTCCTCATCCCAAAGTCCAAAGGTTGCCGAAGGCCAAGCAACAAGAGAGAGATGAAAGAAGACGTGCTTGGTAAAACAAGCTCAAGGCCCTGAATGGAGAATCAGAAGCCTCCCCCACACCATCCAAATCAGAAGAATGTCTTCATGTGGTCACTGAAAGTGATTCATCTGATGATGAGTTAGATGATAAAGCATATATGTGCTTTATGGCCAAAGACATTCCTGAAGGTGAAGATAGCGATGATGAGGTAAGTTCAACCTCAGCTATTCCATCAAATGCATCTCATACTTTTGGAAACATGAAGAATGAGTTTAAAAACATTCAAAAGGCCCATGAGACATTGAAAAACGAGAATATACAGCTCCAACTGTCTAACCTAGATCTGAAAGATGAAAACGATTTGCTGAAGATAAATTACAAAAATATGTCTCTTGACTGTGAAACCAGCAAAGTCGATTTTGAAAAACTCATGGAGAGCAATCATCAACTTGCTCATGAATTAACTGAGGTTAAAACTCACAACGAGAGCAAGACAAATGATTTGGTTCTATTTCAAGCTAAAGTGACAACTCTCGAAAAATGAGAAATTGAACTTGAGACCACTCTGAAATCGTTCGAGAAATCGTCCAAAAGAATGGAAGAAATTCTGAGCACTGGGCAACATGCTCATGATAAAAGGGGCTTAGGATACAGCTCATGTTCAAACAAAGGGGAAACTAGTACAGTGTTCGTCAAGAGTGTGGAACACATTCCAGTATCGAATGATACCCCTAGTCCCGTGAAGGAACCTGATGCACCGCGGAAACCGAAGGCTGCCATTCCGCCCCCACAATCCTATTCCAAACAGCGGAATCATAAGTCGTTCCAACCTGTGAGGCGCACTCAACAGCATGCTCCCAGAGCATATCAACAGCGCCAACAGCCATTCAGAAGGAAGGCTGTATCCAACTACCAAAGGCCCGCACGACAGTACTATCAGTACAGCACGCCGAGTTATTGGATACAGGAGCCTCGTTATCCCTCGAGACAGCAAGTGCCCATTCAGTATCATCAACAGCGTTGGGAATCCAACTGCAGACCCAGAAGGCAAGCTGTTAGGCCAAAGAAAATGGCTCCACCTCCAAGACGACACTCGTACTGGATTAATAATAATAACCCTGAATTTTACATGCATAATGATTATCATGGTTATAACAACTACGGATATGCCCCCCGTAGATATCGCAACACTGTACCGAGTATGACCTATAGTAAACCAATTGCTGCTAGGAAAACTTGGATACCTAGAGGAACTAACATACATGGACCCAAAAATCAAAGGGGACATAAATCTACTTAATTTCTTTGTAACAGGACATTCTAGAGTAGGATACCTGGTACTTTGATAGTGGATGCTCTCATCACATGACCGGAGATAGGAACAAGCTATCAGATTTTGTAGAAGGTCGCGGTCCAAAAGTTCGTTTCGGTGATAAATCTAAAGGTAGAACAAGAGGGAAAGGAAACCTACTTGTCGGAAAATTCAAAGTCACCGATGTTGCATATGTTGAAGGCTTACAGTACAATCTACTTAGTATTAGCCAGTTCTGTGATAAACAGTTCTCGGTGAAATTCTATATAGATAGCTGTAGAGTCAAGAACATCCAAACCAAGGAAGTTGTGCTTACAGGAAGCAGGTCAGGTAACATGTATATTGTTGACTGGAAGCCTATGAGCTCCTCAATTCCATGCTTTGTTGCCAAAGACACTGCAGATCTTAGCTGGTTATGGCACAAGAGGATGTCTCACGTCAACTTCAAGACGATTAACAAGCTCTCAAGACAGGGAATGGTTAGAGGTTTACCAAATGTGTCATTTAAGAAGGACAGCATCTGCGGACCGTGTCAGAAAGGCAAGCAAATCAAGTCAACCCTGAAGAGCAAATCCTACCTTTCAACCCAAAGAGTGTTGGAAATGCTACATATGGATCTCTACGGTCCTGTAGACCCAGTAAGCTTGGGAGGTAAGAAATACTGCATGGTTGTTGTTGATGATTATTCCAGGTATGCTTGGACAATTTTCCTTAGCAAGAAGAAGGAAACTACATCAAAGCTGCCCGAGCTCCTGAGAAAGTTGCAAAATGAAAAGGCATTGAGTATCGTGTCCATTCATTCCGACAGAGGTACAGAATTTACTAACCGCTTTATAGAGCAATACTGTTCGGAAAATGGGATACAACACGAATACTCAGCTGCCCGTACACCTCAACAAAATGGTGTTGCTGAGCGAAAGAATAGGACGCTGAAAGAAGCAACAAGGACAATGATCTCCGCAAGCAAGTTGCCACAGCGTTTCTGGGGTGAAGCAACCAATACAGCATGCTACACTCAAAACCGCTGTATCGTCAACAAGCACCACAACAAAACAGCATATGAGGTATGGAACAACAAAACTCTGCTAGTTTCATATTTTCACATTTTTGGATGCAGGTGTTATATGTTGAATAATGGGAAGGACCAACTTAGAACCTTTGATGAGAAATCAGATGAAGGAATATTTGTAGGATACTCCTCCGTCAGCAAAGCTTACAGAATCTTTAATAAAAGGAAGCTGACGATCGAGGAATCAGTTCATGTAGTGTTCGACGAACCACACCATGACCCTACAGGAGTAGAAGATGTTACCCAAAACATTCAACATCTCTCCATCTTGGATCCTCCAACTCCCATAGAACCTGTAGTTGATTTAGAAATCAACCCCGCAGCTGTAAGAATCGACGTGGATGAAGTCGACGCTGTACAAGCTGAAGTTGTATCCATAGAATCTCTCGATACAGTACGGGATCCTGAATTAGAACCCGACCGAAGATGGTTGAGAGATCACCCGCAAGAGCTGATCATTGGAAACATAAATGTTGGTGTTTCTACTCGTAGGAGAATACAGAGTACAAAAGGAAATGTACTTTGTGCACAAGAAGAACCTGATACTGAGATATCACAGTTTCCTGAATGGAAATCTCAATCCGAGCTTAGAAGACTCAATATGTGCACTATCGCTGTATTCTTGGCCCAGTCCGAACCTGTTTCGATCATAGACGCTCTTAATAATTCTCATTGGATAACATCTATGGAAGAAGAGCTTAACGGTTTTGAAAGAAACAATGTATGGTATCTTGTACCCAGACCTACACATCAATCGGTTATAGGAACCAAATGGGTATTTCGCAATAAAAAGGATCAAAATGGACTTATTATAAGGAATAAATCCAGACTAGTCGCACAAGGCTATAGTCAGGAAGAAGGCATAGACTATGATGAAACCTTCGCCCCTGTAGCGAGACTAGAAGCCATTATGATATTTTTAGCCTTTGCCGCCCATAAGAGCTTTATTGTATACCAAATGGACGTCAAGAGTGCATTCCTGAATGGAGACCTTGCCGAAGAAGTTTATGTTGAACAACCACCAGGGTTTGCCAACACAGACGGTATCGACTTAGTATACAGGCTAAGGAAAGCGCTGTATGGACTTAAACAAGCCCCTAGAGCCTGGTACGAAACCTTGTCCCAGTATCTAACCAACAACGGATTTGAGAAAGGTGATGTGGATAAAACCTTGTTTAAAATACAGGAAGGTGATGACCTTCTTATGGTGCAAATCTATGTGGATGATATAATTTTTGGTTCAACTAACCTTACTTTGTGTCAAAGGTTCTCTCATATCATGCAAAGTAAATTTGAAATGTGTATGATGGGGGAACTTAGTTATTTCCTAGGTTTGCAGGTAAAGCAGTTGCCTACAGGTATTTTCATCAACCAAGAAAAATATAGCAAGGAGCTTCTCAACAAATTTGGAATAAATAATTTCAAATCATAGTCAACCCCCATGAGCACTTCCGTGCAAATTAGTGCAGATGAAGCCGGAAAGCCGTTTGACCAATCACTCTACAGGAAGCTCATTGGTTCGCTCCTGTACCTAACGGCTAGCAGGCCCGATATCCAGTTTGCTGTTGGAGTGTGTGCGAGGTATCAAGTAGCACCTAAAGAATCACACTTCAATACAGCTAAACGAATCCTGAAGTACATTAAAGGAACAGTCGATGTAGGACTATGGTATCCTAAGGAAGGCGGATTCGATTTAGTTGGATACAGCGACTCGGATATCGGAGGCTGCAAGCTAGATAGGAAGAGTACAAGTGGAACTTGTCACTTTCTTGGACCTAGACTCGTTTCTTGGTTCAGTAAGAAGCAATTGGCTAACTCTCTTTCCACGGCTGAATCTGAATACTATGCTGCTGGTAGCTGTTGTATGCAGATCCTTTGGATGCAGCAACAGTTGTCAGACTATGGAATTCAAGCCAGAGAGACTCTAATCATGTGTGATAGCACGAGTGAAATTGCAATAACGAACAATCCTGTCCTGCACTCGCGCACTAAGCATATCAACATGAAGCATCATTTCATAAGGAATCACGTCAAGAACAAGGATGTTCGCCTTGAAAAAGTTCATACAGACATTCAGCTGGCCGACATCTTTACCAAGCCGCTCGACACAGCCAGATTCAACATGCTTAGATAAGAATTGGGAATGCTACAGCCCGACTCCCTGTAAGTAATTTACTGTTTTTACTCAACAAATTGAGGGGGAATGCTGTAAGACCCAAGAATACAGTATCCAACGTTAATTATCTGTACACTCGGAACCGTCAATACAGCACTGTAGTGAGCAAAGACATATGAATCCTACAGCTGACGTGTGCAATAATTAAGGGGGAATACTGTAGGACCCATGAATACAGCATTAATCCACAAGTTGATGTATGGAATTTAAAACCTATTTAAGGGGGAACGCTGTATCGACGCGGATACAACACATACTATAGGATTTCGATTCAGTTTATATATTATATCATATTGTTTCATTTTAAAATGATTTTTGTCCACGTGCCCTGTTTTTATGTCAAACGTCATGTACATTAAATGCCTTACACGACATCTGGACAACTGAATCTCAAAAGCCGCGATGTTTAAATTGTTTATTGTTTTAAAACCGCCGTTTCAGGCATTTAGGGTGACACAAATGTCAGAAGTGGGACCAGCTTATATTTTAGACATTTTAATGGATTAGCGTACCAGTTACACTCAGTCCATCTTAACCATTGATTTCAAAAACCGGTTCCCATCCCTTAAAATCTGACCATTCATACTCTGCAAAACCCTATTTCGCCGCCCAACTATAAAAGGAATGATACTGCCATTAGAGACTCTTTACGCTTTCTGCAAATTTAAGAGTTCTCAAAGCAAAAACAGCCTACATACTTTTCTGCATTTTACTGCATATTACGTGTCTTCTTCTTCACTTTTTCTTGAAAATCATCAAATGGCTGGACAAACTTCTTCTCCCGCTCCCAAGAAAACCGCTAACATCATCGATGGACGGATCTTCTCAAGATCTGTTGTCATTGAACGTCTTCTCGCTGAAACCAATGATGTCGAACCCATGGAGTACATCATCACTCGTCTTCGTCAACAAGGTCTCTATCGCCTTGGAAGTCAAACTGCTAACAAATATGATGTTCATCTGGTTGAGGAATTTTACCTCAACGCCGCCGTACGCTTTCTGTCGTTGGCCCAAGGAGGTCACGTTGCTGACATAACCGATGCCATCCAAGGAGTTGAGATCTGTGTTGATAGCGATCTGCTCCAAAATATCTACAGGCTACCTGCTGACGGCCTGACAATGGATCAACTTGAGACATTTGGGTCTCAAGATCTAATAACCAAGTTTTATGGGCTGTTCACCGGCTCAACTGTTGTTGACATGGTTCAAACCACCTGTCACAAAAAGAATTTTTGTCTACCTTATGTATATTGCATGATTTCTGCAGCAGGATCATTGAAAATCGAACTGGTGCGTTCGAAATGTGTACTAATCTGAGGTTCAGGATGATGGTGGCAATTCTGACCTGTGAAAAGGTCAACTGGTGCCAGATAATCCTGAAGCGCTTGCAAGAGGAGGTATGCAAGCCTGCCTCACAGAAGAAATCTTTTGGTTTAATGTTAAACCATATCTTGACGAAATGCGGACTGTCGCAATCCGCTGATGCTAAGAAGAATAGCTCCAGGATATACCTAGGAGGCGTCAAGCCTACTGCGTATAACCAGAGCACCTTGGTCTGCAACCACCCGAAAATCAAATCTATGCCAGTTTCTGCAAACCTAAGAGATGAGTCTTTGAAGTCCGATGACGTGGAATCTTCAAAGAAGAGAAAAAGATCTCAAAGCAAGAAACCCATTGCTGGTGAGAAGCCAAAGAAGAAACTAAGGAGGCTTTCTAAAGTCAAATCTGCCAAACCCTCCGAAACAGTTTCTACCGTGGCGCAACCCACTGAAGAACAACCCCAGGGCCCAACCCCTGTGGAAGAGGTGTCCACTACTGTATCGACAGTAGATCCTGAGCCTTTGGAGGCTAGGACGGATGATGGGACATCTGCCAACGAAAAAGACTCTAGCGAGTCGGCTGCCCCTACGGAGCCAAACACTACCTCTCCTATGCGGGATTCCACACCCGTACAGGATCAATCTTCCTTCGGGGCACCATCCCTTGTAAGGAATCCCACTTACCTACAGGATCCCACACCTGTATAGGAACCCCTCGCTGCAGCGGACCCAGACGTTGTACGCAGTCCCTCCCCTGACACCATTATTCACAAAACCCTTCTCGCTGTTCAGATAGACCATGCTTACGAAAGATTTCTGAAATAGAAAGGTTACAGGCTAGCTCCGTATGAAACATTGTACAACTGGAGCGATTTAAGCCAAGAAGAAAGCTTTGTATTAGAAGTGACGGACTCGAAATTTAGGCCCTGATCCGATGGGACAACCCTTTCTGCAAAGAACCGATTGAAAGCCATCTTCTGCAGAAATCTGACGCAAGGAGAAAAGGTAAGGATAAGTCAGAGGACTCTCCCCCAAATCCAAAAGACGACGATAACAATGACTCAGACGACGACGACGATGCTTTACAAGCTGGTCTGAGAATGAGTCGTGAAGAGGCTCAAGATAGAGACGCCTCTCCACCAAAGGATGATGAAGGGCCATCAACTCAAAGCAAGCCCCCTTCGCCACAGCAAGAAAACATCCCCGACGACGAGGAATCAGTTCCTAAAGTCGAGGAGGAAGGAACAGTTTTGGAACAGGCACCCGAGCCTGCTGCCGCTGAAGAAGAAGTTGCCCGCGCCATCCAGCAAGAGGAATCAGTCCCTCTGCCAGAACAGGCGGAAGCTGAGAGACAACAGGAGGATTCAGTCCCTCCTGTATCCATGTATACAGATGAAACTTCGCAACAGGAGGACACACAACCCCCTGCCGCCGAACCAGAACAAGCTGCTCCCGCCCCTTCAACCGTGGAATCCGAGGACGGTAATACACCTGAGGATGTCCAACTCAATTTACGCCCAACCGTAAATCTGAGTAGGTTGAACTGCTCTGAAGATTTTGCTCAACCAGATTCTCCGATCACAGCCGCTAGGAAAGAGCGCATGCGTGCTCTTGGTCTTCAAACTGTATTCATTCAGGATGCAGTGAATGCTCTGTCTTCAGTTGAAAAAGCCTTGAATTGGATGCATACTTCTGCCGTGGAAGAGATGACCACCTTACAGCATGAAGTTTCTCGAGTTGTCGAGGCCTTCATTGTTTTTCCAGAAGTATTCAAACAAGCACTGAAAATCATGGAAGACAAGCAAGAGAAACTCCTGAAGAAAGAGGCAACCAAAACTCGAATCGCTGAAGCCAAGACCGCATGTGCTATGATCGAAAACAGTTCTCAATTGCGAGCCCATGACAAATGTATCAAGGACATGTCGGAGGCACTCTCCTCCCTTGTAGAAAGAATGACTAACATCGAGATGAAACAGGATGCTGCATTGGAGATCCTAGGACGTCTTGATGATGCCAAAAAGGGGGAAGAAGCAAGAGAAGCTGCAAGAAGAATCAGGTTACAGCATGAAAGGGAATTTGAGGCCGCTCAAGACAGCATCACTGCTGAGTTAAACAAGCTAGCCCCTCCCTCTCAGAGTTTTAAGATTTCAGGCTCCCGACCTGAATTCCACGATCCAAATGTCCCGTGGCAAAACCTAATCCAAAGACCTTCCGAGATTCGTCTGCCGACCAACCGCCATCCTACTGCCCATGAGGTGAAGCAATGGAGGAAGAACGAACTAATGAGATACTTTGTTAAACTCATCAGGGAATCCGCCATCTTCAAGAGCTATAAAACTTTAGCGGAGGCCGCAGACAAATTTACGAAGATGCTAGAAGACGGAAAACTCCCTCTCCAAATCGAGATGAACTCCAAACACAGAAGAGGAGACCGATCACCCATCCAGAATACTGGATCCTTGCCTTTGATAGATCCTATGAAGGAAGAGCTACATACCAGGATCGAGGCAATGATTCCCTACAGAACTGGTGGCGTGGTACCGAGAATGATCCAGGGAGAAAGCAATGGAGACATGCGGACTATAGATAGGAGCTGAAATCCTTGTATATTAGTTTTTGTTTTTGTAATTTTTTCTTTCGAAACAGCAAACCATGTACTCAATTTATTTTGAATATCAATAAAAGTGTTTGTTTGTCTTGAAAGATTATAACTCGTAATATACTATGTTGATGTATGATTACTTAAATTGTTTCATAACAATCTCAAGTATAGAAACTTGATTGAAAATTAAGCTGTATAAACTAGTCTACGAACAGTTCATGATTTCAGTTGTAAACTTAGAAAACATTGTAAGATTGTGCCTGCGCGCCAATCATAAGCTTAAGTTGTAAAAATCCTTAGCTGTATCGAACTAGCCTGCGAGCAGTTCATCAAATAGACTAAGTTGCTGAAAGACAGACCTCTTGACGAAAGACCAAGAAATCTGCCAGAAGTCATCAAAGAAGATTTCTTCATGAAGAAGGTTTTGGCATCATCAAGAAGACTGTTAGAAAATTAAAAGTCTGGGCAAATTGTCAAAAAGGGGGAAATTATTGGGAAAACAAGAACCCTGTATCGAAGCAGCTGGGATATTCAATCCCTGTATCGAATAGTATTTGATAAAGAGGTTTTGACATATATGCCAATCCGCATACAGTAAAGGAAATTGTATCGAAGTATTGAGGCATCAACCTGTATCGAAGACCTGTCTCGAATCCAGCATATAGCGGAACCCTTCAGTACAGCAAAGAAGTCTTATAAAGACCAAGTATGGAAACTGTCTCGAATCACCAAAACAGTTATCTTCCATACAACTCTCAACAGGACAAGAAGGAATCTTCAGAAGTCAAGTCCCGTTGAATAAAGAAGTATTTAAATTCTCAAAGATAAAGTATTTAAATACTAGTAGTCAGCAGATCTTCAAATCCCGCTAAATCCAGATCATGCTTTTAATTCTGTAGGAACGGAATCTTACTCAACGGATACATCTCAACGGATATATATTTCAGAGACTATATATATCTCATGAAAGCATTGAAGATCAGTAACCGTTACCAAAAAGCTATCGAAATTATCAAGCTATCAAAGTTATCATCAGAGCAAAACATATCTCAAAAAGCTTACTGCAACTCAGATCTAAAGAGATATACAGTGCTCATCATCTTGAACAACACTTCATCAGCTGAGAGCTATTAAAGTCAAAGTTGTTGTTCATCCTCTGTTCTATACCTTGAACAAATCCAGATCAGCCTTGTGTGGACTGAGTAATCGTTGCTCTCCAGAACTGTGTGTGAAGGAATTGCATCGAAGAAGACGAAGCTTCCGAACTGTGTGTGAAGAAGCAAGTCAAAGCATTAGCTCAAAATCAATCTGTGTGAACGGTTGAAGCTAAGATCTTTATATCAATCTGTGTGAACGATATATTGATTGTGTGTTGTTATAATTACGTAGTTGTGTACGTAGTAATTATAATTAACTTTTTACTCCTGTGTGGAGGACCAGTGGACGTAGAGGGGTTTACCTCGAACCACTTTAAATACTGTGTTATTTACCTTGATTTTTCTTGTGTTAAATCTTGTGATTATTTAAGTGTACTTTGCATATCAAGTTGCTGTATCCACAGCAACTTACTGTATCTAAGACTTCCGCTACGCACTCAGATTTAAAATCAGTACAGTTTGTTGTTTAAACTACTTCCCAAACTGTATCCAGTATACTTAGTGGCCAACAACATGCATCAATACATAATCTTCAACCAGTGGAAACGGTATACTATAATCACCTAATACAATCACAATCATGCAACGCTAATACACATATACAGGAAAGCACATTTATTCCCCAAAAGCTCGAGTTATCTTTTGCAATACAACATTTATCGAGAATATACCGATCCTTTTGAAAGTTCTTTAAAACATTCGGATTGCACATATAATTAGTTACCAACCATTACGTCTACGAAACATAAAATGTATGGGCAAGATACTTTCCTCGATACCATGAGCAACGGAACAACGAACGGACATGGTTAGGTAGCCCTCGAAATTCTAAGAATGACCAAGAACTCGACAACCCCACGAATACTACGCAAATAACATCACCACGAATCAATAACACTAATCGACATTCGAATCCACCCGAAAAACAACAAGGATCCAAGGGTTTCTTCAAAGAAATCAAGAATCAAATTCCGGGTGATAAAAATCGATAAAGGGGTTACAAAATCCGAAGATCATGACCCAGACAATAATAATTCCATAATCAATTTATCAACCTCGGATTAAATCAAAGAATCACGAAGAAACACACAAAGATTACACCATTAGGGTTCTAAGGAAGAAAATACCTCGATCCGACGAAGAACAAGGATTTGATGTTGATATAATCGACAAGAGTCTTGCAAAATGCCTTGGAATTGAGTGGAATCGACCAAGAACTCAAGTTCCCGAACCTCCCATCTGATAGCCGCAAGAAAAAGTGAGTAAAGGGTTGAAATGAGGCCTGCCCGTCGCCCAGGCCTATTTATGGCCGATCACATTACGGCCGTAACCGGCCACCCCTTACGGCCATAACCGAGTTCCCAGGACTACTGCCCAAAACCTGCTGGTGCATTACGACCATGCTTAGGCCCATGCCTTGCGGTAAGTGCAGCGACATTACGGTCGTAACCGAACACTCCTTACGACCGTAACCGAGCTCCTCAAGGTTGCTGCCCAAGATGTGCGGAGACCTTACGGCCGTAATAGGCCACGCCTTACGGTCGTAACTCGACCCAGCCCACCATCCGGCAGTCCGGCTAGATGCCCGACGATATCTCGATCACACTAACGCACCAACTAAGAATCAATACAACAACGAGAATGCTACGAAACCCAATGTACCATAGTACAAACACACGATTCCAAAGACGTGGATGAAAACAAACTGTTGCTACCCAAAATATTATCCGGAGATAGATATTGCTGGAATGGATGGGATAGCAAACAAATGCAAGATCACTTCCGTGAGAAAGATAAATAACACAAGATTTGCTGGGGTTGTTAGTCCCGGGCTTGAATGCTCTTGCGAGATATTATTAATACTAATATTTGGGGATACAAGTACTAATGTAAGAATACAATTACAATGAGTGTAAAGATTCTTGTTATCTTAGCTAGTGAGCGTGTAGATTGCCGGAAGAACCAAATTTGATGCTCTGTGAGTTCTTGTAACAAGGGAGATGAACAGTCGCGGCGGTGAGAGATCGACAGCCTCTCACGGCGAGTATATAGCTGGATGCTTGGGCTCCTCGGCTTATGAATCTCTTGGAATCTGTCTAGTGGAGACTTGTTGCCTCTGCCGATCGTCTTCTGGGCGAGAGATTCGGAGAGAGAAGTCCTGAGATGGATTTCGGCGAGAAAGCAGGGAGCTTATATGTTCTGCTGTATTTCTGTTGTTGGTGAAATGAATTCCGAACCGTAGGTCAAAATGAATTCGGAACCTTTTTCCAGTAGGAGGAGGTTCTCTATTTATAGGACATGGATGTGCCGGGCGATCGCCTTTTCTGCATTATAATAATCGGGTGATCGTCTTTTAGCACGTGGGCATGTCTCCTTAAAGTCTGCAGGAGTTCTTGGCGATCAGTATGCGGTCGATGGGGAGCTTACACGCGTCCTGAGTTGCTGTCACGGGCGGTCCCACTGACAACTTTCGGCATGCCTGCCGGTAGGTGAGGTAGGTGACAGGCTGTGGTCAAAGGTCTTGTCTGCCAGCAAAAGATCTTGTGTGTCAGCGAAGATCTCGTATGTCAGCGCCTTTTGTGGATCTGCACGTGGGTGCTTTTCTGAGATCCAGTCCTTCATGACTTTGACGGGCGATCGTCTCTGCTCGGGGCGTAGGTTGATTGCCCTTAGCCGGATACTAGAGTCGGTCGCCAGCTACCAAATGGCGATCGCCTTGGGAGACGATCGCTGGGTACCTGATGGTGGTCTGATATCTTTGATTAGGCGAGCTAGCCAAAGTTTGACTGGAGTTGACTTGGTCGCTCGGCCTTATAGTCGATCGCCTGTCGGGATGAATAAATCTTGACACAACAATTGCCCCCCAGCTCGCTCATACGTTGGAAACGTGGGGTGAGGTGGCTCTCTTGGCGATCGCTGAACTTTTGACGAGCGACTTTGTGTTTAAGCAGGCGCGATCGTCTTTGAGCTGATATACTCTGGGTTCGGACGACCTGGTTGGCCGCTAAACTGCGCGGGAAAAAACAATGGGTGTGGAAAAGTCTCCGCGCACGTGTCGGGCTTCTATTGGAGGACGCCAATGGTCATTAATGACTCCTCGGCTCACGCGTCCTTGAAAAGACGTGTACGCGGGTCTCGAGGGGGTCAATTAATGCGTCGTTTGAGATCCGACCCCTGAGTTTTTCCCTTATTGCAAACGAGTCCCTGCCTTCTCCTATAAAAGGGGCGGTCTTTGCGATTTCATACTCACGCGTACTTATTGGAGAAAGAAGGACTTGCTGTCGAATTTTCTGAAGATCTTAGTGCCGATCGTCGTTCGATTTTACTTTCGGGTAAGAACAATCCTTTTCTCCTTTTGTATCTCTGAGAATGGCCGGAACCTCATCATCACTTGGAGCGGGTACTAGTTACGCATGGGACATCATTGTCAGGAGAAACTTCTTCCGTCTTCCACTGTAGACGGTGGTGAAGCTATTCGGGCGGAATCGACCTATTTGAAGTCGAGGCTTTATTGATGAGGCCGATGTTGCTAAGGAGGCGAGCTCTTGAAGAAAGACGATCGTAGATTGAGAGAGATACGCGATTAGGGCTTAGTGGGAGCAACATAGCGCTTTCGGTCGGGCTATAAGGCCTTTCTTTGAAATAATGGAGAAGTTGGCGGTCTACTCAGGGTCGATTTCAGGGGATACTCGGTCGCCTACCCTATGTGCTTCCCAAGCGGTCGCGATGCGGGCTGCGCAGCGATCGTTGTGGTCGCTTGGCCAAATACGGAGTTCGACGACCAGGAAAGATCTGGCCGTCTGGAGGACAAGGTTCCATGTTCCTTCAGATGTGGACATGTTCGCGCCGGTGGAGAATGAGCGAGCCGATCAGACTCCGATGGGCATGGTCGCCGTGAATGAGGCGATTATGGAGGCCGGGCTGCGCTTCCCTCTATCCTTTGCTGTCTCCCATCTGTTGGCCGCTTAGAATGTGGCGCCACTTCAGCTGACGCCGAACGCCTGGCTCCAAATTAACTGCACTCTCACCCTTTTCGGCAGTCACCACCTGTACCGCCTCCCATTGCCGTTGGAGATGTACCATTTGTTCAAACTGATGGCTCATAAAGGGTTGGTCGGCGGTTACCATATTCAAGGCCGATCTGGTCGGGTAATTCACGGAGTCCCGAATAAGATGCGGGGCGATCAAACGAAGTGGTTCTGGGTCGCCGGCAAGTGGAGGGCTTCCGCGAGCGACAATCCCTCGGGCGGTGGAGATCCCCGAGTTTCGGGAGAGGAATCCGTGGGGTTTAGACTCTCCCTCGTTCGGATGCGTTTTGGGTGATCTAATTTGATTTCGGCTTTGCGAGTTTCACATTCGGTGATCGAGGCGCCTTTCGACTTTCGTTATGCAGGAGCGGATAAGGAGCTTGTCGGACGACGACCTTGACGCCAACCGGATCAATAAGGAGAGTCGTTGGTTGTCGGCTCGACTATTCCGTTTCCCGAGACATCTCTCGGTGCCAGGTATGAGTTCTACGACCTTCACTTCTTAGACGATCGCCTTACTTGAGGAAAGTGTCTGACTGTTGGTCGATTGTCTTAACTGCAGAGGTTCGCTTTCCTCGCTTTTTGGAGCCTCCGACGGAGATCGCCATGTCGAACCCTGGAGTTCTAGGCCGTCTTCGCCATAAGAGGTCGTCTCGGGCCCCACCCGTTGTGTTGCCTATAGTTCCGGAGGCGGAGCCTCGCGTGGAGCAGTCGTGGGCGAGGAGGAATTTCGGAGGAGGGCTTGAGCGAATCGCAAGAGGCCGAGGCCGGAAGAAACCAGTTCTGCCGGGCGATGAAGTGACGATCGCGCGCCTCCGTCACCATCGTTGCTCGGAGAATGAGCCGCCCTCTGCGGCTTTTATGCGGAGATGGCGATCGCGGATCTCGAGACCCCTCGAGAAAGCCGTATTTCGGTCGGGATCCCGAGAAAGGTGAAGGTAGATTGCATTTTTGTGTTGAAAACTGGGCTGCGTAGGAGTTGTATTAACTTAGTTGTTTTGATGCGGGATCCGTCGCGCAGATCCGTCTTGCCCGCCGATGGTCGTGGATTTCCTAGCGAGCCGATCTCCTCGCCATTCTGTGACATTCCTCCATACGTTAGCAAGGCATACGCTCTGCCGAAGGTATGGACGACCGTCTGGATGCGATCGCTCGTCGGCGATCGGGAGTTCGATGCGGTGTTCTCGCCCTTTCTCTCAGACGGCGACCATGGTATCCCAGTGCTCGGGGAGTTTGAGGGGCGGCCTTCCACTATTCGCCTGCAGGCGGATCTCGAGGCGGCTCGGAAAGAGAACGCCGAGTTTGCTGATAAGATCGCGGCGATGGAGAAGGACTCTCTGGAGGCGGCCAAGCGGGCGAGCCATGAGCTTGAGCTAGAGAAGAAGGCCAGGCAATATCGTCGCGGTTGACCGATTTCGGGACCGGATCTTGAATGCCTTCCAGTATGAAGGTTCTTGAAGAGGAGGCCGATCGCCAGAAGGTGACGATCGCTCGGTTGACCAGCGAGCTGACGGAGGCGAGGTAAAACGTTGCTGCGAGGGAGGCTGAGCTCCAGGGGTCGCAACAGGCAATGGCGGAGCTGAAAGGAGAGGTAGAGGCGACCAAGGTCGATCCCTTCCAAAACTTGGAGTTTGTCAGCGAGTTCGCCTACTATTTGGCGTTCGCCGACTCGATCCGAGCGGCTAAGAAGGGAGGTTTGGAGGTCGGGCCTCTTGCCGATAACTACAAGGCGCACGCGTTGGGGCATCCTCTCCATTCAGCTTTCTCCTTGCCGATCTTGGACCTTGCGGACATCGGCGTGGATTAGAGCTGGTATCCGACTCCGGCCAATCTTGCTCATCCCGACGCTCCGGAAGATGAGGGGACCGCGCCGGATGCTGATGGCGAAGAGGCGAGGCTGAGGCACTTCATTTTTGATGTTTTAGCTTATTTCCTTGTAATTTGTAGCTTTCTTTTGTAGCACTTAGGCCTTCGGGCGACCATGTACTCTGATCTTTTCAAGTAATGAAATGAACGTTCGAATTTCTGACTTATCACTTCAATGATTGTTATTTTTGAGTCTTTGTTTGACTTTGTACAAATGTGTGAGGAGAGATCGTTGCGAGGGTAGTTCAAAATGAATTGATAAACTCATAAAGATAACTTTTACAACAAATTCGATCACTTGCACAACATCTGAAAGAATGACGATCTCCGTATGTGGTTGAATAGCGACGATCGTCGTATAGGTAATCCACACTCTTATTGCCCCTTGTTTTTATTCACTTAGCGGAAGTAAGGGGATGAAAATAATTCGTTGAGTGAGCGGTCTTCAACTTTGTCGAATCCTCGGGGACGGTCGTCCGTCTTGAGGAACCGTGCACGATCGCGGAGTTCGATGGACCGACTCCTTGATCATGTCTTGATGCGCGAAGACATTGAGTGTCTCATGACTCACTTTATTATGAGGGTCCTTTGTTAGGCTGCGCCTCGCCTCGTATTTAAACGAAGGGCGCGCGGTCTCGGTCTAGAGGAGTCCTTGCGCGAGGCAGCGTCGGATGATTCAACTCCACGCCCGCGGCTTGTTTAGCTCTGCTTCCACCTCGGCCCACCATGAAGATGGCGAACCTCGACGGTGTACGTTGAGACGGGGGTTGTGGCACGTCGCATTGTCCGGGTTCACCATGTTAGATGATGAACCTTTGAGGGCGAGCGATCGTGTCCACTGATTAACTTTGGAGGGCCCTCAGACTACGCCGGCCTCGTATTTAAACGAAGGGCGGGCGATCTTGGCCCAAAGGGACCTTGCATGGCCTAAGCAGTTGGTTCCATCGACCACCAGGACCATGGCTTCACTCTTCTACCTTGGATCATCATGTAAATGCCGACCTTCGACGGTGTACGTTGTGCGGGGGAGGTGATCTCGTGGCTTAGTCCATCATGTTAGACGGTGAACTGTAGTTGGCGATCGAGTCCTCCAGTTTCCTAAATAAGGATGGAGATCGGGGAGACTTCCGGGGTTCCCTTCTCTTGATTAAAGCATGTAGAGACGGTCGCCGAGGTTGATCCAGGGGTCGGCTCCTATGAGCTTTCCAGCCTGTTTTGTGTTCGACTCGGACGATTGTGTATAGAGATTGGTTGGGGCTTTGGCTAGGCCAATAAGCTGTCCAACTTGCCTTCCTCGAACAATCTCCAGAGCTGTTTGAGGAGGTCGCGGCATTGGTTGGTGCTGTGGCCGGGACTCTTATGGTAGGCACAATATTGATTGTTGTCGAGGTGACCGTGGTCCCTTATCGCCTTTGGCTTTTTGAGCTCTTCGTGCCCCTTGATGGCATAGAAAATATGTGACGGAGTTCGGTTGAACGTATGGAGGAGATGGGCTTCCATGTCCTCGAAAGCCTTGAGATCTCCGGGTTGCTTGGCGATCGCCTTCTTTGCTTTGGCGATCGCTATCTTCTGGACAGGAGGTGGTGTTTCCTCGCCTAGGTGGAGGGTGAGTAGTCTTTGCCTGGCCAGAAAGTTGGCAGCTTTAGCGCGGAAGATCGCGTAAGTTGGGGGAATATCCTTGGAGAGATGTCTAAACATGGGAGAGCGACCGTGGAATCCCCCCATGACCGAATAGAGAGCGAGCTCGTCACTGACGGGTTCGCCGGTGAGGATGATTTCGTCTACTCGGTCAATGTAATCTGCGTCGGTTTCGTCTTTTCCCTGCTTGATTTTTATCACGCGGTGGGGGCCTTCTGGTCTGGCGACCTTCCTGGCGAAGTATGTCGTGAAGTCATTCGCCAGTTTCTTAAAGGAGGTGATTGATCGTGGTGGTAGTGAGACGTACCACCTATGGGCCAGCTCGCCCAATGTTAACGGGAAGATCCGGCACTTGGTTGCATCAGATGCCCCACACCCAGTCATGTAGATTCGGAATTTACTCAGGTGGGTTTCGGGGTCCGATCTCCCCTCGTATAGAGGTGTTTTGGGAGGAGCGATCGTTGGTTGTATGGGGGCAAGCTCGATGTGGACCGCGAGTGGCTCGGTCGGCCCGGCGATCTTTTTGCTGGTGCTTGCCCCAGTGTCCAAGAGTGCTTTCATCTCGTCGAGCTGGCGTTGTATAGCGGCCATCTCCGTGGCCTGGCTGCTTGCGGCTCTGCGTTCGGAGCGGGAGCCGAGGCGATTGAGTACTGATCCCCTGGCGATCGGGGCGGGAATCAGATGGCTGACCTGCGTTCGGCTGTGAGGTGGGTAGGCCGAACTCCTGGTGACGGATTCGGGTTCCGTCTTTTCGAGGTTGGAAACAGAGTGCCCCGGTCGCCAGGATGGGTCGCGCCCCAAGCGATTGAATATGGATCCGTCCGGTCGTGCGAGAGCCTTTCCTCGCGAATTGGGGCTTTCTGACGATCGCTCGTTCAGTAGCCCGCTGAATTTCCGTTTTCCCATGCGGCGGATGATCGAGGGAGTTATCGCGGGCGACGCGTGTGCTCTCCGTCGCTCCTCTAGGATGGCCATGGCCTCCTCGATCTGTTCCTTGGTTTGGAATTGATCGAGTGAGAGGTTGGGGCCATCTCTCGGATGCGGGATCGAGAGTCTCGCGTTGCTGCGGCTTCCCCCTGTCAGTGGGGTTCGGGTGAAGCAAGGATATGGTGTCGTGGTTCGGAGAGCGGCTTTCTTCGATGTACGGCGGATGTCATGATTCGAAGGTTTTCTTTGAAGTGCGGTGAGTGTCACTTCAAGTATATGCCAGAACAGTGAGTGTTCTTAGGACAGTAGAAATAAAAGTTTGAGGGTTAGATCCCCTTCCTCTAGCGCCAATTGTTGCTACCCAAAATATTATCCGGAGATAGATATTGCTGGAATGGATGGGATAGCAAACAAATGCAAGAGCACTTCCGTGAGAAAGATAAATAACACAAGATTTGCCGGGGTTGTTAGTCCCTGGCTTGAATGCTCTCGCGAGATATTATTAATACTAATATTCGGGGATACAAGTACTAATGTAAGAATACAATTACAATGAGTGTAAAGATTTTTGTTATCTTAGCTAGTGAGCGTGTAGATTGCCGGAAGAACCAGATTTGATGCTCTGTGAGTTCTTGTAACAATGGAGATGAACAGTCGCGGCGGTGAGAGATCGACAGCCTCTCACGGCGAGTATATAGCTGGATGCTTGGGCTCCTGGGCTTATGAATCTCTTGGAATCTGTCTAGTGGAGACTTGCTGCCTCTGCCGATCGTCTTCTGGGCGAGAGATTCGGAGAGAGAAGTCCTGAGATGGATTCCGGCGAGAAAGCAGGGAGCTTGTATGTTCTGCTGTATTTCTGTTGTTGGTGAAATAAATTCCGAACCGTAGGTCAAAATGAATTCGGAACCTTTTTCCAGTAGGAGGAGGTTCTCTATTTATAGGACATGGATGTGCCGGGCGATCGCCTTTTCTGCATTATAATAATCGGGCGATCGTCTTTTAGCACGTGGGCATGTCTCCTTAAAGTCGGCAGTCAACTGTACGGTCTAATGGGGAGCTTACACGCGTCCTGAGTTGCTGTCACGGGAGGTCCCACTGACAACTTTCGGCGCGCCTGACGGTAGGTGAGGTAGGTGACAGGCTATGGTCAAAGGTCTTGTCGGCCAGCAAAAGATCTTGTCTGTCAGTGAAGATCTCGTATGTCAGCGCCTTTTGTGGATCTGCACGTGGGTGCTTTTCTGAGATCCAGTCCTTGATGACTTTGACGGGCGATCGTCTCTGCTCGGGGCGTAGGTCGATTACCCTTAGCCGGATACTAGAGTCGGTCGCCAGCTACCAAATGGCGATCGCCTTGGGAGTCGATCGCTGGGTACCTGATGGTGGTCTGATATCTTTGATTAGGCGAGCTAGCCAAAGTTTGACTGGAGTTGACTTGGTCGCTCGGCCTTATAGTCGATCGCCTGTCGGGATGAATAAATCGTGACACAACACAAACCACTCGACCGAAGAAATGTTCAACGAAACCGGAACGAAGATCTCGGGTATTACATTCTACCCCTCTTAAAAGAAGTTTCGTCTTCGAAACTTAAAACATAAAACGATCAACGCAAAACAATCTCAGATAACACACGCTATCCATTACCGATGACCTGCAACGAATCACATGTAGCACGTGGCTGCTACTATCCATATCGCTATACCAGAATGATAACAAAACACAACAAACAAAATCAATATGGTTGACCAACCCGAACAGTACATTAATCAAAATGCGAGTTAATCGCTGAATAAATACGAAATTCCACACCCCAAGGGTTGGAAGATCGAAAACGAAGCTAATTTCCCGAACATAAGGAAATTACAAAGTGATCTGAACACTCAATATCAACAACAACCGGACAACAAACGATCGAACCACAACGATCGAGACAACAACGGTCGAACAATCATATTCGAATCACGATGAATAACAAACATCAAATAACAATTCCGAAGTTCACACCCCGACTTGAGACAATAGGTGATCTGGTAAAAATGACAAGATATGCATTTACATAAGATTCACGGGAATGAAACCGAATTCGGAAAAAGTCACAATAACAAACGGATTTATCCGAAATAATACCACAACTCGTTCGATCAACAAAAAAAAAGATAGGACAAGTTCAGAAAATGCCAACGAACACAAACAAGTCAATAGAGTTGAAAATAGAGAAGTTCAACCATCCGATCCACTTCTAACAAAAGAAGTTTGTCTCTGAAATTCGAAACAACAAAGCAAGGAAATAACGTAACATACAACTGTTAGACTACACCCCTCAGGGACTTCTCAGAGTCGATCCTGATATCAGTGTTTCGTGCCTCGGAAGGCTCAGTGACCAATTCCCAAAACTAAACCTGGTGTCCCCCGAGTCCTCACTTATAACACGTTACTGGCGGAAAAGGGCAATGTGCACGAACATGCCCCGACACATTATAGTTCAAACACCTCCTGGCTTTACCAGGAGTCAAAGCTGACGACTTGGCACTCTTAGTCCCACGCATCGAGTGATGGAGCTTCACACCAGAAAGACTATGACGTTGTAATCTAGAAACACCAACTCTTGTACTGCCCATAAGGTCATCGGACTTCCTCTGTTTCTTCGACTCGAGCACACGTTCCACCGATAACGAAGCTAGTTCATAGGCTAAGGCCCGATCCTGGTAATCTCTCAACGAAGTGCAAGTGAGTCCCCCCATATACTTGCGAATCTATGGCTTCATACATATGTTAAAATGAAGGATTTTCTCTTCTTCAGTCCTCACCTGATCTCGCACATAATTGAGTTGTTTGCTACAGTCGATGATAGCCTGCGACACCGATATACCCTGCGGTTCTGCCAAGTAAAACTCACCAATCCTCTGGTCTCTAATCGGTTTCGGACAAAACTTAGCTTCCATAAATTACTGGAACTCTACCCATGTGACATCATGATCACGAGGTTTAACAACATCCAACCAATTAGCGGCATCTCTATCAAGAAGTTACTGAGCGATAGGCACCTTCCGATCTTCGGGGCAATCGACTGCCTCGAATATCTTACCCAACTGAAGGAGCCAACCATCCCAGCCCAACGCATCCGCAGCACTGGTGAATCGAGGGGGATTCATACAAACTACCTCTCGAAGCCATTGATTTACACCGATATTCTGAGTCGTGTCAGTGTTACGTTGAACCGTCTGGGTCAACTGAGTCATATGTGCTGCTACTTGTTGAAATATAGTAGCAACACCAATACCAATATCATTCCTGGCACTATTTTCTTGATCCCGCGTCTGCTCCCCATGGCCATCAGTACCATGGTTACGACCACGACCTCTGCCCCTCGGCATACTAACAAGCAACAACCTAACGCAACGAAAAACATAATCACCTACCAACAGTACTAGACAGGAGGTTACAAATAAACAACAACGTGCAAATCTAAACGCCAACGGTTTGCATAATTATAACATTACACAAGTAGCCATCAGAAGTTAATTAATATTCAAAACCGAATTTCCCCCTCTCAATGAATATGACTCTCTCAACTAGTGCATATCGAACGACGCAGCGTTCACACCACCATTTTAATCACAACTCTGACCATTATAGTCGAAATAACAATAACATCATTACCACATACCTTTTAACCGAAATTCATAACCGGAAAGTTAAAACTGAAAGTCACGTCTCAAGTAAATTGTTGGTAGACCTCATTTGAGTTTTTAAAATCAAATTTTTTGAAAACTTACAATACAAGATAAAAATAAAATATAAGTAGTTTGAATTCTCAAAATTTTCGGCCTCGAGGTCATCATACTAAAATCAAACTTTTTTTTCTCTTGAAGGATGTTTTAAAATAAAATTTATGTGACTTCCCAAAACATTTAAAGCTTTAAAATATCACATTGATAAACATTCATTGCGTAACCACATCAAAACCACTACTTCTATAAAAACGATTTATACAATACGCACACACACACACATATATATATATATATATATATATATACCGGCACCACTCTTCATCCCAGCACAATACGAGAATCAACAAGTATGGATTCGTATTCACAATTTACATTTAAACTCCACATCATAACACAAAATCACACAAGCTCGTATAACACGAGACACAACATAGTAAGGAGACTTATATCCATAGATCGCACGAAGATGATGGCTGCTCCTTGATACTAATCACGACCGACATCCCAGACGACGTGTCGAGACACGACTCAGTCAGACAAACTCTGACAAGACAAGACTCGACAACACACAACTCGACCCGACAGCCTAGGTTTCTGCAACCTAAGCTTCGATACAATATTCTATAACACCCCCAAACCACTCGGGAATAATACAGCGCCGCAGACCCTCTCCGTGAGGATCTACCAGGCTAAATACAGAAAACACAACAACACAATACATGCCAACATGGCTAATAACGAACCATTAGACCGATTTGGTCTTTTGCCACAACACACACATCAAACATACATTACTCTTTCTCACGCAGGGATTGGAATAATTCATAGCCACGCAGGGATTGGAATAAATCAACATTCCTATAAAATGGAAAATACCACGACGGAAAGACAAAACAACAAGACTCACTACACCAAAATGGCCGATTTGTCACTGCCAAAAGCAATAACAAATGGATTTTGTCACTGCTATTGAAGGTGACATTTTGAGGGGTGACAAATCCCTTAGTCACTGCTACTGAAGGTGACAAAATTCCATTGTCACCGCTAAAGTTACACCTTGAAAAGGGTACATAAAAAACACTAGTCACTGTATTTGTCACTGTCATAGGAGGTGACAACTGTTTGAATTTGTCACTGGCCATGAAGGTGACAAATATCTGTATTTGTCACCTCATATCGTCACCTCTATGAACATTGACAATATCTAACTTTGTCACCGCTGTTGAAGGTGACAAATGTTCAGTGACTTCTAATTTTGTCACCTCCTTTAGCAGTGATAAATCGGACATAATTTTAATATAAATAACACAAATTCTAATATCACCACACCCACATCATTTTAATATCACAGAATGCACTAATTAAATTCATCATTTGTTCAAATTCATAAACAACACGCAAGTGTTCAAATTCTCAAGTTACACACATAGTGTTCAATTTCATAAAAAATACTTAACAAAAGTAAGACTTAACGCTCAAATCATTTTAGCAACCATATAGGCCATACCACCCAACTCCCCTCGGTTTCCCTGATATTTGTGGCACACCCTTGACTATGTAGATACAAACTTTGTCCCTCTTCTCCTGGAATGACGTCAATTACTAGAACTTTACGTTCAAAGTCCACCAATGCATGACCATGCACAATCGTTCCCGTAGTTGCCGTTGAAACAATCACTCCAGTTGCAATCTTCTTTGATGCATCTGACAAGCTAAATATCCCACAATTTGATGATGAAGAGGATGCGGAATGCGTTGGAGTCAACGGGCTTGAAGGATTCGAGACAATAGTTTGGTGTGGAGATTGTTGGAGAGGACGTTTCTGATATTCAGTCATGGCTCTTAATATATTATTAATGGATTCTTTAATCTCATTAATGTCTTGCTTCACTTCCACGTTAGACTGTTTTACACACTCAATCTCTGTGCGTATTGGAAGAATGCTCTTCACTTTAGTTTTACACACTGGACCTACACCACGAGTCCTACCTCTAGTGTCTTTCCCGAAACACACGGTCAACGCATCAGTTTCCAAACTAACTTCACTCGATGAATCTTGACTGCTTTTCAACTCAGACACTTTATCAGACAATTTTTGCTGCCAAATATATTAAGAAAAAATATTAGTATTTTCATCATTAGTTGGATTCATATTTTTGTCGTTTACGTGCTAAAGAAAGTAATGAAACTTACCACATTTTCAAGTGCATTAGGATGAATTTTCCCAGTTTTTCTTTGCTTACGAGCCTCTATATAAAGATCTGATAGCTCAGGTGGTGGTCCAAGTGGATTCTTACGCACGCAAACAATAACTATACAAGTCAAATACATGCAAACAATAACTATACAAGTCAAATACATTAAACAAAGAAATAAACACGAAGACTAAATTTATGAGATCATTCTCCATTCAAATGGATCATACATACCATTTCCTCGGCCTTTTCAAAGATACGATTGTCGACCGAGACAGTGCGCATCGGTCTTTTTAGCCCTGCTCTCTTTGCCTTTTTTTCTTTGCTCCATTTTCTCCTCCGTTGCTTCGCGTTTGATGAATTCATTCCATTCGCTAAGAGGGATTTGTTCTTTTTCTGGAACTTGATCCTTCAACGCCTTAATTTCATTGATGTCTAAACCTTTAAGATATTTTGCACGTATATTCCTCCTCCACGTCTTTAACTGTAAGCCCATCTCTTTTAAGACCTCCTCTTTTCGCTCCACCGGTATAATGAATTCTTTAAAGAGGGTTTTCCACATGTCATCTTTTTTTGGTTTTTCAACATCTGTCTATTTTCCATAGGCAAAACCGATATGGGATTTCAACAAAGCCAAGCACCGGTTCAACAAATGAGTTTTACCTTCTATGATCAGACCATGCAAATTGAATTTAACTTTTGTCCGTTGATCAACGATGGATTCTCCGGTGTGGGGAGTATCATACGACACTATATTATTTTGGGCATAATGTTGGCTTGAAGATGTCATTTCCTGTATTTATTCTATATTCAAAGAGTATCCAAATAGTAAAACAAACTTATCAAATAGCAACAGACCAGCACTACAAACAGAACAAAACAGCAAAAAAAAAAAAACAGAAACGGAAACAACCAATTTTTGCAAGAAAACGGATATACCAAGACTTTGAATATTCTGGCAGATTCATGTCATTGTGGGAGATTGATCATAACTCTTTGTAGAAAACACCAATTTTTGCACCGTAAAGTGTTTTAGAAACTAGACACACATACCTTTCCAGAAATATATGATATAGAATCTAGTTCACAACCAATTGGTACAGTTTAAACCGTAAAATTACTGCTATGTCAACTCTGGCAGATTCGTGTCATTGTGGGAGATTGATCATAACTCTTTGTAGAAAACTCCAATTTTTGCACCGTAAAGTGTTTTAGAAACTAGACACACATACCTTTCCATAAATATATGATATAGAATCTAGTTCACAACCAATTGGTACAGTTTAAACCGTAAAGTTACTGCAATGTTCACTCTAGCAGATTCGTGTCATTGTGGGAGATTGATCATAACTCTTTGTAGAAAACTCAAATTTTTGCACCGTAAAGTGTTTTAGAAACTAGACATACATACCTTTCCAGAAATATATGATATAGAATCTAGTTCACAACCAATTGGTACAGTTTAAACCGTAAAGTTACTGCAATGTCCACACACCTCTATTCTGGCAGATTCGTGTCATTGTGGGAGATTGATCATAACTCTTTGTAGAAAACTCCAATTTTTGCACCGTAAAGTGTTTTAGAAACTAGACACACATACCTTTCCAGAAATATTCGATATAGAATCTATTTCACAACCAATTGGTACAGTTTAAACCGTAAAGTTACTGCTATGTCCACTCTGGCAGATTCGTGTCATTGTGGGAGATTGATCATAACTCTTTGTAGAAAACTCCAATTTTTGCACCGTAAAGTGTTTTAGAAACTAGACACACATACCTTTCCAGAAATATATGATATAGAATCTAGTTCACAACCAATTGGTACAGTTTAAACAGTAAAGTTACTGCAATGTCCACTCTGGCAGATTCGTGTCATTGTGGGAGATTGATCATAACTCTTTGTAGAAAACTCCAATTTTTGCACCGTAAAGTGTTTTAGAAACTAGACACACATACCTTTCCAGATATATATGATATAGAATCTAGTTCACAACCAATTGGTACAGTTTAAACCGTAAAGTTACTGCAATGTTCACTCTGATAGATTCGTGTCATTGTGGGAGATTGATCATAACTCTTTGTAGAAAACTCCAATTTTTGCACCGTAAAGTGTTTTAGAAACTAGACACACATACCTTTCCAGAAATATATGATATAGAATCTAGTTCACCACCAATTGGTACAGTTTAAACCGTAAAGTTACTGCAATGTCCACACACTTCTATTCTGGCAGATTCGTGTCATTGTGGGAGATTGATAATAACTCTTTGTAGAAAACTCCAATTTTTGCACCGTAAAGTGTTTTAGAAACTAGACACACATACCTTTCCAGAAATATATGATATAGAATCTAGTTCACAACCAATTGGTACAGTTTAAACCGTAAAGTTACTGCTATGTCCACTCTGGCAGATTCGTGTCATTGTGGGAGATTGATCATAACTCTTTGTAGAAAACTCCAATTTTTGCACCGTAAAGTGTTTTAGAAACTAGACACACATACCTTTCCATAAATATATGATATAGAATCTAGTTCACAACCAATTGGTACAGTTTAAACAGTAAAATTACTGCAATGTCCACTCTGGCAGATTCATGTCATTGTGGGAGATTGATCATAACTCTTTGTAGAAAACTCCAATTTTTGCACCGTAAAGTGTTTTAGAAACTAGAATCTACTTAGAAGTAAAAAACATCAGAAGCTGCAAAAAAACAGCTATAAAATAGCAGCAGAAATTTCCTTTGTTTATAACCAAACATTTCTTAAAAATAGAAATAACCAAACATTTCTTCAAAATACATCACTTAACCTATTCTAGAAAGTCTAGAAATTTCTTCAATTCCGGATTATCATCCAAAATAGACTGATACTCAACAGGTGCCTCTATGTCATCGATGGATGTGGTCAAACGCTTGGGAGAATATAGAACAACAGACCATGGGTCATTATTAGGGCTCTTTGAGTAGTACACTTGCTTCAACTTTTGGAATGCACAAACAAAGGGCTCGTCGTTAATTAAATTCTTGCTCTTTAACTTAGTCAAATCTACCTTCACCATGTGAGAGTCAGGGTCTATCATACATGCGGCCTTATCTTCCACTCGGACCCAGTCGCAATAAAAGACCGTTTCAGTGAAACTTGTATAGTCTAGTACCCAAATCTCTCGTATAATCCCGTAATATGTCATCTCGGCTTCTATCAAGTTTTTATCTTTTGCACTCGACCTGAAATACGTAAGGGCTTTATATGAAATTCCACTATTTTGCTTTCGACCAAGTCTTTGATCGTATGCGCTAGTAGAGAATACAAAGCCATTGAGCCGGTATTTATCATACGACTTGGCCACAAAACTAGGCCCATTCGCTAGTCGTGCAAGCCTCGATGTGACGTCACCAATTTTCAACAACTGAAATAATGAAAGGACTTGCGTTACGAAAAGACTAGATAAGGAAAAATATAAACCAAGGAATAACAACATATATTTAGTACCTCACTCTCTACCCAATTCCTAAATTCACTGTGTGCACTAGTAACTCTTTTCCTCTTTTTGCCGGGACCGGATGCATCAAATTGCCTATGTACCAAATAAACATATAGAATTATATAGTAATTACAATAAACTTAAAATATCAATATATCACGATTAATGGTACTTACGCTTTCCAATTATCAATGTCAATGTGAGTCTCAAAAACATATCGAGTCACTTGTTCATATTGTGTACTCGTTAGTGTCACTTTCTTGCCTTTCCCTAAAGTATGCTCATCAGCAAATTCATTTGGTTCGTCAACAAAGCATTCACGACTGTGAGTATACGTATTTGGCATGTATTCCTTAGCATACAAGGAAGCTTCTTCTGTAATGTACTCCTCCGCAATGGACCCCTCAATGTACCGCGGATTCTTAACGTACTCTTTGTATATTTTCATTAAACGTTCAAATGGATACATCCACCGATACCAAGCCGGGCCACATATCAGTGCTTCATCACACAAATGCACCAACAAATGGATGCTTATATCAAAGAATGAGGGAGGAAAGTACTTTTCTAGAACACAGGTTGCCTCAGCTAGAGTTGTTTTTGCCGCCATCATGTGTTTTCTGTTAACGACCTTTTCACACAATAGAGTGAAGCACAAGCTTATCTGCATAATAGCCCTCCGGAGATCCTTATGTTTGGAAAAACAATGGCCAAACAACAAAGGGACTAGTTGGATTATGACATGCCAATCATGAGTCTTGCACTGTTTCAAATCATGTGTTGCGTAACTCACTATCCTACGAAAATTTGATGAGAAATTAGAAGGCACCTTCAACTCGTATAGTGTATCGAGCAACACCTTCCTTTCATCATTGCTCAAAGTAAAAGCTGCAACTGGGATAATCTTCTTTCCGGTTCTAGCATCATCTTTCACCCATAATGATCTTTTTATCCTCATCTTATGCAGGTCATCACGTGCCTTCACTCCATCTTTCGAATGAGCCCCATCTAAGCATGTGCCTACAAGATGTTCAATGACCTTCTTCTCCGCATGCATCAAATCTATCATGTGACGTACTGAATGTTCCTTCCAATAGGGCAAATCAAACAAAATCGACCTCCTAGACCAAGCGCTCTTTTCCATTTCTTTCTTTCTTTTACGTTTCAGAGTCAAAGTTCGAGGGTGTTTTCCCCTAAGTCTTTGATCGACCTTCGCTGATTTTTCTTCCATTTCCCAACCCGAAAGTTTTATAGGAGCTAAGCGGGATTCACGCATATACGGAAGAAAATTATTTTGCATTAACACGAACTTGTGACCAATGGCAAAAATCTCCTGTGTGTATGATAAAAAATCTTACCGCCACTATCAAGCCATGAGGATTCAACGTTCTCTCCACAAATAGGACATCCCAAATAACCATGCACATTGCACCCAGATAATGTCCCATAGGCCGGTAAATCATGGATTGCCCACAACAACATAGATTTCAAAGTGAACCACTCTTGCCTTGTATGAATCAAACGCCTTCACACCTTTAGCCCACAACTCCTTCAATTCATCAACAAGTGGCGCCAAATATACATCAATGTCATCACTCGGTGCCTTTGGTCCTGGTATCAATAAACATAGAATTGAGAACTTCTTTTGCATACACAAAGAAGGGGGCAAATTATAAGGCACTAGAATGACCGGCCAAGTACTATTGTTTGTACTCATATTACCAAATGGGTTAAACCCGTCAGTTGATATTCCAAGGCGAATATTGCGACTTTCCTGCGCAAAGTTCGGGTGTCGTAAATTTGCCGACTTCCATATGGATGAATCAATGGGATGACGCATAAGATTCTCTCCTACCTCTGCTCGAGCATGCCAAGTCATTGCCTCTGCTATCCATGGTACACTGAAAAGTCTCGTCAACCTGGGATCTACAGGAAAATACTTCAACACCTTGCAGGGTACTTTTGTATCTATTTTGCTCCCATTTTTCAAATTAATCTTCTCGACAAATCTAAGTTCATTACAAACTGGACATTTCAGTTTATCCTTATGTTCTTTCCGATACAAAATGCAGTCGTACTTGCAAGCATGAATGGATTTGTACTTCATCCCCAACCCTTTCAAACTACTCTTCATATTGGGATAGTTATCGGGTAGTGTGTTCTCTTTAGGGAGCAAATCCTTAGCCCAACGAAGAATTTCTGTCACACTATTGCCCGACAAGCCAAAACGACTCTTTAAATTGTGCAAACCAACCAGAGCGTACAACAACGTGTGATTTAAGTCACAATCATGATATAAAGGTCTTGTCGACGCTGCTTTTAAACGTATATACTCATTGTCATGGTGGACTTCATTATCAACATTAGCCGCAAAGCCTTCTCTTTGATCTTGATAATTTCCTTCTCCCTCTACTTGCATTGCATGGAATCTGTAAGCATCATCGATGAGGTCGTTTAATCTAGGTTGTACCAAATGGTCTCCCTCTACTTGACTCGTGCCCTCATGTGTGAGATGTTCTGGAATATAAGGCGTCTCTCTTTCCCCATGAAACACCCAAGACATGTAATCTTGTTGCATACCCCACTTAATCAAATGCAACTCAACCTCTGTCCATCTCAAACGTTTACCGTTTCTGCAACGCACGCATGGACACGAGATCTCTTCCCTATTTAGATTTTGCCTTGCAAATTTCACAAAGTCTTTGACCCCTTTAACATGCACATCCCCGACCCTATTAACTTCGCTCATCCACTCTTTATAAAGTGGAAACCCCATCGATTCTACCCAAAAAAAAGGTCACAAAGGATCACTATGACTTTAACTTTTTCTTTCATAAAAAATATGACTTTGACTCTTAAATTAACATTCTTTATCTTTGATCTTAAATTAACATGTCAATATGCACGGACCAGCCGCCGTGAGAGCATCTAACTATTATGCAGCATGCCAATATGCACGGACCAGCCACCGTGAGAGCATATAACTATTATACAACATGCCAATATGCACGGACCAGCCGCCGTGAGAGCATCTAACTATTATGCAACATGACAATATGCACGGACCAGCCGCCGTGAGAGCATCTAACTATTATGCAGTATGCCAATATGCACGGACCAGCCGCCGTGAGAGCATCTAACTATTATACAACATGCCAATATGCACGGACCAGCCGCCGTGAGAGCATCTAACTATTATACAACATGCCAATATGCACGGACCAGCCGCCGTGAGAGCATCTAACTATTATGAAACAACACAATATGCACGGACCAGCCACCGTGAGAGCATCTAACTACCATACAAATAAAAAAAATACCTTGTTTCCTCGCAAGAAACTTGAAGAATGTTCCCAACTAGTCCAAGAAATCATTAGCAAGTTCTATTAAGCTATACGAAACAACACAACATTAGGTAAGTTCACAAAAAATAGAAATATGAAAATCAATATTAAACAAAAAGTGCAAGAGAAACAACATAAAAATTTAGATACATGCAAGATCTATATACATGCTAGTATATTCCCTGAATGTAGTTAGAAATAGAGATACTAAGAACACTAGTTGCAATACTAATATTCACTTCCAAAGAATTTATTAATTACAAGAGAAGTATGTATCATATATTATAGTTGAGGCGCAAATTCTAATAATTTATAAGTATAAATCTGGAAACCTCTGTCCATAAGTACAGTTAACTGATCTAATTTTGAAGTTCGGTCAATCAATAAACAAGGATACCCCTGCCATGCCATCCATTTTTAAGAAATATTAGCCCACTCTTGCCTGCTTATAAATAAAAAAAAAAAAAAAAACTGATTTTGATACTTAAATGCAGCTCCAGGAAAGAAATTCACCCGATCATACCATCACAAGCGACTACATTATCCTGCCCCGTAAATCAAACACATAAAAAAAAAGTGGCAACAGCAGAATCAAACACCTAAAAAAACTCAAAAAAAAAACTTCAGCATTGAAAGCGATAGCGTCCGATTAAAATTCTATCGGCATTTGACCACTTCCGGCCACTTCCGATTTATCAAAACACATAAAAATCACAAAACGGCATTGCAAGCAAGGGGAAACAATAATCGACAAAAGCGGAAGTTTACAAAATGAAAAGGGGAAAAAATAATCGACAAAAAAAGCAACGACACAATACAATAAGTAGGGCCAAAATGTATCAAAAGTAGTTTGAAAGATTTGCTCATGTTGTGACGCACAAACACGGCCTCTTTCTTTGTCTTATAATCTCAAGGCGGTCAATTGGAATTGGAGCGGTTCATAAAAACGGAGAGAAGCATACAGGTTGGATTGTGAGCAGTGCGATGACTTCTCGGAAGAGATGCTTTACTATTCGATGGCCGGACGGAGGCAGTGGCTTTCTTCCGTCGCGAGAAGGAGAGTGGGGAGGAAGAGAGCGCGGTAGGTTGGGAGAGGAAGAGGGTGAAGTCAGTCGCGAAGAGAGAAGGATATTTTGCTTCTGATTTTTAATATCTGGGACCGCGATAAAATTTTTTTTAAACTTGTAACGAACTTGTCACTGTTAACAAACGTGACAAAAATCTCTTTAAATTTGTCACGGTTAAAAGCCGTGACAAACAATTTAATTGTCACTTTTTATCTTTTGTCACCGTCTGTAGCCGTGACAATATTTGTCACGGTTATTAGCGGTGACAAATAGCGCGGATAAAAAGGTGACAAATCGGCCATTTTGGTGTAGTGACTTTACTAAAAATACTCAACACTGGTCTTCATGTAATGAGTATCGTCGTCTTCCATCATCCTTCATACCGATCCTGTGATTCGCTCCCCAGCAACCTGCAAGTACCTGGATGCAATACAGACATCCACCCCCCGATTACTCCGGGGTTAGCAAAACTCCACTATTTTGCTAGTGCAAGTATAAAATACAAATACAAGCCATACACAACATACTCCAAGAATATAAGATCGGGAATTGTCATCCAGACATAAATAACAACAGACTTCCCGAGATAATTTATTTGAATAAAACCGTTCGAAACATGAAAAATTGAACTGTAGTTCGATATACAATTTGAGAAAACATTTTAAGATCTCGGGAGTTTTGAAAACACTTGAAAATTCTCATTTATCGGAAACACCTAGGACAACCCAACGATCCAAAAGTACAATTCCAATAACAAAACACGGGGTCCATGACCCAATTATACCATTCCGATCACAAACCGCAGGGTCCACGACCCAATCATCCATAACAACATATTCCCAAGGATTATTTGCGTCCCGTGCTAACAAGCCACGAACCTCAGATGCTCCCGCAGAACATACCCGAGTGAATAACCCAATAGAAAACAGTACCAAATCACATGTCACCGTGACAACAGTTACATAACCATAAACATACATACGTTCATAGTTATCCCGACATCGCGCTAGCAAGCTACGAACCTCGGAGCCTCCACGAGACATACCCGATTTGATAACCCATGACACGTACATCACACAACCAAACCACAACCATAAGTTATCCGGGCATCGCGCTAACAAGCTACGAACCTCTGAGTCCTTGCAAGACATACCCGGATTGGATAACCCCACAAGTTATCGCGGCATCGGGCTAACAAGCCACGAACCTCGGAGTCACCGTAAGACCTACCCGATTGGATAACCCTACGGTCACGCCCGACCCGTACTAGCAACAACGGATCCCGGAGATTCAACAAATCTTACCCGGTGGCACATCACTTACAACAATCACACAACAACAAGCAAATACCATTACCAAACAACAATAAGCATCACAACCTCCTTACAAAGGAGTAACAACTAATATCACACCACACCACATATTCACCAAACGAATACACACATCAATACATAATCTTCAACCAGTGGAAAAGGTATACTATAATCACCTAATACAATCACAATCATGCAACGCTAATACACATATACAGGAAAGCACATTTATTCCCAAAACGCTCGAGTTATCTTTTGCAATACAACATTTATCGAGAATATACCGATCCTTTTGAAAGTTCATTAAAACATTCAGATTATACATATAATTAGTTACCAACCATTACGTCTACAAAACATAAAATGTATGGGCAAGATACATGCCTCGATACCACGAGGAACGCTCGGGTAGCCCTCGAACTTCCAAGAACGACCAAGAACTCGACAACCCCACGAATACTACGCAAATAACATCACAACGAATCAATAACACTAATCGAAATCCGAATCCACCCAAAAAACAACAAGGATCCGAGGGTTTCTTCAAAGAAATCAAGAATCAAGTTCCGGGTGATAAAAATCGATAAACGGGTTACAAAATCCGAAGATCATGAGCAAGACAATAAGAATTTCATAATCAATTTATCAACCTCGGATTAAATCAAAGAATCACGAAGAAACCCCCAAAAATTACACCATTAGGGTTCTAAGGAAGAAAATACCTCGATCCGACGAAGAACAAGGATTTGATGTTGATATAATCGACAAGAGTCTTCCAAAATGCCTTGGAATTGAGTGGAATCGACCAAGAACTCAAGTTCCCGAACCCCCCATCTGATAGCCGAAAGAAAAAGTGAGGAAAGGGTTGAAATGAGGCCTGCCCGTCGCCCAGGCCTATTTATGGCCAATCACATTACGGACGTAACCGGCCACCCCTTACGTCCGTAACCGATTTCCCAGGGCTACTGCCTAAAACCTGCTGGTGCATTACGACCGTAACCGGCCCATGTCTTGCAGACGTAACGCAGCATTACGGTTGTAACTGAACACTCCTTACGGCCGTAACTGAGCTCCTCAAGGTTGCTGCCCAAGATGTGCGGACACCTTACTGCCGTAATCGGCCACACCTTACGGTCGTAACTCAACCCAGACAAACATCCGGCAGTCCGACTAGATGCCCGACGACGTCTAGATCACACTAACGCACCAACTAAGATTCAAAACAACAACGAGCAGGCTACGAAACCCAATGTACCATAGTACAAGCACACGATTCCAAAGACGTGGATGACAACAAACCACTCGACCGAAGAAAAGTTCAATGAAACCGGAACGAAGATCTCGGGTATTACAATGTACCCCTCTTAAAAGAAGTTTCGTCCCCGAAACTTAAAACATAAAACGATCAACGCAAAACAATCTCAAATTACACACGCTATCCGTTGCCGATGACCTACAACGAATCACATGCAGCACGTGGCTGCTACCATCCATATCGCTATACTAGAATGATAACAAAACGCATCGAACAAAATCAATATGGTTGACCAACCCGAACAGTACATTAATCAAAACGCGAGTTAATCGCTGAATAAATACGAAATTCCACAACCCAAGGGTTAGAAGATCGAAAACGAAGCTAATTTCCTGAACATAAGGAAATTACGAAGTGATCTGAACACTCAAAAATCACGATAGGAGATCAACAACAACCTGACAACAAACGATCGAACCACAATGATCGAGACAACAACGGTTGAACAATCATATTCGAATCACGATGAACAACAAAAATCAAATAACAACTCCGAAGTTCACACCCCGACTCGAGACAATAGGTGATCTGGTAAAAACGACAAGATATGCATTTACATAAGATTCACGGGAATGGAACCGAATTCGGAAAAAATCACAACGACAAATAGTTTAATCCAAAACAATACCACAACTCGTTCGATCAACAAAAAACAAAAGATAGGACAAGTTCACAAAATATCAACGAACACAAACTAGTCAATAGAGTTGAAAATAGAGAAGTTCAACCATCCGGTCCACTTCTAACAAAAGAAGTTTGTCTCTGAAATTCAGAACAACAAAGAAAGGAAATAACATAACATACAACTATTAGACTACACCCCTCAGGGACTTCTCAGAGTCGATCCTGATATCAGTGTTCAAGTTCGTGCCTCGGAAGGCTTGGTGACCAATTCGCAAAACTGAACCCGATGTCCCCCGATTCCGCACTTGTAACACGTTACTGGCGGAGAAGGGCAATGTGCACGAACATGCCCCGACACATTACAGTTAAAACACCTCCTGGCTTTACCAGGAGTCAAAGCTGACGACTTGGAACTCTCAGTCCCACGCATCGAGCGATGGAGCTTCACAGCAGAAAGACTACGACGTTGCAATCTAGAAACACCAACTCCTGTACTGCCCATAAGGTCATCGGACTTCCTCTGTTTCTTCGACTCGGGCACACGTTCCGATGATAACGAAGCTAGTTCGTAGGCTAAGGCTCGATCCTGGTAATCTCTCAACGAAGTGCAAGTGAGTCACCCCATATACTTGCGAATCTACGGATTCATATGTATGTCAAAATGAAGGATTTTCTCTTCTTCAGTCCTCACCTGATCTCGCACATAACTGAGTTGTTTGCTACAGTCGATAATAGCCTGCGACACTGATATACCCTGCGGTTCTGCCAAGTATAACTCACGAATCCTCTGGTCTCTAATCGGTTTCGTACAAAACTCAGCTTCCATAAATTACTGGAACTCCACCCATGTGACATCACGATCACGAAGTTTAACAGCTTCCGACCAATTAGCGGCATCTCTATCAAGAAGGTACTGAGCGATAGGCACCTTCCGGTCTTCAGGGCAATCGACTGCCTCGAATATCTTACCCAACGCATCCCAGCCCAACGCATCCGCAGCACTGGCAAATCGAGGGGGATTCATACGAACTACCTCTCGAAGCCATTGATTTACACCGGTGTTCTGAGTCGTGTCAGTGTTACGTTGAACCGCCTGGGTCAACTGAGTCATATGTGCTGCTACTTGTTGAAATATAGTAGCAACACCATTACCAATATCATTCCCGGCACTATTTTCTTGATCCCGCGTCTGCTCCCCATGGCCATCAGTACCACGGTTATGACCACGACCTATGCCCCTCGGCATACTAACAAACAACAACCTAACGCAACGAAAAACATAATCACCTACCAACAGTACTAGACCGGAGGTTACAAATAAACAACATCGTGCAAATCTAAACGCCAACGGTTCGCATAATTATAACATTACACAAGTAGCCATCAGAAGTTAATTAATATTCAAAACCGAATTTCCCCCTGTCAGTGAATATGACTCTCTCAACTAGTGCATATCAAAAGACGCAGCGTTCACACCACCATTTTAATCACAACTTTGAGGATTACAGTCAAAATAACAATAACATCATTACCACATACCTTTTATCCGAAATTCATAACCGAAAAGTTCAAAGCAAAAGCCACATCTCAAGTAAATTGTTGGTAGACCTCATTTGAGTTTTTAAAATCAAATTTTTCGAAAACTTGCAATACAAGATGAAAATAAAATATAAGTAGTTTGAATTCTCAAAATTTTCGGCCTCGAGGTCATCATACTAAAATCAAACTTTTTCTTCTCTTGAAGGATGTTTTAAAATAAAATATACGTGACTTCCCAAAACTTTTAAAGCTTTAAAATATCACATAGATAAACTTTCCTTGCGTAACCACACCAAAACCACTACTCCTGTAAAAACGATTTATACAAAGATATATATATATATATATATATATATATATATGCACATATATACATATACACCGGCACCACTCTTCATCCCAGCACAATACGAGAATCAACAAGTATGGATTACGTATTCACAATTCACATTTAAAATCTGCATCATAACACAAAATCACACAAGCTCATATAACACGAGACACAACATAGTAGGGAGACTTACATCCATAGATCGCACGAAGATGATGACTGCTCCTTGATACTAATCACGATCGACATCCCAGACGAACCGTCGAGACACGACTCAGTCAGACAAAATCTGACAAGACAAGACTCGACAACACACAACTCGACCCGACAGCCTAGGTTTCCGCAACCTAAGCTCCGATACCATATTCTATAACACCCCCAAACCACTCGGGAATATTACAGAGCCGCAGACCCTCTCCGTGAGGATCTACCAGGCTAAATACAGAAAACACAACAACACAATACATGCCAATATGGCTAATAACGAACCATTAGACCGATTTGGTCTTTTGCCACAACACACACATAAAACATACATTGATCTTTCTCACAACTCATACCCACAAAGGGATTGGAATAAATCAATATTCCCATAAAACGGAAAATACCACGACGGAAAGACAAAACAACAAGACTTTACTAAAAATACTCAACAATGGTCTTTATGTAATTAGTATCGTCGTCTTCCATTATCCTTCGTACCGATCCTGTGATTCGCTCCCCAGCAACCTGCAAGTACACGGGCCTTGTCTGACATTCACCCCAGATTACTCAGGGGTTAGCAAAACTCCTCTTTTTTTATAGTGCAAGTATAAAATACTAATACAAGCCATACACAACATAGTCCAAGAATATAAGATCGGGAATAGTCATCCAGACATAAATAACAACAGACTTCCTGAGATAATTTATTTGAATAAAACCGTTAGAAACATGAAAAATGGAACTGTAGTTCGATATACAATTTGAGAAAACATTTTAAGATCTCGGGAGTTTTGAAAACATTTGAAAATTCTCACTTATCGAAAACACCTGGGACACAGCCCAACGATCATTTTCCAAAAGTACAATACCAATAACAAAACACGGGGTCCATGACCAAATTATACCATTCCGATCACAAACCGCAGGGTCCACGACCCAATCATCCATAACAACATATTCCCAAGGATTATTCGCGTCCCGTGCTCACAAGCAACGAACCTCAGATGCTCCCGCAGAACATACCCGAGTGAATAACCCAATGGGAAACCGTACGAAATCACATGTCACCGTGACAACACTCACATAACCATAACCATACATATGTTCATAGTTATCCTGGCATCGCGCTAGCAAGCTACGAACCTCGGAGCATCCACGAGACATACCCGATTGGACAACCCATGACACGTACATCACACAACCAAACCACAACCATAAGTTATCCCGGCATCGCGCTAACAAGCTACGAACCTCGGAGTCCCCGCAAGACATACCCGGATTATATAACCTCACAAGTTATCCCGGCATCGGGCTAGCAAGCCACGAACCTCGGAGTCCCTGCAAGACATACCCGATTGGATAACCCTACGGTCATGACCGACCCGTACTAGCAAGGACGGATCCCAGAGATTTAACAAATCTTACCCGGTGGCACATCACTTACAGCAATCACACAACAACAAGCAAATACCATTACCAAACAACACTAAGCATCACAACCTCCTTACAAAGGAGTAACAACTAATATCACACCACACCACATATTCAACAAACGTATACACGCATCAATACACAATCTTTAACCAGAAAGGTCTACTATAATCACCTAATACAATCATAATTACGCAACACTAATACACATATACAGGAAAGCACATTTATTCCAAAAACCCTCGAGTTATCTTTTGAAATACAACATTTATCGAGAATATACCGATCCTTTTGAAAGTTCATTAAAACATTCGGATTGCACATATAATTAATTACCAACCATTACGTGTACGAAACATGAAATGTATGGGTAAGATACTTGTCTCGATACCACGAGCAACGGAACAACGAACGGACACCGTAGGGTAGCCCTCGAACTTCCATGAATGATCAATAACTCTACAACCCCACGAATACTACGAAAATAACATCACCACGAATCAATCACACTAATCGGAATTCGAATCGACCCGAAAAACAACAAGGATCCGAGGGTTTCTTCAAAGAAATCAAGAATCAAGTTCTGGGTGATAAAAATCGATAAACGGGTTACAAAATCCGAAGATCATGACCAAGACAATAAGAATTCCATAATCAATTTATTAACCTCGGATTAAATCAAAGAATCATGAAGAAACCCCCAAAATTACAGCACTAGGGTTCTAAGGAAGAAAATACCTCGATCCGACGAAGAACAAAGATTTGATGTTGATATAATCGACAAGAGTCTTCCAAAACGCCTTGGAATTGAGTGGGATCGACCAAGAACTCAAGTTGCCAAACCTCCCGTTCGATAGCCGCAAGAAAAAGTGAGGAAAGGGTTGAAATGAGGCCTGCCCGTCGCCTAGGCCTATTTATGGCCGATCACCTTATGGCCGTAACCAGCCACCCCTTACGTCCGTAACCGAGTTCCCAGGGCTACTGCCCAAAACCTGCTGGTGAATTATGGCTGTAACCGGCCCATGCCTTGCGGCCGTAACGGAGCATTACGGTCGTAACCGAACACTCCTTACGGCCGTAACCGAGCTCCCCAAGGTTGCTGCCCAAGATGTGCGGACACCTTACGGCCGTAATCGGCCACGCCTTACGGCCGTAACTCGACCCAGCCCACCATCCGGCAGTCCGTCTAGATGCCCGACGACATCTCGATCACACTAACGCACCGACTAAGATTCAAAACAACAACGGGCAGGCTACGAAACCCAACGTACCACAGTACAAGCACATGATTTCAAAGCCGTGGGCGACAACAAGCCGCTCGACCAAAGAAAAGTTCAATGAAATCGGAACGAAGATCTCGGGTATTACACTTATGGTCCGGAAAAGAAGATAAGTTCTTGTTTATATAGAGCTGAACTGTATCACAAGTTGAAAGAGGGTACATGTTAATGATTTAGTTATCATCATAATTTTGCATAGAGTCTTCATAATTTTGTGTACAAGGCCCAAGGAATTCTACCCAAATCCGCAGAAAGAATAGCTTCAGCCAAAACTTGCAAAACCGGAAGAGAAAAATTAGAAACATATATTATTTGAAAATATAAATTGATCACCCTTAAATCGAACAATGAACTTATAACTTAATTATGAATTCACATTCGGTTGTTTGTGAGCTACAAGTTGATACAAAATACAGTCGTAAGGATCGTTGCAGTACGACGAGTCTTACGACTGTAAATGTTACTTTGTACTTATGGGGTGGATTCATCCCCTAGTACTGTTAATTTTCATTATAAATGGTGTGGTTTCGCTGCGCACCCTCTTCTTTGATCAGCGTGGAAAATAACTTCCTTAAAAGAGCGTCCATACGTACTCGAATAGGTGATTCGAATGCATTTCAAGTGACTCGAATGTAATTTAACTAAGAAATAACTTTATTTTCCAATTGAAGGAATAACACTACAGGTCGCACATGCAAATATGCCAATCAAAAAAGAAAAAGCCAACATAAAGACGTCATGAGTTACTTTTGTGGTAAAAGGAAACAGACCTTTCCCGATGACCATTTCACACTCTTTAAATCTGTTTCCTTTCGCAATGAATTTAATTTAGTTATTTTTTCATTTTCTTTTGTGCAGTGTAAGTATAATCATCATGGTCACGATATTATATATAGAAAATCCTCATTTCCTATAAATTAAAAGTGACATTTGCACTAATTATATTTTTCCTCTTTCTTCTATCACTAATTACACTAGAAAAATAATATGAATCAAATGAGTTACTTTAGTAAGACAACACAAGTCACGGACTATTACTATTTATACTATTAACTATTAGAGATCATGCATCTATTATAAAAAAATTTCAAGAACTAATTTATCTGAAAATAAAAAATTAATATCCATTCTGACGAATTTAAAATTTCTTGATGAGCTTAAAATATAGTATTCCATCTGTTCCAGGCAAAGACTCAAGTTTAAAATTATTTTAGAATTCAAAAAACTTTTTATTAATAATTAGAGAAGTTGTAATATAATAGATAAAATATTCTATTTAAAATTATTTTAGAATTCAAAAAACTTTTTATTAATAATTAGAGAAGTTGTAATATAATAGATAAAATATTCTAATACTGAATGTCAGTTCATTTTGTTATTGTTTATCTATTCTCCTACGTAAGATTGAAATCAGAAAATATAAATAAATCCTCAAAAACTGAAGATCCTAAAAAAGTAAATTATCTAAAATACCAATGAATTTTAAAACTTAGGTATTAATCCTATATTTAATTAGAAATATAAATCTCAAAAAATATATGAAATAAAGTCAAATTCCAAAACCAACAGTGCGTTCCTACTTTAGTGTTGGGCTTTGAAATATCTGTTTTTCTCTCATCATATGCCGTGAACTGTCCTTGTACCATGACAGTGGTTGCCTCCAAAACCAACAGTGTGGCAATATCTGTTTTTCTCTCATCATGTGCCGTGAACAACCACTGTCCTTGTACCATGACTGGTGTTTAAACTCTTTTGCTAAATGAATCCCCACCCTAAAATATTTCCTCTTTAGGTTTTTTAAAGACAATATCTTCTCACAAGTTTTAACTTTTTGAGTTTACATATTAACCTCCAACTAGCATGTTCTAACTGTCTGTGCAACACCCACTTACCTTTGTTCACAGGCAAGAGGTATTTAACCTTCTCTTATACCAGATCAGAAAATTGATTTTCTAAACATTGTTTTTCCTCTCAACGATGAAGAATATGAATCCATCAGTATGATTGATTACTTTACAAAATGTCTTATTAAACATAAAATCATAACCACTATTACACAATTCACTTATGCATAACATGTTATGTTTGAGTTCATCTTCTAACAAAACAGTATTAAATAAAAAGAAAACAAAAGTTACCAATAGTTCGAGAACCAATGATCTTTCCTATTTGATTGCCTCCAAAACCCACAGAGCCTTCCTGCTTCAGTATTAGACTTTGGAACATATGCTATTATAACTATGTTGCTAAACAAATCAGCAACATAAAATATTCCCTACTTAGGTATTCATACCTTTATGGGTCCTTTTGGGTTAGTTTTAAAAGGTTGTTTCTTTTTCATAGTTTTTAACTTGAAGGATTTCGACATTGAGCAAGATCTTTTATCGTTCCCCTTTTTCAAGCAGTTTGAACAAATGACATGTTTTAGATCAATCACAATATGAACATTAGATTTTTGTTCAACCTCTGTGCATCCAATACCTTTCAATTTGTTCCTGCTAACACAATAAATATAGAATCCATCTTATTTCTTTCTATACCATTAGGTAAGAACTCTTGAAACGCATCATATTTTTCAAAGTTACATTTACCAACACAAGATGATTGAGATTTTTGTAAAATAGAGTTTTCAAATTTTAGTTTCTCAATCTTTGCATTCAAATTAAGTTCCTCATCAAGCAGGCTTTTATGTTGCTTGTACAATATTTTAAATTTTCTGGTCTTACTTTGAATATTGTTTTGTAAATCCTTAATGGTAGAGATAAGTTAGTCACGATTAAGATAGATAATACCACATCATCTGTGGGGATTCAGTGATAAAAATAAAATGCACAATGGAAATATATTTTTACTGGAGGTCCAAGAAGATGCTATTACCGGAGGAGATGCTACATCGTAGATTTTCTGTTTTTTAAGTACTGTATTTCATGACTTTTGGTCGTTGTATTTAAGCTGTTTAACTATTTCCATTATGTACTTTAAGACTTACAACTCTATGTGCTTGGTTAGATATTATGGTGGATGGATGGTGTGGAGGGTCTTTGTTTTGGTGGTTAGACTTATAACTATATGGTGTGGAGGGGCTTTATTTGGTTGGATATTTTGGATGGATGGATAGTATGAGTTGTATTTTGAATGGATGGATTCTGAATTGTAATGGATTGGTAATTACCCCTAAGAGTATCGATCAAGCATCGTATAAACGAATATAAATTGATGAAGATAGATTATGAAAATCATACTCTCGTAGTCCTTTGATAATTTCTTCTTGTAAATGATCACGAACATGAATCCACTCCGTTGGAGCTTGATGAATAATCAGCACAAAAAACGCTGAGTGTCTCTACGTCACCGCGAGGCAGACATTGATCGGAAAGATTCGCTATTAAATTTGTTCTCTAAGAACACGACTAGGAATTGATATACTATTTTTCTCTCTTCTTTTCTTCTTTCTTCTTCTCTAAGAGGAACAAGACAGAATTTTTTTCTCTCCCTCTCTTCACAATGTGCAACGGTCGAACTCCCTCATGTGGTGGTGTGTATGTTGTTGTTTTATAACATGATGAGATAAGATTTCAAGATCATAACAATCTTGATCTCTTTGTCCACATGTATAAATCAAATCATTCATATCTCACACTACATCAAGACAAAGCAAAGTAAGCACATGGAAGGTGAGGTGGGAGAGAGGGGGCGGACCATTTAAACTTATGAGAAGAGACGAGCCAACCCACTTGGTTCGTGTAGCGGACGTTCGCATGTATAGTCTGTTAAGTACACTTCATTCTATCTCAAATATATTTATACTTAATTAACTAATCCAATTAATTAATTTTATCAAATACAAAATTATAATTTATTTCCAAGAAATTATTATTTATGAATTAAATTAATCACCCAGTAATTAATTTCAATTTACAAGATCGCACAATTTATGAAAAAATCAAATTAGATATCTACTATCCAACATTAGTGAAGAGATAATAAATTCATATTTATCTATCAACTATCTCTGTGCGCAACTCTATAGGTCCATCTCAGTTGGCGATGGGAGGAACCAGAAAGTGCGGGTAACACTTAGTCCGTCTAGTGGCCCACACCGTAACCAAACTGAGAATGAATTATAGGAACATTCCAAAACCATTATGTTATGAATACCATATACGTATAAACCCTTCAATCATATATCCCGATCAAGTATCAGGGTCACGGTTGTCAAACCCAATTGTAACTTGACTCTATGCATTTGTTAGTGCAAACTGAGATCACTGAGCTCTCGTGTATCAAATACAACCAGATCTAAATGCTTTGTCCAAATACTTATGTCAAAGACTCATGATCTAATTTGTCACTAACCGCAAGGACATTTACCTGCTCACTTATAGGAGAAAGAATCCTATCTTGGTATTCGGTAGAGACTGCTACTTACCCACTAAGTTGCACTTCGAAGTTGACTCCACCAACCGACGATTGAATTGAACTACTCTAATGGCTAGCTTAATGTCACAAGCATATCTCCTACTGAATCCTCAAGTCACAGGTTCATGTATACCTATTACAACCTTTCGAATTCAGTCATTGACTATCCCGAGTGAAAACTATGTGCCGAATCGAGATGAGTCGAGTCCGAGTATACTAATACCATTAGCATACCAATATCTTGTGCTCCCACTAACCCTAGTGAACACAGGTACTCTCCATGTCAAAGTACAGGTTTTACAAGTCTTGTATAAACTTAATGCCTGGTTAAAATTTATCGACTTGCGAACAGGTTAAGCATTCGAGCCCTAAATACTTCCAATGTCTATGTCCTCATCTTCATAAGGAGTGGAATGTTTGGTCTCAAATGCAAGGACTATTATTCTATATACCAAATTATGATGCTAATGATATATAATAATATAGCAATAATAAATGTCTTATTCAATTGATGTTCATAATTACAATACAATGCTCTCACTCTTTCATCATCTGAGTGGCATTCAACATATTCCTAACAATCTCCCACTTGCACTCAATGCCACAAACTATGGTATCTAATACCCATACTCTCCAGATGTCACTCTAAGACCATCTGAGATAGTGGCTTGATTAGCGTATCAGCAACGTTATTTACTGTGTCTACTCTTTGCAGTGTAACATTCACTTTGTGAACCATTTCTCTAACATAATGATATTTTCTCTCAATATATTTGGTGTTGTGGTGAGCCCTAGGCTCCTTAGACTGTGCAACAGCTCCGTCGTTGTCGCAAAACAGCACCACAGGTTGATTGAGTCAGGAACCACTTGAAGTTCCTCAGTAAACTTCTTAATCCAAAAAACTTTTTTAGTAGCATTAGTGGCTGCCTGATATTCGACTTGACATTCAGAAATTATAGCCGCACTTTGCTTGGCACTTCTCCAAGATACTTCTCCACTACTGAGAGTAAAGATATACCCTGATGTGGACATCTTCACATCTATATCTCCCAAAAAACTCAAGTCCATGTAATTCTCCACTTTAAGTTCTCCACCGCCGTATGTAAGAACCAAGTCTTTGTTAGGAATATGCCCTCGAATGCCACTCAGATGATGAGAGACTGAGAGTATTATATTGTAATTATGAATATTAAATCAAATAAGGCATTTACTATTTCTATATTATTGTGTATCACTGGAATTGTGATTTGGTATATACAATAATAGTCCTTGCATTTGAGAATAAACATTCAACTCTTTATGGAGATAAGGAGATAGGCACTAGAAGTGGTCAGGCTCGAATGCTTAACTGGTTAGCAAGTCGATAAAACTTAACTGAGAATAAGTTTAAACAGGACTTGTATAACGTGTGCTTTGACATGTAGAGTGTCTGTGTTCACTAAGAGTTTGTGGGAGCACACATTATAGGTATGCTAATGGGATTAGTATACTCGAACTCGATTCACCTCAATTCAGTCACATGGATATCACTCCGGAGTTGTCAATGACTTAATCGAAAGGTTGTGATAGGTGTACGTGAATCTTTGACTTGAGGTTGCAGTACGAGATGTGCTTGTCACATTAAGTTAGTCATTAGAGTAGTTCAATCCAATCATCGGTTGGTGGGATCAACCTCTTAGTGGGCAAGTAGCAGTCTCTAGTGAATACCAAGATGTGATTCTTTCTCCTGTAAGTGAGCATGTACATATCCTATGTGGTTAATGGTAAATACGATCATAAGTCTTTGACACAAGCATTTAGAGCTAGTTATATTTGATACACGAAAGCTCGGTGATCTCGGTTTGCATTAACAAATGTATAGATTCAAGTTAAAACAGGGTTTGACTTTACCGTGACCCTAATACTTGACTTGGACATATGATTGAAGGGTTTATACGTATATGTTATTCACCACATAATGGTGTTAGAATGATTCTACGATTCGTTCTTAGTTGGGTTGCGGTGCAGGACACTAGGTTGGCTAAGTGTTACCCGCATTCCTTGGTTCCTCCCGTTGCCGACTGAGACGGATATATGGAGTCGCGCACATTTGACGGATAAAATGTATTTAGTATATTGGATATCTAATTTGATTTATTTGACAAATCGTTGCAGTTTTGCTAATTGATATTAACTATTGGGTGATTAATTTAATTCATAAATATTTATTTCTTCGAAATATATTATTATAATTTTGTATTTGATATAATCAAAAAATTGAATTAATTAATTAGTTATAAATAAATTGACTTGTATAACGTGTGCTTTGACATGTAGAGTGTCTGTGTTCACTAAGAGTTTGTGGGAGCACACATTATAGGTATGCTAATGGGATTAGTATACTCGAACTCGATTCACCTCAATTCAGTCACATGGATATCACTCCGGAGTTGTCAATGACTTAATCGAAAGGTTGTGATAGGTGTACGTGAATCTTTGACTTGAGGTTGCAGTACGAGATGTGCTTGTCACATTAAGTTAGTCATTAGAGTAGTTCAATCCAATCATCGGTTGGTGGGATCAACCTCTTAGTGGGCAAGTAGCAGTCTCTAGTGAATACCAAGATGTGATTCTTTCTCCTGTAAGTGAGCATGTACATATCCTATGTGGTTAATGGTAAATACGATCATAAGTCTTTGACACAAGCATTTAGAGCTAGTTATATTTGATACACGAAAGCTCGGTGATCTCGGTTTGCATTAACAAATGTATAGATTCAAGTTAAAACAGGGTTTGACTTTACCGTGACCCTAATACTTGACTTGGACATATGATTGAAGGGTTTATACGTATATGTTATTCACCACATAATGGTGTTAGAATGATTCTACGATTCGTTCTTAGTTGGGTTGCGGTGCAGGACACTAGGTTGGCTAAGTGTTACCCGCATTCCTTGGTTCCTCCCGTTGCCGACTGAGACGGATATATGGAGTCGCGCACATTTGACGGATAAAATGTATTTAGTATATTGGATATCTAATTTGATTTATTTGACAAATCGTTGCAGTTTTGCTAATTGATATTAACTATTGGGTGATTAATTTAATTCATAAATATTTATTTCTTCGAAATATATTATTATAATTTTGTATTTGATATAATCAAAAAATTGAATTAATTAATTAGTTATAAATACATTTAAGATAAAATAAAGTGTACTTAATGAAATTATCACGCAAATGTCCTGCACACGAAACGCGTGGCTCGGCTCTTCTCTTCTCATCAATTCTAGTGTGGGCAACCCATATCTCCCATCTCACCTTCCATGATATTTTAGTTCCTTGTCATGGCATGGTGTGGGGTGTGATTTAATTTATTTTTAACATGGTGACAAAAGAGATCAAGATTGTTGAAATCTTATCACATCATGTTATAAAAATAAAACAACACACACACACACAAACATCATAACATTTTCGGCCGAAACCGTATTGTAGAGTGATGGAGTAAATCTCTTATTTCCTTGTTCATCTTAGAGAGAAAGAAAAGACCAAAAGAAGAGAAGAAAAATACTATATCAATTCCTAGCCGTGTTCTTAAAAAACGAATTGATATAGAATTTTTATGATCAATATCCTCCGCGTAGAGACACCCGACATCTTCGGTTTTGAATCATTAGCCTAACGAATTGGATTCGTATTAGTGTTGGTGATACAAAAAGGAACAAAGGTTTTTGTTGCTCGGGAACTTTGCAAAGCTTGGCCCAGTTATCCACCAAGATAAAATTTTCAGAGGACTACAAGGGTATGACTTCTTTTAATTTTTTTCTTTGTTAATTTATATTCGATATACGATGCTTGATCGATCCTCTTAGGGGTTCCGTTTTTATCCGGTTAGATCGGCTTTAGTTTTTCCGCTGCGTAACTTGATTTTAATTATCGAGCTCCAAAAATAGAATCAGGGCAAGGTCTATGCGATCGTATATACGGTATTTGCATTTCGAATGCCTCATTGAATATTTCTATAATTTGGAATCATAATTATTTTAATCGTTATTGTTTAATTATTCGTCTAAAAAATTATTTTTCATGATTTTATGTTACAGTATAAATCAGTTTTTCAAAATGTGTAATATAAAAATTAGAAAAATATTATTTTTGGAGACGTCTTAGAAAAATGACCGGAACCGGCTCGGAGTTCTTTGGATGAGCTGCCGGCCATGGCCGTGACACTACTGCACTCGGCAGGCAATGGTGAATGGTGCACACTTTCGAGCAGTGCCCAGGAAAAGCTGGTCCCCTCAACCAAGGCCCAGTTGCTGGGCTCGATCCATTTTGTTTCTGACTCCGTGTTTTATTTTTATGTTCGGTAATTAATTTCCCGCAAATTAAATTAAATTTAATTTGACTAAACTATAAATATGGTATTTCTATTTTTAGGGGAATTAATTTAATAAAATATTTATTTTCGTTCGGAACAAGTTGAAATTAATGGTTGCATGAATTAATTAGATTAATTCTCATGGATGGATTAATTTTATATTGATTGGATCAATATTTACGTTAATTGTTTGTGCTACTTATTTTTATGTGATTGTTGCATTATTATTGGAATGGTAATGTAGTTCATGGACCTAGTTATTGACTCGTTACTCGATGAAGTTGTAATGGACATTTTGAGCCAATTTATTTTTTTTAGTAAATTTGCATAAGATGCAAATTTATAAATATAATAAATTAGCTACGACGAAGAGTTGAGGACGCTGCCACGAATACGAAGATTCAAGACTTGTAATTTGATGACTTGTACTTTTTATCGAGTCGATGATGACTCGGTACTTAGGAACGGTTCATGAACTACATGTTGGTAGATTTAAGTTGTGTATGTTTTTCATATTGTATGAGAAACAAACAAACCGACAAACCACGATTATAAAATGATTAATGTGCAATGTGTAACATATAATCGCGTAATTCTCCCACTTACAAACACTAAGTTATAAATATTATGAGGTTTCCTATCCTCCGTCAAACTCATAAAAAATTAAATCTAAACCGAAATATTATTCTTCCGAGTATATGGGGTAATATTCTTGAGAAAGGTTGATAAATTCCTAGAGTACATTAGATGCCTTCGGTTGTGACAAATCAAACCCCTAGAAGCCATATGGGTTGTCGCGTGAAATTCAATTGTCAAACTAATAGGAGTTGATGGTTCAAACTTAGATAGTTCAACGAGCCATAGATACTGTATGGGTTGAGGGCAAGTGAACTAGGGGTAAAATAAGAACAAATCATCCACTAGATTGGTTGGTGTTAGACATCACTTTATGAAGAATAATAGAATAAAAACCGTATTGGTGCCCACTGCTAAACTTTATAAGGAAGCACCGCTATGAAGTCACCCATGACTTCCGGATTCCACAGGGGAGTGTGAAATGCCGTAAAATAGTGGGAGCCGAGTTTTGAATAAATAAAGTCCTTAAATTCTATACTCGGATCATAATTAAACAATCACTAATGAATCTCAAAATTTTTCTCTGCAGTTAACAAATAAACAAATCTCTCAAAAATGGCAATGAACCCACTTAAAATTCTACTTGAAAAGAACACTCTTACTGGACCCAACTTCGTGGACTGGCTCCACAATCTGAGGATAATCCTCAGTATGGAGATGCATGGTTACATCTTGGAGGCAGACATTCCATCGGCTCCTGCACAGACCAAGACTAGTCAGGAAGATGTTGGGGCCCATGAGAAATGAGTCAAAGATGATGTTAGGTTTTGAGGTTTCATGATGGCCACAATGAACAACAAGCTTGAAACGGACCATGAAAAGATATCTTCTGCAAGGGCGGTTCTGGCACATCTTACTGAGCTCTATGGGGAGCACAGTCGAACTGCTCGCTATGAGAGATAGAAGCAGCCGTTTGGTGCTTGAATGAAGGAAGGTGAGAAAGTTGGGGATTATGTCCTCAAAATTATATTTATGATCGATAGATTGGAGGCTCCAGAAAAGGGCATGGCCCCAATGGTTCAAAAGAGTACGGGGGCCAAAAATACAAATGCTTGACCCAACTGCGGTGACCTAGGCTACTGGAGGAGGCACTGTCCAAATATTCACTATATTGCGGTTTCAGGTGCGAAAATACTAGTTTTGGAAACAAATTGTGTTGTAACTGTTTATTCCGATTCTTGGATACTTGATTCTGGTGCAAGTTCTCACATATGCGCAATGAATCAGTATATGGAATGAAGTAGGAAGCTTGGAGTTGGAGAAGTGATGGAGACAGTCGGCAGTGGGCATAGTGTTGAGGCTACGGACATCGGATCACTTATGTTAGGTTTAGAATCCGGTTTTATTGTCATTTTAGATGATGTACTTGTTTTGCCCAAGGGGAACAAAAACATTGTATCAATTCCGGTCATAGACCATAAGGGATATCAATTCCTTATTGGAGATGGGTCTTCTCAATTTATTTTAGAAATAAATTAGTTGGTATAGCTACATTACTATATAGTTTATATCATTTGAATCTAAAGAATAAAACCATTGTGAACACTATAACTAGGAAGCGTGGTTGGGATGAAACAAAAGAAGCACTCAAGTGGTATCTTAGACTTGATCATGTTAGTCATACCAAGATTCATAAAATGGGTAAAGATGGACTTATGGGTCCATTATGACCGAATTCCTATCCAACTTGTAAAATTTGCCTTCAAGGCAAAATAACTAAGTCACCCTTCACGAGGACTTTTGAAAGAGATGCTGAAAAACTTGGATTAATCCATACTGATGTATGTGGCCCTTTTGAAGTGGAACGAGATGGATTTCAGTATTTTACTACATTAACTTATGACCATACTAAGTATGTATTCGTGTACTTAATGAAATAGAAATTCAAAGCCTTAGAAAATATCAAGAAATTTAAGGCCCTAGTGGAAAATCAAATGAGTCATCACATCAAAGCACTTAGGAAGAACTGAGGTGGAGAATATATGAGTACCGAGTTTGATAAGTTCTTAAAAGAACTGTGAATAGTGTCAGAATTCACTCCTCCAGCTACTCCACAATTAAATGGTGTGTCAGAAAGAAGGAAACTGAACATTGTTGGACATGGTTTGCTCCATGCTTAACTATACTGATCTACCGATTTACCTCTGGGGTTATTCGCTCCTTACTGCTGTACATATCTTAAAGAGATGTCTTTCCAAAGTCATTCCTAAGACTCCACATGAGATGTGGAAAGGTAGGAAACCAAGTCTTAATCATATTAGGATTTGGGAATGTCCTGCTTATGTGAAGAGTACTAAATTAGAGAAATTGGAAGATAGGTCTGTGAAGTGTCATTTCATAGGATATCGAGGGGATTCCATGGGATATTTGTTCTACCTGCCTGAAGAGCATAAGGTCATTTTTGCATTACCAGCACACTTTCTTGAAGATGAGTTCATTAGGAAGGAGGCACGGGTAAAAATATTTCTTTGGAAGAAATAAAAGAAACACCTAATGATGGATCTACAATAGAAAAGCTGATGGAGATGGCAAGGTTGATACCTATAAGATCAGGCTTGTGGCGAAGGGTTATTCCCAAAGAGAGAGAATTGATTATTTCCAGAACTTTTTGCATGTAGCCATGATAAAGTGTATTTGCATGATGCTTGCCATAACAACCCATTTTGATTATGAAATATGGTAACTAGATGTGTAAATCGTTCCTAAATAGATACCTCGAGGAGGAGATCTGTAACAGCCTAAGGGATTCATATCTGGGGCTATATTCATAAAATATGCAAGCTTCAGTGTGCCATCTATAGACTGAAGCAGGCTCCGTGAAGTTGGAATCTTTATTTTAATGAGACAATCAAAGAGTTTGATTTTTTAAAAAATGAAGAGTTTGAATAGATAAAGCAACGTTATTTGTTGTGTCTATTCTCTATAGTGTAATGTTCCCTTTTTAAACCATTTCTCTAACAAAATGATACTTTCTCTCAATGTATTTGGTATTGTGGTGAGCCTTAAGCTCCCTAGCCTGCGCAACAGCACCACAGGATGATCTGAGTCAGGAACCACTTGAATTCCTTAGTGAACTTCTTAATCCTAAATGCCTCTTTAGTAGCCTCTATGGCTGCCTGGTATTTGACTTGACATGTGAAAATTGCAGTCTCACTTTGCTTTGAACTTCTCCAAGATACTTCTCCACCATTCAGAGCAAAGATAAACCCTCATGTGGACATCTGCGCATCTATGTCTCCTAAAAAAGCAGAGTCTGGTTACTGTGGTGAGCCTTAACACAACTTCCATAGTTGATTGGAATGTGGTAACTTTGACAAGGTTACTGTGGAATTTATGTGATAAGTCTAACAAGCTATGGGTGAAATGGATTCATGCCTATTACATTAGGCATGCGGATGTGATGGAGCATACTATCAAATCTACTTAATCTTGTATTGCAAAAGCCATTTTTAAACAGAGGGAGAAGGTAGCACTAAGTAATGTGTGGAGTATGCTCAAAAAGGGAGACAAATTCCCTACTAGAAAGTTGTGTCTTGAAATTAGAGGAAATAAGGTGAAGATACATTGGATAAAATTATTATATGGAAACAAAGCCATGCTTAGATCTTTTTTTCAGCTTGTTTATGCTTGAAGGGTAGATTAGCTACTAAAGATAGGATGATCAGGTTTGGGATTATGGATGATGGATACTGCTGTTTCAGTTTTCAATAGGAAAGCCATGATCACCTGTTTTTTTAGTGCCATTTCACTCAGTTTGTTTGGCAGCAGATTCTGCAGAGATTTGGTATCAATAGACTGCCCAAACACTAGAGTACTGAAGTGAACTAGATATGTTCTGCTGCAAAGGGTAAAAGCTGCAAAGCCAAAATGATTAAACTTCTTATTGCTGAGAATGTTTATGCAGTCTGGAAGTTAAGGAACTCTATTATCTTTCAAGAAGGAGTCATTAATCTGCACATTATTGAGCAAACTTTGCATATTTGCAGCATTAGAGCTAAACTAGATGGAAAATTGGTTGTGTTTTGTAGTAGGTTTGATCTATAACTTTGTTTTTTTATTTAGCTAGTGGTTAGACAGGACTGAGCTTTGTTTTTGCTGGGTTGACTGGCTATACATGGATCCCTGTTGGATTGGTTTTGACATCCATTGATTTTTCCTCCTCTAGGAATCCATTCAGGAATGCTGTTTTCACATCCATTTGCCATATTTTATAATCTAAGTGGGTTGATATGGCAAAGATCATGCGAGTAGACTTAATCATGGCTATATGCTATAAGATCTCGAAGTAATCGATTCCCTCTCTTTGGAAACAACCCTTTGCCACAAGCCTGACCTTATATATATCAACCTTGCAATTTCCATCAGTTTTTCTCTAGTAGATCTATTTATTCCCGATAGGCACTATGCCCTTAGGACTATCTATTAAAGTCCAGACCTGATTATCGTGCATAAAGTCTACCTCAGCTTCCATAGCCTCTCTCCACTTTGCAGAGTCTACATCTACCATCATATGTAGAGGGATCATTCTCTTGGCTATTTTATGTCATCTCATGAGGACCCAGTTCCGCTTGATGCTGATAGCCATACCTCTTAGGTAAATGAGAAACTTTACTAGACCTGCGAGGTTGTATTTGTATTTTAGAAGGTTCTGTTTCAATATCTTGTACATGTGTCTCATTTGGTGTTTCTTTTATCTCTTCTAAATAAATATTTCTACCTGTGCCTCCTTCCTGAATGAACTCACCTTCAAGGAAGTGTGCTTGTAAAGCAACAATGATCCTATGATCTTCGTTCATATAGAATAGATATCCCATAGAATTCCTTGGAAAGCCTACAAAACGACCTTTCACAGACCTAACTTCCACCTCCTCTACTTTAGTCTTCTTGACATAAGCAGGAAATTCTCAAATCCAAATATGATTAAGACTTGGCTCCTTACCTCTCCACAGCTCATGTGGAGTCTTCAAAATGGTTTTGGAAGGACATATGTTCAAGATATGTGCAACAGTAAGGAGCGCATAACCCCACAGGTAAATTGGTAGATCAGTATAATTAAGCATGGAGCAAACCACATCCAACAAAGTTCGGTTCCTTCTTTATGACACATCATTCAATTATGGAGTAGCTAGAGGAGTAAATAGTGACACTATTCCTAGTTCTTTCAAGAACTCACTGAACTCAATAATCATAAGTGCTTTAATATGATGACCTGTTTGGTTTTCAATTAGGGCCTTACATGAATTTATCGAAGCCTGATTCACATTTCATTCAGTACATTAATCTATACCTAGTATGGTCATTAGTCAATAAAATGAAATACTGAAAACCGTCTCGTGCCACTTCAAAACGACCAAATATGTCGGTATAGATCAATCAAAATTTTTCAGCAGTTCTTTCAAAAATCCCTGTGAAGTGTAACTTAGAAATTTTGCCTCGAAGGCAAGATTCACAAGATGGATAGGGATCCGATCCCAATTGACCCATAAGTCCATCTTTCTCCATTTTATGAACCTTGGTCTGACCAACATGACCAAGTCTAAGATGCCACTTAAGTGCTTGGTTTGTTTCATCACTATCACGTTTCCTAGTTATAGTGTTCACATTAGTTTTATTCGTTAGATTTAAATGGTATAAACCATTTAGTAATGTATCAGTACCAATCAATTTATTTGTAAAATAAATACGGCAGGACCCATCTCCAATACAGAAATGAAATCCCTTATGGTCCATGACAGGAATTGATACAGTAGTTTTGTACCCCTTGGGAAAAACAAGTACATCATCCAAAATGTTGGGATAACAATATCCTGTATCGAAATTGTTGGGATAACAATACCTAGTATCGATACAGTTAGGATAAATAATCGCTGTATCGAATAGTGGTAATAAGATGTTTTGACAATATGCCAATCCAGCATAAAGTAAGCAAACTGTATCGAAAAGCTGATCAATAGTGTCAACCTGTATCGAAGACCTCTCGTAGATCCAGCATATTGATCATACAGCAAAGAGTCCTGCAAAGCTACAGTATGGAAGCTGTCTCGAATATCAATACAATGATCCTTCCATACAGCTCTCAACATGACAAGAAGGAATCTTCAGTATTCACTAGAAGTCAAGTCCTGTTGATAGAGAAGTATTTAAATACTAAAGGATGAAGTATTTAAATACTATAAGTCAGAAGATCTTCACAATCCCGCAATATCCGGATCTCAGTCAAATGTCTGTTGTCACAGAATCTTGCCCAACGGATAGATTTCAAACGGATATATTTCAGATGGCTATATATATCTCCAAAGTTTGAAGATCATTAACCGTTGAAAATCTACTGAACATCTGAACGACTTACAAATGATCAAGCTTACAAAGAAATATTCAGAGCAAAACATATTTCCCCAAGCTTTCTGATATTCAGATATAAGAGATATACTCAAACCTTGAACAACACATCATCAGCTTAAAGCCCAGAAAGTCATAGCTGTTGTTCAACCCTATTCTATCTTTGAACAAACCCATATCAGCCCTGTGTGGACTGAGAATCTTTGCTTCTCCCGAATTGTATAAAGGACTTGCATCGAAGAAGACGAAGCTTCAGAACTGTGTGTGAAGAAGCCAGTCAAGTGTTAGCTCAAACCAATCTGTGTGAACGGTTGAAAGCTAAGATATATTGATTGAGTGTTGTTATAATTACGTAGTTGTGTACACAGTAATTATAATAAACTTTTTACTCCTGTGTGGAGGACCAGTGGACGTAGAGGGGTTTACCTCGAACCACTTTAAATATTGTGTTATTTACCTTCTGCCTTTATTGTTTTAATAATTGTGATTATTAAGTATACTCTGCATATCGACTTGCTATATTCACAACAACTTACTGTATTTAAGACTTCCGCTACGCACTCAGATTTAAAACCGTACAACTTGTAGTTTAAAATACTTTCCAATCTGTATCCAGTATACTTAGTGGCCAACAAGTGGTATCAGAGCGGTTGATTCTAAAAAGAATCAGTCGTATTTTTAACCGAATCAGATCCAAAATCACTTATTTTAAAACAGTCTTTTTCATTCCCTTATTCTCACATGGATACATCTATGATCAACAAAGTGCCTATGTTCTCTATTAATGAATTTGATGATTGGAGAATCGGGATGGAGGCTCATCTTTCAGCAATGCACGAAGAAATGATTTTTGTTATACAGGATGGTCCCATTAAGATCATGAAGGTAAATACGGCTGCAAGGATTGAAGGCCAAGCCCATGCTGAGATGCTTGAGAAGGAGCGCGAACAATGGACCACAGATGAAAGAAAGCACGCCAACCTCGACAATGTGGCCAAGAATGCATTATTTTTCACTCTTGACAAAGGCACGTTCTCAAAGGTAAAGAGCTGTAAAACAGCCAAGGAAATCTGGGATAAACTCAAGTTGATTTGTGAGGAAACTGAGCTCTCAAAAGAAAACAAAATTTCAAAACTGACTCAGCAATTTGAATCTTTTGAAATGAAACCAACTGAGACACTTGAGGAACTTGACCTCAGATTCACTAGTATTGTTGGTGAACTTGAAGCTTTGGGCAAAATTTATACCCAAAAGGAGAAGAATTTAAAAATTTTCAGATCTCTCCCTGCCCAATGGGACATTAAGATCACAGCTATGCGTGTGTCGTGTAATTTAAATGAAATATCTACTTTTGATCTCTTATCTGACCTCAAAGCTTTTGAGTATGATATTCACAGAAGAGAGAAAGCTGAAGAATCTCCTTCAAAGGTCACAGCACTAGCTGCTGTATCGAACCGTCGACACAGCATGCCCAACTCGTCGAAGCCTAGTCACAAGAGTGCTGACAGTGACGATGACATCCTGTCTCAAGATGAAATGGCGCTTCTCATGCATAAGTTCAAGAAGTTCATCAAGCAATCGGGAAAAACTCCCTACAGGCCCAAACCTGTCCACATGGTAAGTATCGAAACTTCATCCGGTAAATAAAAAGTCTTCCCTACATCCGGTAAACTTCATCCGGTACCAAACCTGTCTCGAGAAATTAAAAGTAATGCGGAAAATAAATGACACCAGATTTATAGAGGTTCGGCAACTTCCCTACGTCTTCTTTCCATTTCCTTTTTCTATTGGCTTAAGGAGCAACCACACTTCACTTTGCCTCGTCTTCTATTGGTCCGAGAACAACCGATACAAATTGCTTGTCTTCTATTGGTCCAAGTTGTAATATCCGGATTAATTATTGAGTATTTCCTCTGTATTTTAACCCTGTATTATTCGGATTGGTGATATCAATAATCGAAGTATGATATTTCTAGTATTTGTATCCTTGTGTATGATTATAGCAACATGTAAATTTTCTCATGCAAATACGTGATAACGTACGATAAGAATGTAGCTTAACGTGCGTTATCGGCCAGAGTTAACGTACGCTACGAATGAAGCGTATCGTACATTAGATAGTCAATAATTAAACTGGGCGCCTAACACATGCGTCATCCGGGCAGGGTCCGGATAAGATTCCCTCGGATGAACCTGGACAGTTTGAAGTCAACAATTTTTAACGTACGTTAAGGAACATGTCTAGCGTACGCTAAAAGGTGTTGCTTACGTACGTAACCTGATGGTGTAACGTATGTAATCGAGTATAGAATGAGAACAGTTAACTATCAGTGAACGATAGCGTACGCTAAGGAGCTAACGTACGTTATCCATGAAGGCTAACGTACGTTAAGGACATAAAATTATAAATAAGACAGCACCCCATGTTATGTTGTTTACGTTTTCTTCACTTATCCTTCAGTCCAGATAGCCTCCCCTCCTTCATAAACATCCATAGGCCATCCATACTCGATCTTTGAAGATTAGATATCACTTATATTGATCATTGAAGTTGAGAATCATTTTGGATTGACACACAAGCAACCGGAGTTCGATTCTACAATATTGTCTCGGTGTTTTTTCATCTTAAGGTATGTTAATGCTATCTCCAACCTCGGATTCATGTTCTTAAGGATGTTATGATCATACTACCGAGAATAGTAGATCACATAGATGACTTATGCAACCAAACATCATGTTTTGGAAGTTGAGATGATTATGCTTTAAGTACCTCTGTTAAGAACATCATAATTTGAATCTTGTTACGATGAACAAGTAAAGGAAGTTTTCTGAGATTGGTCTTCCAAATTTGGAAGGTGTCTTCGTAGTAATCGCGGACTTGGTATTAACATCATTGTGGTTAGAAGAACCTAGGAAGTTGATCATGGAAGGATTTGTTATATATTGTAAAAGTTGATTGTTAAATAAACTTCAAGATGATAGTTTGAATGATATAGGGATATTAATATCAACCATATGCCTTCCGAATTATGCATGAGAATTTGTAATAAAGATTGGAGTATGATCACCATGATGATATACGTATCCTTGAATTCGAAGATGTTTTAATCCGTAAGATCATTCATAATTGTATGAGCATGATATGTATGGAGATATCGTACGTTAATCAATGAGGATTTCGTAAGCTTCATCACAAATCTAGACAGTCGTCTTCCCAGTGAGAATCTATCATATACATATTTAGCATACGCTAAGCTATGTAACTTACGTACGCTATCGGGCATAGTTAACGTACGCTACGTTTGGTACGTAACGTACGTTATATCATCAGACGAGTCAGTCGACTGATCAGTGAGGGACTGTCGATGCATGGTTAGCGTATGCTAGACTTCGTAGTTTACGTATGCTAACTGGTAGGCTTAACGTACGCTACAAAGGGTACATAACGTACGTTAAGCAGGTCAGACAGGTTATGTTTTATAACTTTCAGCCGTAGTTTGGATTGTTAGACATTCATACGACGTTAGATGAACTCTATATTATTTCTTTTGTTTAAGGTTCAAGTTTTGCAACGTTATTAATCGAAGGGGCGACCTTCGAGTATTTTGATATTCGTGGAAGTGTTATTCTTGTCATCGAATCGAGTCAAGTACCTTAGTAGTTTTAGGTATTGATGTTATACATATTGTTGTACATATATTTCGTTGTTGTATGTCCACCTTGTGTTGGTCCGACGGGATCATCGGGGGATCTATGCTTGCGTGCGCTAGATCATCGGGCGAGTTTTTCCACCACGGGTTGGTCTGACGGAATCATCGTGGGTTCTAGGCAGTGAACGCTGGATCATCTGAATTACCATGTGTATGTTCTGATATCATGTTGTGATTATCAGTTGTGTATGTTATTTATAAGTTTCTCGTAGGAGGAGACTCGTTCGTATTTTGTCATCTATGTTATTATTATTCTTCGTGAAATGTTGAATACTATGTTGTGGTACTTGTACTAACATCGTTGTGCTAACCCCTTCGGGGGTGAATATTTGTTTATGTTCAGGATCCAAGAGAGCAGGGAAACAACCACTGGAGCTACATGACGACGAGGGTGCAGAGTGATGTTCCGGCCGGGTTTAATTGTCTGTTGTTTATGTTATTTTTAATAAGTACTCGAGTACGTCGTCGTTCTTGACGATTGAATTTGGTGATGTAATAATATTCTTCCTTCGGATATTTGTATTCTCGGTATTGGCCCAGAACTGTTGTATTTTATTTCAGTTACTTTCATATGCTGGTATCTATTATTGTCTTTTCATTTCTTCAGCCTTGTAAATTCTTATGTAAAGGATTTACGGCGCTGTAATATTGCTGAATATTTCGGGGGTGTTACAGAATATGGTATCAGAGCTAAGATTATAGATATCTTGGCCATTGGGTTAAAATAGGGGTCATATATGTCTTTTGAGGTAACCGGTCGTGAATAACATCACTGTACTGCTTACGTCTTCATGCGAACGGTGGTTGTAAGTTCCTAAACTCTATCTCGTTCTTTACATGTTATACTTCTTTATACTTGAACATTAAAACGATATTGTTTCTTGTATATTGAGTAATTATGCTTACAGTATGTTGAGAGGTGGACGTGGACGTGGTCGCGGTCGCGGACGCGGACGAAGGAATGCTGAAAGAGAAGCTTCGCCTTCTAATCAGGCCAGCCACAGCTTAGGCGAGCCACAGAGATCTATTAATAATGAACCAGAATCTGCTGTGCCCGAAATCCTTCATCTGGTGGTTAACCAGATGACTCAGTTTTCCCAGGTCGTGGACCGAATTCAGGTGGCAGTGGGATTACAACAGGGAGATCGACAGTAAGGTAACCCGAACATGGGAAATCGAGGCGACCGATCGCTGCACGAAGTGGCGAATATGCAACCACCCAAATTCGACGGCTTTTATGAGACACCAACGTGGGATCATTGGTTAAAAGAACTGGAGAAAATTTTTGCCGGGATTAATTGCCCCGACGACCAGAGAGCCTCTATTTCTCAGTACTTTCTGATAGGGGAAGCGTCCGAGTGGTGGGAAGCCATCCGGCCTGTAGATCATGATGCTGACTGGGCAGAATTTAAATTGATGATAGAAGCTCAGTACTGCCCTCGTCGTGTGAGGGAAGCCAAAGTTCGGGATTTTTTCTCTGCGCAACCTTCAGATGTGCCAGTATCTCAGGCAATTAAGACGTTTAAACAGCAGCTGGCATTTGTTCGACATCTGGTCAGAACAGATGCAGAAATGATGATCCATTTTGATATGAGAATGAAACTAGAAATCCAGAGGTACATGTCCAGTTTTGAATGTACCACTCTCCGTCAATATCAAGATAAAGCATTGGCGTATGAAATCAAAGAAGCAGCGATGGAAAAGTTTGCAGAATCCAAGAAGCAGAAAGTCTCTGGTAGTTTCACGGAGCACAAGAGCAGTGGGCCCCGCAAGGCCCAGTCATCCTTTCATTTGTTCAAGAAACCTCCGCACCCATCCAAGAGTGGAAAGAACTTCGGAGCAGCATCAGCCACGACGGATGTAACAAGTGCTTTAACTGTGCTCAGACGGGGCACTATCGACGAAATTGCCCCTACCTGCCGTGACTTATTTTGATTGTGGTCGAGAGGGACATCGTGCGGTGTTTTATGAAGAGGTTGCAATGTCTTTTAGAGCCCGTACATCACAACCAGTTCAGAAGGAAGCCAGTATCCAACAGACGCAGCAAAGTGTTCTGCTGCCCCAAATTTTTGGTCGCGGACGAGGCAGAGGATAGTGGGACCGAAACGGGACATCGAGTGCCGGATCCGTTCCCCCACATCTGTATGAGATGAGGAGAGCAGATGATCAGGATGCTACTATCGCATCAGGTACTGTTCAGATCCTTTTACAACCAGTTAGTGTTTTATTCGATACAGGAGCTACGCATTCATTTATATACTTGTCTTGTGTAAATCGTTTGAATATTTCTGGTTTTCATAATTGTGAGCCTTATGTTGTGGGTTTACTAAGTGGAGAGAGGATTGTGGGAAACTTAGAAACTAGAGATTTCCCTATATCAATTGGAGGCAGAGAGTGGCCCTCAAATCTGATTGTGATAGAAATGCAAGGAGACGACATGATACTCGGAGATGATTGTCTTAATCGATATGGAGCTATTTTAAACTACCGGAAGAGGAATATTTCGATGATAGATGATGGTTCCGAAATACTATTTGAGGGATGGAGACCAGGAAGCTCAGGAAAGTTGATCAAGGCGATGAAAGCTGTCAAAATGCTAAAACAGGGTTGTACTGGATACTGGTGTTATGCAATGAAGAAGGAAGACGGAAAAGTGGAACTTTCATCCATTCCTGTTGTGAACGAATTTCCAGATGTGTTTCCTGATGAATTACCTGGACTACCTCCACGACGGGATGTAGAATTCGCCATCGAGCTGGAACCAGGAGCTACACCAATTTCTAAGGCGCCGTATCGTATGGCACCTACTGAGATGTACGAATTGAAGAAGCAACTGGAAGAGTTACTGGACAAAGGCTATATCCAGCCAAGCGTTTCACCCTGGGGTGCACCCGTTCTTTTTGTCCGGAAGAAGGATGGATCGCTTCGATTGTGTATTGACTATCGAGAACTGAACAAGATGACGATTAAGAATAAGTATCCATTGCCACGGATTGATGATTTATTTGACCAGCTGCAAGGAGCGATAGTGTTTTCTAATATTGATCTGAGGTTGGGATATCATCACTTGAGGATTAAGAAATCCGATGTTCTAAAATCAGCATTCAGAACTGGCTACGGACACTATGAGTTTGTAGTGATGCCGTTTGGTCTCACTAACGCGCCTGTTGTATTCATGCAATTGATGAACCGGGTGTTCATAGAGTATTTGGACAAATTTGTAGTCGTATTTATTGATGACATTCTACTTTATTCCAAGATCCCAGAAGAGCATGCACAACATTTGTGGATCGTTTTAGACCTGTTGAGAAATGAGCAATTGTACGCCAAACTTTCTAAGTGTGAATTCTGGCTAAAGGAAGCAATGTTCCTCGGTCATGTGGTATCAGCAAAAGGAGTCCGAGTAGATCCCCAGAAAATCGTAGCAGTTATAGATTGGAAGCCTCCTAAGAACGTGAAGGAAGTTCGGAGTTTCTTATGTAACACCCCCAGATCCGAACGGGAATATTACTGCGCCGTGGGGCCCGAGATGGAACCCACAAGGCAGAAGGAAATTTTCGCAAACATTTACGAATGCCCAAGAGGCTAACGACGGTATTATCTATTAAAAACATTCGAAGATTTATAAAACTCGTTTATCAAAGTGTCGTAAAAACTCATTTGAAACCACAAGGCCCAAAATGCCAAAACTCAACAGTTTAAAAACACATACGTTAACTATCACTTACACGTACCGACAGAATATATTTAGAAAATGATTGCCAAAGTAACCTAAGTTACCAGATACCAAAAAGGTCATTTAAAAATACTCACGCAGCGGATAAAGACAAACAATTAAAATACTCTAGCAGCGGAATACAACAACTGATCAGAAACTCAAAACACAAATACATGCCCTTGCCAGTATCCTCCGGGAAGTTCATCTCTCCACGACCGCTACAAGCTTGATAATCCAAGAACCTAAAAAGAAAGCCCACGACGGGGTCAGCCATAATATCCAACAATGATAACCATCACATCTCATCAATAATTACATATCAATGGAAATACTAAGTAAGAATACGACCAATGTAATCTTACCGTCGTAACTTTACGAGAATCCACGATTCGTATCCTTAACAACACATTAAAATAATACCGAAATATCTGTACGATATCTCAACAATACTCAAGGTTCTCAAAACATTATCATAACTCGCAATACGGAAATTATACTAACTCTGGCCAATTTAATCCATCGGATAACATCGACAATTCCAATACGATAATCGATTGTCCATCAAAGACAAGTACCAAGGAAATACGGAACATACCTCAAGATACGAAATACCATTACCATCACGTCAGTCTAATCCGAGATCAGATCAACACAACATACAGACATGGTCCTAACACAAGACCTACAAATGCATACTCATATGACAATGTCAATATGATCACAACAATAACGACAATGTATACTTATGGCCACCCATAATATACATATGCACAATAACAACAATATATGGTAATCCAACGATCCAACGCACACAACGATAGATTCCCATGATGATCCCATCGGACCAACGCATGGTGGCATTACCTGTCCAGCGATCCAGCGCACACAGCTATAGATTCCCATGATGATCCCGTCGGACCAACGCATGGTGGACATATGACAACAATGCACAACTGCACAAAACAACAGTGCACAATACACGACAACAACAATGCACAAATGCATGACAACAACGATACACGAATGTATCACAACATGATCGACTCAAATGATAAAAATGATTAGAGTACTTGCCCCGAGTCCTTCAAGAACGATCTCAATGCCTAAACCATCACGAACCATTATCCTCAATACTCGACGGTCCAAAGTATCACGGATTGCAGATAATTCATATATCCGTTTTATCACGATATATCCTCGATATACAAGTATACCAATAACAAAAGCAAATCATATACATTATGATTTAGATTCCCAAAACTCGAATATGATTTATAATCTCAAGTCTCTGTGATTACGATTATAAACATTGTTATACGAATTATAAGCGAATGAAACGGAAACCATTCATTAAATACTATAAACCGAGTAAGTAATAACTTACTTCGATACCGATACAATGACGAGGAAGTCATACAAATCCATTGCCGTCATCTACAAGTTCCTCGGTCCCGACCAAAGCAATCAACGAACATTCTCGAGCTTGACCGCAACACACGGTTGTAATCACTGATCAATATTCTCAACCTATTACAGTAATCGATAGACAACAAGTTCGACAATAATTAACAATCGATAAAACCAATTTACAAACCCAACGGATCGACAATATCTCGATTAAACACTAGTCGGATCAATCCTACTCAAACCAGCACGAATTTACAACCGCAACACGAAAATACTGCACTTTCTGCCTTCTTAGCGCACGTTAATCACCTAACGTAGTGTGCGCTAAGTTGCTCCCGTTAGCGCGCGCTAGGCAGAAAACGTAGCGTGCGCTAATGCCGTACAAATGCATGTTTTTCAGATACCGATCAACTTATGGCGATTTCAAGAACACCAAGTCATTCTGAATCATGTTCAAAGCTATCAAAACAACGAAATCCGATATCCTTTAACATATAAACAAGCATCCAACTTATAATCCAAGTTCTATATCCATATATCATCTTCCTCAATATCAACATCATGAAACATTAAGAACGTAACAACACTTTCATAATCTATCATTACAGGGAGTAATCATCGACAATAACATCAACATCCGAAACTGAGGAGAAGGATTAATCCACTTATCTCAAGAAAACGAACAACACTATTCAAACCACAAGAATCATATCAATATCTTCATGTCAACAATAACATCATCATAATCCGATAATCCATCTCATAATCATGCTTATCAACTTGTTTATGTAATAATCATCAACTCAAGAACATCAACATTCAATCCAAAACGAAATCCAAAGATGAAGAGTAATTACCTCTTTGAAGGAATGGATTGAATCCCAAGGTTGAATCCGTTTTCAATCACTTCCAAGTTTCAAATGTTGTTAGGAATGATCAACTCAAGTGTTTGGGACCTCAACTTCTCTCTAAGACCTCTCTCTATCGTCTGAAGGTGAAAGAATGGACGAAATGCTTCATAATACCCGTTTGTCCCTTATATAGAATACATTACTAGCGTGCGCTAAACCTTATGTTTAGCATGCGCTACGGCCTTAGCGTGCGCTAACTGACCTTTGTTAGCGTGCGCTATCGCAGTCCAGAGGCAACTGTCTTACTGCATGAAGTGATTTACGTACGCAATGCCCATGCAATAACGTACGTAAATGCCTCTATTTAGCGTACGCAAGTATCTTACCTTGGCGTGCGCTACTCATAGTTGACTCGTTTGTCTGTATGCTCCGAAGACTGGTCCACACGCCGAAAGTGCTGATGAGGATAAGATTCCTTTTTGTCCGATATACAGTTAACGTGCGCTAATCAACATGCATTAGCGTGCGCTAACACTACATTACAACATCCGTTGACTTATCAGAACGTGCGCCGAAAGTGGCCTGGTCCACACGCAGATTCCTTCCGATCTGACTGCATTAGCGTGCGTTATCTTATATCCGTAGCGTGCGCTAAACCTGCACGATAGCGTGCGCTACTCCTGATTATTAGCGTGCGCTAATAATGTTACACTAAGCCATTTTCAGCTATTCTTGTCCAATCGTCTCAACATACAGAATACGAACATACGGCATACTGAATACATATACTTCTTACATCCAATTGTCGACCAAGTACGACAATTATACCAATACAGATGTCTTGGTCCTTCAATTATTTTACCCATACTGTACAGATTCCACGCTGTACAACATAACTCGGATAAAATAATCTTAAACAACAGTAGTGGAAATTCCGGATATTACATCTTAGGACTTCCTGGGTATTATCGTCGGTTCGTGGAAGGGTTTTCAAAAATTTCCAGCCCACTTACTCGATTACTTCAGAAGACCCAAAAGTTTGAGTGGAACGAGATGTGCCAGACTGGCTTTGATAAATTGAAGAAGAGATTGACGACGGCACCAATTTTAGCACTCCCACAGGGAACTGGAGGATTCATAGTTTACAGTGACGCTTCGAACCAAGGTCTTGGGTGTGTATTAATGCAAAATGAGAAGGTGATCGCCTATTCATCACGACAGCTGAAGCCTTATGAAGTAAATTATCCAACGCATGATTTGGAGCTGGCAGCAGTAGTTTTTGCTTTGAAAATCTGGAGACATTACTTGTACGGGACTCACTGTCAAATCTTTACGGATCACAAGAGTCTCAAAGACATCTTCAGTCAGAAAGAGTTGAACATGTGACAAAGGATATGGCTAGAACTGATTAAGGAATATGACTTGGAGATTCTTTATCATCCTAGCAAAGCAAATGTAGTGGCCGATGCACTTAGCCGCAATCCTGTTTCTATTCAGATGTTGGAGACTCTAACCTCCTAGCTCAGCATTCAATGAGAAATGATTTGCGAAGGAATTGTAGTATGGTTGCAAAGAGTCCAGGGACAACTGTGTGTGATGGAAATAACTTCATCGCTAACCAAAGAAATCAAATCTAAGCAATTGGATGATCCTCTGATGATTCGGTTACGCGATGAAGTGAGTAAGGTAAAAGCCCCAGGATTTGTAATTCATGATGATGGAGTCTTGAGATTTCAGAGCCGACTTTGTGTTCCTGATGTCGATGTTCTGAAGCAGACAATTATGAAGGAAGCTCACAGAACGCCCTATTCTATCCACCCGGGCACCAGTAAGATGTATAAGGATCTGAAGTAGAATTTCTGGTGGGGCAACATGAAGAAAGATGTAGCGGATTATGTATCAAAATGTTTGACTTGTCAGCAGGTTAAGATCGAGCATCAACGACCTGCCGGGATGCTGAAGCGGCTACCGATTCCTGAATGGAAGTGGGAGGACATATCGATGGACTTTATCACTAATATGCCAAAGACCAGAACAGGTATGAACATGATTTGGATGATAGTTGACCGTTTAACCCAATCAGCTCATTTTCTAGGCATTAAGGACACGTGGGGACCAGAGAAGTTGGCACCAGTATTTATTTCAGAGATAGTCCGATTGCATGGTACGCCGAAGACCATTATTTCTGACCGAGACGGTCGCTTTGTGTCTCATTTTTGGAAATCCGTTCATAAAGCCTTGGGAACCGAACTGAACTTCACCATAGCTTATCATCCGAAAAAAGACAAACAATTCGAGAAGACTACTCAAATAGTGGAAGACATGTTGAGGGCTTGTGCCTTAGACTGGTCAACTGATTGGAAAGTTCATCTACCGTTGATTGAATTCACCTACAACAATAGTTGGCATGCTTCCATTAAGATGGCACCGTTTGAGGCATTATACGGTAGGAGATGCAGATCGCCCCTATGTTGGGACGATTCATCAGACTTGATCGGGATGGAACCGGAATTGATTGCACAGACACGAGAAAAGATTGTCTTGATTCGCGAAAGACTGTTGACCGCCCATAGAAGACAGAAATCTTATGCAGATGTGCGCCGTCGCCCATTAGAGTTCAGTACTGGAGATCACGTACTTTTAAAGGTTTCTCCTACTCGGGGAATATTTCGTTTCGGAAGAAATGGAAAGTTGAGTCCGAGATATATCGGACCGTTCGAGATCCTTGAGAGAGTTGGAGAGTTGGCATACAGATTGGCATTACTGCCGTCATTGAGCCATGTTCATAACGTGTTCCACGTATCCCAGTTACGGAGGTATATACCAGATCCTAGTCATGTCATTGATTTCGGAGAGATCGAAGTCGCTCAGGATGGCAGATCGATCAGGATACTCGAGAGTTGAGTTAAGCAATTGAGGAACAAACCGATCACTTTGGTCAAGGTTCAGTGGTCACACCACGGAGTGGAAGAAGTCACTTGGGAAACGGAAGATAGCATGAGGTCCAGATATCCAGAGTTATTTTCGTCTTGAGTTTTGGGACGAAACTCCTTTTTAGAAGGAGAGTATATAATATCCGGATTAATTATTGAGTATTTCCTCTGTACTTGAACCCTGTATTATTCATATTGGTGATATCGATAATCGAAGTATGATATTTCTAGAATTTGTATCCTTGTGTATGATTATAGCCACATATAAATTTTCTCATGCAAATACGTGATAACGTACCTAAGAATGTAGCTTAACGTACGTTATCGGCCAGAGTTAGCGTACGCTATGAATGAAGCGTAACGTACGTTAGACAGTCAATAATTGAACTGGGCGGCTAACACATGCGCCAGCTGGACATGGGTCCGGATAAGATTCCCTCGGATGAACCTGGACAGTTTTGAAGTCAACGATTGTTAACGTACGCTAAGGAACATGTCTAGCGTACGCTAAAAGGTGTTGCTTACGTATGTCACCTGATGGTGTAACGTATGTAATCAAGTACAGAATGAGAACAGTTAACTATCAGTGAACGGTAACGTACGCTAAGAATATTGGGTAGCATATGCTAAGAAGCTAACGTACGTTATGCACGAAGGCTAACGTACATTAAGGACAGAAAATTATAAATAAGATAGCACCCCATGTTATGTTGTTTACATTTTCTTCACTTATCCTTCAGTCCAGAGAGCCTCGCCTCCTTCATAAACATCCATAGGCCATCCATACTCGATCTTTGAAGATTAGATATCACTTATATTGATCATTGAAGTGGAGAATCATTTTGGATTGACACACAAGCAACCGGAGTTGGATTCTACCTATTGTCTCAGTGTTTTCTTCATCTTAAGGTATGTTAATGCTATCTCCAACCTCGGATTCATGTTCTTAAGGATGTTATGATCATACTACCGAGAATAGTAGATCACATAGATGACTTATGCAACCAAACATCATGTTTAGGAAGTTGAGTTGATTATGCTTTAAGTACCTCGGTTAAGAACATCATAATTTGAATCTTGTTACGATGAACAAGTAAAGGAAGTTTTTTGAGATTGGTAATCCAAATTTGGAAGGTGTCTTCGTAGTAATCGCAGACTTGGTATTAACATCATTGTGGTTACACGAACCTAGGAAGTTGATCATGGAAGGATTTGTTATATCTTGTAAAGATGGATTGTTAAATAAACTTCAAGATGATAGTTTGAATGATATAAAGATATTGATATCAACAATCGGCCTTACGAATTATGCATGAGAATTAATCAAGATTTGGGTATGATCACCATGATGATATACGTATCCTTGAATTCGAAGATATTTTAATCCGTAATATCATTCATAATTGTATGAGCATGATATGTATGGAGATATCGTACGTTAATCACTGAGGATTTCGTAAGCTTCATCACAAATCGAGAGAGTCGTCTGCCCAGTGAGAATCTGTCATATACGTGTTTAGCGTACGCTAAGCTATGTAGCTTACGTACGCTATCGGGCATAGTTAACGTACGCTACGTTTGGTACGTAACGTATGTTATATCATCCGAGGAGTCAGTCGACTGATCAGTGAGGGACTGTCGATGCATTGCGCACGCTAGACTTTATAGTTTACGTACGCTAACTGGTAGGCTTAACGTACGCTACAAAGGGTACGTAATGTATGTTAAGTAGGTCAGACAGGTTACGTTTTATGAACTTTCAGTCCTAGTTTGGATTGTTAGACAGTCGTACGACATGAGATGAACTCTATATTATTTCTTTTGTTTAAGGTTCGAGTTTTGCAACGTGATTAATCGAAGGGGCGACCTTCAAGTATTTTGATATTTGTAGAAGTGTTATTATTGTCATCGAATCGAGGCAAGTACCTTAATTGTTTTATGTATTGATGTTATACATATTGTTGTACATATATGTCGTTGTTGTATATCTACCTCGTGTTGGTCCGACGGGATCATCGGGGGATCTATGCTAGCGTGCGCTGGATCATCGGGCGGGTTTTTCCACCACGGGTTGGTCTGATGGGATCATCATGGGTTCTAGGCAGTGAACGCTGGATCATTGGAATTACCATGTGTATGTTGTGATATCATGTTGTGATTATTAGTTGTGTATGTTATTTATGAGTTTCTCGTAGGAGGAGACTCGTTGGTATTTTGTCATCTATGTTATTATTATTCTTCATGAAATGTTGAATAATATGTTGTGGTACTTGTACTAGCATCGTTGTGCTAACCCCTTCGGGGGTGAACATTTGTTTATGTTCAGGATCTAGGAGAGCAGGGAAACAACCACTGGAGCTGCATGACGACGAGGGTGCAGAGTGATGTTCCGGCCGGGTTTAATTGTGTGTTGTTTGTGTTATTTTTAATAAGTACTCGAGTACGTCGTCATTCGTGATGATTGAATTTGGTGATGTAATAATATTCTTCCTTCGGATATTTGTATTCTCGGTATTGGACCAGAACTGTTGTATTTTATTTTAGTTACTTTCATATGTTGGTATCTGTTATTGTCTTTTCATTTCTTCAGCCTTGTAAATTCTTATGTAAAGGATTTACGGTGCTGTAATATTCCTGAATATTTCAGGGGTGTTACACAAGTATAGCCGACTATAATTGATACAACACTTTTTCTAGTATTCTATTGGAACTAGCTAGAATAACCTCACTTTGAATCTAAGAATTCAATCTTAACAATGCAAGATCACTGATCTTAATAACACCGGATTGAACTTCCTGATTCGACTATAATTGTTCGATCATTGTTATTTGATCGTTGTTGTTCGATCATTGTTGTTCGGTCGTTGTTGTTCGATCGTTGTTGTTCGATCGGGGTTGTCTGACTGTTGTTGCCTGATCTCGTACTGCGAAGAATTGTCGTTCACCGTTAGTCAACTGTTTCGAGTGTGGCCAAGTGGGTCACCGAGCCGTGCATTGCGAGACGGTAGCTGATAGATTTGGGGATTGAGGTTGCGTCTCTGCTCCGAAAGGACACAGAAATGCCTAGTGTAGTTTTTGAGGTCTTCGGCGTAGTCCAAATTATTTGTGGTTGTCCCTGTGGACCGTTTGTGTGTTTATTTCTATTTTCTTGATTGTGCGTGTTTCCTTATAATGGGTGCTTTGTGTTTTGTGATTGTTCGGATAATCAACTTCGTTGTATTATCTGTTTGATGACGCTTTTGTTCCGAATCCAGAGTAGAGACCTCACATCCCGCCCGTTGGCTGCACGGCGGTGTATTACCGCTCCCTGTTGTCAGGGCTGAGGTTTCCGCTTCCGTTGGTGTTCTCCCGGTGGTTAAGGCAGTGTGGCCTTTGTATTGCCCAAATTCATCCGAATTCTTGGGCTCGGATGGTCGGTCTTTTTATCCTTTTCAGTCAACATGGCTGGACCGAGCCCAGCTTTGAAGAGTTCAACAGTCTCTTCCTATGGAGGTCGGTCGGCCGATTCAGTTCTGGCTGGTTTTACTTGACAGCCCGGCACGCGATGCATAAAAAATTGGTGGATGTGCCGGAGACCATCCATAGTTGGAAGGAACAGTGGTTCTATGTAGGGGGGCCGTGGAGGAGCTCAGTTGATGAGTGGGAGCCTGGTGTGATGGACGCCGAGCTTCGGGTCCCAGAGCACTTCACTGCTAAAATGAGTAAGTGTCGTGTTTCTTATTGATGTTCTCTTTTTTGTCTAACGCTCAAGCACTAGCTAATGTACTAGTCAATTTAGTAGTGGTTTGCTAAGATCTCAAACCAAATTAAGTTTTTATTTTTTGAAAATTTGGGAACATCACTCAATTAGATATATCTTGACATTCGTACGGTTGGATCGTCTATAAATATTTTTTAAAAAATAAAAACAATAATCCGTGAAAAGTACTATTTACTAGTACAATATGCGACACTCTATCACATTAAAAAAACACAGTTATGATATGAAATTAAATACAATGCTTTGTATCTTTTTTGTACACAACTTAATGAAATAAATTTGCTTGAATATGATAATAACTTGAGCTCAGAATGTATGCTTGATAGCTTGAAGTTGTGTGTCCATCAATTCCAAATGTGATGGTATTTATAGGCATTTTGAGCCTTATAGCCATTACTGATCAATGGAGTTTAGCATGCGATAACTCTGATACGTTTCGTGCGCTAGCGGCTTAGTCGACCAACTTTTCTTCTGACGTTGACATGAAACAGACTTTTCTCTTAACGTCTCTTTCCAACGTATAAAATTTGAACTTAGCGTGCGCTAATGTTTATTCCTTGCGTGCACTAGATGGTCAAGATTTGCTTTCGAGATTGAACGAGATTTTTGTGTTGACTTTGTTGATTCAACGGTTGAATGACTAATAGTAGGATTTTGAACAATTAGCTTGCTCTAACATGTAGTATATAGTGTGTGCTAATGTCTTCAGGTAGCGTGCATTAGTCTTCATTGTAGTGTGCATTATTTGTTGCTTCATTTAAACTTCAAAGCTTTCTGTCTCGGATATACCAACAGGTAGCATGCGTAATTATATCACGTAGCGTGCGCAAATGTCTTTGTAGCGTGTGTTACCTGTTGTCCCTTTTTCAGTCCAGAACTCACTGTCCTTACAGTCTTGTCTAAACAAGAAACCGATAGCGTGCGCTAGACACCTTTTTGCATGCGTTAATTTGATCTACTAGCGTGCGTGCGCTAAAAACAACATCAATTTTTGTAGGTTGCGTATGCTAAAAACATCAGGTGAGACTTCAGGTGGTCTGCAGGTGACTTTCTGACTTTAGGTATCTTTTCGTTAGCGTGCGCTGCCACATATGTGTAGCGTGCGCTAGACGTTGATTTTGTCTTCAATGTGATTTAGCCGTTTAGTTTAATTTCGTTTAAATGTTTTGAAACGTTCATCATCAAAATAATTTGTTCAATAATCCGAACTTCTAAGAGGATAGATCAAGCATAGTATATACGAATATAAATTGACGAAGATAAAATATAGAAATTGTTGGAATATTTATTCCACATATTCATAAATAATGTTTTGATGATTAAGTTGCGAAACAAAACAAAACCACAAAGGCATAGCAAAACGACGAAGGAATCGAAGACGCAAAAAGCTGGACAAAATGCAAGATTAACGCACGCTATAAATATAAGTTAGCGCACGCTAACGGGTCCCGGCTGCAGATCAGACGAATTCGAGGTAACCTGAAGTGAAGTCACCTGATGAGGATAGCGCACGCTACACGTGATGATTAACGCACGCTATCGAGCCAATATTACCTTTGTGAAGAGATTCAAACACAGAATGACGTATGCACTGAAGTATGCTTAGCGCACGCAAGAGGTGATATTTAGCGCACGCTAAATATCAGTTTGAATCAAGTCAATCAATCCGTTGGGGAGAATCTTCTACAAGTCAAAAAGCATTAACGGATATATGACGCATGCAATGATGCAAGATTAGCGCACGCTACATAAGGAGTATTAGCGCACGCTAACAGTCCGAGACAGTAGCCACTGGACTGAAACTGGAAAGATGTTAATGTACGTAACAGTACATAACGTACGCTAAAGGCTAAATACATGCGATAGTGCACGCTAAGGAAGTCAGCCTAGCGCACGCTAATAACAATTGGCAGTAACAGCTAGTTTGTGGAAGAAGGCTATAAATACCAAATGAGTTGGTATCATTCCACACAACAACATTGAGCAATTCATATACACTTGAGATATCATTGTAAACATTATAGTTGTTGTTCTTGAGCTTAAATTAGAGTGATTGAGTGTTATAAACAAAATCCTACACGAGTGAGAAAAAGAAAAGATACGATTGGATTCGGTGTTATTAGGATCGAGGATCCGACATTGTTAGAATCATAATCGCTATCTTAGTGAGGTTTATCTAGTACCAATAAAAAGCTAGAGTGGTTGATTCCTTATCCAATAGAAAAGGAAAAACGGTTTTACTCGCACCGATAGAAGACGAGCTTGTAACGGTTATCCCTCGACCGATAGAAGAGAGGTACAGAGGTTTTGATCTTTAGCCTATTGAAAAAGATACATCGAGAGAGGACGTAGGCACGTTTGGTCAAACCTCTATAAATCCGCGTGTCACTTAATTTCCGCATTTAATTTATGCTTCCGCACAAACGGCGCAAATACCGATATACACCAACAATTGGTATCGGAGTGGTACTCCTATAAGCGGCTTTACATCCGAGGAGAAAAGATCCAATGGCGTTTCAACTTGCTCCCGTAGAAGGCCTTGCTCTCAACCGACCACCATTTTTTGATGGCTCAAACTTCATGATGTGGAAGAAGAAGATGTCTATATTCATCCGAGCATATGACATCGAGCTTTGGAAGGTGATTTGTCTTGGTCCGAAAATTCTGACAAATTCCAATGGTACGCTTAAAACTTTCGAAGAATATTACGATTCCGATTGGAAAAATGATCACTACAATTGTAAGGCAACTCAACTTCTTTATTGTGCCTTAAATCCGGAAGAACACAATCGGATATCGTCGTGTGATAGTGCCAAAGAAATTTGGAAAATGCTTGAGGTAACACACGAAGGTACGTCTCAAGTCAAGGAGACGAAAATTAACATGCTACTGCATGAGTACGAATTATTCCAACTGAAGGACGATGAATCCATCACGATAATGCTTGACCGTTTTTCAGTTATTACTATGGATTAGGATGTTTCGGGAAACCACTTTCGAGTAGTGAGAAAGTAAAGAAAATTCTTCGATCACTACCTCGAGAATGGGACGGTAAGGTTACGGCTATAATGGAATCAAGGATTTAAATACTCTTGATTTTAGTGCTCTCGTTGGTTATCTTATAAACTACGAGATTGTTCTAAAATCTCGAAATGCCAAACCAAAACCGAAGGAGAGGTCGATAGCCATGAAGGCTAAGATGTCGAGAAAGAAAGAAGAAATCCCGGTGGACGAAAACGACGAAGAATCGGCATATTATGCCAAGAATATTAATAAGTTCCAACACTTATTAAACCGGAGGAAGGACATTCAAGCGGGCGAATCTAAGAAATTCGACAACACCTCTCGATTATATGGTAAACCAGGCCACTTTGCTAAGAATTGTCGGGTTAAACCCAAGGAGGTCTTAGTTGCAACATGGAGTGACGAAGATTCTGATGAAGACTTCATCGATAAAAATAACCTTACATTTATGGCCCGGAGTTCATTCGACGATAGCGACGTCGAAAGCCAAGTAAGTAACTCTTACGACGAACTTTTTGAAGCATTCGAATTATTACATACCGATTATCAAAATGCTTTAAAAGAAATTAAATCCCTTCAGTTTAAAAATAAATCACTGGAAAATGAGAATTCCAAAATTTATAAAAGGGAAAATTTGTTGAGATCGATCATTCAAAATGCGTTGAAAATGAGAATATTTTAAAGAATGATCTTATTAAAGTTCAAACCGAGCTTAAAAATTTAACGAAGAAATTTTCACTTGGAAACGAGAAATTTGAAAACATGCTCTCGGTTAAAAAATACACATTAAATAAAGAGGGGTTAGGATTAGAACCGTGTTCTAAAAACAAATCCGTAAATTTCAAAATACCCCGGTGTGAAAAATATTTGAAAATTGGGCATCACATTTCGAATTGCAAAAGCCCAAGACAGACGATTAAAGTCAAGAAAATTTGGGTTCCTAAAGGAACAATTGTTTCAAATATCATCTATGTCTCGAAAGAAAAACCGACTTTCGGTTGGATTCCCAAAAACTAATTTTAACAATTGGTATTATACTCAGAGGGAGTAATATCTTTAAAGGGGAGATCTTAATTTCAGGGGGAGTTTTTTACCCTAATATTACATATTTTAAACTATTGCATACATTTCATGCATATTTTTTTGGTTTATTTGTATCCTCTATATTTTATAATTTTTGCTGAATACAAAAAGAGGGAGAAGGAGTTAAATCGGATAAAAGCGTCATAAAAGATATGACGAGAAAAATAAAAAGTGAAAAGGAAAAGAAAGCACACAAAAAGAGGGAGAAACGAAGTAGTTGAAAAATGAAAAATGAAGAAGTCGAAAAGAAGAAAAAAACAAAAAGGATTGGAGAAACTAACAAAACGATCAAAGCCGAAAAACTTTGAAACGTACATATACATATAATTTTATTTTGCAGGTTTTATCTAATTCAAGAGTTGTTTTGTAATCATCAAAAAAGGGGAGATTGTTGGAATATTTATTCCACATATTCATAAATAATGTTTTCATGATTAAGTTGCTAAACAAAACAAAACAACAAAGGCAAAGCAAAACGACGAAGGAATCGATGACGCAAAAAGCTGGATAAAGTGCAAGATTAACGCACGCTGGAAATATAAGTTAGCGCACGCTAACGGGTCCTGACTGCAGATCAGATGAGTTCGAAGTAACCTGAAGTGAAGTCACCTGATGAGGATAGCGCACGCTACACGTGATGATTAACGCATGCTATTGAGCCAATATTACCGTTGTGAATAGATTCAAACACAGAATGACGTATGCACTGAAGTAAGCTTAGCGCACGCAAGAGGTGATATTTAGCGCATGCTAAATATCAGTTTGAATCAAGTCAATCAATCCATTGGGGAGAATCTGCTACAAGTCAAAAATAATTAACGGATATATGACACATGCAATGATGCAAGATTAGCGCACGCTACAGAAGGAGTATTAGCGCACGCTAACAGTCAGAGACAGTAGCCACTGGACTGAAACTGGAAAGACGCTAACGTACGTAAACGCTAAAGGCTAAATACATGCGATAGCGCACGCTAAGGATTTCAGCCTAGCACACGCTAATAACAACTGGCAGTAACGGCTAGTTTGTGGAAGAAGGCTATAAGTACCAAATGAGTTGGTATCATTCCATACAACAACATTGAGCAATTCATATACACTTGAGATATCATTGTAAACATTATAGTTGTTGTTCTTGAGCTTCAATTAGAGTGATTGAGTGTTATACACAAAATCATACACGGGTGAGAAAAAGAAAAGATACGATTGGATTCGGTGTTATTAGGATCGAGGATCCGGCATTGTTAGAATCACAATCGCTATCTTAGTGAGGTTTATCTACTACCAATAGAATGCTAGAGTGGTTGATTCCTTATCCAATTGAAAAGGAAAACGGTTTTACTCGGACCGATAGAAGACGAGCTTGTAATGGTTATCCCTCGACCGATAGAAGAGAGGTGCAGAGGTTTTGATCTTTAGCCTATTGAAAAAGATACATCGAGAGAGGACGTAGGCACGTTTGGCCGAACCTATATAAATCCGCGTGTCACTTAATTTTCGCATTTAATTTACGCTTCCGCACAAACGACGTAAATACCGATATACACTAATAGAAATCATACTCTCGTAGTCCTTTGATAATTTCTTCTTGTAAACGATCCCAAACACGAATCCAATTCGTTCGAGCTTGATGAATAATCTGACATCGAAAATACCGAGGGTCTCTACGTCACCATGCCGCAGATACTGATCAGAGATTTCAATATTAAATTCATTCTCTAAGAATACGGCTAGGAATTGATATATTATTTTTCTCTTTTCTTTTCTTCTTTCTTCTCTCTAAGATGAGCAAGACTTAGAAAAAAAATTCTCTCCCTCTCTTCACAATGTGCTACAGCCGAACTCCCTCATGTGGTGGTGTGTATGTTATTGTTTTATAAATGATAAGATAAGATTTCAAAATTATGACAATCTTGATCTCTTTGTCTACATGTATAAATCAAATTATTCATACCCCACACTATATCAAGACAAAGCAAAGTAAGCACATAGAAGGTGAGCTGAGAGGGGGCGGCCCACTTGAATTTGTGAGAAGAGATGAGCCGAGCCACTCAGTCCGTGTACCGGACGTTCGCGTATATAGTCCTCTAAGTACATTTCGTTCTATCTAAAATGTATTTATACGTGATTAATTAATCCAATTAATTTATTTTATCAAATACAAAATTATAATTTATTTCCAAGAAATTATTATTTATGAATTAAATTAATCACCCAGTAATTAATTTCAATTTACAAGATCGCACAATTTATCAAAAAAATTAAATTAGATATCCAATATCCAATATTATTGAAGAGATAATAAATCCATATTTATCCGTCAACTATCTGTAACACCCCCAAGTTATTCAGGGTATATTACAACGCCATGAGCCCCATCGTGGGACCCACAAGGCTATTCACACGTGGAACCATGAACTTTGATCGATAGAGTTGGCACTCAAGATAATATCCAATAAATCCGAATACAACACATCAAGAATCAATCCCATGGCAACACAGGCCAAAACATCAAGGAAACCAAAAACAATACTCGAGTACTCATAACCATTCAAGTACAACATCATTGAATGGAGGAAGTACAAAACAAAACCAATGACAAGACACAGCATCACACTTGCCCATCATCTTCATGCTGACCCGGTACGTGCCTATCCGCTCTCCGAGATCCTGAAATACATGAAAGGTACTTCTCCCATAAAAGGGTTAGCCGTCGAATAGCTAGTACAAGTATATCGAATATGAAACACAATACTTTTCGACAATAAAGTAAATGTAATCTTCCTTTCATCAACCCAAGACAAGTATTCCGGAATAACTAAATCTCATAGCATTACATTTCAATACATATGTGATTAACCGTGGAACCGCACCAAAGGAAACGGAACCCTCAGAGGACCCGTCGGTCCGTCCCAGGGTGAATATATACAATCATGCCATTCATATACCTTGCTTTCAAAGTCGAGAAGATAGAATCATAAACATATACTTGCCTTTGAGACATCGAGAATCGGAAGGAAAAGAATACAAGTTTTATAGGACCAAGAACGCACTTCTGGCACCTAAACGATTCGTAAAGGAATATGATAATTAATAATCCATACTCAAATCACACGAAGAAACTCTGAAACCCGCCTACGATTCACAAAACTACAAGGATAATCACATAGAGGTTTGGAAATCATATAAACCCTCCCAAGTCCGAATAAGGTACATAACCATCCATATAATCGTAGGGGAAACATGGGTACGGGGTAGATACATCATAATCTCAAAGATCTCAAGCTCCAAAATGGATAAATAGGACGAATCTAAGAAAATCCCCAAAAATTTCCAAAGCTAGGGTTCTAAGGGATTTACCTTGATTTGGAAAGTAGAAACGGATTAGATGTTGTGTAATCTTTGTTATCCAACTAAAGATGATGATGGCTGATGAAAGATCGCCCCCAAATCGCCTTCTCGTGTTCCCCCATCGGAAATGAGTTTAAAGTATGAAAAATGACGAAGAACAGGGTTGACCATCACTTATATACTGCGCCTGATTAGCGCGTGCTAAAATTCAGGACTAGCATGCGCTAACGGGGTCATCCAGTAGTCCGATAGTTTCTGACCTACGATGTTAGCGTGCGCTACCACACCTTAGCGTGCGCTAACTGTTATCATGCCAAAAATTCCAACTCACTGCCCAAACCCGCTAACGTGCGCTACATCTGGGCACTAGCGCGCGCTACGCAATACCTATAGCGTGCGCTAGCTCAGGCATAGCGTGCGTTAATTGTTAGTCCAGAAAACAGCAACACCCCACTGCCCCTGCCGACTCAGCCCATTAGCGTGCGCTACGGGCAATGCTAGCGCGTGCTACTCAACATGAATAGCGTGCGCTAACTCCTAGTCCAGAGGGCAGAATCAGCTACTGCCTCTGCCAAGCCCGGACTGTTAGCGTGGGCTAAGACTCAAAGCTAACGTGCGCTACTGCCTGTGTCAAACATCGCCGAAAGCTACAAACAATACGAATATGATACGAAAGGTACGAAACTCTAAAATCCACAACGGCAACATCTCAATAAGTGTTTACAGAACTACAATAGTGAAGGAACGTCAGAGCCAACCATTAATATAAAGTATGGGTATTACATTCTCCCCCTCTAAAAAGAAGTTTCGTCCCGAAACTTAAAAAATAAAAAGTTCAGGGTATTTCGATCGCATCTTCTCTTCCGTCTCCCAAGTCGCCTCCTCGACTCCATGCCTCGACTATTCCACTTTAACAAATGGAATAGTTTTGTGCCGAAGCTGTTTCTCCTGACATTATAGGATCTTTACCGGTCTCTCTCGGAAGGTAACATCCTCGGCTACATCAATCTCACTATAGTAGATAATATGACTTGGATCCGGCACGTACTTTCTCAACTGAGAAACATGAAAAACGCTATGGACATGACTCAAAGCCGGAGGCAACGCCAAGTGATAAGCTAAATCTCCAACCCTGTCTAAAATTTCAAACGGCCCAATAAGCCGCGGACTAAGTTTACTCTTTTTCCCGAAGTGGAAAACTCCTCTGGTCAGCGACACCTTGAGTAGAACATGGTCTCCCACTTCAAATTCCAAAGGTCGACGGTGAATATCAGCATAAGATTTCTAACGGATCTGGGTAGCCAGCAACTGGTCTCGGATAATAGAAATCTTCTCCTTCGTCTCCATCAACATATCCGATTCCGTTCTGACTAGCTCCAAAGCCTTGTCCCAACATAATGGCGATCTACACCATCTACCATAAAGTGCCTCGAAAGGTGCCATTTTGATCGACGCATGCCAAGTATTATTGTAGGGAAACTCGATCAACGGCAAATGAAGTTCCCAATCATTACTCCATTCTAGGGCACAAGCCCGCAACATATCCTCCAACGTCTGAATCGGCCGCTCAGTCTGACCGTCTGACTGAGGATGAAAAGACGTGCTCAATCTCAACTTGGTTCCCAAAGCCTGATGGACGGCTTGCCAAAAATGCGATACGAAGTAACCATCTCGATCGGAAACAATGGTTTTAGGGGCACCATGCAGTCTCACAATCTCGGCTATAAAAGTTCGAGACAATCTCTCCGGTCCCCAAACATCCTTAATACCTAGGAAGTGTGCAGACTTGGTCAACCGATCTACAATTACCCAAATCATATTCATTCCGTCTCTAGTTCTCGGCATCCCAGTGATAAAATCCATAGAGATATCTTCCCACTTTCACTTGGGAATAGGAAGCGGCTTCAGCAACCCTGCCAGCCATTGATGTTCAATCTTGACTTGTTGACACGTCAAGCATCGTAATACAAACTCTGTGATATCTTTCTTCATATTATTCCACCAAAAATTTCACTTCAAGTCCTTGTACATCTTACTCGTTCCCGGGTGGATTGAGTAAGGCGTAACATGAGCTTCTTGGAGAATTCTCTGCCTCAACTCTAGATCATTCGGAACATAAAGCCTGCTTTGAAATCTCAGTATACTATACTCATGGACCATAAAACCAGGGGATTTTCCTTTAATTACATCTTTCTTCAGTTGAGAGATCATTGGGTCACTCCACTGTTTCCCTTTGATGTCGTCAACCAAGGACGAAGTAATTTCGAGAGTGCACAACTGTCCTTGCACTCTTTGAAGCGAAACTTCTATTCCATGCTCGATTAAATCCTGACGAATCTTCGTATGAGATGTAAGAACCTCAAGCATCTGAAGAGATGCCGATTTGCGGCTCAAAGCGTCTGCAACAACATTGGCCTTTCGTGGATGGTAAAGTATTTTCAAATCGTAATCCTTGATCAATTCCAACCAACGTCTCTGCCTCATATTCAGCTCTTTCTGACTGAAAATATACTTCAAACTCTTGTGATTGGTATAAAACCGACACGGAGAGCCATACAAATAATGCCGCCAAATCTTGAGTGCGAGGACGATTGCGTCCAATTCCAAATTGTGAGTAGGATAGTTCATCTCATACGGCTCATACGGCTTCAACTGCCGTGACGCAAAAACTATCGTTCTATCATGCTGCATAAGTACACATCCAAGCCCTTGTCCTGAAGCATCACTATAAACTGCAAATCCTTCAATGCCCTGTGGTAAAGCTAAAATCGGCGCTGAGCTCAAATGTCTCTTCAGTTCATCGAAGCTCTGCTATCTCTCAGCAATCCAAACAAACTTTTCTATCTTCTAGAGTAATTGCGTAAGCGGCCGAGCGAGTTTCGAGAACCCGTCGACAAACTGATGGTAATACCCAGCAAAACCCAAAAAGCTACGAACTTCCTTAACATTATTAGGCGGTGCCCAATCTAGCACCGCCTCAACCTTCTGTGAGAAACATAACTTCTTTCAACCAGAACTCACATTTCGAAAATTTCGCATAGAGGTGTTCGACTCTCAACACATCTAGTATCAAATGCAAGTTCCGGGCATGCTCCTCCTTATCCCGAGAATAAATCAAGATGTCGTCAATGAAGACGACCATACATCTGTCTAGGTATTCGATGAATATCTTGTTCATTAGTTGCATGAATACTGCCAGTGCATTAGTCAATCCAAAAGGCATGACTACAAATTCTTAATGTTCGTATCTCGTCCGAAATGCAGTCTTCAGAACGTCGGACTTTCACCCAGAGCTGGTAGTATCCTAATCTCAAATCAATTTTCGAGAACATTGCCGCTCCCTGCAACTGATCAGATAAATCATCTATACGAGGCAATAGATACTTGTTCTTGATGGTCACTTTGTTTAGTTCACGGTAATTAATGCATAAACGTAGTGAACCATCCTTCTTCCTTACAAAAAGAACAGGCGCGCCCCAAGGCGAAGCGCTCGGTCTAATATACCCTTTCTCCAATAGTTCTCCTAATTGATTCTTCAATTCTTGCATCTCGGAAGGTTCCATCCGATAAGGCGCGTTAGAAATCGGACCCGCATCAAGCTCTAGATCTAGAGAAAATTCTATCTCTCGATCCGGCGGTAATCCTGGGAGGTCGTCTGGAAAAATGTCTGGATACTTATTAACAACTGGAATCGAAGAGAATTCGACTCTGTCCCCTACCGAATTCAAGGCATAACACCAATAGCCCGTGCAACCTTTATTCAAGAGTTTTACGGCCTTCATGGCGCTGATAAGCAACTTAGGTTGGCCCGATTTTCGCCCCATGAGTACTCGGAACCATCTCTAGTCATCATAGTGATAATCTTAGTGCGGTAATTCATAATCGCTTGGTGACTGTCAAGCCAGTCTTCACGAGGATCACATCCTCGCCCTCGATATCAACCACAATCAAGTTCGATAACCAATAAATACCGGCTATGTTCACCAAAAATTTCTAGTCTCCCAATTCCCACGATTCTATCCCCGCTAGGCAGTTTCACAATGAAAGGATCGCAAACAGTCATACAATTTATATTTAAATGGCGTACACACTCCAAGGAGATGAAAGAATGTGTAGCACCCGAATCAAAAAGTACACGAACTGGATGTGTTAAAATATGAATGGTACCTGAGGCCACCACCACATCGGGTTCATCTGCTCGACGCATCTCATAGACTCGTGGGTGTGCCGAACCGACGCTAGAATCTCCTTCTCTAGCGTTCTGACTCCGTCCCCAGTCTCTGCCGTAACTCTACTATGACTGACTAACTGGTTTCCACTGATTCATACTCTGATCGATAAGCCCGAGTGTCTAAAGTATGATCCTGTTCGGGGCAATAAACTACCCTGTGTCTCATCTGTCCACAAGTGTGACACTTCAGAGGTGGGAAGTTGCACTCCAGATTGATGTGGCCTGGACGACCACAATTAAAACAGGTTACCGGGTGAGTTGAGGTGCCCGACGCAGAAGGAAAACTCTTCTTCCCTCTAATAGAACGTGACGACTGCCCGGTAGAACGGTTAGTCGCCTGAGATATCTGGAAGTTGCTACTCTTAGAGCCAGAAAAGTTATCATTGGTCTTTTGCTTCTTCGGCTCTTCTGTGGTATCATTGTTGGGACTTAACATGTCGTGTGCCAAAGCCCTATCTTGGTATTACTGCAAAGTAGTGCAAGCAAACCCAGCCATGTAACGCCGTAAATCTATATTCATGTGCATGTCAAAGTAGCAGATCTTGTCATACTCACCCCGCACTTGATTCTTCACATGGATCAGCTGTTGGTTGTATTCCACTATCGCCTGCGAGACTGTAATGTTCTGCGGCTTAGCCTCGAAAAAGGCTCGGATTTTGCCTTCTTGCAATGGCCAAGGACAAAACTCATCCTCTAGTAGCTCTTTAAATTCTCCCCATGTAGCAGCATGATCCTGCGGCTTAATAACTTTCCACCAAGTCGCGGCTTCCTTGGTAAGGAAGTACTGAGCAATCGGTACCTTCCTCACTTCCGGACAATCAACCGCTTCAAATAATTTCTCCAATTCAGCTAGCCAATTCTCCCAACCCGTTGGGTCGGTAACACCACTGAACTGCGGAGGATGCATACGGACCACATTTTGAAGTAAAGCATCCGATGTCGGATTAGGATTATTCAGCTGAACAGCTTGGGCCAGGATACGTGACCCCAATATCTGCATTATTCCCTTGACCGATCGACTGGTCGTGTTGACTCTCGGTATCGGGATGCACTGAGTTAGATAAACTAGGGGTAGTCGACCCCACAATGGAACTGAGGGAAGCGGCCGCACCACGTCCTCGTCCGCGTCCAAGACCATGGCCTCGCCTCTGTCCCCTGTCAACAGACATTCTGAAGGACACACAAAGTACATAAGTACAATTCAAATCGCACCCAAAAATACCAAATCAAAAGCAAAGCGATTAAGCAAACACCAGAAGAGTAATAGGTCTTACAAGTACCGGTCGCACTGTGATGATGGCAAAGAAGTGATACCGTAGACAAACGATGACTCAATCGACCCAAAAGACCGACAGCCTAGGTATCCATAAACCTAAGCTCTGATACCATATTCTATAACACCCCCAAGTTATTCAGGGTATATTACAGCGCCGTGAGACCCGCCGTGGGACCCACAAGGCTTTTCACACACGGAACCATGAACTTTGACCAATAAGGTCCAAGCATAATTAAATGGAGAACCATAGAGTTGGCACTCAAGACAATTTCCAATAAATCCGAATACAACACATCAAGAATCAATCCCATGGCAACACAGGCCAAAACATCAAGGAAACCAAAAACAATACTCGAGTACTCATAACCATTCAAGTACAACATCATTGAATGGAGGAAGTACAAAACATAACCAATGACAAGACACAGCATCACACTTGCCCATCATCTTCATGCTGACCCGGTACGTGCCTATCCGCTCTCCGAGATCCTGAAATACATGAAAGGTATTTCCCCCATAAAGGGGTTAGCCGTCGAATAGCTAGTACAAGTATATCGAATATGAAACACAATACTTTTCAACAATAAAGTAAATGTAATCTTCATTTCATCAACTCAAGACTAGTATTCCGGAATAACTAAATCTCATAGCATTACATTTCAATACATATGTGATTAACCGTGGAACCACACAAAGGAAACGGAACCCTCAGAGGACCCATCGGTCCGTCCCAGGGTGAATATATACAATCATGCCATTCATATACCTTACTTTCAAAGTTGAGAACATAGAATCATAAACATATACTTGCCTTTGAGGCATCGAGAATCGGAAGGAAAAGAATACAAGTTCGGTAGGACCAAGAATGCACTTCCGGCACCAAAACGATTCATAAAGGAATATGCTAATTAATAATCCATACTCAAATCACACGAAGAAACTCCGAAACCCGCCTACGATTCACAAAACTACAAGGATAATCACATAGAGGTTTGGAAATCATACAAACCCTCCCAAGTCCGAATAAGGTACATAACCATCCATATAATCGTAGGGGAAACATGGGTACGGGGTAGATACATCATAATCTCAAAGATCTCAAGCTCCAAAATGGATAAATAGGACGAATCTAAGAAAATCCCCAAAAATTCCCAAAGCTAGGGTTCTAAGGGATTTACCTTGATTTGGAAAGTAGAAACGGATTAGATGTTGTGTAATATTTGTTATCCAACTAAGATGATGATGGCTGATAAAAGATCGCCCCCAAATCGCCCCCAAATCGCCTTCTCGTGTTCTCCCATCGGAAATTAGTGAAAAGGATGAAAAATGACGAAGAACAGGGTTGACCCTCACTTATATATTGCGCCTGATTATTGCGCGCTAAAATTCAGGGCTAGCGTGCGCTAACGGGGTCACCCAGTAGCCCAGTAGCTTCTGACCTGCGATGTTAGCATGCGCTACCACACCTTAGTGTGCGCTAACTGTTATCATGCCAAAAATTCCAACTCACTACCCAAACCTGCTAGCGTGCGCTATATCTGGGCACTAGCGTGCGCTATGCAATACCTATAGCATGTGCTAGCTCAGGCCTAGCGTCCGTTAACTATTAGTCCATGAAACAGCAACACCCCACTGCCTCTGCCGACTCAGCCCATTAGCGTGTGCTTCGAGAAATGCTATCGTGCGTTAGCTAATGCCTAGCATGCACTAACTGCTAGTCCAGAGCGCAGAATTAGCTACTGCCTCTGCCAAGCCCGGACCGTTAGCGTGCGCTAAGACTCAAAGCTAGCGTGCGCTACTCAACAAATAGCGTGCGTTAGCTTAGGCTTAGCGTACGCTATCTGCCTATCTCAAACATCGCTGAAAGGTCCAAACAATACGGACATGATCCAAAAGGTACGAAACTCTAAAATCCACAACGACAACATCTGAATGAGTGTTTACAGAATGACAATAGTGAAGGGACGTCAGAGCCAACCATTCATATAAAGTATGGGTATTACATTCTCCCCCTATAAAAAGAAGTTTCGTCCCGAAACTTAAGAAATAAAAATTTCGGAGTATTCCGATCGCATCTTCTCTTCTGTCTCCCAAGTCGCCTCATCGACTCCATGTTAACCAACGAAATGGTTTTGTGCCAAAGCTGTTTCGCCCGACATTCCAGAATCTTCACCGGTCTCGCTGGGAAGGTAACATCCTCGGCTACATCAATCTCACTATAGTAGATAATATGACTTAGACCCGGCACGTACTTTCTCAACTGAGAAACATGAAAAATGCTATGGACATGACTCAAATCCGGAGGCAACGCCAAGTGGTAAGCTAAATCTCCAACCTTGTCTAAAATTTCAAACGGCCCGATAAACCGCGGACTAATTTTACTCTTTTTCCCGAAGCGAAAAACTCCTCTGGTCGGCGACACCTTGAGTAGAACATGGTCTCCCACTTCGAATTCCAAAGGTCAACGGCGAGTATCAGCATAAGATTTCTGACGGCTCTGGGCATCCAGCAACTGGTCTCGGATAATGAAATCTTGTCCTTCGTCTCCATTAACATATCCAGTTCCATTCTGACTAGCTCCGAAGCCTCATCCCAATATAATGGCGATCTACACTGTCTACCATAAAGTGCCTCGAAAGGTGCCATTTTGATTGATGCATGCCAAGTATTATTGTAAGCAAACTCGATCAACGGCAAATGAAGTTCCCAATCATTACTCTAGTCTAGGGCACAAGCCCGCAACATATCCTCCAAACGTCTGAATCGTCCGCTCAGTCTGACTGAGGATAAAAAGACGTGCTCAATCTCAACTCGGTGCCCAAAGCCTGATGGACGGCTTGCCAAAAATGAGATACGAAGCCACCATCTCGATTGGAAACAATAGTTTTAGGGGCACCATGCAATCTCACAATCTCGGATATAAAAGTTCGAGCCAATCTCTCTGGTCCCCAAGTATCCTTAACACCTAGGAAGTGTGTAGACTTGGTCAGCCGATCGACGATTACCCAAATCATATTCATTCCGGCTCTAGTTTTCGGCATCCCATTGATAAAATACATAGAGATATCTTCCCACTTCCACTCGGGAATGGGAAGTAGCTTCAACAACCCCGCCGGCCATTGATGTTCAATCTTGACTTGTTGACACGTCAAGCATCATAATACAAACTCTGTGACATCTTTCTTCATATTATTCCATAGATCCGTATGTAACACCCTCAAGCTATTCAGGGTATGTTACAATGCCGTGAACGCCTCTGCGGGACCCATAAGGCTATAATTACGCGGAACCATAAACTTCGACTGATAAGGTCTAAACATAATCCCAATAGAAGATAATAAGAATGACACCAATGTAATAACCAATTCGACATAATGCAATACACCGAGAATTTGAAACCCAAGGCAACTCATACCACAACATCATGAACATTTAAAAAACTCGAGTATTCAGACCATTCCAAGTATAATAATACCGAATGGAACAAGGTACAAAATGGAATGCAATACCGAATATTCGTGGAACCGCACCAAAGGCAACGGAACCCTTTGAGGACCCATCGGTCCGTCCCAGAATGAATATATACAATCATACAATTCATATACCTCACTTTCAAAGTCGAGAATGTACAATCATAAACATATACTTGCCTTTGAGACATTATAACCGAAGTGGAAAATGGTGTTCAAGCTCAAGAGGTCCAAGAACGCACTTCCGGGCCTAAATGATTCGTAGAGAAATGCGATAATCAATCATCAATACTCAATTATAAAGGAAGACTCCCGTCCCCCCCTCTTTACGCTTCATAAATCTTCAAAGTATTCACAAAGAGGTTGAAAATCATCCAAAACCTCTCTACTTCAAGTAATATGCAAAATCATTCATATTATCGTAAGGGAAAAGTGGATACGGAGTGAACACATCATAATCTCAAGGATTTCAAGCTTCAAGACGGATAAATCGGACGGATCTAACGAAAATCCCGAAAAATTCCCTAAACTAGGGTTCTACGGAATTTACCTTAATTCGGAGGTAAAGAACGGATTAGATGTTGTATAATACCTGTTATTCGACCAAAGATGGTGATGGATGATGAAAAGTTGTTCCAAATCGCCCCAGGATCGCCTCTATGGCGTGCTCTCATCAGAAATGTGGAAAATGAGAAGAAAATAACGAAGAAGGTGGCTGGCCCAGTTTATATATTGGGCCTAATTAGCGTGCGCTAATTCTAAAATATAGCGTGCGCTAACGAGGTCACCTAGTAGTCTAATAGCTTTTGACCTGCGTCAATAGCATGTGCTACATCCGACACTAGCACGCGCTACCCAATATCTATAGCGTGTGCTAGCTCACGCCTAGCGTGCGCTACCTGCTAGTCCAGAGAGCATAAACCCCTTACAAGAGTGATAAAGATGAAAGAATGTCAAAGCTAATAATTCAACAAAAAGTACGGGTATTACACTCTCCCCTGTAAAAAGAAGTTTCGTCCCGAAAATTAAGAAATAAAATGTTCAGGGTATTAAGATTGCATCTTCTCTTGCGTCTCCCAAGTTGCCTCCTCAACTCCATGTCTCGACCATTGCACATTAACCAATGGAATGGTTTTGAAACGAAGCTGTTTCTCATGACATTCAAGGATCTTCACCGGTCTCTCGGGAAAGGTAACATCCTCGGCTACACAAATCTCACTATAGTCGATAATATGACTTGGGTACGGCACGTACTTCCTCAACTGAGAAACATGAAACACGCTATGGACATGACTCAAGGATGGAGGCAAGGCCAAGCGATAAGCTAAATCTCCAACTATGTCCAAAATTTCAAACGGTCTGACATACCTCGGACTAAGTTTCCCCTTTTTCCCGAAGTGGAAAACTCCTTTGGTCGGTGACACCTTGAGTAGAACATGATCTCCCACTTTGAATTCCAAAGGTCGATGACGAGTATCAGCATAAGATTTCTGACGGCTCTGGGCAGTCAACAACCGGTCTCGGATAATAGAAATCTTCTCTTTAATTTCCATCAACATATCTGGTTTTGTTCCGACTAGCTCTGAAGCCTCATCCCAACATAATGGCGATCTACACCGCCTACCATAAAGTGTCTCAAATGGTGCCATTTTGATCGGCACATGGCAACTATCATTGTAGGCAAACCCGACCAATGGAAAATGAAGTTCCCAATCATTACTCCAGTCTAGGGCGCAAGCCCCCAACATATCCTCTAGCGTCTGGATCGTTCGTTCAATCTGACCGTCAGACTGAGGATGAAAAGATGTACTCAAACTCAACTCGGTGCCCAAGGCCTGATGGATTGCTTGCCAAAAATGCGACAGGAAACGACCATCTCGATCAGAAACAATAATTTTAGGGGCACCATGCAATCTCACAATCTCAACTATAAAGGTTCGGGCCAGTCTCTCCGGTCCCTAAGTATTTTTAATACCAAGAAAGTGTGCAGACGTGGTTAATCGATCAACGATTACACAAATCATATTCATTCTGGCTCTAGACCTCGGCATCCCCGTGATAAAATCCATGGAGATATCTTCCCACTTCCACTCGGGAATGGGAAGCAGCTTCAACAACCCCGCCAGTCGTTTATGCTTGATCTTGACTTGTTGACATGTCAAACATCGCAATATGAACTCGGTAACGTCATTCTTCATATTATTCCACCAAAAATTGTGATTCAAGTCTTTGTACATCTTACTCGTTCCTGGTTGGATTGAGTAAGGCGTAGCATGGGCTTCTCAAAGAATTCTCTGCCTCAACTCCAAATTATTCGGGACACACAACCTGCCCTGAAATCTCAAAATGTCGTCCGCATGGACCATAAAACTAGGGGCTTTTCCCTTAATTACATCTTTCTTCAGTTGGGAAATCATTGGGTCACTCCACTGTTTCCCTTTGATGTTGTCAACCAAGGACGAAGTAATTTCGAGGGTACACAATTGTCCCTGCACTCTTTGAAGCCAAACTTCTATACTTTGCTCCGTCAAATCCTGACGAATCTTCGTCTGTGGTGTAAGACCCTCGAGCATCTCAAGTGATGCCGATTTACGGCTCAAAGCATCCGCAACGACGTTGGCCTTCCCCGGATGGTAAAAAATTTCCAAATCATATTCCTTTATCAATTCCAACCAACGTCGCTGCCTCATATTCAACTCTTTCTGACTGAAAATGTACTTCAAACTCTTGTGGTCGGTATAGATCCGACACGAAGAGCCATACAAATAATGCCGCCAAATCTTAAGTGCGAAAACAATTGCGGCCAATTCCAAATCATGAATAGGATAGTTCACCTCATACGGCTTCAACTGTCGCGATGCAAAGGCTGTCGTTTTATCGTGCTGCATAAGCACACGTCCAAGCCCTTGTCCTAAAGCATCATTATAAACTGCAAATCCTTCATTACCCTGTGGTAAAGTTAAAATCAGCGTTGAGGTCAAACGTTTCTTCAGCTCATCGAAGCCCTGCTGTCTCTCAGTAGTCCAAACAAACTTTTCTGTCTTCTGAAGTAATTGCGTAAGCGACCGAGCGAGTTTTGAGAACCCTTCGACAAACCGACGGTAATACCCAGCAAGACCCAAAAATCTACGAACTTCCTTGACATTATTAGGCGGTGCCCAATCTAGCACTGTGTCAATCTTCTGTGGGTCTACATGAACCCCTTCAGCTGAAATCACATGGCCGAGAAACAGAACTTCCTTCAACCAGAATTCACATTTCGAGAATCTCACATAAAGGCGCTCGACTCTCAAAACGTCTAGTATCAAATGCAAGTGTCGGGCATGCTCCTCCTCATCTCGAGAATAAATCAAGATATCGTCAATAAAGATGACCACACATTTGTCAAGGTACTCAATGACTATCTTGTTCATCAGCTGTATGAATACTACCAGTGCATTAGTCAGTCCAAAAGGCATGACCATAAATTCATAATGTTCATATCTCGTCTGGAAAGCGGTTTTCGGAACGTCGGACTCTTTCACTCGGAGCTTGTAGTATCCTGATCTCAAATCAATTTTTGAGAATACTGCGGCTCCCTGCAACTGATCAAATAAATCATCTATGTGAGGTAACATATACTTGTTTTTTATGGTCACTTTGTTTAGCTCACGGTGATCGATACATAAACGTAGTGAACCATCATTCTTTCTCACAAATAGAACAGGTGCGCCCCAAGGCAAAGCGCTCGGTCTAATGTACCCTTTCTCCAATAATTCTCCCAACCGATTCTTTAATTCTTGCATTTCTGAAGGTGCCTTAGAAATTGGAGTTGCGTCGGGCTCTAAATCAATGGAAAATTCTATCTATTGATCTGGCACTAAACCCGGAAGGTCGTCTGGAAAAACATCTGGATACCTATTAACAACTGGAATCACAGAGAAATCGACCCCACTATCTTCCGACTTCAAAGCATAACACCAATAGGCCGTGCAACCTTTATTTAAGAGTTTCACGGTGTTCATGGCGCTGATAAGCAACTTGGGTTGACCCAATTTACGTCCCATGAATGAGTACTTGGAACCATCTTTAGTCATCATTGTGATAACCTTAGTGCGGTAATTCATAATCGCTTGGTGACTCTCAAGCCAGCTTCACCGAGGATCAAATCCTCTCCCTCGATATTAACCACAATTAAATTCGATAACCAATCAATACCTGCTATACTCACCAGATAATCTCTAATCTCCTGATTCTCCACGATTCTATCCCCTCTAGGAAGTTTCACAATGAAAGGATCGCAAGCAGTCATACAATTTATATTCAAACGGCGTACACAATTCAAGGAGATGAAAGAATGTGTAGCACCAGAATCAAATAGTACTCGAACTGGATGAGATAGGATATGAATGGTACCTGAGGCCACCGCCACATCAGGTCATCTGCTCGACGCATCTCATAAACTCGTGGATGTGCCGAACTGATGCTAGAATCTCCCTCTCTAGCGGTTTGACCGCGTACCCAGCCTCTGCCGTAATCCTGCTGTGACTGGCTAACGGATGGTTGCTGATTCATACTCTGATCTCTATATGCTGGGGCAAAAGCCCGAGTATCCAAAGTATGATCCTGTCCGGGGCAATAGACTGCCTTGTGTCCCATATGACCACTAGTGTGCCACTTCATAGGTGGGAAGTTGCACTCCAGGTTGATGTGGTCTGGATGACCACAATTAAAACAGGTCACCGGGTGAGTTGAGGTGCCCGGAGCAGAACGAGAACTCTTTTTCGCTTTAAAAGAACGCGAAGACTGCCCGACAGAATAGTTAGCCATCTGAGGTATCTGAAAGTTGCCAAGTTTAGAGCCAGAAAAATTACCAGTGGTCTTTTGCTTCTTCGGCTCTTCTGTGGTATTATTATTGGAACTTAACATGTCATATGCCAGAGACCTGTCTTGGTATTCCTTCAGAGTAGTGCAAGCAAACCCGGCCATATAACGCTGTAATTCCATATTCATTCGCATGTCGAAGTGGCGGATCTTGTCACGCTCATCACGCACCTGATTCTTCACATGAATCAGCTGCATGATCTTGTGGCTTAATAGCTTTCCACCAAGTCGCGGCTTCCTTAGTAAGGAAGTACTGAGCAATCGGTACCTTCCTCATTTCCGGACAGTCAACTGCTTCAAACACTTTCTCCAATTCAAATATACAGCTTTTCCAACCTGCTGGGTTGGTAGCACTGCTGAACTGCTGAGGATGCATACGAACCACATTCTGGAGTAAAACATCCGTTGTCAGATTAAGATTATTCAGTTGAACGGCTTGGGCCAGGACAGTTATCTGATTTCCCAACTGTTGAAGAACATTCATAATCCCAACATCTACATTATTCCCTTGACCGGTCGACATATCATGTTGACTTTCCGTATCAGGATGCACCGAGTTAGACAAACTAAGGGTAACCGAACCCGCAACAAAACTGAGGGAAGCAGCCGCACCACGTCCTCATCTGCGTCCACGACCACGGCCTCGACCTCGACCCCTGTCAGCAGACATTCTGAAGGATATACAAAATACATAAGTACAATTCAAATCGCCCGTCATCGAGGTGACCGATTCCCAAGAATATCAAATCAAAAGCGAAGCGATTATGAAAAATACAACAAGAGTAAAAGGACTTACTAGTACCGGTTGTACCGAGATGATGGCAATATAGTGATAATGTATTCGAACGATAACTGAATTTCGACCCAAAAGACCGATAGCCTAGGTATCCATAAACCTAAGCCCTGATACCATATTCTATAACACCCCCAAGCTATTCAGGGTATGTTACAGTGCCGTGAGCCCCTCCGCGGGACCCACAAGGCTATAATTACGCGGAACCATAAACTTCGACCGATAAGGTCTAAACATAATCCAAATAAAAGATAATAAGGATGACACAAATGTAATAACCAATTTGACAGAACGCAATACAACGGGAATTTGAAACCCAGGGCAACTCAGGCCACAACATCATGAACATCTGAAACATTACTCGAGTATTCCAAAACATTCCTAGTACAACAATATCGAATAGAACAAGATATAAAACACAGACAAAATAAGACACAACATAAATCTTTCCCATCATCTTCGTGCCGACCCGGTACACGGCTTTCTCCTCTCCTGGATCCTGAAATACATTAAAGGTATTTCCCCCCAAAAAGGGTTAGCCGTCGAATAGTTAGTACAAGTATATCGAATATGAAACACAATACTTCTCGACAACAAAGTAAATGTACTCATCATTTCATCAAACTCAAGACTAGTATTCCGAAATAATTAAATCTCATAACACTTCATTTCGATACATATGTGATTAACATGGAACCGCACTGAAGACAACGGAACCCTCTGAGGCCCCGTAGGACCATCCTAGAGTGGTTAACCAAAATATTCGTGGAAGCGCACCAAAGTGAAAAATGGTTTTCAAGCTCGAGATGCCCAAGAACGCACTTCTAGGCCTGAACGATTCGTATAGAAATACGATAATCAATCATAAATACTCAATTCTCAAGGTAGACTCCCGAACCCCCCATTTTACGACTCATAAATCTTCAAAGTATTCACATAGAGGTTGGAAATCATCCAAACCCTCTCTACTTCAAGTAATATGCAAAATCATTCGTATAATCGTAAGGGAAAAGTGGATACGAAGTGGACACATCATAATCTCAAGAATTTCAAGCTTCAAGATGGATAAATTGGACGGATCTAAGAAAAATCCCTAAAAGTTCCCCAAACTAGGGTTCTACGTTATTTACCTTGATTCGGAGGGAAAGAACGGATTAGATGTTGTATAATCCCTGTTATTCGATTAAAGATGGTGATGGATGATGAAAAGTTGTTCCAAATTGCCTCAAGATCGCCTCTATGGCGTGCTCTCGTCGGAAATGTGGAAAATGAGAAGAAAATGACGAAGAAGGTGGCTGGCCCAGTTTATATACTGGGCCTAATTAGCGTGCTCTAATTCTGAAGTATAGCATGCGCTAACGAGGTCACCCAGTAGTCCAGTAGCCTACGACCTGCGTCAATATCATGCGCTACATCCGGCATTAGCGCGCGCTATGTAATATCTATAGCGTGTGCTAGCTCACGCCTAGCGTACGCTACCTTCTAGTCCAGAGAGCAGAAACCCCTTACTGTCACTGCCAAACCCGAACAGTTAGCGTGCGCTACATCCGATGCTAGTGCGCTACCAAGCATGATTAGCGTGCATTAGATCACGCCTAGCGTACGCTAACTGATAGTCCAAGGGCGTAACCCGGCCTCGCCTGCAAGCCGGACCATTAGCGTGCGCTGGCGATAGTCCAAGGGCGTAACCCGGCCTACGCCTCAGCAAGCCGGACAATTAGTGTGCGCTACTCAACGGAAATAGCATGCGTTAGCTTACACCTAGCGTACTCTATCTGCCTTACTCAAAACATCACTGCATTAGTCCGAATAATATGAACATGTCCCGAAAGGTACGAAACTCTAAAATCAACAATCAACAACAACAACAACATCTCAATAAGTGCTTACAAGAGTAATAAAAGTGAAAGAACGTCAAAGCCAATAATTCAACAAAAAGTATAGGTACTACACCGTCTCAATCGGCAATGGAGAAAACCAAAGAGTGTGGGTAGCACATAGCCAGTCCAGCGGCCCACACCATAACCCAACTGAGAACAAATTACTGGATCATTCCAAAACTATTATGTTATGAATACCGTATAGCTATAAACCCTTCAATCATATGTACCGATCAAGTATTAGGGTCACAGTAATATCAAACCCTATTGTAAGTTGACTCTATGCATTTATTAATGCGAACCGAGATCACCGCGCTCTCGTATATCAAATACAACCAGCTGTAAATGCTTTGGACAAAGACTTATGATCTCATTTGCCACTAACCGCATAGGACATTGTACCTGCTCACTTACTTGATAAAGAATCCTATCTTGGTATTCAGTAGTGCATGCTACTTGCCCACTAAGTTACACTTCGAGGTTGGCCCCACCAACTAGTGATTGGATCGAACTACTCTAATTACTAGCTTAATGTCATAAGCACATCTCCCCTTGAGTCCCATGTCAAAGGTTTACGTATACCTATCACAACCTTTCGATTCCGTCATTAACTGTCCCAAAGTAAAATCCATATGACCGAATTGATATGAGTCAACTATGAGTATACTAATCTCATTAGCATACCTATAATGTGTGATTCCCCAACGTTAATGAATACAGAAACTCTCCATGTCAAAGTACACATTATACAAGTCTTAGGTAAATGTAATGCCGTTGGGATTCGCATACAAAAATGAAGGGCACAGCAGAAGCGAAAAACACAAAGTGTAATACGAATCACTCAGGAGGATAGATTCAAGCTATGTATATATGAATATAAAACGAACAAATAGGAAGATACGAAATACCCTTATTGTCCATTGATTAAATGGTTGAGAAGATGATGTCCCTTACGAATCCAATCCGCAACAAGCTCTTGGATGATCCAACGCCAAAAACACCGCATGTCTACATGCCACGCGCCGGAAAGACGATTAGAATGACTTCCACTTCGTTGTCCTCTAAGGACATGGCTACAACAAAGTGATAGGAGATATAACTATAATCTATATCACTCTAAGTGTATAGATATGAATATATTCTCTCTTGATTTTCCTAAGCACTCTAAGTATTAGGGAAAATTTCTTCTCTCTCAATTTTCTCCAAGAAGGTGAAGAAGAATGAAGAAGACGATGAAGGAGACAATGACTTCTCTCTCTCTCTCTCTCTCTCTCTCTCTCTCTCTCTCTCTCTCAATGAGATTTGGCCGTGAGTAATCTTCCACACTAATAAGAAAATCATTATCTCATTGTATTTTGTCTTCTACTCCCACTCCATATGGTAAGGTCGACCCTTTACCAATAATGCAACACATGCCCACTTAAGCCTAGTCTTCTCTCAATAAAAAGAAGACAAAGGGAAAGTGGGAGAAAAGATGGGGGGTGCGGCCATCTAGAAGCTAGAAGGAGTTTGATTCGTTTCGATTCTCGCGTGTCCAAACAGATAAACTCTGTTCCGTTCCGATGTATTTATATCAATTAATTAATCTAATTAATTTATGTCAAATACAAAATAATATAATTAATTTCTCCAAGAAACAATTATATCTATGAATTAAATCAATCACCCAGTATTTTATTTAATTCATTAGGCCGTAAATTAATTTATCCAATAAATTAATTTAGACATCTAATTTCCCAAAATTAATTAGATATCCAATGTACAATAAATTAGATATCCAATATCTAATATTCATTAAAAGATAATAATCTCAATTCATTCCGTCGTCAATCCTATTGCGCGACTCGGTAGGTCCGTCTTAGTTAGCAATGGGAGGAACCAAAGAGTAGTAGCACCACCTAGCCAGCCTGGTGGCCTACATTGTACCATAACTGAGAATGAATAATGTAGATCGTTCCAAAACCTTTCTGTCGTGAATACCAGTATACATATAAACCCTTCTTTCAAATGTCCCGGTCAAGTTATAGGGTCATGGTCAGTCAAACCCTATCTATACTTGACGGTATGCATGATGAGTTAATGCAAATCGAGATCACTGAGCTCTCGTGTATCTAATTCAACTAGCTCCAATGCTTTGGCCAAAGACTTATGATCTCATCTGCCAATAACCGCATAGGACATATACCCATTCACTAACAGGAGAAAGAATCATATCTTGATATTTAGTAGAACCTGCTACTTGCCCGTCAAGATGCTTGACCCCAACCTTCTGGTTTTCTGGGTCGAACTACTCTAATGAATATCTTAACCTCACAAGCACATCCTTACTAAATCCTCAAGTCGAAGGTTCACGAATACCTATCACAACCTATCGATTCCATCATTGACTGTCCCAGAGTGAAATCCGTCTTACGAATCGAGGATGAGTTGGTTCGAGTATACCAATCTAATTAGCATGCCTATAACGTTTGCTCCCATTAACTATTAGTGTTCTACAGGCACTTTCCAAGTCAAAGAACACATCATACAAGTTTTCACCCAGTCAATATTCCTCGACTTGCGAATGATTAAGTATTTGAGCCATAAACCTTTCCAGTGCCGATCCCCTTATCCAATAAGGAGTTAAACATTTTGCTCTCAAATACAAGGACTAGTTTCTATCTATATATTTACTAGTCAGGAATGCCAGTGACTATATGTAAATAAAGAAATATATAATTGCCTTCTGATAATGATTTACATAATAACAAGTACAATATCTGTAACACCCCCAAGATATTCGAGGTGTATTACAGCGCCGTGGACCCCTACATGGGACCCACCAGGCTAACACAATAAAACACCACTCGACTAACCATCTCGGTTAGCAAGGAAACAACTATTAACAACAAGAACATAAAACAACACGTCCGGTACAACCGGCATAATAAACATCAACCGACAAATACAGTAACTCCAACGAAGTCCAAACACAATCCGAAAAGAAAAGCCTAAGTACTCGCGAGTACAATCTATAAGTTTACAATTTGGAAAACATCCACATCAAAAGAGACAGTAGGAAATAACAAGACTCAATTGCACATGTCAACAACCTTGTCCAACATCCTCGTACCATCCCGGTAGCCGCTCGTCTGGTCGAACATAACCTGAAATCCATAACAAGAATTTCCCCGACAACGGGTCCCCAAAGGGGTTAGCAATTACGCTAGTACAAGTATTCAAGGCAAACCAATCGCTTACACATTTCATAGTACATGCACCAATATCATTTTCTAAAACCAAAACAAGACATGTCTTTTCCGGAAATAAACAGTCAAACAATTTGCCGTGGGAACAGGGCTATACCATTGATCCTGCTCCGTGATCCCTAAGGACCCTCCCGAGCTGGCCATATTATAAAACAAATCACGCACACGCATCGCCTTGGGAACAGGGCTATACCATTGATCCCGCTCCGTGATCCCTAAGGACCCTCCCGAGCTGGCTAGCGAAACAAACTCGCTCCGTGATCCCGTCGGACCCTCCCGAGGTGAGCAATCACACACAATATACATTACTATTTCACGTTAAGCATAAAGGTTTCCAAAAATACTTGCCTTGAATTATTGACGACGCAACAAACGGAAAGGAAGTCACCGACGAACGCTAGGAACCAATGAAACCGAACCTAACGATTCGAAGAATACAATCACAACCATTTCTAAATGAATACGGAATTGGAATACACCCGAAAACCCGCCTACGATTCATGTATATTCGTATATAAACAACAACGAGGGCGGACCACAACCAAACCCTCTCGATTCCGTAAAAATCACGAAATATACCATGAATCCGTAGGGAAACTAAGAATATCAACAAGATTAATCATATTCATCATGAATTAATCGACAAAAGCGAACGAATCGGACAAAAACGCGAAAATCCCCAAATCTACCCAAAAGTAGGGTTCTAAAGATCTAACCTTGATTATTTGGATCGAAGGATGTTATAGGATGATTGATCAACGATATAACCTCAAGAACTTCATGGATTTGTTGTTCAACAACATGGTTTCGTCTCCTCCGAAACCCTACCCATGACCGAAGAGAATTGAAATGAAAATGACGGAGAAAGTCATTGTCTGTCATTTTTATCTTGGGCGGAACTAGCGTGCGCTAGCCTTCCCGACTAGCGTGCGCTATAGGCAAGATCGGCCGAGCACACTCGGCCATGGCCCGCACGACCGGCACCACCGACCAAATCTGCCGACCGTGACTCGGCCCGACTCAGCTAGCGTGCGCTACGGCCGGAAGCTGCGCGCGCATGCGGCTGTCCGGAGCCACTGGATCGACAACTTCGTCCGTGGCGTCGCTAGTCGGCGGCGGCGGCGCTACCCTGCCGGTTAGCGCGCGCTACGACCGGCGATGGCGTGCACTACCGCCGATCTGGCCGAGTCGAGAACCTCGAGAATACCCCTGTCGGCCCGATAGCGTCTGGCTGGTGACTCGGCAGCGTGCGCTACAACTGCCGAGCTAAGCGCAGCGGCGTCCGGCCAGTGGCGTGCGCTTACACGGTTCTGCCGTGCATGCTCGGCGATGTCCAAGACTTTCGTCCGGCGATCCGCACCCGTCCGGCGGTACTTTCGGCCACGACCCGACGCCTCGATTTAAAACGCACGGAGCGGACACGGCGAAAAGTTCGCGGACGATGTCAACGACTCGAGATGAAAACGTAATGCAATAATTAATCATACGCGACCAAGAAAAGGGTCAAGACGACAAATACGAGATATGGATACCCGTAACTTTCAAGAAATTACAAAATGGCCCAAAGCGCTGAAATCACGATACGTGATCGAATAACCAAACCGAAGTTCACAACACGTCTAACAAAGTTAAACGGACTTGCGGGAAACTCAAAGCAGTTTCGGACGAGATTCGCAAGAATCGAACTCAAGTGCGGAAAAGTCGCTAAAAACCACAGAACTCAACAAAACAACACCGAAACGAACTCGGATGACAAAAAGTGTAGAATTAATCATTCTCAGAATGACGAAACGGTCATGAGCGAGCCGTCAAAACGGACTCCGGTCGAAAAAAGAAATTTACCGAAAATCGAAAATTGCGGATATTACATTCTACCCTCCTTAAAAGAAGTTTCGTCCCGAAACTTAGAACAAGTAGGGAGAAGCAATATCCCTTGCCAGAAAAACTCGACGAGATACACAAAAACCGAAGACTCGCGCCCGACGGCGAAACGCTGCAAGGAACGCAAAGAAACATACGGCGAGAAAATACGCTCTAGGGCGACTAACACAACGTCACCGGTAGAGACATAATAAAATCAACGAGTGACAAGCGTCATCAAATAGACAATACAATCGAGTCGATTATCCGAACAATCACAAAACTCAACGAACGAAAATCAATACGATTGACCAACCCAACGGTTCATCAATCCAAAACGCGAGTCAACGCTGAACAAATACGGAATTCCACCGCCCAAGGGTTGGAAGATCGAAAACGAGACTAATTTCCCGAACTTAAGGGAATTACGAAGGAGCCTGAACGCTCAACAATCGCGAAACGAGAACAAAAACCGAACAAACAAACGATTGAGACAACAAGAATCGAACAATCATGTCCGAAACACGTAGGATAATAATATTCAACGACAACTCCCGTGATGACTGGTGAGAATAAAGAAGACGTGCATTCCCACAATATCCACAGAAAGGGAATAGCGATTGAAAAGCCACAACGACAAACGAGTTATTCGAAACAATACCAACCTCGTTCGATCAACAAAAGCAAGAGATAGGGAAAGTTCAGAAATGTTAACGAGCATAAACGAGTTGATAGAGCCAAAGGTACAGAAGTTAAAATTCCGATCCACTTCGAATAAAAGAACTATTAGAACCAAAAGATGTTACTTCCGAACAAGGTTTACAATAGTCGCACCGAATTCGGAAGGTCACAGCGATAACCAGATCGACTCAAAACCAGATTACAGCTCGCTCGAACGATGAAACCAAGGTACAGAACAAGTTCATAAGGTATCAATGAACACGAGCGAATCGATAGACTGGAGAAAGAGAAGATATAGAAGTCAAAATAGTACGGGTATTACTTTTGACCTCGCCCCCGAAACTCACAACAACGGAACCAAGGTAACAGTACAACAAGCAACCGACACAACGTGGAACAATCACCGATGCACACAATCATACCAATCCGATCTCTAACAGCTCGCATATATGCGATAAAGCATAAACCGCTATGAGGCGACAACATCCAATACCAATATCACACCCCTCGCAGAGGCTACCACGACAACTGTGTGGCGAACGACTCAACGCTCACACCACCAATTCAACAACAACTCGGGGTTAACACCCTAACGAGAGCACGAACATCACACATATATTCCGGACCACAATAGGAATGATAGGTTTTGAAAACAAAGCCATCTTTTGAAAATAACTTGCAAGCACCAGTTGATCTTGAGTATCAAATATCAAAAGTAGTACAAACATCGTCATCGAGACTTTTAAAAAAAATCATCTTGCGTTTGAAAAAAGAGAAATGAAGACACCTTTCGTTAAATTAAAACTTGTCAGCTATATTCGACCTTCGGGTCTAAGCGAATGCATTTCTAAATCATTAGAAATATTTCAAAATATTTTGATCCTAAAAGTAGAATAATTTTGAAACATAGCGTGACACTAGTAGGCATCTTGAGAGCACTGTGAGAAAATAATTTATTTTAAAGTACGTCTCGAGGTTTATTTTCTAAGATACTCAAGGTTTTTCGTATACAATAGGCCGAATGCCCAAAATTCGCACGTATCAACATTTACTTAAACACATCATATCACACGCATCAAATCGCTCAAAATCACGACAGTGATATACAATCCTCAGGATATGTTCAACAACATCGTTAAAACGACAATCGGTTTATCAAAACTGGATGGAAACCGATATCAAGAACAAAACTCCAAAAAGTCAACTCTAGGGATTCAAGAAAATACCTAGGTTCGGCGAAGAACAATGGATTAGATGATGTTAAAAATCATCTAGGATACTCCAAAACACCTTTGGGTGGAAGAAAAAATCAGCCCAGATGCGAAACCGAGTCGCTACGTCTCAAACTCATGGAGGAAGGAGAAGAAATGAAGAAAAATGCAACTTCTAGACTGGTGTCCAGTATTTATACTGGACACAATTAGCGTGCGCTAATCATTAAGGTTAGCGTGCGCTATCACGGCACCAAACAAAACTCCTGACCAAAAATACACTGTTAGCGTGCGCTAACCCCAAGTGTTAGCGTGCGCTAACGAGAACTTCAGGCCCAGTCCAGTAGCTCCTGGACTGCCCTGAACTACCAGGTAGCGTGCGCTATCCTCCCCTTAGCGTGCTACCAATGCACTCTTGCGCGCGCTAGCTGCAAAGCGTAGCGTGCGCTAACGACCCACAGAGACAACAACAGAACACACCAGAAAAATTACATGCCGTAAACCTTTCTCACAAGGATTTACCAGGCTAAGCACAATTTCCCAGGTTATTTCGAAAATGCTAAAAAGACCAATGACGGTAATATTTTTCCAAAGCTCACAAAATCATTTGTCAAACCATCATGAAATATTCAAGGCCAAAATGCCAAAACTTGATTCAAGGAATCGGTTTTACGAAATAAAACTCAATTTGCAAAATACCGAAAGCCGTTTGAAAGAACTCACGCAGCGGATAAAATACGGTACGAAAATACATCAAGAGAGATTTACACTCCTCGTATAAACCAAATACGAGAGTCTAATAAACACATATCGTGAAATCAAAATCCACAGAAGGATTCCATCATTTAACGACTAATCATACAAATAACTCGTGCCACACGAGGCACAACACAAGGAATGGAGTTTTACATCCATAGATCGCACGTAAGTGACGACCACCCCTCGATACTAATCACGACCAATGATCTCAAACGACGTCGCGATGCGACTAAGTCGACAAAATGCGACGAGACAAAACTCAACAAACACAACTTGACTCGATGACTAGGTTTCCGCTAACTGTCGATTTTAAAATCGTATACTTTAGTTATTCGAAAATAAAACCGATAAGTTAAAAATCGTTTTCAAGACCCTTTCAAATACGACAAGGGCTTAACAAATGGTAGCATTTTATAAAATGTCCCAAACACTTTGAAACACGACCTTTAAATACGACGCAAGTTTTTATTTGAAAATACAAGGCCGGCTCGCCCAAATTCATGTCACTTTTCAAAACCCACAATACGATCAAATCTCGAGATTTTCAAGCATGCACGCCGCATGTATTATTATTAATAGAAACACATTGGTTGTAAATAACAATAATTAGCCAAGTACCAACAATTCCTGACACACTCATATACGACATTCAAAAATCACTAGTTCAACAAGCGCAACTCGGGAATACTAATTCCAAGCATATGTCAAACTATCTCTTCAAGTTTGACGGCGTAACTAAAGATCACCGATTTGGACATATGTCGAAACCACTATGTGAGTTTCTCAACAAACTCGCCATCAATACCTATACCGGAACATATCAATGTTCAAAACTTCTACATCATACCGCACCCTTCGTGTCCAACTCATCGGTACATTCGGCTCAACATACATTTAGTATATCGCAATTACCAAACGCAGATTCCATCACACAAAGAAAAGACTAGAGAGTCAAGCCCTCTCATAATATACCACGGAGCAAAACTCGGATCTTTCGATCACCAACGATCCCACCAATGCTAGGAAGTTTAGCGATGGAAGGCTCGCAAAACGACAAACGATCAAGCCCGAACGGCGCACATACTCCAGAGAGATAAAGGACTGCGCAATACTAGAATCAAAAGTACACAACCGGATGGATCGAGAAACAACTCGACAATAAGTATGAGAGAGGCAATCACGGTTCGAGAAGTGGAATTTCAATACGAGAAAACAAGAGAATTGAGTAAGGAAAACTTACGAGCACCGGATGTCTTGAGATGCCGGCAATGTGTGACAATGTGCAAAACAAAACACAACTAGACCCAAATAACCAACAAGCCTAGGTATCCATAAACCTAGAGCTCGATACCATTTTCTCGTAACACCCCAAGATATTCGAGGTGTATTACGGCGCCGTGGACCCCTACATGGGACCCACCAGGCTAACACAATAAAACACCACTCGACTAACCATCTCGGTTAGCAAGGAAACAACTATTAACAACAAGAACATAAACAACACGTCAGACAACCGGCATAATAAACATCAACCGACATATACAGTAACTCCAACGAAGTCCAAACACAATCCGAAAAGAAAAGCCTAAGTACTCGCGAGTACAATCTATAAGTTTACAATTTGGAAAACATCCACATCAAAAGAGACAGTAGGAAATAACAAGACTCAATTGCACATGTCAACAATCTTGGCCAACATCCTCGTACCATCCCTAGCCCGCATTGTCTGGCCGAACATAACACGAAATCCATAACAAGAATTTCCCGACAACGGGTCCCCAAAGGGGTTAGCAATTACGCTAGTACAAGTATTCAAGGCAAACCAATCGCTTACACATTTCATAGTACATGCACCAATATCATTTTCTAAAACCAAAACAAGACATGTCTTTTCCTAAATAAAGTCAAACAATTTGCCGTGGGAACAGTGGCTATACCATTGATCCCGCTCCGTGATCCCTAAGGACCCTCCCGAGCCGCCATATTATAAAACAAATCACGCACACGCATCGCCTTGGGAACAGTGGCTATACCATTGATCCCGCTCCGTGATCCCTAAGGACCCTCCCGAGTGGCTAGCGAAACAAACTCGTGAATCTGTGGCTATACCATCGATTCCCTCCGTGATCCCGTCGGACCTCCCGAGGTGAGCAATCACACACATACATTACTATTTCACGTTAAGCATAAAGGTTTCCAAAAATACTTGCCTTGAATTATTGACGACGCAACAAACGGAAAGGAAGTCACCGACGAACGCTAGGAACCAATGAAACCGAACCTAACGATTGAAGAATACAATCACAACCATTTCTAAATGAATACGGAATTGGAATACACCCGAAAACCCGCCTACGATTCATGTATATTCGTATATAAACAACAACGAGGGCGGACCACAACCAAACCCTCTCGATTCCGTAAAAATCACGAAATATACCATGAATCCGTAGGGAAACTAAGAATATCAACAAGATTAATCATATTCATCATGAATTAATCGACAAAACGGAACGAATCGGACAAAAACGCGAAAATCCCCAAATCTACCCAAAAGTAGGGTTCTAAAGATCTAACCTTGATTAGCTGTATCTAAGGATGAAATATGTTTATTTATCAACGATATAACATCAAGAACTTCTTGGATTTGTTGTTCAACAACATGGTTTCGTCTCCTCCAAACCCCACCGCGAACCAAGAGAAATGAAATGAAAATGACGGAGAAAGTCGTGATTGTCATTTTTATATCGGGTTTAACTAGCGTGCGCTAGCCTTCCGCCTAGCGTGCGCTATAGGCCAAGATCGGCCGAGCACACTCGGCCATGGCCCGCATTTACCCGGCACCACCGACCAAATCGCCGACCGTGACTCGAGCGCCCGAATCCCGCTAGCGTGCGCGCTACGGAAGCTGCGCTTAGCCGACTGGCCCAGTAGCCACCGGATCGACAACTCGTCCCAGCGCACGATAGTCGGCCGGCAGCGCGGCGCTACCCTGCCGGTTAGCGCGCTACGACCGGCGCAGCGCGGCGCTACCCGCCGATCCCGACCGAGTCCGTAACCTCGAATACCTGTCTGCCCGAGCACAGATGGCCGATTTGACTCAGGCAGGCTTACATCGCTGAAGAAGCGCACAGAAGGCCCCCGGCCAGAAGCGCGTGCGCTTACGCGGTTCTGCCGTGCATGCTCGGCGGTGTCAAAGACTGCCCGTCCGGCCCCGCACTCCGTCCGGCCGGCCACTTTCGCCACGACCCGACGCATCGATTTCCGAAAACGCACTTAACGGACACGAAGAAAAGTTCGCGGACGATGTCAACGACTCGAGATGAAAACGTAATGCAATAATTAATCATACACGACCAAGAAAAGGGTCAAGACGACAAATACAGATATGGATACCCGTAACTTTCAAGAAATTACAAAATGGCCCAAAACGCCTGGAAATCACGATACGTGATCGAATAACCAAACCGAAGTTCACAACACGTCTAACAAAGTTAAACGGACTTGCGGGAAACTCAAACAATAGCTGGACGAGATTCGCAAGAATCGAACTCAAGTGCGGAAAAGTCGCTAAAAACCACAGAACTCAACAAAACAACACCGAAACGAACTCGGATGACAAAAAGTGTAGAATTAATCATTCTCAGAATGACGAAACGGTCATGAGCGAGCCGTCAAAACGGACTCCGGTCGAAAAAAGAAATTTACCGAAAATCGAAAATTGCGGATATTACAATATCCTCTCTCAAACATCCTCTGAGTGGCATTTGAGGGAATACTCCTAACAATCCCCCACTTTCACTCAATGCCACACACTAGGGCATCTAATACCCATGTTCTCCAGATGAGGCTCCAAGCTTATCTGAGAAAGTGGCTTGGTCAGTGGACCAGCAACGATGTCTACTGAGTCTACTCTATGCAGCACAATGTATCATTTGCGAACAAATTATCTCACGAGATGATACTCTCTCTCAATATGTTTTGTACCATTGTGAAACCTCGACTCCTAGGCATGTGCTACCGCTCCATTGTTATCGTATAAAAAATGAAAACAGACAGCGCAGCACATGGTGTCACTTGAAGTTCACCCAGTAACTTCTTAACCCAAAACCCTTCCTTTGGAGGCTTCCGAAGCTGCTTGATACTCAGCCGAATAGGTGGAATCAGCAGTCGCGCTATGCTTGGCATTATGCCAAGATACTGCTCCTCCATTAAGAGTAAAATGTAGCAAGAAGTAGACATAGAGTCGTCTTTCTGTCCTTAGAAGTCTGGATCAGTGAAGCCCATCACATTCAGTTCTTCACCACCATACATAAGAACCAGATCTCTAGTCCTTCTAAAGTACTTGAGAACGTTCTTTACGGCGGTCCAATCTTCCCTACCTAGGTTTGCCTGAAACCTACTTACCATGCTCCCAGCATGTGTAATGTCAGGTCTCGTACACAACAAGGCATGCACAAGGCTACCCATGGCCGAAGCATATGGTATATTACGCATAACCTTTCATTGTTCCTCACTACGGGCACATATCTTCAAGGTGAGCTTTATTCCATGTCGCATCGGTAGGAACCCTATATTAGAATAATCCATCTTAAATCACTTTAAGATTTTATATACATAGAGGGCTTGGGAAAGACCTACCATTCTCTTTGTGCTATCCCAGTAGAGACGAATCCCAAGAATATAGGTTTCCTCTCCCAGGTCTTTCATGTAGAACCTACTCGAAATCCAAGCTTTCACAAAACTAAGCATTTCCACATCGTTTTCTTATTAGTAGAATGTCATCTACATATAGTACTAAGAATGCGATCTTGCTCCCACTAAACCTCTTGTATACACAAGGTTCCTCTTCATTTTGCATGGAGTCAAACTCTTTGACTGCCTCGTCAAAACAAAGGTCCCAACTACGTGAAGATTGCTACAGTCTATTTCAGGGAGTCTACATCCACCATTGCTAGGTCATAAGTCGCGGGTCGGTCTCTTGGTTATCACTTTGAACCTCGTGGAGACCCAATTCCTCCAAGTGCATAAAACCATATCTCTCAAGTAATTGAGACAACCTAATAGACCTACGAGGTGGTTGTACTTGTGTTTCAGAAGGTTTGGTTCCATCTTCTTGTACAGTTGTCTCCTGGGGATTTTCATTGTATTCTTCCAAAGAAATACTTCTACCTGCTCCACCTTCCTGAATGAACTCATCTTCGAGGAAGTTTGTTTGCAATGCAACAATGATCTTTCGATCTACGGGCATGTAGAATGGATAACCCATCATCCCATATGGGAATCCAATGAAAACGTCCCTTCCTGGACCTTGCTTCCAATTTCTCCACCTTAGTCTTCTTGACATAGGCGAGACATCCCCAAATCCTAATATGATTAAGACTTGGTTTCCTGCCCTACCACATCTCATGTGGAGTTTTTTGGAATGGACTTGGAAGGACATCTGTTCAAGATATAAGCAGCAGTTAGGAGCGCATAACCCCACAGGTAAATCGGTAAGTCGGTGTAGCTAAGCATGGAATGAACTATGTCCAACAAGGTTCAGTTCCTTCTTTCCGACACACCATTTAACTGAGGAGTTCCTGGAGGCGTAAGTTGTGACACTATTCCGTGATCCTTAAGGAACTCGTCAAACTCTATACTCATATACTGCCACCTCGGTCCGACTGAAGTGCTTTGATATGATTACCAGTTTGTTTATCGACTAGGGCCTTAAATTCCTGGAATTTCTCAAAAGCCTCGGATTTATGTTTTATTAAGTATACATAACCATACCTAGTATGTTCATCCATAAATATAATGAAATACTGTTATCCGTCACCACATACGTCGATATAGACTAATCCAAGTTTATCAGGGGCTCTTTCAAACGTCCCTGTGAAGGGGGGCTTAGTCATTTTGCCTTTAAGGCGAGATTCACAAGTTGAAAAGGGATCCGATCCCAATGGACCCATAAGTCCATCCTTTTTCCATTTTGTAAATCTTGGTCTGACCAACATGACCAAGTCTAAGATGCCATTTCAAAACATAATTAGTTTCATCCCTACCACGCTTCCTAGTCATAGTATTCACAATGACTTTGTCACTTAGGTTTAGATGATACAGTCCATCTAATAATGTAGCAGTGCCTACTAGTTTATTTCTAAACTAAATTTTGCAGGAACCATTACCAATGAAAAATGGAAAGCCTTTCCAATCTATGAGCGGAATGGATACAATATTTTATGCCCCTAGGGCAACACTAGTACATTATCTAAAGTTAAAACAAAGACAGATTCCAAATCCAAAAGAAGTGATCCTATATCGATTGTTGTGACACTATGCCCGCTTCCGACAGTAATCATCACTTCGCCAGCTCCGAGCTTTCTACTTTGTTCCAGATCCTGATTCATTGTACAAATATAAGAACTAGCACCTGAATACAGTATCCTAGAAATAGAAAATATAGTAGCAGAACAATTAGTTTCCAAAACTAAAAGTTCCGTACCTGAAGCTCCATGAAGGATCGGACAGTCTCTTGCCAAGTATCCCAGCTCACAGCATTTGAGACATGTGTCCGTCTCCACCTTCTTGCTCTTGGGAACCATTGGGGCCTTGCCCTTACCCATAAAATCCCTTTTGTGGGCCCGCCTGCTTTTTGGTCTTTTTCTTCTTATTCTTGGACCTCCGAGATCCAGAAGAAATCACAAGGGCAGACTCCTTCACTCGCGTAATCTTCATCTGAGACTGAATGGTTACAAGTTTGTTCATAAACCCTGCTAAATTGCAAGCAATCTCATTACGGTTGAAGTTCGGAACAAACTGTGAGAAGGAAGTAGGAAGAGATTGCAGGATAAGGTCGGTTAATAGAGAAGCATGCATCTTAAAATTAAGAGCCTCCAATCTCTCGATCATAGAGATCATTTTGAGGAAACGGTCCCTGACTTTCTCTCACCTTCCTTCATCCGCACCGAACAGTTGCTTGGATATCTCATATCTAGCAGTTCGACTGTGCTCATCATAAAGCTCGGTTAAGAGAGATAAGATCTGCCTAGCAGAAGTCATTTCTCATGAGCTCTCTTAAGCTCATTAGACATAGAGGTCATCAAATATCCACGATTTCTAATGTCATCTGTTAGGCGTAATTTTATGCGCTTATTTATCATTAGTTTATATCCATTTTGAGCCTAAAAATGCATAAATGAGCTTTTAATGCACTATCCTTTTATGTTTTGCATGAAATTGGAGTCCGGAAGCTCGAACGACGAAAAATGGGCGAAAACGGCAATTTTTGGCCTGGGGCCGCGGCACAAGACAAGTGAGCCGCGGCACACGAAGGCAACCAGCAAATGCCGATCCAACTGTACTGTGAGTCGCGACACAGCTTAAGTGAGCCGCGGCCCAGGAGGAAAATATGCGCCCAGGCATCCGGCGCTGAGCAGTAGGGGCCGCGGCACAGATTAAGTGAGCCGCGGCCCACAGGGCGGTTTTGCTGAGACTTCCGCGTTTCTGGGCCGTTTTGGAGCCTGTTCTCGACCTAATCACACGGACGCGTTTTGGAGGCTGATAAGAGTTATAAATAAGGGTTTAAGGTCAGAATTTACGGGGGCCGGTTCATCAAATCAAGGGGGGAGCATCGATAGATAGAGAGAAGAACATAAGGAGGAGATTTGTGGGGCGGCGACAAGACCATGGATCCCTACGGTTTTTCTTAATTTTTCCGCATCTTAGTTTCTAGAACTATTCGAGTAGGGTTGTGATTGCAGCCGACTACATGACGGTTTGATTTATTTATTATTATTTCAATTCAGTCGTTATTCTATTGAATTGGATTCTTCTTATTGTTCTTAATGCTTTTTAATTGTCTGGCCAACAGTTGAATTGTTTTGAATGTCTTTATGGATTCGGGAGATGAAATTTAGGCATAGTTCTTGTGAGAATAATCATGATTTTCGTGAGATAGGGATATACTCATGGGAATTGTGAAGCCTATTTATTGTGGGAATTCTTGAACTGTTTTAGCTATTAATTATCTAATTCGAATAGGGATATATCGAGTTAATAATTCGTAGTATTTTCTATCGACCTTGGGAAAGGCTTTAGAATAATTTAGGAATTCCTGGCTTACAATCAATTGAATAAAAGTGAATTGAATTGAATAAAAATCACTCCTGATTGTTTGAAGTGAAAATCATAATCCTACACCCTTATTATTATTATCTTATTTATTACTATTATTATTTCTATTTATTTTTCTGCAATTAGTTTAGTAATAAATTCTTTATAATTGTTCTTCAAATAAAATTACGAGTTGACTATATTTTGGTACTTGGTGAAATTAGTCCTCGAGGGAACAATATCTTATTCATCACTTTATTACTTGTTGACACCGTGCACTTGCGGCATAGTGTGAGGGATTTCCTCACAACAAGTTTTTGGCGCCGTTGCCGGGGACTGATTTTTTTTTTGCTAATATCGTTACCAAGCGACTCTAATTTTAATTTGAAGTTTTTTTTTTCTCTAGTCTCTATATTTTGTTTATGTTTTCCTTTGATTATTGTGACCCTTGGCATTTCATAAATTTCGATGTTCTTAATAATTTGCCAAATAGGGTCAGTCAGCCCCCTCCCCCGAAACAAAAGACCATGCTTGAACAATGTGTAGATGCTCTCAAAAATCCTGATAGTACCCCTCTTGAACGAGAATGTGCACGTCGTGGTCTTGAGATTCACTATGGTTATTTTCCAGCTCATATATTTAGTAGTGAAGTTGAGGGGAAGGTTGAGAAGAAAGACATGTTGAGTTTTAGGGTCGATCCCTCAGCACCTGATAATTACATAAAGTGTGATGAGCCTATAGAAGAAGTTACCATTGATGATGTTTACAAAGAAATTTCATTAATTTGTCATCAAACTTCGAACAATAAGGTGAACACTTTTGTGCCTAAAATTTTATTAACAGTGCCACGCATAATTTTCCCTAAATCCATAATGGGAGAGATTGACCCCATTACTTCTGATTTTGTTGAGGCTGATTCCTTGAGTTCTAATGAGGTTGTTCATGATATGTCTTTATTATCTACCCATTCGAACTCTGCTTATTTTTTCATGCCTTATAATTATTACATTCTTCCATTATTTTTTGGTTGTCCGGATAATTATTCTTACTCATTATTGGCAACCAGGCATGAACCAAAGCCTCCCTTATGGAATAAGAGGTTTATAGATTGCAAGAAGGGGGCATTTGGCAATCCCTAGAAAGAAGCCATGTTAATTTTTTATTTGCCACGTCGTGCTCAAGACGTAAAATAGAGCGCTTGATGGGAGGCAACCCATCATTTTTACTTGCTTTCTAGTTAGTTGTTTTTATTTGATTTTTCGTTAATAATTTTTTCTTTGTTTTGTTATTTCGTTTGGATTCGTGTACTCTTGTGGCCCTTATTTCTCTAATATTGTTATATAACCCCAATGAGTTATTATTCTTCATATTCTAGTCTTTCTTGACTTAATGTCTTTAGTTATTTCATGACTAGAGACAAAGTTTGGGGGTCCCTGGTGATGTTGAGCATCATTTGAAGTATATATTGACAAACGATTCCACTCAGACATGTGCTGGCGTTCAAGAAGACATTTGGAATAAGATTCTCATTTCCTTATCTCTTTTATTTTCACATGAGTTTTATTGTTGATGATGTTATGTGTAGTGGAATAAATTGAAGCATGCAATATTTTCTTGAATTTTCTTGGTTATAAATTGCGATTTCATCATTGCTTTATTGTCCTTGCGTGCTGTTGATGGTTAAAAACATGAATTTTTCGTGAATTTTTCGTGCTTCCGTGTGTAAAACTGATGTTATGATACTGATTTCTCTTGGAAGAAACGGTTGAGTTTTAGTCGAGTTGCAGTCAGCGATATCTGTTTCCGTAGAGTATTCATTTAGGTCTATATTTTTTCGTTTTTGTAGAAATCTTAGCAGACAAGAAAGGAGACATACGTGTTTTCAAATCGCCGTCTATACGTTTGGTTACACTTTCCGCATAGCTAGTTGTCCACTAACATGAGTTGTGTTGGCACTTAATTTGAGTTTAGAGTCGGACAGTTTTTCCCAAAAAGTCGAGATATTATTTGTTCTATGATGGGAAGTCTACTAATCGGGGGTATTCACGTGACCCGTTGTTTACTCTCACGTAAAACGACAACCCTGATTAGACTAGTGGTTTAGAGACTTCACATGTGCCGATGATGGGGAGCCTAGTAACCGGGGGTATTCGCGTGACCCGTTGTTTACTCTCACGTAAAACAGCGACCTTGAATCAGACATGCGGGAATAGCTATTCGAGTTGTTTCTCCGATGTACAGGGGAACTTAGTAACTAGAAGCATCCATGTGCCCCATGAGTGTCTTTTACGTCAAACGGTTCCCCAAGACATGAGAATGGAATTCCACTCTAGGATTATCCCGATGAAACATCCCGAGATCCGAACCTAGTGGTTAACTCGAATCATCTTATTGATCATATATAAGGAAATACTATCTGAGGGTTAATTTTGATGATGAAACTCTTGAAATTTTTGCCACTAGACTGTGGAACTGGGCGAGTTGGCTCGTTTATTTTAACCCTTCATATTGGCGGTCGGTTAAATTCACGCTTGTTAATCTTTGAGCTTGATTTTCTTCATGAACGATTGATTAGGACTAAAAATGATTACTTCTTGGAATCAGTGTCCGTGGATGTGACTCACTATTACGACACTCGTATTATTCTTTGAGATTTTCAGGGTAGTATTGATTATGTTGAGCACTATGGACTTGCACGATTATTCACGATACTTTGTTTGAAAATTGATTGTTGCTTGAGGACAAGCAAAGGCTCAAGTTTGGGGGTATTTGTTAGGCATAATTTTATGCGCTTATTTATCATTAGTTTATATCCGTTTTGAGCCTAAAAATGCATAAATGAGCTTTTAATGCACTATCCTTTTATGTTTTGCAAGAAATTGGAGTCCGGAAGCTCAAACGACGAAAAACAGGCGAAAACGACAATTTTTTGCCTGGGGCCACGGCACAAGACAAGTGAGCCGCGGCACACGAAGGCAACCAGCAAATGCCCAACCAACTGTACTGTGAGCCGCGGCACAGCTTAAGTGAGCCGTGGCCCAGGAGGAAAATATGCGCCCAGGCATCCGGCGCTGAGCAATAGGGGTCGCGGCACAGATTAAGTGAGCCGCGGCCCACAGGGCGGTTTTGCTGAGACTTCCGCGTTTCTGGGCCGTTTTGGAGCCTGTTCTCGACCTAATCACACGGACGTGTTTTGGAGGCTGATAAGAGTTATAAATAAGGGTTTAAGGTTAGAATTTACGGGGGCCAGATCATCAAATCAAGGGCGGAGCATCGATAGATAGAGAGAAGAACACAAGGAGGAGATTTGTGGGGCGACAACAAGACCACGGATCCCTACGGTTTTTCTTAATTTTTCCGCATATTAGTTTCTAGATCTATTCGAGTAGGGTTGTGATTGTAGCCAATTACATGACGGTTTGATTTATTTATTATTATTTCAATTCAGTCGTTATTCTATTGAATTGGATTCTTCTTATTGTTCTTAATGCTTTTTAATTGTCTGGCCAACAGTTGAATTGTTTTGAATGTCTTTATGGATTCGGGAGATGAAATTTAGGCATAGTTCTTGTGAGAATAATCATGATTTTCATGAGATAGGGATATACTCATGGGAATTTTGAAGCCTATTTATTGTGGGAATTCTTGAACTGTTTTAGCTATTAATTATCTAATTCGAATAGGATATATCGAGTCAATAATTCGTAGTATTTTCTATCGACCTTGGGAGAGGCTTTAGAATAATTTAGGAATTGCTGGCTTACAATCAATTGAATAAAAGTGAATTGAATTGAATAAAAATCACTCCTGATTGTTTGAAGTGAAAATCATAATCCTACACCCTTATTATTATTATCTTCTTTATTACTATTATTATTTTCTATTTATTTTTCTGCAATTAGTTTAGTAATAAATTCTTTATAATTGTTCTTCAAATAAAATTACGAGTTGACTATATTTTGGTACTTGGTGAAATCAGTCCTTGAGGGAACGATATCTTATTCATCACTTTATTACTTGTTGACACCGTGCACTTGCGGCATAGTGTGAGGGATTTCCTCACAACATCATCCTTAACCTACTTTTCGTAGTTTTTAACATCTTCCTGACTAGCTCTGGTCCGCACCGGAGCTGCCGGAATATCCGCCTCCAAGACGTATCCCAGCGCCTCCACACTGAGGACTATCATCAGGTTGCGGAGCCAGTCCACAAAGTTAGGCCCAATTAAGGTGTTCTATCGAGTGGTATAGTGAGTGGGTTCATTTTATTTGAGAGTTTTATGTCTGCATAAAGTACACTAGATTGATTAGGGACTCGTTCAATTATGGTCTGAGTTTAGAATTAAGGACTTTTATATTCATTTAACCCAGCTCCCACTATTTTTATCGGAATAACATACTCCCTTGTGAAATCCAGAAGTATTTGTTCGCTTTACTTCATAGTGGCGATCGAGATCTTTATAAATTTTAATAGAAGGCAACCGAACAGGCTTCTGGTCTATTAATCTTCATAAAGTGGTGTCCAATACCAACCCATCTAATGGATGATTCAATCTTCTTTTTCCCCTTGTTCACTCCCCTCGACCTATACGATTTCTATAATTCGTTAACAAGTTAAGTTTATATCATCGACGCTAATCAGTTTCACAATTGAATCTTATCCGGCAACCGAACAGGTTTCTAGGAATAAAACTTTCTCCAACCGAAGGCATCCAATGCACTATCGATAATTTATCGACCCTCCCCGAACGACTACCCCGATAACTCAGAAGCATAGCACATCCGGTTTGGATTTCAATTTTCCGAAAGTTCGATGGAGGGAAGAAAAACCTTGAAACCTTTTAAACTTAATATTTTGTCGTGGGAGAATTTTCGCGATCAATGTTACACTTTGCATATTAATTAATTTAAGCACGTTTGTTGCATTCATACCATATGAATAAAACATTCACAACTTAGTTGCTGTAATATCCGCATTTTTTTTTCTCTTCTTTCCCTTGTATTCTCATTTTTGGTGTATTTCTCGATCGTAGTGACCCTCGTGTATTTTTCAGTGTATCCTTCATGTCATCTGTTGAACTGTATTCTCGTTATTGTTGTGCGGAACCGCCATCTTGGGGTTGTCATTGATCCATTTCGTATTATTGGTTCCCAAATATCGATTCCTATTATTTTTATTCTCTTCCCGGATCATTTTTTTTCATCATTTAGGACCCAAAGGGGGGGTGTGGGCCGCGGCACAAGGAGTGTGCGCCGCGGCACACACATTTCTTCAGTTATTGGCCGAGCGGACTGTACTGTGTGCCGCGGCACACCCGTCTAGTGCCGCGGCACAGTGCCGAGTCAGTGCTGCGGCACACGCCGGCTGAGCCGCGGCACACTCGTGTGGCATTTTCGGCCAAAACCCGACTGTACCGGGTGCCGCGGCACACGCCGGCTGAGCCGCGGCACACTGCCGAACCCTGGGAGCAAATTGTTGGCCTGTGCCGCGGCACACCTCAGCTGAGCCGCGGCACACAATGCGGTCAACCCTCTATAATTGTGTTGTTTTGAGCGAGAACAGCTCATTTCCTTCTTCTTCCATTGACGCGAGAGAGAGTGAGAGAGGAGGAGAGCTTCTCGTCATTCATCAATTGGGGGTTGATTTTCATCATTCTTCTTCGGTTGTGAAGCCCGGATAATCAATCTAACGCGTGTTCTACGAATCTAAGTACTTGAATCTTCAAGGTAATATCTCTTGGAACCCTACCTTTTGGTTAATTGGGGGTTTTGGGGTTTTTGTCTGATTCTTTCCGTTTTGTTGGTGGATTCTTGATGAATACGATTAATATTGTTAGTATCATTAACTTTCCTACGGATTCATGGTATATTTTGTGATTTTTACGGAATAGAGAGGGTTTGGTTGTGGTCCGCCCTCGTTGTTATTTTTGTACGAATATACATGAATCGTAGGCGGGTTCTCGGGGGTATTCCATTTCCGTATTCGTCTAGAGTTGGTTGTGATTATGTTCTTCAAATCGTTAGGTTCGGTTCCATTGGTTCTTAACGTTCGTCGGTGATTATCCTTTCCGTTCGTTGCGTCATCAATTACTCAAGGCAAGTATTTTTGGAAACCTTTATGCTTAACTTGAAATGGTAATGTATATTGTGTGTGATTGTGCTCACCCTGGGAGGGTCCGATGGGGCCTCAGGGGAATCTATGACTTCACTCTGGATTCATGAGTTTGTTTAGCTAGCCAGCCCGGGAGGGTCCTGAGAGGCCTCATGTGGGATTTCTGGCTTCGTCCCTATCCTAGGCGATGCATGTGCGTGATTTGTTTTATGATATGACCAGCCCGGGAGGGTCCTGAGAGGCCTCGGGTGGGATTTGTGGCTTCGTCCCGGTCCTAGGCAAATGTGATTGTGACTGTTTGTTTCCGGAAAAGACATGTCTGGTTTTGGTTTTTGAAATGATATTGGTACATGTACTATGAAATGTGTAAGCGATTGGTTGCCTTGATTACTTGTACTAGCGTAATTGCTAACCCCTATGGGGACCCGTTTTGGGGAAATTCTTGTTATGGATTTCAGGTTATGATTATCCGGACGAGCGAGCACCGGGACAATACGAGGATGTTGGCCAGGGTCGTTGACATGTGCACTTGGGTCTTTCTATTTCTTTCGTCCATTTCGATTTGGTTGTTCTAATAATTATAAACTTATAGATTGTACTCGCGAGTACTTAGGCTTTTCATTTCAAACTCCGTATTGTACTACTTTAAAATTGTTACATTTTCGGTTGATGATCATTTCTCCGGTTGCTCCGGGCGTAACTTTTTATGTCATATCATTTAAATGTGTGTCCTCGCTAACCGAGATGGTTAGTCGAGTGGAGTTTTCTTGTTTGTAGCCTAGTGGGTCCCATGTGGGGGTCCACGGCGCTGTAATATACCCTGAATATCTCGGGGTGTTACAGAAAATGGTATCAGAGCTCTAGGTTTATGGATACCTAGGCTTGTTGGTTATTTGGGTCTAGTCGTGTTTTGTTTTGCACATTGTCACACCGCTGCCAGCATCTCAGTACTTCCAGTGCTCGTAAGTTTTCTTATTCGGCTCTTTTGTTTCTTGCATTGTATTTCCACTTTTGAATCGTAGTTGCTTTTCCTCCCTTACTCATCATCGATATACTTCTGTTATCTCTCAACATCAGTATGGATGCCGTAGGAAACCGTGGTCGTGGTCGTGGTCGTGGACGCGGCCGAGGACGTGGGGCAGCCGGTGGGGCGGCCACGTCGCATTCTTCGGGAGCTGGCAGTACCGGTGACCGTCACAGTCATGCTTCTTCTCAGGAGCGCGCCGACCTTGGTATTGCGGCCGTTATGCAGCAAATGGTTAACCAGATGGCGGCGATAGCTCAAGTGGTTCAAAACCCCGATCAGGCCCATGCTAATCGGGGCGGAGCAGACCGTTGGCTTCAAAATGTCATCAAGATGCATCCTCCTCAGTTTTCAGGGGCATCAGACCCGATCGGCTGGGAGGGGTGGATCGAGGAGATATCTAAGGTCTTCGTTGCCACCAACTGTCCCGAGGAACGCAAGGTCCCTATTGCCCAGTACTTTCTCACTCGGGATGCTACGGATTAGTGGGGGGCCGTTGGGCCCAAAGATCATGTTGCTTCGTGGGCCGAATTTCAGGAGCTGATGGAAACTGAATATTGTCCATGGCCAGTTAGACAGGCCCGAGTCCATGCTTTCTACGATGCTCAACCTCGGGATATTCCCGTGTCCCAAGCCATTGCCGATTTTAACAAGGAATTGGGCTATGTGAAGACCCAAGTTGTCGAAGAGAGCGACAAAATTTTTCATTTTTCCAGGAGGATGAAGCTGTCCATTCGGGACTATATGTCTGGACTCATTTGCACTACTTTGAAGGATTATCAGAGTCGAGCTCTTGCTTATGATATGTCAGTGACGGCTAGTGATTTGGCTCGTGAGAGCAAGAAGCAGAAGTCAGTCGGAAATTTTTCTGGTCCCAAGAGTGGAGGCCAGCAGAAATCTCAGGCTGCAAATATTTCTATGGGCGGTTCGGATCGTTTCTCTGGGAGCTTTCGGGGTGCCGCCGGAACCTCCGCTCGTGAACCCACATGCTTTAACTGTGGCCAGCAGGGCCATAGGAACCGACAGTGTTCTCGCCCGAAGTTGACTTGTCATACTTGTGGTCAGTCGGGCCACAGGGCCCTCTTTTGTGATCAGGTCAGACACCTTCGCGAGTCCCGTGATTCCTTTCCAGCACTTAGAGAGCCGAGTGTGAACCAGGGCTCATTTGCTCCGCCGCCTCCATCGAGTGTCGGCCGAGGTAGGGGTCGGGGTCAACCCGCTAGGGGAGGAGCTTCCAGTGTCGGCTCTGCCCAGCTGCGTATCTACGAGATGAGGATGGCCGATGATCCAGCAGCCACTGTGGCGACAGGTACCGTTCATATCCATTCTCATCCTATCAGTGTGCTTTTTGATTCGGGCGCTACGCATTCATTCATTTCTCTAGAGTGTGTACGCCGCTTGAGTCTCGACTGCTTGTCACCTTGCGAGCCTTTCATCGTTAAACTTCCTAGCGGTGATAGAATTGTCGGTGATCGAGAAGTTCGGGACTGTTCTGTGTCTATTTGTGAGAGGGCTTGGCTCTATAATCTTATTATCGTGAGTATCGAGGGTGAGGATTTAATTCTCGGGGATGATTGGCTCGAGCGGCATGGCGCAATCATGAACTACCGCATGAGGATCATCACCATGTTAGCCGAGGATGGCACCGAGCACTCCTTCGCGGGGCGAAGGAGGGGAAATCAGAAGTTTGTTATTAACGCCTTGAAGGCGATGAGACTACTACGAAAGGGGTGTACTGGTTATTGGTGCTACGCCTTGAAGGCGGAGGATGGTGGAGTCGAGATTTCGTCGATTCCGGTCGTTAGTGAGTTTTCTGATGTTTTTCCTGACGAGTTACCGGGATTGCCACCAGATCGTGAGGTCGAGTTTGCTATAGAGTTAGAGCCGGGCGCGGCTCCAATTTCTAAGGCGCCGTATCGTATGGCACCTTCAGAGATGACAGAATTGAAGAAGCAATTGAGTGAGCTTCTTGAGTCGGGGTATATTCGACCGAGCGCCTCGCCTTGGGGCGCACCGGTCCTGTTTGTGCGAAAGAAGGATGGTTCACTACGTTTGTGTATCGACTACCGTGAACTAAACAAGGTGACCATCAAGAACAAGTACCCCCTTCCGAGGATTGATGACTTGTTTGATCAGTTGCAAGGAGCTGCAGTGTTCTCGAAGATTGATTTGAAATCGGGGTACTATCAGCTTCGGGTGAGAGAGTCCGACGTGCCGAAAACTGCTTTTCGGACGAGATACGGACATTACGAGTTTGTAGTTATGCCTTTCGGGTTAACTAATGCGCCGGAGGTGTTCATGCAATTGATGAACAAAGTCTTTATCGAGTATCTGGATAAGTGTGTCGTCGTCTTCATTGACGATATTCTTATCTATTCGAGGAATGAGGAAGAGCATGCCCATCATTTGCGGATAGTGTTAGACATTTTGAGGGCCGAGCGACTCTATGCGAAGTTCTCGAAATGTGAGTTCTGGCTGAAGGAAGTGATGTTTTTGGGTCACGTGATTTCAGCCGAGGGAGTTCGAGTGGATCCACAGAAGATTGAGGCAGTGTTGGATTGGGCACCGCCCACAAGTGTGAAGGTGGTTCGTAGTTTCTTGGGTTTGGCTGGCTACTACCGTAGGTTCATCGAGGGTTTCTCAAAACTAGCTCGGCCACTTACACAGTTACTCCAGAAATCCGAGAAGTTCCTCTGGAATGACGAGAGGCAGTCCAGTTTTGAGGAGCTGAAGAAGCATTTGACTTCAGCTCTGGTTTTGGCGCTGCCATGTGGCAACGAGGGATTCGCCATTTATAGCGATGCTTCGGGTCAGGGTCTTGGGTGCGTATTGATGCAGCACGACAAGACCATTGCCTTTGCGTCGAGACAGTTGAGGCAGTATGAGCTTAACTACCCTACTCATGATTTGGAGTTAGCGGCAGTTGTTTTTGCGCTCAAAATCTGGCGTCACTATCTTTTCGGCTCTACATGTCAGATTTTTACCGATCATAAGATCCTGAAATACATATTTACTCAGCGGGAGTTGAATATGAGGCAGAGGAGGTGGTTAGAGCTGATTAAGGATTATGACCTCGAAATCCTTTATCATCCGGGCAAGGCGAACGTCGTGGCCGAAGCCTTGAGTCGGAAACCGATTGCGTTGCGAACGCTTGAGGTCTTTACGTCTCAGTCTGAGCTTCGGCGGGCTTTGATCGAGTGAGATGTCGAGGTTTTGTTTCCTGGAGCTGTCGGGCAACTTTGTGCTTTAGAGATTTCGTCGTCTTTGATCGATGAAATTAAGCTGAAGCAATTAGAGGATCCGATGATTACTCAAATCCGAGAGAACGTTCTTAAGGGAAAGTCTCCTCGGTTTGTGATTCACGAAGATGGTGTTTTGAGATTTCGGAGTTGACTTTGTGTGCCGAACGACTCAGAGTTGAGACAGAGTATTTTGCGTGAGGCACATGCTACACCTTATTCCGTTCATCCTGGTTCGAGTAAGATGTACAAGGACCTGAGGAGGAATTTATGGTGGAATGATATGAAGGAGGAGGTCGCACAGTTTGTAGCGAGATGTTTGACTTGTCAGCAGGTCAAAATCGAGCATCAGCGACCGGCCGGGTTATTGCAGTCACTTCCCGTTCCAGAATGGAAATGGGAAGATATATCGATGGATTTCGTTACGGGTTTGCCGAGATCGAGGTCGGGCATGAATATGGTATGGATTATTGTTGATCGTCTGACCAAGTCGGCACATTTTCTGGGCATCAAGGACACTTGGGGTCCAGAAAAGTTGGCTCGTGTGTTTATCACGCAGATTGTGAGGCTTCACGGTACTCCGAAGTCTATTGTTTCGGATCGTGATGGCCGTTTCGTATCGCACTTTTGGCAGGCGGTGCATAAGGCGTTGGGTACCCATTTACATTTGAGTACCTCTTTTCATCCCCAGTCAGATGGACAGTCGGAACGCACTATCCAAACGTTCGAGGATATGTTGCGTGCGTGCGCTCTCGATTGGAGCAGCGATTGGGAGGAGCATTTGCCATTGATCGAATTCACGTACAACAATAGTTGGCATGCGTCGATTCGGATGGCACCGTATGAGGCACTTTATGGGCGGCGTTGTCGATCGCCGATTTGTTGGAATGAAGGGTCCGATTTGGTCGGGACCGAACCGGATGTCGTTTTAGAGACGAGGCGGAAGATAGAATTGATTCGGGAACGGATGTTAACTGCCCAGAGTCGGCAGAAGTCTTATGCCGATGTCCGTCGTCGACCTTTAGAATTCGAGGTGGGAGACCACATTTTGCTGAAGGTGTCGCCGACAAGAGGAGTTTTCCGTTTCGGGAGGAAGGGGAAGTTGAGTCCGACATTTATTGGACCCTTCGAGATTCTCGAGCGAGTCGGTGGGTTAGCATACCGTTTGGCGTTACCCCCGGCCCTGAGTCATGTTCATAGCGTTTTCCATGTTTCCCAACTGAGGAAATATGTCCCGGATCCGAGTCACGTCATCTATTATGGTGAGATTGATGTCGCCGGGGATATTACTTTTGAAGAACGTCCCTTGAAGATTTTGGAGCATCGCGAGAAAAGACTGAGGCATAAGACCTTCCCCTTGGTCAAAGTGCAGTGGTCGAGACACGGTGTCGAGGAGGCAACTTGAGAAACCGAGGTTAGCATGCGTGCTAGGTACCCTGAGTTGTTTGTTTCTTAAGTTTCGGGACAAAACTTGTTTTTAGAGGGGTAGAATGTAATATCCGCATTTTTTTTCTCTTCTTTCCCTTGTATTCTCATTTTTGGTGTATTTCTCGATCGTAGTGACCCTCGTGTATTTTTCAGTGTATCCTTCCTGTCATCTGTTGAACTGTATTCTCGTTTTTGTTGTGCGGAACCGCCATTTCGGGGTTGCCATGGATCCATTTCGTATTATTGGTTCCGAAATATCGATTCCTATTGTTTTTATTCACTTCCCGGATCATTTTTTTCATCATTTAGGACCCAAAGGGGGGGGGCACAAGGAGTGTGCGCCGCAGCACACACATTTCTTCAGTTATTGGCCGAGCGGACTGTACTGTGTGCCGCGGCACACCCGTCCGGTGCAGCGAGCGAGTCTTGCTCGGTTCTGCACACGCCGGCGAGCTGCACACTCGTGTGGCATTTTTGGCCAACCCGATCAGACGGGTGCCGCGGCACACGCCGGCTGAGCCGCGGCACATTGCCGACCCCTGGGAGCAAATATTTGGCCGGTGCCGCGGCACACCTCAGCTGAGCCGCGGCACACAATGCGGTCAACCCTCTATAATTGTGTTGTTTTGAGCGAGAACAACTCATTTCCTTCTTCTTCCATTGACGCGAGAGAGAGTGAGAGAGGAGGAGAGCTTCTCATCATTCATCAATTGGGGGTTGATTTTCATCATTCTTCTTCGGTTGTGAAGCCCGGATAATCAATCTAACGCGTGTTCTATGAATCTAAGTACTTGAATCTTGAAGGTAATATCTCTTGGAACCCTACCTTTTGGTTAATTGGGGGGTTTTGGTGTTTTTGTCCGATTCTTTCCGTTTTGTTGGTGGATTCTTGATGAATACGATTAATATTGTTAGTATCATTAACTTTCCTACGGATTCATGGTATATTTTGTGATTGTTACGGAATCGAGAGGGTTTGGTTGTGGTCCGCCCTCATTGTTATTTTTGTACGAATATACATGAATCGTAGGCGGGTTCTCGGGGGTATTCCATTTCCGTATTCGTCTAGAGTTGGTTGTGATTATGTTATTCAAATCGTTAGGTTCGGTTCCGTTGGTTCTTAACGTTCGTCGGTGATTATCCTTTCCGTTCGTTGCGTCATCAATTACTCAAGGCAAGTATTTTTGGAAACCTTTATGCTTAACGTGAAATGGTAATGTACATTGTGAGTGATTGTGCTCACCCCGGGAGGATCCGACGGGGCCTCGGGGGAATCTATGACTTCACTCTGGATTCATGAGTTTGTTTAGCTAGCCAGCCCGGGAGGGTCCTGAGAGGCCTCGGGTGGGATTTGTGGCTTCATCCCTATCCTAGGCGATGCATGTGCGTGATTTGTTTTATGATATGGCCAGCCCGGGAGGGTGCCTCGGGTGGGATTTGTGGCTTCGTCCAGGTCCTAGGCAAATGTGATTGTGACTGTTTGTTTCCGGAAAAGACATGTCTGGTTTTGGTTTTTGAAATGATATTGGTACATGTACTATGAAATGTGTAAGCGATTGGTTGTCTTGATTACTTGTACCAGCGTAATTGCTAACCCCTATGGGGACCCGTTTTGGGGAAATTCTTGTTATGGATTTCAGGTTATGATTATCCGGACGAGCAAGCACCGGGACAATACGAGGATGTTGGCCAGGGTCGTTGACATTGTACTCGCGAGTACTTAGGATTTTCATTTCAAACTCCGTATTGTACTACTTTAAAATTGTTACATTGCCGGTTGATGATCATTTCGCCGGTTGCTCCGGGCGTAACTTTTTATGTCATATCATTTAAATGTGTGTCCTCGCTAACCGAGATGGTTAGTCGAGTGGAGTTTTCTTGTTTGTAGCCTCGTGGGTCCCATGTGGGGGTCCACGGCGCTGTAATATACCCTGAATATCTCGGGGTGTTACAGTTGCTACCAACATGCAGTTCACGGACCGTTCCTAAAACAAAAACATCGTAATCTAATTACAAGTCTTTGGTCTTGAATCCTCGTCTTCTCGAACAGATATTCCTCCGGTCTTCATCATTACATATAAATTTTACATTGAGAAATTGCATCCTATATAAATTTTCTAATAAAATAAATAGGCTCAAAACGGCCTTTACAACCCAATCGAATAAAATAACCGAAGTTAAAGGTATTTTTTTACGTCACTTACCCCCCACATTTGGATTATAATTAGGAAAAAAACCGAGATAGACTTCAGTTATTAGGATATTAGACTTCGCATAAAAATCGAAGTCTAAAGTATATCTTTACTACACGAACATAGACTTCGGTATTATAACGTTTTTACTTCAGATATTATCTGAAGTCTTTGACATTTATTCTTATAGTGAAATTCTGCATATATGCTAAATATTGTTCTATGGCCACATTTTTCCTTATCCTCTCGTAGGCTCACTTCACACCATGTATCATGAGCCGAAGGTGTCTGATTTACTGATGTTGTTTTCAGATTGTTCTGTAAGCGATCCTAGGTGCGGTTTCTTGAAATTGTGATTGGCATTAAATCTTTCGACAGGCAGAGATTATACCTTCATCCGAGCAGCTCCTGGCAGGCGTGGAAATACAGGTTTATTCAAGAATTTGGATCTGTCTTCTTCAACTAGTATGATCGTCTGATGAAAAGCAATGATATGCTGAAGAGAGACTTGGTCGTTTCGAAGTATATGATCTTTTTTAACCCTTTTTGTCCTATTTGTGGTGTTCATGATGAAATAGATAGAATCTTATTACACATTCTTTGTCTTTGTGATGATATGTATCTCGTTTTGAATTAGTTGGACATGTTATTTTTTTAGATGGGATGATATGAAATTGTTGGTTCTTATATTATTGAGCTCGTGGTTGATGGTTAGTTATAGGTGAATGTATATTTTGGCAATGAATTTTAAATTGAAATGTGAAATACTAATATATATTACTGCAGAAAATACTAATATATATTATATGATAACTAAAGCAAAAAGTTCTTTTTTTACTATGCCAATTATAAAATAACCGAAGCTAAAGGCATTCTTTTACTTCACTTACCCCCACATTTGGATCATAATTATCAAAAAAAATCGAGATAGACTTTGGTTATTAGGATATTAGACTTCCCATAAAAAGCGAAGTCTAAAGTATACATTTTACTAAACGAACATAGACTTCGGTAATTATAACGTTTTTGCTTCAGATATTATACGAAGTCTTTGACGTTTATTCTTATAATGAGATTTAAAGTGTATTTCTGAAATACAATCTTCAAAAAATCAGCTCAAAATTCGTAGATGTATTTCTAAATTGAGGCTTCTTGAGAATGTTATGAAACTTTGCATATCTTATATATATATATAAAGGTATATATATATATATATAAAGGTATATATATATATATAAAGGTGGATTCATGTATATTTCATGCATAATTAGTACAAAATTCATGCATATTCGCAATTCGCAAGGTAAGAAGCATTCTCATTTGATCATATATATATATATATATATATATAGCATCTAAAACTTAAACAAAGGAAACCACGGAAACCTTGATCCAGAAATCGAATTTTGTGCTGATATTTTGCAGATACATCTATGAAAATATATATATAGAAAATAGATCATATTAAAACTAATTACCTTGTGAAATCTAGAAACTTTTGTAGGCCATTGATATTAGTGATCTAACGTCTGTAGATGAGTAGAATTATATGCATTTATGTATTTTTTATTGCATTATTTGTTGCATATACTAGCGACCAGCTTGATGCAACAATTAATAACAAATATGCAATGAAATTACTTAATAATGCAATTGGTTTTTAGATTTCACCATTAAGGGTGTTTCCGCCATAGTTAATCCATATATATATATATATATATCTGCAAAATATCGGCACAAAATTCGATTTCTAGATCAAGGTTTCCGTGGTTTCCTTTGTTTAAGTTTTAGATGCTTTAAAAATTCATAATTAATCGAGTCTCTTGACAATAGAAACCTTAAATGACAATAAAGACAATGAAAACAACAAGCAGTTTTGTTCCTAATGAGAAAATAAGAGTTTTGTTTCAAACCTTCATCAAATGTAACCTCAAACCGCGTGGTAGAGCCTTACTTCCCATCCCTGCAATCATAAATTTGCAGAGAGTGTAAATAACCCCACAAATAGTAATGAATAATAATGAACTCATTGAAATTTGGAAACCTAATAGAAGAAGGGAACCGAAAATTGTTCTCTCAGAACTACGAATAACTTTGAATTTCATTGAAGTTTTTCCTCATGTTCAAAACAAAATGTTGCAGCCATTTTCTCAAGTCAAGGATTCAAGGGATAATGTATGAAATGTGACATCAAACAGAGCATTAATATGATGGTATGGCCATTAATGAATTATTACAAGCAATAATCTTTTTTTGATGACGGGGAACCCCGCAGCTGCTACTTTTCGAGTGCGCACTGGATAAACCATCGGCCTGGACGTAATAGCCTGCAAACTACGCCAACCAGATAAACCACACTAGGCAAGCCCTATGTGACAAGCTCAACCAAGAAAGTATTGGTAGGGAGAATCGAACTCGTGACATTTCAGTCCCGCGCTCGCCTACTCCACCAACTTGGCTACCCTTGTGGGTTACAAGCAATATTCTTAATATCTAAATTGGTAGTTTTAACATCCCAAGCTCCCCAATTTATATTGCCAAAAATATAGTTTTGCATTGGAAACGAGCACATATAAACTCGACAAAAATCCAAAATCAAATAAGAAGGGCCAAGTGTTAGTGAACGATGTGGCTATTAAGGAGCGGTGTAATAGGTATTTTTTCGAACTTTTCAATGAGACTAGAGGTAGTGACTCGGTGGTGCAAGGAGTTACTCGTTCGTTTTGTTCCTGTGAGAGCATCAGCAAGGAGGAAGTAAAGGGTGCCCTAATGAAAATGGGTAGAGCTAAGGCTGTAGGTCCGGATCAGATCCCTATTGAGGTGTGGCTTTGTCTGGGGAAGTCGGAGTTCAGTGGCTAGCAGAGTTGTTCAACATCCTCCTCAGAGGTTCTAAAATGCCGACAGAGTGGAAGCATAGTTTTGTCGTGCCATTTTTCAAGAACAAAGGCGATGCTCAGAGTTGTAGTAACTATAGGGGTATTAAACTCTTCAGTCATACTATGAAACTTTGGGAAAGAGAGGTGGAATGCAGGGTTAGAAGAGAAGTTGAGATCTCAGAGAACCAATTTGGCTTCATGCCGGGGAGGTCCACGACTGAGGCCATTCATCTCGTCAGACGCCTTATGGAGAAGTTTAGAGAGCGGCGTAAGGACCTTCATATGGTGTTTATAGATCTAGAGAAGGCTTATGATAGCATTCCGCGCGATGTTATTTGGAGGAGCCTAGTAGAGAGGAGGGTGTCGTTGCCGTTTGTTAGGGCGATCCAAGACATGTACTCCCAAGCTCGGACGTGCGTTAGGACCCCAGTTGGTGACACCCAGTATTTTCCGATTGAGATAGGGCTACACCAGGGGTCGGCGCTAAGCCCTCTTCTCTTCGATCTAACCCTTGACGTCATTTCGCGAGGGATTCAAGATGGCATCCCGTGGTGCATGCTTTTTGCTGACGACATTGTGTTAGTGGCGGAGTTGAGGAGGGAGGTGAACTCGAAGTTGGAGCTTTGGAGGGCTAAGCTAGAATCCTAGGCTTGCGTGTGAGCCGGTCTAAGACCGAGTATCTCAAGGTGTAACTTTAGTGGTGAGGCAAATGAGGAAGATGTAGAGGTAATGATTGCGGATCAGATCGTACCCCGTACGGATAAGTTCAAGTATTTAGGTTCGATCATTCAGAAGGAAGGTGAGTGTGAAGATGATGTCATGCATCGCATCAAGGCGGGGTGGCTAAGGTGGAGAGCAGCGACAGGGGTCATGTGCGACAAGAAAGTCCCTCTAAAGTTGAAGGGTAAATTCTATAGTGCAGCAATCCGACCTGCAATGTTGTATGGCTCCGAATGTTAGGCGATGAAGAAGTCGCTTGAGAGCAAGTTGGAAGTGGCTGAAATGAGAATGTTATGTTGGTCGTGTGGTTGCACAATGTTAGATAGAATCACGAACGTGGTTTTCAGGAACGCGCTGGAAGTGGCGCCCATTTTAGCGGAAGTTAGGGAAGGGAGATTGAGATGGTTTGACCACGTCCGCAGGAGGTAGGCATATGCTCCGGTGAGGAGGGTCGAGAGTTTATTGGTTGTCGGGGAGAGGAGGAGAGGCAGACCGAGGAGGACATGGGAGGAGCAACTGAGATTAGATTTGAAGGCCTTAAACCTTTTCGAGACCATGACTGTTGATAGGTGCGCTTGGAGGCGCCAGATCAGAGTTGTGGATTCTTTTGTAGGGAGCGGTGCTGTAGTTAAGAGTCTAAGGGTTGGGTTGTCTCGGTTAGCTTTGACCTAGAGCATTGCATTTTTTTACTTTTATTGTATATTTTATCCGATTATATTTGCATGTGGTGTATTTTTGACAGGGAGCTGTGCGCAGAGTCAACCTCTCTTTTGTTAGAGCAGCGTTCATCGGGAGTGAAGTAGCCAAATTCCGCTTAGGTAAGTCCGATGTGGATTAAGCTATCGGCTCAGGTATGGTCTCAAGCTTTTACGAATCATATGTTTTCCTTTTATTTTTCACACAAGATTCTGTTGTGCACTAAGCTAGGGGTCTTCACGGAAATAGCCTCCCTACCGTAATAAGTAGGAGCATGGTCTACGTACATTTTACCCTCCCCACACCCTGCTCTGAGCGGGATATACTGGGTATGTTTGGTTTGATTTGGTTTATTTATCTTTATGTATTGAGAAAACTGGTCAAAAAAATAGGAGCGATGGAGAGGAAATTTCGGGTCAACAAAAGGGCCACATCAACTTAATCAGAGAAGTTCGCATACCTGAAATCTCCTAAAAGTGATTATAATTTAGATGAAATCAATTCATATCTTTTATATTTATTTGGGAGTTTTTGTGGGGCATGTGAGAAAATGAAGGGGTCTATTGATCAATTTCTAACATGTAGGTGCATGGGCTTTGAATAATTAGTAATAGGCACCATTGTAGAAAGGAAGAAGAGAAGAAATAAGGAAGTGTTTCAGGAGAAAGTAAAGAGACTGTAAATAGAGTCAATCAATTGCATTCATAACACTAATAGAGGGGTCTTTATATAGGCGTTACAATGAGAGTCCTTCCATATATAGGATTCCTAGATAAGGTAAGTCATCTAATAGGATCCTACTACCTCTAGAATGATCTAGAACCTTCCATCTATGTATCTACAACCAGTATTAGATAAGACACATCACGGGAGTAATAATTCCCGGAACACTCCCCCTGTGTCGAGCACTAATACAACAATGGTGCAGAAGATGTTGCCTTCGTAAAAACCTATTCCAAGCCAAAACAAAACCCCATGGGAAAAATAAAGGCTTGATGAGGAAAAGATTGCAACGCACCAAGATAACATGTCATGTATACTCTCCTTGATGTATACATAACGACTCCCCCTGATGAGTACCTCAAATCATAGGAGTCAGATGCCAAGTTGCCCTCACAACCATACCAAGGAAAAACCCAGTGGGAAAAATACCTCTTGGTCTAAGTTGACTAGAAGTACAACGCATCATTATATGTATATTCTCATAGGTCGCCTCGTTAAAAACCTTACCAAGTGAAAACCCAGTGGGAAAAACAAACCATGGTTCAAGGACAAAAAGAGCGCGACACATCCAAAGTGCAGAGTCGCTAAAGACTTATCAATTTTTATAAAGTCTTGACCTCCATGCACTAAATCAGTCATAACTTCTTCGATTCAATAGGCATCAAGAAAACTGTAAGAACTTATGAAAACTAGACACCCATAGCTTTTCATTCACATACAGTACGTAACCTAGATCGACCTGAGCAGATCACAAAGCTCTATCGAAGTTGACTTAGCAAATTATCGGACATATCTTGTCCTACTTTGCAACAATAGTCATATGTCACTCAACATGATGGATGTGATCAAATGGTTGGTTTCCTTGGAAAGTAGACACAAACCTTTCCAATGGCATCAATTTCACCATTTTCCAGCAAGTGAGATAGACCAACATATTATGGACAGATTCGGGTATTAGTTTTCAAGTGTCCTTTTTATCGAGATAGAGCGAGCTTCAAGCTTCTTGTCAATCACAGATATTGCGTGAGCGCATCCTAGGCCATCATCACAGTGGCTTTACCAGATTATTACGAATGAGTATATCGAGTCAAACATGAGTACATAATACTGTACTTTTCAAGACTGCATCATCACTTAAGTGAGCCAAGTCTTATGATGACTTTGACTAATCATTGGGAATCATATAGGCATTACTTTATCGTCTCTTAGGGAAACTGTCCCTTAGATTGCCTTTAATCGATTAATGAATACGCATCATCAAGTGTCCCCAAGATCCTTTCATTCTTAACTTTGGATTTAGCATAATCTCTTAGTCTCACAAGAGTACATCACTATAAACCCTTAGTTTTACACGCAAAAGCTTCATATCTCTTCCAAATCAAGTATATACTTAGTATGCATTCCCAACAATCACTTGTCGACGCGCTCCGTGGTCAGGAGCCACTTGATTTGAGTCTGATCCACCACGAGATCCTTTTTATCACTTAACTTAGTTCCCCACTAAGATAAGATTTAACCACAAGCTGCACGTCAGTTTTTGGGAAACTATCTAACTGAAAAGATAGTGGATGCTATAACATCCATTACGATAGCACAACTAAGTTTCGTGTCATCGTAGTCGATTCTAGTGCGTTCATGAGAAACCTCGCACCATGAGGTGAGTTTAACTCCTCTCACTCGCTTTGACAAAGTATACGGATAGATCTTATCTTTGGAGTGTCGGCACCACTTCAACAAAGGGCTATCACTTTGTTTATACTGGAGTCGCATATATTTCCATTTTAGGCCAAGGCTACAACGTTGTAGATTTTCAACGAATTATGGTTCGATTAAACTCATATTCAACATCCTCATGAACCGGCTTTATTCATAGAGTACTCTTTATGGATTGGCATTCATTGAGGCGTCCCCCAATGATGACTATAATCCAGAATCACATGAGAATGAGTTCATTTGATCATATGATCAAGTTTCATGTACCAAGCTCGCACACATTCTTAGCGAGAGTATTTATCGAACCAAGTGGCATCCCAATACTCTATGAGATCCTTGGCCTAGTAACACCATCTACCACAATTTGTGATGTTACCATATCACCATTTATAGGTGACGAACGTCCATGACCGGACACAATCCTTGCAGATATGTTTGCAGCATGTATTTTATCTCGTCAGTTTAGGGAACTTGGTGAGGCACAGTAGGGACAAACTACGACAATTCCAAGTCGTTCTACTCGAACATGATCGTTCGCATCTTCCCCTAACGACGGGAAGACTGGCTCATCAAAGTGACTTACGAGATCGTCTGCCAAGGTATATTTTAAGCGGACTATGAGTGAAAGCGCATGTCATATTCATCATTTATAACCCGTCATAATGCGTTGTGGTGACACACTTTGGCACATGAACATGTGGACGATAAAGTTTTTCATTGTTAACACAATCCAGTTAACAAAATGCATATGGTTACACTTGTAACTAAGCATTTGAATGATGATAGGTATAGGTGAATATGACATGTTGACCGGTGCTACATAACCGCAGCTACTGGTCTTGAGAATCCAACAAAACCGCCACCATGCACCACCGGGATCGAACATAAAGAAACGATTGAACCGATGATAGGCCGTTGGTTTTATCGAACCTCTAGTACTTTCTTGAAGAGTTCACTCCCTTCACCAGCCCCAAACACCTCAAGATTTCGTGAGCATGTATAAACGGGTGTTGGGATTCCAAAACCATCAACCTTGTAGTCAAAAACCGATCGAAATAACATCGAACTAGTCGTTAGGACGGTTGGTGGTATGTGAAAACTTCATTTAGTGGTTCACCTCCTTCCAAGTCTCCAAATGGCACCAAAATTTGTGAGAAGGTAGCCTTGGATGTTAGGAAGTACTTGTTAAAATTTCACTTTAAGACTTGGTCTAAAAAGTGGGTGAACCGACCTTTACAATGACTAGTCCGCAAGTTGGACAACCATAACTCAGGTTTCATCAACTTATCAATCATTGTCAAAGGAACAACATAACATATAAATATTATCACTTGAGTACGACCATTTGTGAACACCATCATAGCATCATAAGCCACCCAGGCTAATACTTATGATCATGTATGTATAAGGACTCGATGAAAAGAGAGGACTCAGCACCATGTTTATGTGAGTCGCTACATTATTCTCTTTAGCATATGAGGGTGTCATCTCCTAATCGTGCCAAAGAATAGGCTTTAATCAATGAACATGACTAAGAAGGATCATCAGGGGGGTCTTTGGCGTCACACATGCTTATGAAAGCAAGACGCGGATGACATAAATATCATCATCGGTCATGAGCCCTGCTCACGACTCCACAAACGTACTTTGGTGTCTTTGATCCAACTAGTTTCTTTGTTCAAATAAAATGATGTCCATGACAATACCGTGGTATGTGGATCATCAAATTGTCCAAACTCCGGACTATTAAAGCCTAAATGTGTCAATGTCCCAATACATCTTCTGGTTACAAAAACCGATGCAAGCCGGACCATATTGACTCATGAATATTCTTCCTTTTCACATATCCAATACAAGTGATGCATAAGATTTTATTTCTCACAAATCACAATGAGATGCTATGAGTGATACACTTTAGCATATATATCATCGAGTCATAGCATGGTTCAATTGTTACGGAACATATGTGACTAGAAAACGCCATTCGGCATTCAACAACTTGAGCATCATACCGCTCATTGATTGTGATGACCTACTCATCATAGTCACAATGGATTTATAAATAGAAATCGAAAATATCGTGTTCCTTGAAAATAGCTTAATACACACTCAATTTCGCTTGCAAAATTTTACAAATATGAGCATAGCGAACACTCTAACAACATAGAGATTTTATACCAGATACGATCAAAATGATCTATCATATTGAGTGCATAACATGGCAAGGTTATATGCCTAAGAGGCAAAATTACGACACAAGCATGGTGTAACACTACCATGCAAACGCTCGACCTTCTTATAAGGGTGTGTATATTGGGCTTCCCCAAGGAAACTATTTTTCAACATTTGAAAGATGATATTTTAGCGTAAAACGCATACCAAAAACTGCATCATCTATGGCAAATTCGGCCAAAAAGTGGTTGAAAAACATGTGTCATAAGACCACTTGCAAATTCAAGATGGGAACCAAGTTGGTTGCGACAAAAGTTAGCACAATCGCTGGAAATAAAATTCCGCGCAGCTTGACCTTTGTTCACTAAAACAACGATACCTCCCTCGTTAGGAAGGCTATGGATGAACAGTCAGTTGTTCTGGAAACTAGATTTCCGTATCTTTCTATCCATAGATTGTGCACCACACGAATCATTACACCCAGATCACAGTGCATGTTTTAATTGGCTGCTTTAGTGTTTCCCAAGTTTAGTGAGAAAACAAGGTTGAGGCCATATCCAATGGCATAAGTGTTGATGCAAAAACATGGCAACGACAGCCATAGGTGCGTTTAAACGCAGCAGTGTATTCGATTTCTTATCTCGACTAATGATCCTTTCGGTAACTCCAACTTGGTAGACTTGCAGAGAAAGTAGGAATGTAGGTACAACTAAGGCTGTTTAAAAACTACTTATTCCGTTTGAACTTTCAAAGCATAAACAAATACCAAGGAGGATGCGCCTAGTCATGATCAAAGTGTAGACAAAATCCACCAAAGTGCATCAAATCAACCAAGTATTTTAATTCTCAATTTGCAAGTATACGTCATAATAGCCATGTTATATAGATACAACGCGGTGCATCATAATTAAGCATTTTGAACCATGAGACATAATGAATATACCATAACCAACTCGTCTTGACCATCCAATTAGATCGACTAAACCTAGTCAAATGTATAAGGCACATGCCTTTACAAATACTCGGAAAAGTATTCGGACCGATAGTCACACGAACTATAATCGAGGTCAATGAATTCATGTATATACCGCAATATGCCATTCCTTTACATGTTGAAATTCATGAGAATTACTCTTACACTCTTTCATATATTATATTGCAAGGAGACGGTGCATGACTACACCCACATGCAATATTTTATTTTAATAGGATGAAAGATGGAGTTGTCCAAGTATGAGATTGGGTCAAGACCAACGTGGTGGTCGCTCAATTCAACGTGACAAATTCGTCACAAATCTATTTTAACCACGACATATCCATCGCAATCGATGTTTGTCCCATTTGTACGTCACAATTCCGTGACTAATCATGAACGAGTCATAACTTTACCGTTACCGACAATGTTCATTTTATTCAATTGTTGGTTTAAAATCGACAAAACGGCGACATCAAATCGCACCCAAAACGTGGTGTATGCAACAACCACAAATATCGACTTTCAACAATTATCCGTGACTCCCCCAAGACCGTCACACAGTTTACTTCGACATACGAGAGTGATACCACCTCTCATAGTCTCATCCACCGCAAAGTAGCGTGGGAGATAAAGAACCCAAATACCCAATTCCCCAAAAAAAAAATTCCAAAAAGAGAGAAATTAAAAAAACGGGAACTTTAATAAAATCTTACGGGTACTTGGTTCCATATTTGCTTTGGTCCTAGAACGGGAGCTTCTCTGTAACACCCTCAAGATATTCGAGGTATATTACAGTGCCGTGAATCCCTATATGGGACCCACCAGGCTGAACAGCATCATACTCATCGACTCACAGAAACGACAAAATAACACCTCGTCATAAAGACGCAAAACAGAATAATCCATCCGGTTCAACCGGTCAATATAACAGCATCATCCAACACAACATAATAGGCAACAATACAATCCGGACGAACAAGAACTCTTAAGTACTCGAGTACAACTATTAGTTCAAAAACCACAAAAGATGAAAAGATAAAAAGACACTAAGACGTCACTTATGCACAATCATCACGCACGGCCATCATCCGTGTACTGGTCCAGCGCCCGCTCGTCTCGATGAACCTGACCTGAAATTCATAAAACGAATTTCCCCAAAACGGGTCCCCAGAGGGGTTAGCAATTACGCTAGTACAAGTAACCAAATGAACGACTTACATCTTACACATATAGTAAATACATGCAATCAAGAAAACATAGTTCCAAAACACTCATTTCCGGAAATGCCATAATCAAATCACATTTGTAAAAATGCACCACAATTAACCGTGGATCCACCCCGCCGTGGACCCCTACCGAGACCCCGTCGGATCTAACCCATAGTGGTTAAAAGAAAGCTCGCGGATCCACCCCTCCGTGGACCCCTACCGAGACCCTGTCGGATCTAACCCATAGTGAGCATACACACACACAAGTCTCATGCAATACTACTACGTTAAGATTGTAAGTTCATAAGGATACTTGCCTCGATTAATAGATGGTGACACGAACGGAACGGAAGAATCAAGCGCGACCGCGAGGAATCGACGAATGAACCTAACGATTCGAATAACACAATGACAACCACTCCTAAACGATTACGGAAATGGAGTACACCCTAAAACCCGCCTACGATTCATGTATATTCGTACAAAAATAACAACGAGGGCGGACCACAACCAAACCCTCTCGATTTCGCAAAACCATGAAAATATACCATGAATCCGTAGGAAAACTAATTATACCAACAAGATTAATCATATTCATCATGAATCCACCAACAAAACGGAACGGATCGGAAGAAAATCCCAAAACCCCCAAATCACCCAAAAGTAGGGTTCTAAGAGATTTACCTTGGATTAGGATGAAAGATTCGTGTTGATGTTGATATAATACGCCAAGAACTTAGGGAAGATGTTGGATGAGATGATTGGAGGAAGAAATCGCCAAGAATCGCCCGAAATCGCCACAGCCGCGGAAAGGAGGAGGAAATGGAAATAATACGCTCATCTCGGTCAACTCCCTGGTTTATATAACCAGGGAGTGTTAGCGCGCGCTAATCCTCAAGGTTAGCGTGCGCTAACGGGATAAAAATATAGACCAAACAGTTAGTGTCCAGTCCAGTAGCCAGACCTCTGGCCGTTAGCGTGCGCTACTCCAAATGTAGCGTGCGATAATAACCTATCGGTAGCGCGCGCTATCGACCAATAGCGTGCGCTACCTGGACATCAGTCGAGTCCAGTGACAAACTGTCCAGAACCCACCTGATCCGTTAGCGTGCGCTACCATACAAGCGTAGCGTGCGCTAACCGCACTGACCGGGTTCGTGAGTAAACCGTCGAAGATCGACACTCACGCTAGCGCATGCTACCGGATATCATCAGCGTGCGCTAGCCTCCCGACCTTAGCGTGCGCTAGTCTGCGTAGCGTACGCTAATACGCCAATCCAGAAGGCTGGAAAATAGCACTGCCACTCCCAGGGCTTCCTCCCTAGCGCGCGCTACGAATCAGTCGTAGCGTGCGCTACTAAGGGGCCCCTAGCGCGCGCTATGCAGAATAGATAGCGTGCGCTAGGTTACGAAATATAAACGGTTCACAACATCGGAATATGAACGAAACATCAAATGGAACACCTCAAAGAGCATCAAAACATAGAATGGATCCACAGCAACCCCGAAACAGCGGCTCCGCACAACAATAACGAGTCTCAGATCAATAGATGACGGGAAAGATACACTGTAAGGTACATGAGGGTCACTACGACCGAGAAATACACCGAAAAGGAAAATACAAGGGGAAAGAAAAAATGGGGATATTACATTCTACCCCTCTAAAAACAAGTTTCGTCCCGAAACTTAAGAAACAAACAACTCAGGGTACCTAGCACGCATGCTATCCTCGGTTTCCCAAGTTGCCTCCTCGACACCGTGTCTCGACCACTGCACCTTGACCAAAGGTATGGTCTTATGCCTCAGTCGTTTCTCACGATGCTCCAAAATCTTCAAGGGACGCTCTTCGAAAGTAATATCCTCGGCGACATCGATCTCACCATAATCGATGACGTGACTAGGATCCGGGACATATTTCCTCAACTGGGAAACATGAAAAACGCTATGAACATGACTCAAGGCTGGAGGTAACGCCAAACGGTATGCCAACTCACCGACTCGCTCGAGAATCTCAAAGGGTCCAATAAATCTCAGACTCAACTTCTCCTTCTTCCCGAAACGAAAAACTCCCTTCGTCGGCGACACCTTTAGAAAAACGTGGTCTCCCACATCGAATTCCAAAGGTCGGCGACGGACGTCGGCATACGACTTCTGTCGACTCTGGGCAGTCAACATCCATTCTCGAATTACTTCTATCTTCCGCCTTGTCTCTAAAACGACGTCCGACTCGGTCCCGACTAAATCGGACGTCTCATTCCAACAAATTGGTGATCGACATCGCCGCCCATAAAGTGCCTCATACGGTGCCATCCGAATCGACGCGTGCTAACTGTTGTTGTACGTGAATTCGATCAATGGCAAATGTTCCTCCCAATCGCTACTCCAATCGAGGGCACAAGCACGCAATATATCCTCGAATGTCTGGATAGTGTGTTCCGACTGCCCATCTGACTGGGGATGAAAAGAGGTACTCAAATGCAAACGGGTACCCAACGCCTTATGCACCGCCTGCCAAAAGTGCGGTATGAAACGGCCATCACGATCCGAAACAATAGACTTTGTAGTACCGTGAAGCCTCACAATCTGCGCAATAAACACACGAGCCAACTTCTCTGGACCCCAAGTGTCCTTGATGCCCAGAAAATGTGCCGACTTGGTCAGACGATCAATAATCACCCATACCATATTCATGCCCGACCTCGATCTCGGCAAACTCGTAATGAAATCCATCGATATATCTTCCCATTTCCATTCCGGAACGGGAAGTGACTACAATCACCCAGCCGGTCGCTGATGCTCGATTTTGACCTGCTGACAAGTCAAACATCTCGCTACAAACTGTGCGACCTCCTCCTTCATATCATTCCACCAGAAATTCCTTTTTAAGTCCTTGTACATCTTACTCGAACCAGGATGAACGGAGTAAGGTGTAGCATGGGCCTCCCGCAAAATACTCTGTCTCAACTCTGAGTCGTTCGACACATAAAGCCGACTCTGGAATCTCAAAATACCATCCTCGTGAATCACAAACCCAGGAGACTTTCCCTTAAGAACGTTCCCTCGGATTTGAGTAATCATCGAATCCTCTGACTGCTTCAGCTTAATTTCATCGATCAAAGATGACGAAATCTCTAAAGCACAAAGTTGCCCGACAGCTCCAGGCAACAAGACCTCAACATCTAACTCGATCAAAGCCCTCCGAAGCTTAGACTGAGATGTAAGGATCTCAAGCATTCGCAACGCCACCGGTTTCCAACTCAAGGCGTCAGCCACGACGTTCGCCGTGCCCGGATGATAAAGGATTTCGAGGTCATAATCCTTAATCAGCTCTAACCACTTCATCTGCCTCATATTCAACTCCCGCTGAGTAAATATGTATTTCAGACTTTTATGATCGGTAAAAATCTGACATGCAGAGCCGAAAAGATAGTGACGCCAAATCTTGAGCGCAAAAACAACTGCCGCTAACTCCAAATCATGAGTAGGGTAGTTAAGCTCGTACGGCCTCAACTGTCTCGATGCATAAGAAATGGTCTTGCCGTGCTGCATCAATACGCACCCGAGACCCTGACCCGAAGCATCGCTATAAATGGCAAAACCCTTGTTGCCACATGGCAACGCCAAAACCGGGGCTGAAGTCAAACGCTTCTTCAGTTCCTCAAAACTCGACTGTCTCTCGTCATTCCAGACGAACTTCTTGGATTTCTGGAGCAACTGCGTAAGTGGCCGAGCCAGTTTCGAGAAACCCTCGACGAACATACGATAGTAGCCAGCTAAACCCAAGAAACCACGGAGCTCCTTCACATTCTTGGGCGGTGCCCAATCCAACACTGCCTCAATCTTCTGCGGATCCACACGAACCCCCTCGGCTGAAATCACGTGACCTAACCAGAACTCACATTTCGAGAACTTTGCATAGAGTTGCTCGGTCCTCAAAATGTCTAATACTACCCGCAAATGATGGGCATGCTCTTCCTTATTCCTCGAGTAAATGAGAATATCGTCTATGAAGACGACGACACACTTATCCAAATACTCGATAAAGACTTTGTTCATCAACTGCATGAACACCGCCGGCGCATTAGTTAACCCGAAAGGCATAACTACGAACTCATAATGTCCGTATCTCGTCCGAAAAGTTGTTTTCGGCACATCGGACTCTCTCACCCGGAGCTGATAGTACCCCGATTTCAAATCAATTTTCGAGAACACCGCAGCTCCCTGCAACTGATCGAACAAGTCATCAATTCTCGGCAAAGGATACTTGTTCTTGATGGTCACCTTATTTAGTTCGCGATAGTCGATACACAAACGTAGTGAACCATCCTTCTTCCGCACAAACAGGACCGGTGCGCCCCATGGCGAGGCGCTCGGTCGAACATACCCCGACTCAAGAAGCTCACTCAACTGCCTCTTCAACTCAGACATCTCAGATGGTGCCATACGATACGGCGCCTTCGAAATAGGAGTCGCGCCCGGCTCTAACTCTATAGCAAACTCGACCTCACGATCCGGTGGCAATCCCGGTAACCCATAGTGAGCATACACACACACAAATCTCATGCAATACTACTACGTTAAGATTGTAAGCTCATAAGGATACTTGCCTCGATTAATAGACGGTGACACGAACGGAACGGAAGAATCAAGCGCGACCGCGAGGAATCGACGAATGAACCTAACGATTCGAATAACACAATCACAACCACTCCTAAACGATTACGGAAATGGAATACACCCTAAAACCCGCCTACGATTCATGTATATTCGTACAAAAATAACAACGAGGGCGGACCACAACCAAACCCTCTCGATTTCGCAAAACCATGAAAATATACCATGAATCCGTAGGAAAACTAATTATACCAACAAGATTAATCATATTCACCATGAATCCACCAACAAAACGGAACGGATCGGAAGAAAATCCCAAAACCCCCAAATCACCCAAAAGTAGGGTTCTAAGAGATTTACCTTGGATTAGGATGAAAGATTCGTGTTGATGTTGATATAATACACCAAGAACTTAGGGAAGATGTTGGATGAGATGATTGGAGGAAGAAATCGCCAAGAATCGCCCGAAATCGCCACAGCCGCGGAAAGGAGGAGGAAATGGAAATAATACGCTCATCTCGGTCAACTCCCTGGTTTATATAGCCAGGGAGTGTTAGCGCGCGCTAATCCTCAAGGTTAGCGTGCGCTAACGGGATAAAAATATAGACCAAACAGTTAGTGTCCAGTCCAGTAGCCAGACCTCTGGCCGTTAGCGTGCGCTACTCCAAATGTAGCGTGCGCTAATAACCTATCGGTAGCGCGCGCTATCGACCAATAGCATGCGCTACCTGGACATCAGTCGAGTCCAGTGACAAACTGTCCAGAACCCACCTGATCCGTTAGCGTGCGCTACCATACAAGCGTAGCGTGCGCTAACCGCACTGGCCGGTTCGTAGTAAAGCTGCCCAAGATCGACACTCACGCTAAGCGCACGCTACGGTATCATCGGCGTGCGCTAGCCTCCCGACCTTAGCGTGCGCTAGTCTGTAGCGTACGCTAATACGCCAATCCGTAGGCCGGAAAATAGCTTGCCACTCCTGTGGCTTGCTCCTAGCGCGCGCTATTTAATCGATCGTGGCGTGCGCGCTACTAAGGCCTAGCGCGCTATGCGAGCAGAGATAGCGTGCGCTAGGTTACGAAATATAAACGGTTCACAACATCGGAATATGAACGAAACATCAAACGGAACACCTCAAAGCGCATCAAAACATAGAATGGATCCACGGCAACCCCGAAACAGCGGTTCCGCACAACAATAACGAGTCTCAGATCAATAGATGACGGGAAAGATACACTGTAAGGTACATGAGGGTCACTACGACCGAGAAATACACCGAAAAGGAAAATACAAGGGGAAAGAAAAAAAATGCGGATATTACATTCTCTCCATATGAGCAACATATTTTCGTGATATTCGGTTCCATATTTACTTTGATCCTTGAACGGGATAAGAAATATGGCTTTTCTCCATAGCGTGCACATCATCATGAGCGACGTATTTTCCTATGTACACGTAAAACATAAACATGGTAAGTGTACAAATTAATGAACAAATGAATCATTAATTAGGAAAAGATGGAGAGTTGAGAAACGCCCGGATAGGGCTGCTGGGCTCGATAATTCATCCGAAAAAGGAACCGAGCGTGGTGATGCAGCAGTTCGGTATTGGATGAGGTCGGATCTCCAAATTTCCTCGTAAAAATCTGCTTCTGTTCGGCGGAAGATTTAGTAATCAATATTACTCAGAATCCGATCTTCACCGTTGAATATACAGATATTTGTGTTGGAAAGTTGCTGTCAAAATTTCACACCGATCCGACGGTTAAAGAATCGGAAAACATGATTTTGGTACGACTGCGCTGTGCAGAAAATTCACGCGCGGAAATTCTCGTCTCTCGTTTTTTTTCGATTTTGATAGGTTTGTCTCGATTGCACTAGGTTTTCAAACAGTAAATATCACGTGCATAAAATCATAGGACAATCCGGTGGTGCTTTGATCAGATCGGGTCGCAACTTTAGACAATAATTGGCTGGACGAAAACGGTCTGAAAAACGGGACTGTCGGGCGGGTCGGGTCGGTTTCCTCTTTCTGGTTCTGGTCACGGTCCGGATTCTGGACTTTTTTTTTTGTTTCGTTTCGGCCGGCGACGACTATTGAGCAGATCAGGAAGGAGGGTTGTGTGCGGCTCACATGTGGTGGTTTGCCTGACTAGGGTTTGCTAGCGGCGTCGGGTGGCGATCTGGTTTGCAGAAGGCATGGCAGACGGTGTGCTGGACGGCGACGCGGGTTGGTGTGCTGGGAAGATGGCCCGATTTGCAGAAGGTGGCGACTCCGATTTATAGGAGAAGATCGGGTTGCGCGGGAGCGGGGTTGCGGGGAAGACAACCCCTTCTAGGAGGGTTTCTGCTGCTGATAGCGTTGCTCCGGCGGTGGCGACAGGGTGTGGGGTTTCTGGTCGGAGGCGGCGGCGGATCTGCTGCTAGGGTTTTCCAGAAAACCATTTTTCGTTTTCTTTTATTTTTTTTTTGGAATTTTGCTGAAAATCGGGAGGAAAAAAATTCTTGCTCAGCTGGGAACTACGTGCTGATAACGTGTTTCAGGAGAAAGTAAAGAGACTGTAAATAGAGTCAATCAATTGCATTCATAACACTGATAGAGGGGCCTTTATATTAGTGGTGCCACCGGGCCGTGAACCGCCGGTTCCGGGCCCGAACCGGCGGTTCCGGTTCACCAGAAGAGGTGAACCTGAACCGGCCCGGGTATTCTGTAAAAGGGCCGGTTCGCGGGCCCGGAACCGGCGGTTCCGGTCCGGGCCGAGAACCGGCGGTTCCCGGGTTGAACCGCCGGTTCCGTTTTTTTTTTTTTAATTTATAATATATGTAATATTATTTATATCTTATTTTTTTCTAAATTAAATGATGAAATTTCTAAATTTTGTAATTTACAAGTGTTGACACTTTGAAATTACTTAAGTTAATTTAATAAAAATATAATAAGTTATTAAATAATTTAGAAATTTAGAAATTCTTTATGTTGTGTATTTCTTTTATATAATTTATAGTAACTTGTAATATTTTTATGATTTTTTTTTTAAATTAAATTACTTGTGTTGAAAATTTGAAATATTGAAAACTTGAAATGCAATAAAGTAAAAATAGTTCTAAAACATTTACAATCAAAATAATTCATACAAATTGATATATTCATTGATTTCTATAATTCTATCTATGTACAAAAGAAATGTTACAATGATACAATCTTTAAAATTGAATAACTAAACTAACTAATACTAACTAATTCACTATATAAAAGAAATGTTACAATTATGATACAATCTTTAAAATTAAATAACTAAACTAACTAATTACTAACTAGACTAATAAAATAAATGTTACAATGTTACAATGATACAATCTTTTTTTACAAGAGGAAAAAAAATGAATAAATAAAGAGATTGGACTCAATTTTAATATTTAATCCGTCTCAACTAGCTTGAAATGTTAATTTTTTTTTTTGAAATGTTTTTTTGAAATGATTTTTTGAAATAAAAATTTGAAATTTTTTTTAAATAAAAATTTGAAATGTTTTTTTTAAAATAAGATTTTGAAATGTTTTTTTTTGAAATAAAAATTTGATTTTTTTTTTTGAAATAAAAATTTGAAATATTTTTATAATTTTTATAAAATGCTAGTTGGGACGAATATTAAAATTGAGTGGCCTACGTATCTTCATTGAATAATAAAGAATCAAAGCCCACGTAGTTCTCTTACCTTAACTTACCTAGTCGTAGGCCTCGGCGTCGGATCTTTCGGACTCGGTGTATGAATCGTTTGGGCTCTCGTCGGCTTGATCCCATTGGTTCTCTTGAGCGCGCAACTCGGCTTTGGACCAATCATCAAGCAACATGGTGGCCTCCATGTTTCGAGGATCCATGTTGCTTTTTCTTTCGTCCAAGACAAGTCCACCAATGCTAAATGCTTGCTCGACGGAGACCGTGGAGGCCGGAACCGCGAATAACTCCTTGGCCATGGTGGCGAGGATGGGATATTCCTTCTCGTGCATGGACCACCATTTCAAGATGTCGAATTTTTGACCACCTATATTTTTGAAAGCAAATGTACTAGACAAATATGTATCTAATTCGTTAGAAGTATGACTCCTTTGTGTTTGCATAAATGAATAGGAGGCTTGAGCGAATTGGTTGTCGATAAAAGAAGTACCTCCTAATGAGCCTACATGAAATTGGTCTTGAAAACTACTACTAGTGCTTACATTTGAAGGGTATGATGGGTTTGCTAGTGTATATTTTTGATCATATTCACTAAATAAGACCCTGATTGTGCTTTCTATTCTAACTTTAATGTAATCTACAGTGGGAATGTAAAATTCCATTGGTTCATTATTTGCTAATGCTTGGATATAAAAAGGCATTTCCTTAAAGGCACCATAATAAATTTCTAACATTCGATTAACACCGACTAGTTTAAATGTAGGATCTAAAATTTTAGCAATTAAAAAAACATCGGGAATTTCTAGAAAATATTTAAGCCACTTAATGACCATTTCATATGCTATTTTACTTAAATCTTGGTTATGACTACATACATTTAAAGCAATAGCAATATACATACAATATTCTAAAACTTTAACACTAGTGCAATAATAAACACCGGATAAATCTCTAGTTGCACTATCGAAAACTTTTAAAAGTTCAAATAATTTAGCACATTTTTGCCAATAAGAGGGCAATAAAAGCAAGTTAGCCTCGGGAGTGGCTCTAAAAAAATCACATATATGATCAACATGATTCAAGGTAGAAGCAAGCATGGCATATGTTGAATTCCAACGTGTAGAAACATCTTTGACAAAATTCATATATTTAATCTTTTTAGTACGACAATATCTTTGCCATTTTTTTCCAATTGACGCTTTTCGATGCAACATATTAACGGAATTTCTAACGGGTTCAACACTTTCATTAATAAGAGCATAAGCATCTTGTACACAACGGTTTAAAATATGACAAATACATCGAGCATGAAAATACTTACCATTAAAAGAGGGTGATCATGCGGCAACTAACTCGGGAATGGAGGCGGTGTTAGCGGTTGCATTATCGAATCCAACAGAAAATATCTTATTTAAAAATCTATGCTCATTTAAAACGGAAATAATCAATTGAGCAATATTAGTAGCATTATGTATTTCATTAAAATCTCTAAATGCAATTAAACGTTTTTGAATTAACCAACTTTCATCAATCCAATGACAAGTAATACCCATATAAGAATTTTTTTGATAAGAATCACTCTATATGTCAGAACATATAGAAACATTTTGATTTAAACGTATAAAATATTTCATTAAATCATGTTTTCTTTCTTCGGCTTGTCGTCTTATACGCTTGCACATAGTAGTTCTACCAATTTTTTTTTTGCGGTGGGGTTATAAGCATTTTGCATAGCATGTTCAAAAGTTAATTTATCGGCAAACATAAAAGGCAAATGTTCCATAGAAATAAAACGAGCCATTACTTCTTGAGCATTTAAATGATCATATTTCCATAAAACATTACCTTGTTCATTACCTTGTTGATTACCTTTGAAGGCTTGGGGATTTAGTTGAGTTTGAGTAGTAGGAATTCCCGCCTCGGATTTATGCAAATTGTTCATGTGTCTTTGGAGGGTGCCATAACCTCCTCCCGCCGTCCATTTGTAAACGGCGGGACAATAGTTACAATATGCCATGAACTTCTTGGGAGCACCGAGAGCATCATTTGGATCTTTTTCTCTATGAACCTTTTTAAAATGTTTAAGGAAAATGTTAGAATTAAGTGCTTTAGGCTTACCCTTACCTCTAGTGGTGGGGAGGTCCGTCTCCACATCATGTCTTGCTTGATCGGCTTCCTCCTCCAACTCTTGGCTATGCATTTGTCGACCATACATTTCATCCTCCTCTTCTTGAAGTTGTCAAGCATATTGTTCATTCATCATTTCTTCGGCCTCACGGCGTGACGGCTTTCTACAACGGACTTTTTTCCTTGAGGATGAAGGAAGAGGAACATTTTGAGGAAAAATGGGAGTGCTATCAATATCTTCTTCAGTGTCGATATTGATAGACTTGCCACGATTACCACGAGAACGAGACATGATAGTATATATTAGAATTATAGTATATATTATATTATAGTAGATAGTGTTTATATATAGTATAGTAGATAGAGTTTATATATAGTATAGTAGATAGTATATATATATATATAATAAAGTATATAGTATTTATATATAGTATAGTAGATAGTATTTATATAATATAGTAGATAGTATTTATATAGTATAGTAGATAGTATTTATATATAGTATAGTAGATAGTATATATATATATATAAAATATAGTAGATAATATTTATATATAATATAGTAGATAGTATATATTATAGTAGATAGTATTTATATATAGTATAGTAGATAGTATATATTATAGTAGATAGTATATATATATATATATAGTAGATAGTATATATTATAATTATAGTAGTCTTAGTAGATAATATTTAATTTTAGTATTTAGTTACTTAGTTGAATTATAGAGCAAGAACAAAAAGAGCAATTTAAATTTAAAGAATGGAGGAGAATAGAAGTAGAAGAGAAGAGAGTTTAGAATATTGTTAACACAATTGGGTGATTTTAAAGGTGGAAGAAGGGGGGTATTTATAGATAAAATTGGGGGAGTTGGGAAAATTTGAATTTGAAAAAATTTGAAATTTGAAAATTTGAATTTTGTTTATAGATAAAATTGGGGGGAGTTGGGAAAAATTTGAATTTTGAATTTGAAAAAATTTGAAATTTGAAAATTTGAATTTTGTTTATAGATAAAATTGGGGGGAGTTGGGAAAATTTGAAATTTGAAATTTGAAATTTTGAATTTTGAATTTGGGCGGAAAACCGCCGGTTCGAAGGAAACCGCGGTTCTCGGCCGAATCACGGTTGCGAAAAAACCGCCGAATCACGGCCGGGTTCGGCCATTCACGGCTCAACCTTCGAATCAGAATCGCCCGCGCAGAACAAAGATTTTGCCGATTCCGAACCGGACCGTCGAAACCGGGCCGGAACCGCCGATTCCGGTTAAAATGTGGCACCACTACTTTATATATGCATTACAATGAGAGTCCTTCCATACATAGGATTCCTAGATAAGGTAAGACATCTAATAGGATCATACTACCTCTAGAAGAATCTAGAACCTTCTATCTATGTATCTACAACCAATATTAGGTAAGACACATCACGGGAATAATAATTCTCGGAACAGGAAGGAAATTAGGAAAATACTCGTATAACACTGGTTTTCAATCTTTATATATCACAACAATCAAGAAAAAAGATAATCAGGTCAACAGTTATCGTATTTTATTATTTTTGTTTTAGATATATATGTTCTGGATATTCTTCCCTTATATGTGTCTTGCCAAATACTGGTTGTAGGAAGATACTGTAACACCCCAAAATGCGGCTATTACAGTGCTGTGGACCCCACACTGGGACCCACCAGGCGATACCAAAATACAGATTAAATAAGTATTATCTTGTGATACCGAACCACATTAGATAGTCACTACCCCGATTAGGAGTTTATTAATGGTATGGCCAACGGCCTTATGATACACAGGATCCGAAATACAAGTATAAACCATATGGAGATGGAATATACTGCAAATACTAGTACAAACAACAATAGTTCGAAGAAAACTGAAATTAACATTTCACGGTTTAAAACATAACCGGACAACAACAGACTTGGGGCCCCCGAACTAGTATCCCTCGAACCCTTCGCCGTCGCAATGCTCTTCCCGTGCCTTGCCTTTGCCTCGACCTAAAATACAACACATGTATTTCGCCCAAACCACAGGGTCAGATATACATGATAATAATTCTCAAGACATTATACGATTCACATATATTAGATCTCAAGGAAAACATCCCGACTATTGAACATACCCCTCGGGCATATGAACAATCAGTCATAAACCGTCGAACATATCCAATCATACATGGACTATGAACGATTAACAATATGGCTCAAGATGGACATCACAGTACGCCCGATCCGGAAATGTGTCCGTGTACATGTCCACCCCGTATACGGAATCCAGAATATACATGTGACAATGTACCTAATTAGCCTCCCGAACTACGTCTCGTGTGCACAGTCCAATACGGAAAACATCCACGTATGACTATATAAGTGCCCGGCTAAAAATCCTACAAAATAACCAATCGGCACGCAGATATGATTCCAGATATATCACAATACAACATGACAATGAATTCAACAAATCACGTATCCGATTAAGGATCAAGAAAACTCACCGAAGTGACAACAAGGACCAACGAGATCAACGATTCAAAGTGACGCACTTGGGAATGCAATCCCATGATGAAAAACAGAACAACGTCAAGGAAAATATCAAATTACGAGTGATGAGTCGATTCTTGATCGACTCATTCTATTTTATTTAGTCGTGTTTTTGTTAGCTTTTTAGTATTTTTGTTCTCTTTTATGCGTGGTATGTTGTGTTTTTAATTTATAGGTACCCAAGCGAAGATTGGGGTGAAATATGCGCTTTCATAGTCAATATTGGGGTTTATGACGATCAAGAGCTAAAACGGGACCTAAAACGATAAAAGATTGAAGCAATATCGGTCGTATTTTCTGAATTCCAGAATCATCACTCCGAATTGAGATGTGTTCTCCTTTGATATAAATTCCTCGTGAAATTAGCTTCGAAACGGTATATCATACGCTAAATTCCGGGGTGTATTGACACAAGACGAAGGATAAAGCCGAAGATAACCAAAAACCGGAATCAAAACAAGAAGAAACAGCCTGGGCCGCATCAGGCAACTCGACCGTGTCATAGGACACGGCCGGGTCTCGTTCCAGTCAGAATTTCAGTTTTCGGAAGAGTACAACACGGCCGTGTCATAGGACACGACCGAGTCACGATCCAGTCTAATCTGCATTTCTAGCGCAGTATGACACGGCCGGGTCCGGTGGACAGAGCACTTTGCAATTTCCATGACAGTACGACACGGCCATGTCCCAGGACACGGACCGTGTCACTTTTCGGTACAAGTCCATTTCTTTGACATTTTACACGATTTGGATGGATTTTTTTGGCACTTTTGGCTTTATAAAAAGGTATTGGAGACCCTTAGGAGGGATATTCAGATTTTGTGTGAGATATTGTGTGGAAAAACACAAGATTAGGGAGAGAAACACCAAAATAGGTAGAAAAGAGAGGTTTTTTATCATCTTCTTTGTATGCTTATCTTGAAGAAAAATATATTTGTGAGTGAATAAAATATCCTTGTATCATTTTGTTGTGAGTTCTTGAAGGAAGATCATCAAACCTTCATCGGGAATTCAATTTCGGCTTTTACAAGGGAAGTTTCTACCATGACTTGTTTTACAATTTCCATTATTATTGTTGAAATAATCATGAGTAGCTAATCATTTCATATGGGTTTTTAGATTGAGCCACACACATGTTATCGATTGTTAGTTCCTATTGTTTTTCCGGGTAAAGTTTGGGATTGTTCTTCCTTGTTTGTTCTTCGCATAAGAATTTTTTATTTAGATTATCAAACCTATTTCATAGTTGTTATTATTATAAAATCGAGGGTTTTTGTCGGTGTTCGCCATCAAATGACCCGATAGAAGTGATTGTGAATGTTCTAAACCTTTTTCCGCGATCTTTTAGCAAATTACCCCATCAAAGGTATTAGCTAGTCGATTGTTAGTAGAGATTCATCTCCATCAAAGGAGTATATCTTATTTTAGATAAGAACAATCGTGATTTTTTAGGATTACCGCCATCAAACGAATTTCTTTTAATCGTGAGCAATCGATAATTCCAAACCTTAATTCTATGTGTATCGGAACTAATAATTGATTACGTGTGTGTCGGTGATTCTAAACTCCCATATTATTCTCATAATTGTAATCTCTCAATTATCCAACCTTTAATTCGGTGTTATTAACGTTCCGTTTATTTTAATTTTTCGCGTTGTGATTGTTATCCACTCAAATCTTTGGTGTATTTTACTTTACTTTACGTTTATTTATTCGAATATTTGCCGAACATTATCAAACCTCAAACCATTTCCATCTCCTTGTGAGATCGACCTCGGAGTTACTTGCCGCTTCCTACAAAAACGATTGGTACACTTGCGAGTATTTAATTTGTTCATCAAGTTTTTGGCGCCGTTGCTGCGGAGTTGGCGTTTAATTTTTGATCTTGTTTTAATAATAGTTGAATTATTTTTCTTGATCATTTTTCCGTATTTATTATTTTCGATAAAATCTAAAAATAAATTCACTCTAATTTCTTTTGTTTATGCTTGGTAGGAGATCGTTGGGTAACCCGATTCTTCCACCCATAGATGAAGTTCAAAGGATTAGAGCACCAAAAGCGATAGCCACATCATCAATGGCAAACGATGAGGAGAATTCGAATCTTGAAGAGCGACTTTTGCTCCAAGAAGAAAACCCCCGTCAACCGAGGGTTGAGAATGTTGCACAAAATGGAGATGAAGAAAACATTCATCAACCGAGGTTTCCGAGATATGAGAATGTTGGGCGCAATCAAGGGATACCCGAAGCTCAATAAGGGAGATACTTCTATCCGAGACAACCACCTGTTGGAGTGCAATATGGAGCGAATTATTATCCCGGACCTCAATATGGGATGGAAGCAAACTACAATATGCCGCAACAACCTCTGTTTGAGCATCTAATGCGGGACTATGCAAAGCCCGTAGTAAACACCGCCATCTCGTGCATCCAATTAGCACCGGCAGCAAGGAACTACCATATAAGCGGATTTCACATCGAGCAATTGCCCTCATTTCACGGATTAGCACATGAAGATCCGTTGTCATTCATCCGAGACTTATATGTGGCGATTGAAAACTTTCCATTAAATGAGTTGAGTGAGGATCAATTAAGAAGGAAGTGCTTCCCTTATACACTCAAGGATGGGGTGAACAATGGTTGATGACTTTGGCACCGGGCTTACTAAGAATGTGGGATGAAGTTTACGACAAGTTCATTACCAAATACTTCTCTCATTCGAAGACCACACAATTGAGAACTCAAATCTCAACATTTGGACAACAAGAGAGAGAGGCATTTCACGAAGCATGGGACCGATTCAAGATGCTCCTAATTCAATGCCCACACCATCACTATCCGCTTCAACTACTTAACCAATTCTTCTATAATGGATTGACTCAATATTGCCAAGGAGCGGTGGATAATGCAGCCGGTGGTTTGTTTAGGGGGTTAACAGAGAGACAAGCGTATGATGTGTATGAAACGTTGCGAGCTAATTCACAACGAAAAAGTGTACGTGTTCGTAGGGGAGCTGTAAACCAAGTAAGCGAGAAGGACGAGATGCAATCTAAAATCGATGAGTTAACGAAGGAACTAAGATAAATAAAGACCTAAAATAAACCTTCTAGCTCACGAGTTTGAGAGATTTGCGGAGCACCCAGACATGATGCTAATTCTTGCCCACATACTTTTCCAGAAGAACAAACCTAACAAGTGAATTGGGCTATGGGACAAAGCACGGGAAGGCCCGAATGGGAGGAGAGGAGAAATAATTATGGCGGAAATGCAAGAAATGCACCTCTCCCGAACACTTATCATCCCGGGCTAAGAAACCATCCGAATTTCTCATGGAGAAACAAAAACCCGATGCCATACGACATAAGCGTCCAAGCTCAATACAACGGAGGAAACCGAGCCCAGCAAACAACACAAAATGAACCACCTCCACAACAAATCAACTCTCTTGAGGAAAGTATTGCGGCATTCATTAAGGAAAGCAATAAAAGGTTCGAATCTTTAGAAGCCTCGGTGAAAAAAATAGAAGTTCAAATTGGGCAACTTTCTACCGAGGCACGTAGGCAAGAAAGGGGTAAACTAGTGAGTCAACCCAAGCAAGCTCAAGCTATTACCACTCTCCTAAGTGGTAAAGTGATTAATAAAGAGGCTAATTCCGAAGCGAAAGAAAGGGGCGGTGAGAAATAAGAAGAGTCGGGAAATCAAGAAGAGAGAATAGACGAAGCAACTTCGACTTCCAAGCTTCACAAATCTGCTCAACCATATAAGCCACCGGTCCCTTTTCCGAGCCGACTTATAAAAGCAAAGCAAGATGAGCAATTTTCCAAAATCTACGACATGCTTTCAAAGGTTCATGTCAACTTACCTCTCTTGGATATTGTGAAAAACATTCCCTCTTACATGAAATTTTTCAAAGAGTTGACCTCCAACAAAAGACGATATTTTGGGAACGAGAAAGTGGTGCTCTACGAGGTAGAAGCAAGGAGTCAAAAGAAAGGCGATCCCGGAAGTTTTATGATCGACATCACTATGGGAGATAAGAAAGTTGCTCGTGGGATGCTTGATTTGGGAGCAAGTGTGAATCTCATGCCATACTCGACTTACTTGAGGCTTGGACTCGGAGGAATCAAACCAACAAGAATGACTCTTCAAATGGCGGATAGGTCGGTGAAATATCCCAAGGGAGTCATTAAAGACATATTAGTGCAAGTGGACAAGTTGGTGATTCCGGCCAATTTTGTTATCTTGGAGATGAGCGATTTCGCAACAAGCGAAAATAAAGGAACAATACTTCTAAGACGGCCATTCATGTGTACAACAAAAACAATCGTCGATGTTGATGAAGGAAAAATCACCATGACCGTCTTAGGGGAAACTGTGGAAATCTACGTATTCGGTTCATATCCTATCCCTTCTAATATTTATGCCTCTCATGATTGTAATTTTATTGATTGCATTGATTCTTTGGTTGATGATATATATTTGCATGACAATGTAGGGGACACATTGCATGATGCTCTAACCGTTGAGCAAAATATGCGGCTGAATAAGTTAGAAATTGAAGAATATATTGCATTGCTAGATAAATCCGAACCCATTGATGAAGTAGACGATCTTGAGATACCTTTGGAATTAAATTTTGAGGAATCCGTTGAAATCACCCCGCCCCAACTTGAATTGAAAGAACTTCCGGCACATCTTAAATATGTTTTCTTAGGCAAGAGTGACACTTACCATGTGATTGTCTCTTCCGAATTAACTTCTTTGTAAGAAAACAAATTAGCAGAAGTTCTAACCAAATTGAAGGAAGCAATTGGGTGGAGTATTTCTGATAACAAGGGGATAAGTCCTGTTAGGTGCATGCATAAAATAATTCTTGAGGATAATGTTAAACCTGTTAGGCAAGCTCAAAGGCGTTTGAATCCGAACATGCAGGATGTAGTGAAAAAGGAAGTTTTGAAATTGCTAGATGTCGGAGTCATTTACCCGATATCCGACACTAAGTGGGTTAGTCCTGTGCATGTAGTGCCTAAGAAATCTAGAATAATGGTGGTTCGTAATAATAAAAATGAATTAGTGCCCACTACAACAGTGACCGGTTGGAGAATGTGCATTGATTATTGGAAATTAAATGCCGTAATGAAAAAAGATCATTTTCCACTCCCTTTCATTGATCAAATGTTGGAACGTTTAGCTGGGCATGATTATTACTGTTTTCTAGATGGTCTTTCAGGTTTCTATCAGATTCCCATTGCTCCGGAGGATCAAGAGAAGACCAGTTTCACTTGCCCTTTTGGCACTTTTGCCTTTAGGAGGATGCCGTTTGGTCTTTGCAATGCTCCCGCTACTTTTCAAATGTGCATGCTTTCTATATTATCCGACTTGTTAGAAAAATCTATTGAGGTATTCATGGATGACTTTTATGTGTTTTGAACCACTTTTGATGATTATTTACATAATTTGACTATTGTGCTCGAACGATGTATTGAGTGTAATCTTACACTTAGTTGGGAAAAGAGTCATTTTATGGTAAAACAAAGTCTTGTTTTGAGTCATGTGGTTTCCAATAAGGGAATGGTGGTTGATAAGGCTTTAAATTACCTCCGCCTTCATGTGTAAAAGAGGTTCGAAGCTTTTTAGGGTATGCCGGGTTTTATAGGCGTTTCATTAAAGATTTTCAAAAATTATCCGCCATTTAAGTAACCTTTTGTGTAAGGATGCCAAATTTGATTTTACCGAGGAATGTTTGGTCGGTTTTAATGCTTTGAAAGAAAAGTTAACTTCCACGCCTATTGTTGTTGCTCCCGACTGGTCTTTACCATTTGAAATTATGTGCGACGCATCGGACTTTGCTATTGGTGCCATTTTGGGGTATAGAGTGAATAAATTTTTCCATGTAATTTATTATGCTAGCAAAACACTCGATGAAGCCCAGGAAAATTATACCACCACCAAAAAAGAATTTTTAGCCGTTGTGTTTTCTTTAGACAAGTTTCGATCCTATTTGGTTGGTTCGAAAGTAATTGTGCATACGGATCACGCCGCATTGAAATATTTGTTAAAAAAATCCGATGCCAAGCCAAGATTGATTCGGTGGGTTCTTTTGTTACATGAATTTGATTTGGAATTCAAGGATAAAAAGGGTTCGGAAAATGTAGTTACTGACCATTTATCTAGATTAACCGAGGGAGATAATTTTAAGCTCGATAGCTCTTTGCCGTTTGTTGAAACCTTTCCTGACGAACAATTGTTTGATGTGACTAAGACACCTTGGTATGCCGATATTGTTAATTATATTGTAGGTGGTGTTTTACAGCCCGACTTGACCTTTCAGGGGAAGAAGAGATTTATTTCCAAGTGCAGGCATTACTTTTGGGACGACCCTTACTTATTCAAGTTGGGGCCCGATCAAGTATTCCGATGTTGTATGCCAGAAGAAGAGTACGAGAGCATCTTATCATTTTATCATGACTTACACTGTGGGGGACATTTTAGCATGAAGAAAACGGCACACAAAGTTCTACAATCTGGATTCTATTGGCCGACATTATTTAAGGACGCTTATTCCTATTGCAAGAGTTGTGATCGTTGTCAACGAACGGGGAACATAAGCAAAAGAAATGAGATGCTGTTGACAAACAACCTTGTAGTGGAACTTTTCGATGTTTGGGGAGTGGATTTTATGGGTCATTTTCCACCTTCCTTTGGCTTTGAATATATTTTAGTTGCTGTGGATTACGTTTCTAAGTGGGTCCGACCCAGACTAACGATGCTAACGTGGTTTGCAATTTCTTCAAGGATGTGATTTTTTGCAGGTTTGGGACGCCGAGAGTTGTGATTAGCGATAGAGGGACACACTTTTGCAACAGACAACTTGTTGGGTTGCTCAAGAAGTATAGCGTGACGCATAAGGTCGCGACAGCTTACCATCCACAAACCTCAGGGCAAGTTGAAGTGAGTAATCGACAGATAAAGGCAATACTTGAGAAGACAGTGAAGCCGATAAGAAAAGATTGGGCATTGAAGTTGAACGACGCCTTATGGGCATATTGCACGGCTTACAAAACTCCAATTGGAATGAGCCCATATCGCCTACTTTTTGGGAAGGCATGCCACCTACCTATTGAGTTAGAACATAAGGCGTATTGGGCTATCAAAGCGCTAAATTTAGATCAAGAAAAGGCTGGGGAAGAACGACTTCTATATTTGAATGAGATGGAAGAGATGCGATACGAGGCATATGAAAATGCTAAGCTCTACAAGGAATGGACGAAACGGTATCACGACAAGCGTATCATTCGCAAATCTCTAGAACCTGGGATGGAAGTTCTACTACACAATTCTCGTCTTAAGCTCATGCCGGGAAAATTAGTGTCGCGATGGGGCGGACCTTTCAAAGTCGTGCAAGTATGAACACACGGAGCGGTAGAACTCCTTGATCCACGGAAGAATGAGCATTTTAAAGTGAACGGACATAGAGTGAAACCATACTTCGGGCGAAGTGAAGAAATCAATTTGTTTGAATGCATAGAGGTGCATGATGTCGAAAATTGAGTAAGACGGGAAGTCGAGGTAATGACTATAAAAAAGTGCTACTTGGGAGGCAACCCAACGGTTTAGTTAGATTTTCATCTTTTTGTTTTTCGAATTTATTTTTCTTATTCGTTTTTGCTTGGTTCGAGACTGACCAGTTCGACTTTAGGTGTTAAAAATGCAGGGAAACGAAAGCGTTATCAAAAACTCACAATCTGGGCAGGATGGACACGGGTCGTGTTACAGGACACGACCGAGTTGCAATACAGTGAAAGCTTCAATTTCTGGGCCTATCACAGGACACGTTCGGGTCTCAATACAGTGAATTTTACATTTCTGGAGGAGTAGGACACGGGCCATGTCACATGACACGGCCGGGTTGGTAAGACAGAACGGTTTTTTTTAATTTCTGAACAGGACGACACGGCCGTGTCCCAGGAAACGGGCCGTGTCTGTCGGGCCTATAAAAGGGACGCACGGTCGAGTCTTCATTCTTCATCTTCCCCAGCGAAAAATTTTTCCCTCTCCCGAGCCCTAGCGCCGATCTTCCAAATTTTTCTCTTCATTTTCGAAAGAATTTTGTGCAAAATCAAGGGGAGATACAAGAATCATTTACATAATCATCATTTTCCAACCAATTTCATACTCCAAGCAGTCAAATCGGATGAATCGGGGCTCGTTTTTAATTTTTTTTTTTCACTTCAATATCTCTGAAATCAAGGTATGTTTTTCATGTTTATGATGATTCTTCTTGATTATGAACATGCTATGATGATTAGAATCTCTAGTCTTTGATTATCTAGGGTTCGTGAATTAAATTGAAGGTGATAAATTGGGGATTTTTGATTGTTCTTGATTTTTGATGATTAAAATTGCTTGATTGTAATTCTTGTAGTTAAGGTATATTTTACATGGTGAAGATGATGAATTCTAGAGTAATCGGATGATAAATTTTACTTGGGGAGTTGTTTTTTGATAAATGGTTATATTGGGGGAAATTCATAGTTTGTTATAAGTTTGGGGGAGGAATGCGTTATTGGTCCTTGAACAAATAATAAATCGAATTTTTTTTTTTGCAGAAAATGGCTAGAGGACGTGGACGTGGAAATTCTCAACGGGGAAGGGGTAGGAACGCCGGAGAACTAGAGCAATCGGCACGAATGGCGATCTGAGGGGCTGTCGAAACCCCCGAATCTTACGGAATTGATCTCCCTGGAACACGAAATTCTAGGTGGGAGTTGCTAGGCCAGAAAAAGATGCTTCCTACGCGATGGCCTCATGATGAATGTATGACCGCAATGGGCATAAAAGATGACGTCATGAAGTTCTTAGAAAGAGTGAATTGGGCCTGGATGATGACACAACAATGGCCAACTTATAGGCGTGTCTCACGATGGAGTTTCTTAGTACTCTTACCGTCAGAAGAGATCCGGTGACTCGTGAACCAACCGAAATAATATTCCGGCTCAATAATAATGACGAGAGGCTAACCATCAACCAGTTGGAAGACATTTATCATGTGAGACACGACGGACATTACCAAATAAACCGGTTCGCATGTGAAACCTATTGGAGAGCTATGGTAGAATACCTGGGGAGCGAGGCATGGTATTACGTTGCAAAATCGGCTAAAGGATCGAATCTTCGCAATCCAATACTCTGATACCTACACAAGGTGATTGCAAGTACTATTTACGTCCGAAAGGAGACCGGGCATATTTCACTGTGAGAATTATACATCCTGACCCACATGCTCGATAACAAAATTCCAGCCACCGGGGCAATGATAGCCGAACATTTGAGGATGTTGCGATGAAGCCCAAAGGGGAGATATGGATAGGGGGTTTGATTACCCCTATCGCACTTCACTATGAGATTTCCTTAGCTCAGAGGACTCCCCTACCAGGAAACAAGCTTCTCTCTATCTCTATGATGAAAGTTATGAACATCCAGGATTACGAATCGCGCAAAGTCTTCCTCCAGACCGACAATGACCATTTCCTTCTCCCGAATACGCCTCTGATGACCATAAATAGTATTCGGGATATAGGAAATCTGCAGATGGCTACGGAAGTGCACCGACGTGCGCGGATGGCAGCTGGATTGGCTCCCCCGGGTCACAATCCTCTTGACTGAAATGTTCGACCTCGGCATATGGAAGAGGAAGACAGAGCCAAAAGGATGGAAGAGGAAGAGGCTTATGAAAGAGGCCCAGATGAAGAGGAAGAAGATGAGGACGATGAAGAAGAAGAATAAGAAAGCCCCAGAGATCGGCCCGAGACGTCAAGGCAAGCCGAAACTAGACATGCCCCCTCGCGTCCAACACTAAAGGAGGAGTTCGTAGCCTTTCGAGAGGAGTTCGTAGCCTTTCGAGAGGAGTTCGTATCCTTCCGAGAGGAGACTAGACCGGGGCGAGAGGAGGCTAGACAGGAGTGGAATGAGATGTTGTCTCTTTTGAGACAAATGCACGAGTGGCATGTCCAGCAAGACCACTTCCCTCCGCCCCACCAGTAAAATCGGTCGTAAGTATTTCTTGACCAATGAAATTCTTTTATCTAAATACTATACCCCCTTCGTGCATATATTCTTTAATTAAAGTTTTGGGGGGTTTTTGGTCAAGAAATACTTCGTTACTTTTGTTTTATTTATTTTTGGATATTATTCTGTTTCTTTGTTTATTTTTGCTTGTTTTTATCGGTAGACTTCTTTTTGGTGTGTTTTTATAAACATTTGGTGTGTTTTGAGCATCTTGCAATTTTGATAAAAACTTTGAGGTATGAACTCTTTTCTTGAATGCCTCGGGATTTATTTCGTTGTTTTGATATACAAATCGAGGATAATTTGAAGAGGAAAAATTGTTGATGATCAAAACGGGTGTGAAATTGAATAAGTACTTTAATATCTTGGAGGTATGAACAAATCTACTTGTGAGCTTTTGAGACTTCGTGCATTTTCAAATATGCAAGTTTCATTGTCGAGTGTTTCATTCATGATTTAAGACTCTAGAACTTGCCTTGGTATCTTGTTCAAAACTACTAGTGTGTGTGCAATTGAGTGAAAATGATTTTAGGCGCCTTTAATCTTAACCCTTCGATTTTGGCCAACCCGACATTTGATTATTCCTTAAATAAACCCAATTGAGCTCATTGTCTATTTCATTGTCAAATCACATATCGAACTTTCCATTGCTATAATCCTTTGACCCATACTTGAGCGATTAGAAATTATTTTTGATGAGGATACATATATTGTGGTGACATTGGGTGATATACATATTGTTGGGAGTGTTGAAATGGAGAAAATAATTACTCCGCTATTTTTGGGAACTTAGTAACCGGGTGTATTCATGTGACCCATGTTTACATTCGCATAAAAAAGTTACCTTAGATATGAGTATGCTTGGAAGCAGTTGTGTATGTTTTGATCCTAGTAACCGGGTGTATTCATGCGACCCATCGTTTACATTCGCGTAAAACAGATCCTAAAAACAACACAAGCCAAAAAAAATCGGAGCAATAAGGAGGGCTTAAGGCTGCGTTTCTCACTTTCAAAAGTGCTTGTTGCAAGTGTTACATAGTTAAGGGGTTGAAAGAAGCAAACTTCAAAAATTTTGAGCTTCTAAGCGATTATGGTGATTTAGTTCTAAATTGCTCAAGTCAAGTTACTTTAACCATATTTATCCCACCCCGACCCAAGCCTACATTAGAGCCAAGTAAAGTCCTTTTCTATTCACAATTTTGCATACAAAAAACAGTGGTAGAGATGTAGACGATTGGCAAGCCTATGGGGTTCCTTATTTCATTGAACGAGTTCCGAGCGTATATTTATCCCTATATCACTTTGAGAGTGAGTGAATACACTTGACCGGTGAGGTTTATATTCGCCAAGTATTGACTATGATGTTAAGGAAGCACCCCGGAGATTTGAAAACTTTGAAGAACTCAACTTATTTTACTTGAAGTGTATTGATGAAATTTTCGAAAAAGTCCTTTGAGGTATGTTGAGAGTGGAGTTCCCCTTGTGAGTGATTATTTTAAAGTGCATTGTTCGGGACAATCAGAGTTTAAGTTTGGGGGGATTTGATGAGTCGATTCTTGATCGACTAATTCTATTCTATTTAGTCGCGTATTTGTTTGCTTTTTAGTATTTTTGTTCTCTTTTATGCGTGGTATGTTGTGTTTTTAATTTATAGGTAGCCAAGCGAATATTTTGGTGAAATATGCACTTTCAGAGCCAGTATTGGAGTTTATGACGATCAAGAGCTAAAACGGGGCCTAAAACGATAAAAGATTGAAGCAATATCGGTCGTATTTTCTAAATTCCAGAATCCTCACTCCAAATTGAGATGTGTTCTCCTTTGATATAAATTTCTCGTGAAATTAGCTTCGAAACGGTATATCATACGCTAAATTCTGAGGTGTATTGACACAAGAACGAAGGATCAAACCGAAGAAAACCAAAAACCGGAATCAAAACAAGAAGAAACAGCCTGGGCCGCATCAGGCAACTCGACCGTGTCATAGGACACGGACGGGTCTCGTTCCAGTCAGAATTTGATTTCGGAAGAGTACAACACGGCCGTGTCATAGGACACGGCCGAGTCACGATCCAGTCTAATCTGCATTTCTAGCGCAGTATGACACGGCCGGGTCCGGTGGACAGAGCACTTTGCAATTTCCAGGACAGTACGACACGGCCGTGTCCCAGGACACGGACCGTGTCACTTTTCGGTACAAGTCCATTTCTTTGACATTTTACAAGATTTGGATGGATTTTTTTGGCACTTTTGGCTTTATAAAAAGGTATTGGAGACCCTTAGGAGGGATATTCAGATTTTGTGTGAGATATTGTGTGGAAAAACACAAGATTAGGGAGAGAAACACCAAAATAGGTAGAAAAGAGAGGTTTTTTATCATCTTCTTTTTATGCTTATCTTGAAGAAAAATATATTTGTGAGTGAATAAAATATCCTTATATCATTTTGTTGTGAGTTCTTGAAGGAAGATCATCAAACCTTCTTCGGGAATTCAATTTCAGCTTTTACAAGGGAAGTTTCTACCATGACTTGTTTTACAATTTCCATTATTATTGTTGAAATAAGCATGAGTAGCTAATCATTTCATATGGGTTTTTAGATTGAGCCACACACATGTTATCGATTGTTAGTTCCTATTGTTTTTCCGGGTAAAGTTTGGGATTGTTCCTCCTTGTTTGTTCTTCGCATAAAAACTTTTGATTTAGATCATCAAACCTATTTCATAGTTGTTATTATTATAAAATCGAGGGTTTTTGTCGGTGTTCGCCATCAAATGACCCGATAGAAGTGATTGTGAATGTTCTAAACCTTTTTCCGCGATGTTTTAGCAAATTACCCCATTAAAGGTATTAGCTAGTCGATTGTTAGTAGAGATTCGTCCCCATCAAAGAAGTATCTCTTATTTTAGATAAGAACAATCGTGATTTTTTAGGATTACCGCCATCAAACGGATTTCTTTTAATCGTGAGCAATCGATAATTCCAAACCTTAATTCTTTGTGTATCGGAACTAATAATTGATTACGTATGTGTCGGTGATTCTAAACTCCCATATTATTCTCATAATTGCAATCTCTCAATTATCCAACCTTTAATTCGGTGTTATTAACATTCCGTTTATTTTAATTTTTCGCGTTGTGATTGTTATCCACTCAAATCTTTGGTTTATTTTACTTTACTTTTGTTTATTCGACTATTTGCCGAAAATTATCAACCCTCAAACCGTTTCCAACTCCTTGTGAGATCGACCTCGGAGTTACTTGCCACTTCCTACAAAAGCGATTCGTACACTTGCGAGTATTTAATTTGTTCATCAACGAGTCACAAATTCATAAACATTTCATATACATGAAACGTATAAACATCACAAGAATCTAATCATCATTATAACCAAGCAAGATAACTTGCCTCAATACGGAGACCAGAATAATCCTCCCTTGTCGAAACGAACGAACGAACGGTCCTCGACTAATATCGGTTACTCGAACAATCAACCTTGAACGAAATACATTTCACTCAATAACACATCCATATAATTATCGACATTGAATTTAGTAAGACAACACCCTACATTCCATTTGAATAGTTTTACTATCTCAAAGTATCGAAGTCTTATAGCAAGAATTCTTTTACCTCAATTCATCCTTACAATCGGTTCACAAGACATTACCGAATATTCGCATGATTCTTTATAACTAAGAGTTTATCAAGAATATGTTAAACAATCACTTATGTTGTCAATATCATCTTACGTTGATTAAACTTTCCAAGAACATCAAAATATTGAAAGTAAAAATCTGCACAACTATGTTCATCACTACATCTCATCTAGATTGAATATAGTAAGCTATAATGAGGTTATATTAGTTATAGGATTACACTATATTCATGAAGATTATCAACACCATCCTTACAACACAATTACTAACCTGGAGGATCCACTAACATCATCTATGAATTCACCTAGCATAGGTTCAAGAATCACCACACTAACCTTCTAACATTCAACAAGATGTTCTTATACATTTTAAGACAACATTTCATCAATTAAACTTAACTATGAAAAGCTGGTGATTATCATTGACCACTGAACTTTCAGCAAGGGAATCGTCTTATTCCGCAACTGTTTAATCCTTCTCTCGAGTATCTGCATGGGACGCTCCTCGTACGAGTGATCCTCCGCTATCTCGACCTCATCGAACTGAAGTATATGACTCGGATCAGCAACATATTTCCTCAGCTATGAAACACGTTGTGGATCCTACTTAAAGCCGGCGGCAAAGCCAGTCGATAGGCCAGATCACCTACACGCTCCAAAATCTCAAATGGCCCAATGTACCTCGGGTTAAGCTTGCCTCTCTTCCCAAACCGAAAAACACCTCGAGTAGGAGACATCTTCATTAGCACATGGTCACCAACCTCAAACTCAAGCGGTCGTCGACGGTGGTCTGCGTAGAACTTATGTTGGATTTGAGCTGTTAACAAATGACTCCTAATCAGAGCGATCTTCTCACGGGCTGCTAACAACATATCGGGTTCTGTACCCAAAGATTCTGACAGTTCATCCCAACACAAAGGGGACCTACAATGACGGCCATATAATGCTTCATACTGATCCATCTGAATCGAAGCGTGCCAACTATTATTATAAGTGAATTCCACCAAAGGTAGATAGGTTTCCCAATCGTCCTTCCAATCAAGAGCACATGCCCTCAACATCTCCTCTAGGGTTTGGATAGTTCTCTTAGACTGACCATCGGTCTGTGGATGAAAAGCAGTACTGAAATTCAACTGCGTGCCCATCGCACGATGAATTGCCTTCCACAAGTGTGACAAGAATAGCCCGTCATGATCCGATACAATACTCTTGGGGTGCCATGTAACCTTACAATCTCTTTAATAAATAGCTGGGACAATCTCTCAGGACCCCGCGTGTCTTTAATCTCCAAAAAGTGGGCTCATTTGGTCAGACGGTCCACATTCACCCAAATCGTATTCATTCCTCGACGACTTGTCGGAAAGCTAGTGATAAAATCCATTGATATGTATGTTGTTGCCCGAAATATTTATCTGAAGATGAAATACTGCTGGAATGGATGGACAACAAACAAGGTTGTGGGAGCACTTCCGAGAGAAGATAAATAACACAAGATTTGCCGGGTTTGTTAGGCCCGGGCTTGAATGCTCTCGCGAGATGTTATTAATACAAATATTCGTGGATACAAGTATTAATGTGAGAATCTAAGTACAATGAGTGTAAAAATATCCTGTTAATCCAGCTCTTGAGCGAAGCTTTGGTGTTCTTGCTTCTCGGCCGATCGTCTTCTGTGTGAGAGAGGCTGAGAGAGAAGAATGAACCGAGAGATAGCTGTTGCCAAGAGTAGGAAAGCCAAGTCGTGTGCTGAAATCGCGTGGGTGCTGAAGAATTTCCATCCTTGGACAAGTGCAGGCTGCCTTCTATTTATAAAATGAGAAGCCTTGTTTCTGGCGGGCGATCGCCTTTCACCAATATAATAATGGGGCGATCGTCTTTAAGTCACATGGGTCATGCCTAAAGTCAGCATTCTTGGCGGCACCAGTATGCGGTCCAATGAGGAGCCAGCACGCGTCCGGAGTTGCTGTCACAGGCGGTCCCACGGACACCTTTCGGCGGGCCTGTCGGCTGGTGGAAAGATGCTGACAGGCTGTGGTCAACGATCCGCGAAATGCGGATCTTGTCTCGGAACTGCACGTGGGCTTTGTCCTGAGCTTCGGCCTTTGCCGACTGGATGATCATCGGCTTCGATCGGCATGAGGCGGTCGGCATCGGTCGGTCACCAAGGGTCGATCGGAAAGTCACCAGGGGTCGGCATCGGTCGGTCACCAAGGGTCGATCGGCAAGTGCCGAGAGACGGTCGTCTACTAGTCGGCCACCAGGAGTCGATCGCCAAGTACCGAGAGACGTTCGTCTTAGATGTCGATCGCTCGGCACCGGGACTTGTCCTGGGACCTTCGGTCGGCCGATCTATCCCGGCTGCTCGGCTATGGCTAGGTCGCCCGATCTCTGGGAACTTAGTATTCATGCGACCCATCGTTTACATTCGCGTGTAACCGGGTGTATTCATGCGACCCATCGTTTACATTCGCGTAAAACAGATCCTAAAAACAACACAAGCCAAAAAAAAAATCGGAGCAATAAGGAGGGCTTAAGGCTGCGTTTCTCACTTTCAAAAGTGCTTGTTGCAAGTGTTACATAGTTAAGGGGTTGAAAGAAGCAAACTTCAAAAATTTTGAGATTCTAAGCGATTATGGTGATATAGTTCTAAATTACTCAAGTCAAGTTACTTTAGCCATATTTATCCCACCCCGACTCAAGCCTACATTACAGCCAAGTAAAGTCCTTTTTTATTCACAATTTTGCATAGACAAAACAGTGGTAGAGATGTAGACGATTGGCAAGCCTATGGGGTTCCTTATTTCATTGAACGAGTTCCGAGCGTATATTTATCCCTATATCAATTTGAGAGTGAGTGAATACACTTGACCGGTGAGGTTTATATTCGCCAAGTATTGACTATGATGTTAAGGAAGCACCCCGGAGATTTGAAAACTTTGAAGAACTCAACTTATTTTACTTGAAGTGTATTGATGAAATTTTCGAAAAAGTCCTTTGAGGTATGTTGAGAGTGGAGTTCCCCTTGTGAGTGATTATTTTAAAGTGCATTGTTCGGGACAATCAGAGTTTAAGTTTGGGGGGATTTGATGAGTCGATTCTTGATCGACTAATTCTATTCTATTTAGTCGCGTATTTGTTTGCTTTTTAGTATTTTTGTTCTCTTTTATGCGTGGTATGTTGTGTTTTTAATTTATAGGTAGCCAAGCGAATATTTTGGTGAAATATGCACTTTCAGAGCCAGTATTGGAGTTTATGACGATCAAGAGCTAAAACGGGGCCTAAAACGATAAAAGATTGAAGCAATATCGGTCGTATTTTCTAAATTCCAGAATCCTCACTCCAAATTGAGATGTGTTCTCCTTTGATATAAATTTCTCGTGAAATTAGCTTCGAAACGGTATATCATACGCTAAATTCTGAGGTGTATTGACACAAGAACGAAGGATCAAACCGAAGAAAACCAAAAACCGGAATCAAAACAAGAAGAAACAGCCTGGGCCGCATCAGGCAACTCGACCGTGTCATAGGACACGGACGGGTCTCGTTCCAGTCAGAATTTCAGTTTCCGGAAGAGTACAACACGGCCGTGTCATAGGACACGGCCGAGTCACGATCCAGTCTAATCTGCATTTCTAGCGCAGTATGACACGGCCGGGTCTGGTGGACAGAGCACTTTGCAATTTCCAGGACAGTACGAAACGGCCGTGTCCCAGGACACGGACCGTGTCACTTTTCGGTACAAGTCCATTTCTTTGACATTTTACAAGATTTGGATGGATTTTTTTGGCACTTTTGGCTTTATAAAAAGGTATTGGAGACCCTTAGGAGGGATATTCAGATTTTGTGTGAGATATTGTGTGGAAAAACACAAGATTAGGGAGAGAAACACCAAAATAGGTAGAAAAGAGAGGCTTTTTATCATCTTCTTTGTATGCTTATCTTGAAGAAAAATATATTTGTGAGTGAATAAAATATCCTTATATCATTTTGTTGTGAGTTCTTGAAGGAAGATCATCAAACCTTCATCGGGAATTCAATTTCAGCTTTTACAAGGGAAGTTTCTACCATGACTTGTTTTACAATTTCCATTATTATTGTTGAAATAAGCATGAGTAGCTAATCATTTCATATGGGTTTTTAGATTGAGCCACACACATGTTATCGATTGTTAGTTCCTATTGTTTTTCCGGGTAAAGTTTGGGATTGTTCCTCCTTGTTTGTTCTTCGCATAAAAACTTTTGATTTAGATCATCAAACCTATTTCATAGTTGTTATTATTATAAAATAGAGGGTTTTTGTCGGTGTTCGCCATCAAATGACCCGATAGAAGTGATTGTGAATGTTCTAAACCTTTTTCCGCGATGTTTTAGCAAATTACCCCATTAAAGGTATTAGCTAGTCGATTGTTAGTAGAGATTCGTCCCCATCAAAGGAGTATCTCTTATTTTAGATAAGAACAATCGTGATTTTTTAGGATTACCGCCATCAAACGGATTTCTTTTAATCATGAGCAATCGATAATTCCAAACCTTAATTCTTTGTGTATCGGAACTAATAATTGATTACGTATGTGTCGGTGATTCTAAACTCCCATATTATTCTCATAACTGCAATCTCTCAATTATCCAACCTTTAATTCGGTGTTATTAACATTCCGTTTATTTTAATTTTTCGCGTTGTGATTGTTATCCACTCAAATCTTTGGTTTATTTTACTTTACTTTTGTTTATTCGACTATTTGCCGAAAATTATCAACCCTCAAACCGTTTCCAACTCCTTGTGAGATCGACCTCGGAGTTACTTGCCACTTCCTACAAAAGCGATTCGTACACTTGCGAGTATTTAATTTGTTCATCAACGAGTCACAAATTCATAAACATTTCATATACATGAAACGTATAAACATCACAAGAATCTAATCATCATTATAACCAAGCAAGATAACTTGCCTCAATACGGAGACCAGAATAATCCTCCCTTGTCGAAACGAACGAACGAACGGTCCTCGACTAATATCGGTTACTCGAACAATCAACCTTGAACGAAATACATTTCACTCAATAACACATCCATATAATTATCGACATTGAATTTAGTAAGACAACACCCTACATTCCATTTGAATAGTTTTACTATCTCAAAGTATCGAAGTCTTATAGCAAGAATTCTTTTTACCTCAATTCATCCTTACAATCGGTTCACAAGACATTACCGAATATTCGCATGATTCTTTATAACTAAGAGTTTATCAAGAATATGTTAAACAATCACTTATGTTGTCAATATCATCTTACGTTGATTAAACTTTCCAAGAACATCAAAATATTTAAAGTAAAAATCTGCACAACTATGTTCATCACTACATCTCATCTAGATTGAATATAGTAAGCTATAATGAGGTTATATTAGTTATAGGATTACACTATATTCATGAAGATTATCAACACCATCCTTACAACCCCCTTACTAACCTGGAGGATCCACTAACATCATCTATGAATTCACCTAGCATAGGTTCAAGAATCACCACACTAACCTTCTAACATTCAACAAGATGTTCTTATACATTTTAAGACAACATTTCATCAATTAAACTTAACTATGAAAAGCTGGTGATTATCATTGACCACTGAACTTTCAAAGAAGGGAATCGTCTTATTCCAATCGCTTAATCCTTCTCTCGAGTATCTGCATGGGACGCTCCTCGTACGAGTGATCCTCCGCTATCTCGACCTCATCGAACTGAAGTATATGACTCGGATCAGCAACATATTTCCTCAGCTATGAAACACGTTGTGGATCCTACTTAAAGCCGGCGGCAAAGCCAGTCGATAGGCCAGATCACCTACACGCTCCAAAATCTCAAATGGCCCAATGTACCTCGGGTTAAGCTTGCCTCTCTTCCCAAACCGAAAAACACCTCGAGTAGGAGACATCTTCATTAGCACATGGTCACCAACCTCAAACTCAAGCGGTCGTCGACGGTGGTCTGCGTAGAACTTATGTTGGATTTGAGTGTTAACAAATGACTCCTAATCGGAAGCGATCTTCTCACGGCCGCTAACAACATATCGGGTTCTGTACCCAAAGATTCGGCAGTTCATCCCAACACAAAGGGGACCTACAATGACGGCCATATAATGCTTCATACTGATCCATCTGAATCGAAGCGTGCCAACTATTATTATAAGTGAATTCCACCAAAGGTAGATAGGTTTCCCAATCGTCCTTCCAATCAAGAGCACATGCCCTCAACATGTCCTCTAGGGTTTGGATAGTTCTCTTAGACTGACCATCGGTCTGTGGATGAAAAGCCGTACTGAAATTCAACTGCGTGCCCATCGCACGATGAATTGCCTTCCAGAAGTGTGACATGAATCGCCCATCATGATCCGATACAATACTCTTGGGGTGCCATGTAACCTTACAATCTCTTTAATAAATAGCTGGGACAATCTCTCAGGACCCCGCGTGTCTTTAATCTCCAAAAAGTGGGCTCATTTGGTCAGACGGTCCACATTCACCCAAATCGTATTCATTCCTCGACGACTTGTCGGAAAGCTAGTGATAAAATCCATTGATATGTCTGTTGTTGCCCGAAATATTTATCTGAAGATGAAATACTGCTGGAATGGATGGACAACAAACAAGGTTGCGGGAGCACTTCCGAGAGAAGATAAATAACACAAGATTTGCCGGGTTTGTTAGGCCCGGGCTTGAATGCTCTCGCGAGATGTTATTAATACAAATATTCGTGGATACAAGTATTAATGTGAGAATCTAAGTACAATGAGTGTAAAAAGATCCTGTTAATCCAGCTCTTGAGCGAAGCTTTGGTGTTCTTGCTTCTCGGCCGATCGTCTTCTGTGTGAGAGAGGCTGAGAGAGAAGAATGAACCGAGAGATAGCTGTTGCCAAGAGTAGGAAAGCCAAGTCGTGTGCTGAAATCGCGTGGGTGCTGAAGAATTTCCATCCTTGGACAAGTGCAGGCTGCCTTCTATTTATAGGGGCTGAGAAGCCTTGTTTCCTGGCGGGCGATCGCCTTTCGACCAATATAATAATGGGGCGATCGTCTTTAAGTCACATGGGCTGTCTGCCTAAAGTCCAAGGCAGCTGCTGGCAGCCAGCTGTGCGGTCCAATGAGGAGCCAGCACGCGTCCGGAGTTGCTGTCACAGGCGGTCCCACGGACACCTTTCGGCGGGCCTGTCTACCGTGGAAAGATGCCGACAGTCAGGTCAACGATCCGCGAAATGCGGATCTTGTCTCGGAACTGCACGTGGGCTTTGTCCTGAGCTTCGGCCTTTGTCGACTGGATGATCATCGGCTTCGATCGGCATGAGGCGGTCGGCATCGGTCGGTCACCAAGGGTCGATCGGAAAGTCACCAGGGGTCGGCATCGGTCGGTCACCAAGGGTCGATCGGCAAGTGCCGAGAGACGGTCGTCTACTAGTCGGCCACCAGGAGTCGATCGCCAAGTACCGAGAGACGTTCGTCTTAGATGTCGATCGCTCGGCACCGGTACTTGTCCTGGGACCTTCGGTCGGCCGATCTATCCCGGCTGCTCGGCTATGGCTAGGTCGCCCGATCTCTGGGAACTTAGTATTCATGCGACCCATCGTTTACATTCGCGTGTAACCGGGTGTATTCATGCGACCCATCGTTTACATTTGCGTAAAACAGATCCTAAAAACAACACAAGCCAAAAAAAAATCGGAGCAATAAGGAGGGCTTAAGGCTGCGTTTCTCACTTTCAAAAGTGCTTGTTGCAAGTGTTACATAGTTAAGGGGTTGAAAGAAGCAAACTTCAAAAATTTTGAGCTTCTAAGCGATTATGGTGATATAGTTCTAAATTGCTCAAGTCAAGTTACTTTAGCCATATTTATCCGACCCCGACCCAAGCCTACATTACAGCCAAGTAAAGTCCTTTTTTATTCACAATTTTGCATACACAAAACAGTGGTAGAGATGTAGACGATTGGCAAGCCTATGGGGTTCCTTATTTCATTGAACGAGTTCCGAGCGTATATTTATCCCTATATCACTTTGAGAGTGAGTGAATACACTTGACCGGTGAGGTTTATATTCGCCAAGTATTGACTATGATGTTAAGGAAGCACCCCGGAGATTTGAAAACTTTGAAGAACTCAACTTATTTTACTTGAAGTGTATTGATGAAATTTTCGAAAAAGTCCTTTGAGGTATGTTGAGAGTGGAGTTCCCCTTGTGAGTGATTATTTTAAAGTGCATTGTTCGGGACAATCAGAGTTTAAGTTTGGGGGGATTTGATGAGTCGATTCTTGATCGACTCATTCTATTCTATTTAGTCGCGTATTTGTTTGCTTTTTAGTATTTTTGTTCTCTTTTATGCGTGGTATGTTGTGTTTTTAATTTATAGGTAGCCAAGCGAATATTTTGGTGAAATATGCACTTTCAGAGCCAGTATTGGAGTTTATGACGATCAAGAGCTAAAACGGGGCCTAAAACGATAAAAGATTGAAGCAATATCGGTCGTATTTTCTAAATTCCAGAATCCTCACTCCAAATTGAGATGTGTTCTCCTTTGATATAAATTTCTCGTGAAATTAGCTTCGAAACGGTATATCATACGCTAAATTCTGAGGTGTATTGACACAAGAACGAAGGATCAAACCGAAGAAAACCAAAAACCGGAATCAAAACAACAAGAAATGTACTGGGCGCATCAGTAACTCGACCGTGTCATAGGACACGACGGGTCTCGTTCGATCAGAATTTCAGTTTCCGGAAGAGTACAACACGGCCGTGTCATAGGACACGGCCGAGTCACGATCCAGTCTAATCTGCATTTCTAGCGCAGTATGACACGGCCGGGTCTGGTGGACAGAGCACTTTGCAATTTCCAGGACAGTACGAAACGGCCGTGTCCCAGGACACGGACCGTGTCACTTTTCGGTACAAGTCCATTTCTTTGACATTTTACAAGATTTGGATGGATTTTTTTGGCACTTTTGGCTTTATAAAAAGGTATTGGAGACCCTGAGGAGGGATATTGATTTTCAGGTGAGATATTGTGTGGAAAAACACAAGATTAGGGAGAGAAACACCAAAATAGGTAGAAAAGAGAGGTTTTTTATCATCTTCTTTTTATGCTTATCTTGAAGAAAAATATATTTGTGAGTGAATAAAATATCCTTATATCATTTTGTTGTGAGTTCTTGAAGGAAGATCATCAAACCTTCATCGGGAATTCAATTTCGGCTTTTACAAGGGAAGTTTCTACCATGACTTGTTTTACAATTTCCATTATTATTGTTGAAATAAGCATGAGTAGCTAATCATTTCATATGGGTTTTTAGATTGAGCCACACACATGTTATCGATTGTTAGTTCCTATTGTTTTTCCGGGTAAAGTTTGGGATTGTTCCTCCTTGTTTGTTCTTCGCATAAAAACTTTTGATTTAAATCATCAAACCTATTTCATAGTTGTTATTATTATAAAATCGAGGGTTTTTGTCGGTGTTCGCCATCAAATGACCCGATAGAAGTGATTGTGAATGTTCTAAACCTTTTTCCGCGATGTTTTAGCAAATTACCCCATTAAAGGTATTAGCTAGTCGATTGTTAGTAGAGATTCGTCCCCATCAAAGGAGTATCTCCTATTTTAGATAAGAACAATCGTGATTTTTTAGGATTACCGCCATCAAACGGATTTCTTTTAATCGTGAGCAATCGATAATTCCAAACCTTAATTCTTTGTGTATCGGAACTAATAATTGATTACGTATGTGTCGGTGATTCTAAACTCCCATATTATTCTCATAATTGCAATCTCTCAATTATCCAACCTTTAATTCGGTGTTATTAACATTCCGTTTATTTTAATTTTTCGCGTTGTGATTGTTATCCACTCAAATCTTTGGTTTATTTTACTTTACTTTTGTTTATTCGACTATTTGCCGAAAATTATCAACCCTCAAACCGTTTCCAACTCCTTGTGAGATCGACCCTGAGTTACTTGCCACTTCCTACAAAAGCGATTCGTACACTTGCGAGTATTTAATTTGTTCATCAACGAGTCACAAATTCATAAACATTTCATATACATGAAACGTATAAACATTACAAGAATCTAATCATCATTATAACCAAGCAAGATAACTTGCCTCAATACGGAGACCAGAATAATCCTCCCTTGTCGAAACGAACGAACGAACGGTCCTCGACTAATATCGGTTACTCGAACAATCAACCTTGAACGAAATACATTTCACTCAATAACACATCCATATAATTATCGACATTGAATTTAGTAAGACAACACCCTACATTCCATTTGAATAGTTTTACTATCTCAAAGTATCGAAGTCTTATAGCAAGAATTCTTTTTACCTCAATTCATCCTTACAATCGGTTCACAAGACATTACCGAATATTCGCATGATTCTTTATAACTAAGAGTTTATCAAGAATATGTTAAACAATCACTTATGTTGTCAATATCATCTTACGTTGATTAAACTTTCCAAGAACATCAAAATATTGAAAGTAAAAATCTGCACAACTATGTTCATCACTACATCTCATCTAGATTGAATATAGTAAGCTATAATGAGGTTATATTAGTTATAGGATTACACTATATTCATGAAGATTATCAACACCATCCTTACAACCCCCTTACTAACCTGGAGGATCCACTAACATCATCTATGAATTCACCTAGCATAGGTTCAAGAATCACCACACTAACCTTCTAACATTCAACAAGATGTTCTTATACATTTTAAGACAACATTTCATCAATTAAACTTAACTATGAAAAGCTGGTGATTATCATTGACCACTGAACTTTCAGCAAGGGAATCGTCTTATTCCGCAACTGTTTAGTCCTTCTCTCGAGTATCTGCATGGGACGCTCCTCGTACGAGTGATCCTCCGCTATCTCGATCTCATCGAACTGAAGTATATGACTCGGATCAGCAACATATTTCCTCAGCTATGAAACACGTTGTGGATCCTACTTAAAGCCGGCGGCAAAGCCAGTCGATAGGCCAGATCACCTACACGCTCCAAAATCTCAAATGGCCCAATGTACCTCGGGTTAAGCTTGCCTCTCTTCCCAAACCGAAAAACACCTCGAGTAGGAGACATCTTCATTAGCACATGGTCACCAACCTCAAACTCAAGCGGCCGTCGACGGTGGTCTGCGTAGAACTTATGTTGGATTTGAGCTGTTAACAAATGACTCCTAATCAGAGCGATCTTCTCACGGGCTGCTAACAACATATCGGGTTTTGTACCCAAAGATTCTGACAGTTCATCCCAACACAAAGGGGACCTACAATGACGGCCATATAATGCTTCATACTGATCCATCTGAATCGAAGCGTGCCAACTATTATTATAAGTGAATTCCACCAAAGGTAGATAGGTTTCCCAATCGTCCTTCCAATCAAGAGCACATGCCCTCAACATGTCCTCTAGGGTTTGGATAGTTCTCTTAGACTGACCATCGGTCTGTGGATGAAAAGCCGTACTGAAATTCAACTGCGTGCCCATCGCACGATGAACCGCCTTCCAGAAGTGTGACATGAATCGCCCATCATGATCCGATACAATACTCTTGGGGTGCCATGTAACCTTACAATCTCTTTAATAAATAGCTGGGACAATCTCTCAGGACCCCGCGTGTCTTTAATCTCCAAAAAGTGGGCTCATTTGGTCAGACGGTCCACATTCACCCAAATCGTATTCATTCCTCGACGACTTGTCGGAAAGCTAGTGATAAAATCCATTGATATGTCTGTTGTTGCCCGAAATATTTATCTGAAGATGAAATACTGCTGGAATGGATGGACAACAAACAAGGTTGCGGGAGCACTTCCGAGAGAAGATAAATAACACAAGATTTGCCAGGTTTGTTAGGCCCGGGCTTGAATGCTCTCGCGAGATGTTATTAATACAAATATTCGTGGATACAAGTATTAATGTGAGAATCTAAGTACAATGAGTGTAAAAGATCCCGTTAATCCGGCTCTTGAGCGAAGCTTTGGTGTTCTTGCTTCTCGGCCGATCGTCTTACGTGTGAGAGAGGCCGAGAGAGAAGAATGAACCGAGAGATAGCTGTTGCCAAGAGTAGGAAAGCCAAGTCGTGTGCTGAAATCGCGTGGGTCTTTGAAGAATTTCCATCCTTGGACAAGTGCAGTGCCTTCTATTTATAAAATGAGAAGCCTTGTTTCCTGGCGGGCGATCGCCTTTCGACCAATATAATAATGGGGCGATCGTCTTTAAGTCACATGGGCTGTCTGCCTAAAGTCCAAGGCAGCTGCTGGCAGCCAGCTGTGCGGTCCAATGAGGAGCCAGCACGCGTCCGGAGTTGCTGTCACAGGCGGTCCCACGGACACCTTTCGGCGGGCCTGTCGGCTGGTGGAAAGATGCTGACAGGCTGTGGTCAACGATCCGCGAAATGCGGATCTTGTCTCGGAACTGCACGTGGGCTTTGTCCTGAGCTTCGGCCTTTGCCGACTGGATGATCATCGGCTTCGATCGGCATGAGGCGGTCGGCATCGGTCGGTCACCAAGGGTCGATCGGAAAGTCACCAGGGGTCGGCATCGGTCGGTCACCAAGGGTCGATCGGCAAGTGCCGAGAGACGGTCGTCTACTAGTCGGCCACCAGGAGTCGATCGCCAAGTACCGAGAGACGTTCGTCTTAGATGTCGATCGCTCGGCACCGGGACTTGTCCTGGGACCTTCGGTCGGCCGATCTATCCCGGCTGCTCGGCTATGGCTAGGTCGCCCGATCTCTGGGAACTTAGTATTCATGCGACCCATCGTTTACATTCGCGTGTAACCGGGTGTATTCATGCGACCCATCGTTTACATTCGCGTAAAACAGATCCTAAAAACAACACAAGCCAAAAAAAAATCGGAGCAATAAGGAGGGCTTAAGGCTGCGTTTCTCACTTTCAAAAGTGCTTGTGGCAAGTGTTACATAGTTAAGGGGTTGAAAGAAGCAAACTTCAAAAATTTTGAGCTTCTAAGCGATTATGGTGATATAGTTCTAAATTGCTCAAGTCAAGTTACTTTAGCCATATTTATCCCACCCCGACCCAAGCCTACATTACAGCCAAGTAAAGTCCTTTTTTATTCACAATTTTGCATACACAAAACAGTGGTAGAGATGTAGACGATTGGCAAGCCTATGGGGTTACTTATTTCATTGAACGAGTTCCGAGCGTATATTTATCCCTATATCACTTTGAGAGTGAGTGAATACACTTGACCGGTGAGGTTTATATTCGCCAAGTATTGACTATGATGTTAAGGAAGCACCCCGGAGATTTGAAAACTTTGAAGAACTCAACTTATTTTACTTGAAGTGTATTGATGAAATTTTCGAAAAAGTCCTTTGAGGTATGTTGAGTGGAGTTCCCCTTGTGAGTGATTATTTTAAAGTGCATTGTTCGGGACAATCAGAGTTTAAGTTTGGGGGGATTTGATGAGTCGATTCTTGATCGACTAATTCTATTCTATTTAGTCGCGTATTTGTTTGATTTTTAGTATTTTTGTTCTCTTTTATGCGTGGTATGTTGTGTTTTTAATTTATAGGTAGCCAAGCGAATATTTTGGTGAAATATGCACTTTCAGAGCCAGTATTGGAGTTTATGACGATCAAGAGCTAAAACGGGGCCTAAAACGATAAAAGATTGAAGCAATATCGGTCGTATTTTCTAAATTCCAGAATCCTCACTCCAAATTGAGATGTGTTCTCCTTTGATATAAATTTCTCGTGAAATTAGCTTCGAAACGGTATATCATACGCTAAATTCTGAGGTGTATTGACACAAGAACGAAGGATCAAACCGAAGAAAACCAAAAACCGGAATCAAAACAAGAAGAAACAGCCTGGGCCGCATCAGGCAACTCGACCGTGTCATAGGACACGGACGGGTCTCGTTCCAGTCAGAATTTCAGTTTCCGGAAGAGTACAACACGGCCGTGTCATAGGACACGGCCGAGTCACGATCCGATTAATCGCATTTCTAGCGCAGATGACACTACGGTCTCAGTGGATGAGCACTTTGCAATTTCAGACAAGATTTAAACGGCCGTGTCCCAGGACACGGACCGTGTCACTTTTCGGTACAAGTCCATTTCTTTGACATTTTACAAGATTTGGATGGATTTTTTGGCACTTTTGGCTTTATAACAAGGTATTGGAGACCCTTAGGAGGGATATTCAGATTTTGTGTGAGATATTGTGTGGAAAAACACAAGATTAGGGAGAGAAACACCAAAATAGGTAGAAAAGAGAGGTTTTTTATCATCTTCTTTGTATGCTTATCTTGAAGAAAAATATATTTGTGAGTGAATAAAATATCCTTATATCATTTTGTTGTGAGTTCTTGAAGGAAGATCATCAAACCTTCATCGGGAATTCAATTTCGGCTTTTACAAGGGAAGTTTCTACCATGACTTGTTTTACAATTTCCATTATTATTGTTGAAATAAGCATGAGTAGCTAATCATTTCATATGGGTTTTTAGATTGAGCCACACACATGTTATCGATTGTTAGTTCCTATTGTTTTTCCGGGTAAAGTTTGGGATTGTTCCTCCTTGTTTGTTCTTCGCATAAAAACTTTTGATTTAGATCATCAAACCAATTTCATAGTTGTTATTATTATAAAATAGAGGGTTTTTGTCGGTGTTCGCCATCAAATGACCCGATAGAAGTGATTGTGAATGTTCTAAACCTTTTTCCGCGATGTTTTAGCAAATTACCCCATTAAAGGTATTAGCTAGTCGATTGTTAGTAGAGATTCGTCCCCATCAAAGGAGTATCTCTTATTTTAGATAAGAACAATCGTGATTTTTTAGGATTACCGCCATCAAACGGATTTCTTTTAATCGTGAGCAATCGATAATTCCAAACCTTAATTCTTTGTGTATCGGAACTAATAATTGATTACGTATGTGTCGGTGATTCTAAACTCCCATATTATTCTCATAATTGCAATCTCTCAATTATCCAACCTTTAATTCGGTGTTATTAACATTCCGTTTATTTTAATTTTTCGCGTTGTGATTGTTATCCACTCAAATCTTTGGTTTATTTTACTTTACTTTTGTTTATTCGACTATTTGCCGAAAATTATCAACCCTCAAACCGTTTCCAACTCCTTGTGAGATCGACCTCGGAGTTACTTGCCACTTCCTACAAAAGCGATTCGTACACTTGCGAGTATTTAATTTGTTCATCAACGAGTCACAAATTCATAAACATTTCATATACATGAAACGTATAAACATCACAAGAATCTAATCATCATTATAACCAAGCAAGATAACTTGCCTCAATACGGAGACCAGAATAATCCTCCCTTGTCGAAACGAACGAACGAACGGTCCTCGACTAATATCGGTTACTCGAACAATCAACCTTGAACGAAATACATTTCACTCAATAACACATCCATATAATTATCGACATTGAATTTAGTAAGACAACACCCTACATTCCATTTGAATAGTTTTAATATCTCAAAGTATCGAAGTCTTATAGCAAGAATTCTTTTTACCTCAATTCATCCTTACAATCGGTTCACAAGACATTACCGAATATTCGCATGATTCTTTATAACTAAGAGTTTATCAAGAATATGTTAAACAATCACTTATGTTGTCAATATCATCTTACGTTGATTAAACTTTCCAAGAACATCAAAATATTGAAAGTAAAAATCTGCACAACTATGTTCATCACTACATCTCATCTAGATTGAATATAGTAAGCTATAATGAGGTTATATTAGTTATAGGATTACACTATATTCATGAAGATTATCAACACCATCCTTACAACCCCCTTACTAACCTGGAGGATCCACTAACATCATCTATGAATTCACCTAGCATAGGTTCAAGAATCACCACACTAACCTTCTAACATTCAACAAGATGTTCTTATACATTTTAAGACAACATTTCATCAATTAAACTTAACTATGAAAAGTTGGTGATTATCATTGACCACTGAACTTTCAGCAAGGGAATCGTCTTATTCCGCAACTGTTTAATCCTTCTCTCGAGTATCTGCATGGGACGCTCCTTGTACGAGTGATCCTCCGCTATCTCGACCTCATCGAACTGAAGTATATGACTCGGATCAGCAACATATTTCCTCAGCTATGAAACACGTTGTGGATCCTACTTAAAGCCGGCGGCAAAGCCAGTCGATAGGCCAGATCACCTACACGCTCCAAAATCTCAAATGGCCCAATGTACCTCGGGTTAAGCTTGCCTCTCTTCCCAAACCGAAAAACACCTCGAGTAGGAGACATCTTCATTAGCACATGGTCACCAACCTCAAACTCAAGCGGTCGTCGACGGTGGTCTGCGTAGAACTTATGTTGGATTTGAGCTGTTAACAAATGACTCCTAATCAGAGCGATCTTCTCACGGGCTGCTAACAACATATCGGGTTCTGTACCCAAAGATTCTGACAGTTCATCCCAACACAAAGGGGACCTACAATGACGGCCATATAATGCTTCATACTGATCCATCTGAATCGAAGCGTGCCAACTATTATTATAAGTGAATTCCACCAAATGTAGATAGGTTTCCCAATCGTCCTTCCAATCAAGAGCACATGCCCTCAACATGTCCTCTAGGGTTTGGATAGTTCTCTTAGACTGACCATCGGTCTGTGGATGAAAAGCCGTACTGAAATTCAACTGCGTGCCCATCGCACGATGAACTGCCTTCCAGAAGTGTGACATGAATCGCCCGTCATGATCCGATACAATACTCTTGGGGTGCCATGTAACCTTACAATCTCTTTAATAAATAGCTGGGACAATCTCTCAGGACCCCGCGTGTCTTTAATCTCCAAAAAGTGGGCTCATTTGGTCAGACGGTCCACATTCACCCAAATCGTATTCATTCCTCGACGACTTGTCGGAAAGCTAGTGATAAAATGCATTGATATGTCTGTTGTTGCCCGAAATATTTATCTGAAGATGAAATACTACTGGAATGGATGGACAACAAACAAGGTTGCGGGAGCACTTCCGAGAGAAGATAAATAACACAAGATTTTCCGGGTTTGTTAGGCCCGGGCTTGAATGCTCTCGCGAGATGTTATTAATACAAATATTCGTGGATACAAGTATTAATGTGAGAATCTAAGTACAATGAGTGTAAAAAGATCCTGTTAATCTAGCTCTTGAGCGAAGCTTTGGTGTTCTTGCTTCTCGGCCGATCGTCTTCTGTGTGAGAGAGGCTGAGAGAGAAGAATGAACCGAGAGATAGCTGTTGCCAAGAGTAGGAAAGCCAAGTCGTGTGCTGAAATCGCGTGGGTGCTGAAGAATTTCCATCCTTGGAGAAGTGCAGGCTGCCTTCTATTTATAGGGGCTGAGAAGCCTTGTTTCCTGGCGGGCGATCGCCTTTCGACCAATATAATAATGGGGCGATCGTCTTTAAGTCACATGGGCTGTCTGCCTAAAGTCCAAGGCATTCTGTGGCAACACCAGGCGGTCCAATGAGGAGCCAAAGACGCGTCCGAGTTCTTGCCACAGCGGTCCCACGGACACCTTTCGGCGGCCTCGCTTACCGGTGGAAAGATGTCGACAGTTATGGTCAACGATCCGCGAAATGCGGATCTTGTCTCGGAACTGCACGTGGGCTCTGTCCTGAGCTTCGGCCTTTTCCGACTGGATGATCATCGGCTTCGATCGTCATGAGGCGGTCGGCATCGGTCGGTCACCAAGGGTCGATCGGAAAGTCACCAGGGGTCGGCATCGGTCGGTCACCAAGGGTCGATCGGCAAGTGCCGAGAGACGGTCGTCTACTAGTCGGCCACCAGGAGTCGATCGCCAAGTACCGAGAGACGGTCGTCTTAGATGTCGATCGCTCGGCACCGGGACTTGTCCTGGGACCTTCGGTCGGCCGATCTATCCCGGCTGCTCGGCTATGGCTAGGTCGTCCGATCTCTGGTCGGCAGTTCTGCCTTGGCTGCTCGGCTGCGGCACGGTCGCCCGGTGTCTGAGGTGATCGTCGGTCGAAGAGTATAATTCTTAACACAACAATTGCCCCCCAGCTTGCTCCGATGTTGAAGACATGGGGCGAGGTGGTTCTTGCTGGCGATCGTGTAAGATGAGGACGGGCAACCCGTTGAGCGGACTCTGGTTTTGGACTTGGGCGATCTGGTCGATTGGCTAGCTATCTTTCGGTCTTGTATCTGCAAAAAACAACATTGGCCGATCCCCCTCAGAAACTTGATGGTTTTGTCATTTGAGGAATCGTGCATAGTCGCGGAGTTCGATGGACCGACTCCATGACCGTGTCTTGTGCGCGAACGACATTTACTGTCTCGTGACTCATTTTATTGTGAGGGTCCTCTGTTAGGCTGCGCCTCACCTCGTATTTAAACGAAGGGCGTGCGGTCTTGGTCTAGAGGAGTCCTTGCGCGGGGCATCGTCGGATTAATCAACTCCACTTCCGCGGCTTATTAGCTCTGCTTCCACCTCGGCCCACCATGAAGATGGCGAACCTCGACGGTGTGCGTTGAGACGGGGGTAGTGACGCGTCGCATTGTCCGGGTTCACCATGTTAGATGATGAACCTTTGAGGGCGGGCGATCGTGTCCACTGATTAGTTTTGGAGGGCCCTCAGACTATGCCGGCCTCGTACTTAAACGAAGGGCGGGCGATCTTGGCCCAAAGGGACCTTGCATGGCCGAAGCAGCCGGTTCCATCGACTACCAGGACCATGGCTTTATGATGTGCGGTGGAGGCGATCTCGTGCTGTAGTCCACCATGTTAGATGATGAACTGTCGATGGCGAATGAGTCCTCCGGGCTTGGTGATGTAGCTTGATGATGGCGATCGGTCTGGAAGACTGGTGATCGTCGTCCGGCTGCCGATCGCATTATAAGTTGATATCGGCGATCGGGCTGACGGGCTGGAGATCGTCACTCGGGCGCCGATCGCGCTGCTCATAGGCTAAGAAGAAACCTTTGCCTGGCCAGAAAGTCTGCGGCCTTAGCTCGGAAGGTCGCGTAGGTCGTGGGTTGGTCCTTCGTAAGATGCCTAAACATAGGCGAAAGACCATGGAATCCTCCTAGGACCGAGTAGAGGGCAATCTCATCGCTTATGGGTTCACCGTTGAGGATGATCTCGTCTACCCGGTCGATATAGTCCGAGTCGGACTCATCTTCCCCTTGTTCGATTCGCATCATGCGATGGGGACCTTCTGGCCGAGCGACCCTGGTGGCGAAGTACGCTGTGAAGTCGGTCGCCAGTTGGTTAAAGGAGCCGATGGACCGAGGTGGCAATGAGGTGTACCACCTGTGGGCAAGGTCGTCCAGCGTCAGAGGGAACATTCGGCACCTGGTCGCATCAGATGCCCCACCAGTCATGTAGATGTTGAACTTGTTCAGGTGTGTTCCGGGGTCTGATCTCCCTTCGTACAAAGGTGTTTGCAGAGGGGCGATCTTATGCTGCACGGGGGAGAGCTCGATGTGGACCGCGAGCGGCTCGATCGGCTCGGCGATCTTCTTCTAGGCACCTGCCCCGGATTCCAGGAGCGCCTTCATATCGTCGAGCTGGCGTTGCATCGCGGCCATCGCCGTGGCTCGGTCGCCCGCAGATCGGCTTTGGGAGCGGGAGCCGAGGCAATCGTGTACCGATCTCCTGACTCCGCTGCTGCCGACCTCGGCTATTTAGCGAGGGGGATCCAGACGACTGGGCTGCCTTCTGGGAGTCGGATAGGCCGAGCTCCTGGTGACGGACTCAAACTCCGTCGTCTCGTGGCTGGGGCCGGACTGCCCCGGTCGCCAAGATGGGTCGCTGTCGAGGCGATCGAACACCGAGGTGCCCCGGCTGGCGAGCGCCTCTCCTTGCGAACGGGAGCCTCCTAGTGATCGCTCGATCAGCAACGCCTTGAACTTCCGTTTGGTCCTCCGACGGACGGCCGAGGGGGTGATAGCGGGAGGCGCATCGAGAGCACTCCGTCGCTCCTGTAGGACGGCCATGGCCTCCTCGATCTGTTCTGCGGTTCGGAACTGATCGAGTGAGAAACTTGGACCGCCCCCCAGGGGCGGAATCGAGCATCTCGGACCACGGCGGCTACCCTCCGCCATCGGCTGTGGCTCGGATTGAGATGGAACGAGGCATCTGGCGGGCTGGCCAGCGGCTTTCTTCAACGCGGAGGCGGAAGACATGATTCTGAAAGCTTTCTCTGAAGAACAATGAGTGTTTCTTCAGGTATATGCCCCGGAGAACAGTGAGTGTTCTTCGAGACGGTAGGAATAAAAATTTGAGGGTTAGATGGCCGCCCTTCCTCTAGTGCCAATTGTTGTTGCCCGAAATATTTATCCGAAGATGAAATACTGCTGGAATGGACGGACAACAAACAAGGTTGCGGGAGCACTTCCGAGAGAAGATAAATAACACAAGATTTGTCGGGTTTGTTAGGCCCGGGCTTGAATGCTCTCGCGAGATGTTATTAATACAAATATTCGTGGATACAAGTATTAATGTGAGAATCTAAGTACAATGAGTGTAAAAAGATCATGTTAATCCAGCTCTTGAGCGAAGCTTTGGTGTTCTTGTTTCTTGGCCGATCGTCTTCTGTGTGAGAGAGGCTGAGAGAGAAGAATGAACCGAGAGATAACTGTTGCCAAGAGAAGGAAAGCCAAGTCGTGTGCTGAAATCGCGTGGGTGCTGAAGAATTTCCATCCTTGGACAAGTGCCGGCTGCCTTCTATTTATAGGGACTGAGAAGCCTTGTTTCCTGGCGGGCGATCGCCTTTCGGCCAATATAATAATGGGGTGATCGTCTTTATGTCACATGGGTTGTCTGCCTAAAGTCCAAGGCAGCTGCTGGCAGCCAGCTGTGCGGTCCAATGAGGAGCCAGCACGCATCCGGAGTTGCTGTCACAGGCGGTCCCACGGACACCTTTCGGCGGGCCTGTCGGCTGGTGGAAAGATGCTGACAGGCTGTGGTCAACGATCTGCGAAATGTGGATCTTATCTCGGCACTGCACGTGGGCTCTGTCCTGAGCTTCGACCTTTGCCGACTGGATGATCATCGGCTTCGATCGGCATGAGGCGGTCAGCATCGGTCGGTCACCAAGGGTCGATCGGCAAGTCACCAGGGGTCGGCATCGGTCGGTCACCAAGGGTCGATCGGCAAGTGCCGAGAGACGGTCGTCTGCTAGTCGGCCACCAGGAGTCGATCGCCAAGTATCGAGAGACGGTCGTCTTAGATGTCGATCGCTCGGCATCGGGACTTGTCCTGGGACCTTCGGTCGGCCGATCTATCCCGGCTGCTCGGCTATGGCTAGGTCACCCGATCTCGGCCTCAGCTTCGCCTTTGCTGCTCGGCCGGCACGGCCGCCTTGGCCTCGAGGCGATCGCCGGTCGAAGAGTATAATTCTTGACACAACAATGTCCTCCTATTTCCACTCGGGAATCGGAAGCAGTTTCAGCATTCCTGCGGGTCGTTAGTGCTCAATCTTAACTTGCTGGCAGGTTAAACATCTCGAAACGAATTCGGCAACCTCACGTTTCATATTCCCCCACCAATAATATTGTTTCAAATCCTTATACATCTTACTAGACCCCGGGTGAATAGAGTACGGGGTAGCATGGGCTTCTCTCATGATAGAGTTCTTCAACTCATCGTCTGCGGGTACACAAACTCGATTCCTGAAGCGTATCAATCCGTCCTCGTGGATCACAAATCCAGGGGCTTTCCCTTGAGTTACTTCATCTCGAACTCGAGATAAGAATGGGTCTGAAACATGCTTCGATCTGATTATATCATCAAGAGACGAAGAAATCTCAAGTGTGCAAAGTTGTCCCTGAACACGCTATAACCAAACTTCAATCTCCGGCCTCATAAGATCTAACCGCAATTCTTTCTGAGCTGTCAAGCGGCTAAGCATCTGCTCCTGCACTATCTTACGACTCAAGGCGTCGGCAACCACATTTGCCTTGCCCGGATGATAAAGGATCTCGATGTCATAGTCTTTGGTTAATTCTAGCCCCCTTCTCTGTCTCATGTTCAACTCCTTCTGAGTAAAAATGTACTTCAGGCTCTTGTGGTCAGTAAAGATCTGACAGGTAACTCCATACAGATAGTGAGTCCAGATTTTCAAAGCAAACACCATGGCTGCTAGCTCCAAGTCATGGGTCTGATAATTAACTTCATAGGGTCGTAATTGTCTCGATGCATAGGCAATCACTTTCCCTTCCTGCATTAGCACACATCCAAGGCCCTATCTCGATGCGTCACTATACACCACGGATCCCTCCGTTCCTTTTGGTAGAACCAAAACATGTGCTGAAATTAATCAACTCTTGAGCTCATCAAAACTTTGCTGACATGACTCCGACCGTAAATACTTTTTATTCTTCCTCAGAAGGTTAGTCATCGGTTGCACAATTTTGGAAAATCCTTCCACGAACCGTCGGTAGTAACCTGCTAGGCCGAAAAAACTACGAACTTTCTTCACGTTCTTCGGAGGTAGCCAATCTCAAATGGCTTCTGTCTTCTGTGGGTCCACTCTCACTCCTTTGACTGATATCACATGCCCAAGAAAGGTAACCTCAGGCATCTAGAATTCACATTTAGAAAACTTCCCATAAAGCTGTTCCCGCCTCAACGCATCGAGAACTTGGTGGAGATGACGTTCATGCTCTTCGTGGTCACGAGAGTAAATCAGAATGTCATTAATAAAAACGACTACAAAGCGATCCATATAGTTAATAAAAACCCGATTCATCAACTCCATGAATACTGTCGGTGCATTAGTCAATCCAAATGGCATCACCACGAACTCATAATGCCCATAACGAGTATGGAAGGCTGTCTTTGAAATGTTAGACTCTCGAATCCTCAACTGAAGATAACCGGACCTCTAGTCGATCTTAGAAAACACATCATCTCCCTGAAGTTGATCCAATAAATCATTAATACGAGGCAAAGGATATTTGTTCTTGATGGTTACCCTGTTCAGCTCACGGTAATTAATACATAAACGCAGAGATACATCTTTCTTCCGTACAAATAACACTGGTGCTCCCCAAGGGGATGCACTAGGTCGAATATAGCCCTTATCAGTCAACTCCTCAAGCTGGTTCTTCAACTCCTGTATCTCATTCAGAGCCATACGATATGGTGCTTTTGAAAGCGGGGACGTACCTGGATCTAACTCAATAGTAAACTCAACCTCACGATGTGGAGGTAAGCCTGGAAACTCGCCTGGAAATACGTCTGGGTAGTCTCGGACTACCGGAACATCGGCCAATTCAACTGGTCGGTCTGCTGTCTTGGTCATGTAGCACCAATAACCAATACACCCTTGTTTAAGCAGTTTCACTGCTTACATAGTGCTGATGACTCTCCCGGAACGGCTGGATTATCACCTCAAAAAATACACTCGAAACCATCATCAGAAATGACGGTTACCATCCACTTGCGGACATGAAGTATGGCATCATGACGATCTATCCAATTGATAGCCAAGATTATATCATCCTTAGGTAAATCGACTATAATCAGATTTGACAACCACTCACGATCGTTCATACGAATCGGGCAGTCCTGGACTTCACGATTTCCAATAATTCTTCTACCATCAGGTAGACCAATCACATAAGGCTCACAATTGATAACATGGTCTAGAGGCAAACAACTTAAACAAGAAGTAGATATAAAGGAGTGTGAAGCACCGGTATCAAAAAGTACACACACCGGCTGAGAATGGATCTCGAGTATACCTGCAATCATGCTGGCCTCGGGATTGTCAGCTTTCTTCCTCTCGTAAATCCTGGGTTTCGCAGCTCTGGCAGCATGTGTACCACTTTGATTCCCACGACCCATTCCCCTGTTTGCCCCGGTAGTCTGATAAGAAGCAGACGGAGGCACACGGTCCTGGACAAAAGACTGAACTGGAGCATGAGACGTTGCTGGTTCACGTCCGGGTCCAGTCCTGTAAAAACGAGCATGATGCCCATTCTTCCCACAAGTATGGTGTGCGACGGATGGCTTCGGGCATTTGGAGCTAACGTGCCCCTAGTCTCCACAGTTAAAGCACACAACAGATGAGGGGATAGCTCGAGAGTGTGATCCGGCTGGCTTCGACGCCATGGGTGGTCGATCAGAAGGGTTTGGCAATGACTGGGGCTTCCTGAATGTCCCACGGTTACTCTCCGTCTGGTTCTGGTTCCTGGATCTTTTGTTGTTGGACTGTGGTTGCTTCTTGGATATCTCCATTGCGGTGAGTTCGTATTCCAGAGCTATCTCGATGAACTTCGGTAGGGTCGTACAGTGGTGATTCAACAATTGCATTCTCATTCGGGGTTTAAGCCTCTTGAGAAAATATTTGATCTTATCAGCCTCTGTTCGGACAATCGACGAGGCAAAAGGTAGAAGTGCCTGAAATTTCTCGGCAATAGATAGTACATCATCGTCTTCGGACGGCTCCGGGTTCAGCAGTTCTGACAGCTTGGCCTCACGGAGTGGTCCTGGGTAGTAACGGTCTAGCATGAGATTTTTAAATTCCTCCCAATTATATACACCATCAGCTGGCCTCACTGAAATCCACCAGGTGTGAGCACCCTTGCTAAGATAATAAGCTGCTATGGAAACGCGATTCTCTTCGGGACAGTCCACCATCTCGAACAATTTCTCAAAGTGTTTAATACAATGCACAATGTCAGTAGGCTCAGAGGAGCCTTCAAAGGTCGGAGGTCGCTGGCGAGAGATGTCGCTGATGATCCGACTCACGGGTCTGCCAAGCACAGGAGGTGGAGGATGAGGCCCCTGTTGCTGGCCCGTAGTGGCCCTCTGCATAGCTTCCATTAATTGACCCATCTGGGTCATCTGAGCCATCATGCCCTGCATCACAACGTAAGGATCGACACGCGCATCCTCACGCCCAGTGTGGTGCGATTGGTCCCTATAAGGCGAACCACTGCCTGCAGAACTATGCTCTACATTCGTGCGTCTATTGGCTCGTGGTATCGGGATTCGGCCCCTTCCGCGGCCTCGTCCCCCTCTGCCATGGCCTCTCAGATTTCTTTCCATACGGAAAGAATCAAACCATAATGATAATTATAAGTATAGTTCGTGATACCAATCAAAATTAATGCTAAGTTAATAGCAACAAGGAATTACATATTCAAGAAAACAGTTCGACACCATGAGAGTCACACAGAATATTACATCGACGTCGAGTCGAACAAATTCAATCATATAATCAATCTAGCATTTACCTCGAATTATCAATTAGATAAATCTTGCCACAGATCCTCAAAATAACAAGATCAACAAAGAGATCCATTCTGATATCAATATCATGTCAGTAATTAAATCATAGCTCGTAAAGTACATACCGTATTTGGCTCGTAGGGTCAGGCACTTGCACAGGTCACATGTGACACGAAGGTCTCTTGATACTAGTTCATTCCACAACGACTCTTAAAGAGAAAACGACGCTCTCCGATAACATCTTCTGTAACACTCTAAAAGGCGACTATTACAGTGCCATGGACCCCACACTGGGACCCACCAGGCGATACCAAAATACATATTAAATAAGTATTATCTTGTGATACCGAACCACATTAAATAGTCACTACTCCGATTAGGAGTTTATTAATGGTATGGCCAACGGCCTTATGATACACAGGATCCGAAATACAAGTATAAACCATATGGAGATGGAATATACTGCAAATAATAGTACAAACAACAATAGTTTGAATGAAACTGAAATTAACATTTCACGGTTTAAAACATAACCGGACAACAACAGACTTGGGGCCCCCGAACTAGTATCCCTCGAACCCTTCGCCGTCACAATGCTCTTCCCGTGCCTTGCCTTTGCCTCGACCTAAAATACAATACAAGTATTTCACCCAAACCACAGGGTCAGATATACATGATAATAATTCTCAAGACATTATATGATTCACATATATTAGATCTCAAGGAAAACATCCCGACTATTGAACATACCCCTCGGGCATATAAACAATCAGTCACAAACCGTCGAACATATCCAATCATACATGGACTATGAACGATTAACAATATGGATCAAGATGGACATCACAGTACGCCCGATCTGGAAATGTGTCCGTGTACATGTCCACCCCGTATACGGAATCCAGAATAAACATGTGACAATGTACCTAATTAGCATCACGAACTACGTCTCGTGTGCACAGTCCAATACGGAAAAAATCCACATATGACTATATAAGTGCCCGGCTAAAAATCCTACATAATAACCAATCGGCACGCAGATATGATTCCAGATATGTCACGATACAACATGACAACGAATTCAACAAATCACGTATCTGATCAAGGATCAAGAAAACTCACCGAAGTGACAACAAGGACCAACGAGATCAACGATTCAAAGTGACGCACTTGGTAATCCAATCCCATGATGAAAAACGGAACAACATCAAGGACAATATCAAATTACGAGTCACAAATTCATAAACATTTCATATACATGAAACATATAAACATCACAAGAATCTAATTATCATTATAACCAAGAAAGATAACCTGCCTCAATACGGAGACGAGAATAATCCTCCCTTGTCGAAATGAACGAACGGTCCTCGACGAATATCGGTTACTCGAACAATCAACATTGAACGAAATACATTTCACTCAATAACACATCCATATAATTATCGACATTGAATTTAGTAAGACGACACCCTACATTCCATTTGAATAGTTTTACCATCTCAAAGTATCGAAGTCTTATACCAAGAATTCTTTTTACCGCAACTCATCCTTACAATCGGTTCACAAGACATTACCGAATATTCGCATAATTCTTTATAACTAAGAATTTATCAAGAACATGCTAAACAATCACTTATATTGTCAATATCATCTTACGTTGATTAAACTTTCCAAGAACATCATAATGTTGAAAGTAAAAATCTGCCCAACTATGTTCATCACTACATCTCATCTAGAATGAATATAGTAAGCTATAATGAGGTTATATTAGTTATAGGATTACACCATATTCATGAAGATTATCAACACCATCCTTACAACCCCCTTACTAACCTGGAGGATCCACTAACATCATTTAAAAATTCACCTAGCTTAGGTTCAAGAATCACCACACTAACGTTCTCACATTCAACAAGATGTTCTTATACATTTGAAGACAACATTTCATCAATTAAACTTAACTATGACAAGCTGATGATTATCATTGTATTAATGATGTTAACAACTTAGCAGGAAGAGTCTGATTCGTATAAACATGAACATTATCAGCAAAATATCAAGAACACTTCCATTCCAAACCCTTATTTATCATATTCATCAAGAAGTGTAAAAAGTTTAATTATAACCATGTTTTACTTGATTAATTTAACTCTAGGTGAAGTATTCTATATTACTAACATCAACATACAAAAAATATAGAGGATAATCGTATACATACCTCCAGAAACGAAGAACAACCCTCAACACTACAAGAAACACACTTCAAGCTCAAGAACACCTTCTAAACTTCAAATCAATGAGCTCATCTCCAAGTTACAAGGCTCAAAAGCAAGTTGAAGAAGGTTAATATCGGTCTAGGGAGGCAGGAGAAGGGATATACGGAGAGAAAATCGGACTGGGTTGTGAAAAAAATGAAAAACAGGTTGTGTCTTTAAATAGACTGTACAGTTTTAACATACGCTAGCGAACAATTTTAGCGTACGTTAACACTGTTACGTACGCTTACCAGTTGATTTTACGTACATAATCGACTTACAGGGGCTACTGTCTTGACTCAAAGTCCATTAACGTACGCTAAATAAAAATGTATTATGTATGCTAAATAGGGTTGACTCTGATCGTCATGACAGCCCCAGACATCCTTCACGTGCATGGCAACGGATAATAGCCTCACGTGCGGAAGTCAACTGATTTCTGATTCCCTCTTAACGTACGCAACGGATAACGAATTACGTACGTTAAGGCACAAGCTTAACGTACGTTAATCAAAATGTGTAGCGTACGCTACACCATCAGAATAGGTCCAAAAATGCAACTCTCCAATTAATATTAAACCAACAAACATAAAGTGAATAACAACGATAACTAACTCAATTCCGTTACTTCTCGACATTAAAGTCATATATTAAATGCAACAATCCATGACATTCAAATTGTCCGAGTAATACAACGATAGATAAAAATTAGATATTACAGATACATAGATGGAAGGTTATACATTCTTCTAGAGATAGTATGATCCCATTAGGTCTCTTACCTTAACTAGGAATCCTATGTATGGAAGGACTGTCATTATGATGCCAATATAAAGGCCCCTCTATCAGTGTTATGAATAAAAGTGATTGATTAATGATTACTGCTTTCTTACATTCTCATGAAACACGTTATCAGCATGTATTTCCAAAAAAAATTTACAAACTTCTGACCCCCCTGCTCGCCATGCACCGCCGCAGCCTTGGCCCCTGCCGCATACTGCCACCACTGCCGAGCCCCGATCCCCACGGCCTGGACCCTACTACGATCCAACCGCGATCGACCCTGCTCGGTCCCAGACGCACACTGTCACCACAGTCGAGCCCAGATCCCACTGCCTGGGCCCAACTACGAGCTAGCCGCGATCGACACTGCCCGACCCCTGCCGCACACTGCCACCTAGTCCTGATCCCCAGTGCCCGGACCCCACCGAAAACTAGCCGCAACCAGTCTGCCCGTGCCGACCGAGTCCTGCGTTCGTCCCGATCCCACCCAGGCATGATCGACCCTGCTAGACTCCTGCCGTACACTGCCACCACATGCCGATCCAACCCAACTGCGATCCAACCAAGCTCCCGCCTTCGCTGCCCAATCGAGTAGCGATGGGCACTGCCTCCCACGTCCAACCCGTACAGGCCAGATCGTCGGCACCGAGACCTTCTCGGCCACTGACTCCTACGTCCAACCCGTGCAGGCCAGATCGTCCGCACCGAGGCCTGCTCGGCCCCTACCTCCCACGTCCGACCCATGTAGGCCAGATCCTCTGCAGCGAGACCTGCTCGGACCCTACCTCCCGCGTCCAACCCAATCAAGCCAAGATCGCCCGCGTCGACCTACGCCACTCGTCACCCTATCCGACCAGCTCCAGCCCAGTTGCCCACTACCGAAATCCGCGACCGAATCCAGCTCTGTCGGTCCGACCCAATTCAAAGTCTCAGTCCAAAGACCCAAACACCGATTTAATTTGTGATTTTCTAGAACCACCAAAATTGCACCCTCAATTCCACGTTGTCGCATCGAATACCAATCGATAATGGAGCACACCACCAATTGCTCCATATCACGTGCATAATTTTATAATCGAGGTAAATATGTAAACTTATCCTTATTTTAGTTCTCTCTTTTCGGGATTTTTTTCGGGGACATGGGTTATTGAGTTCTTTATCTCCCATGCTACTTTGCGGTGGATAAGACTATGAGAGAAGTCAGTATCTTTGCATGTCGAATAAAACTGTCTGACGGTCCTGTGGAGTCACGAAATTATTGAAAGTCGATACTTGTGGTTGTTGCATACACCACGTATCTGGGTGCGATTTGATATCGCCGTTTTTTGTCGAATTTACTAACAATAATCAAGGGAAGTATATTAAGTAACGGTTAAGTTACACATTTTTAAAGCATCGATTGTGATTGTTTACTTTGTCACTGAAATTCCAACAAGACTAACTTCCTCTTATTTATATCTTGTAGATGGCAGAAAACTCCAATATTCACCCGGAGTTCAAAATCCTTGACGACACTGGTAAGGAGTACCATAGGTGGGTCTCAGACATTCACTTGGTATTCGTTGATAAGAGATTTACTACCACCATCTTTCCCTCTAATGAGCCTGCCGCTAAAGAATCGAGCAAAGAAACCACGGCTAATGCACTGATTTACTTACATAGACATATACATCCGTTGTTGAAAAAGTGTTATATGAATTTGAAAACCCCAAAGAACTATGGTATACTCTCAAACAACGTTTTAATAATGTGCATGCTCAGCGCTTCCCCGAATTACAACTTCAATTGGAGCAAATCTGGTTCTTAGAATATGTGAATGTGGAGGCCTATAATCAAGCTGTCCTCGATCTTCGCGCTGATCTTGGTTTTTTGTGGTGTCAAGAAGTCCGATCAAGACTTGATCGAAAAGACTCTTAACATGGTTCCTGTGGGAGCAAGTGTGATTGCTCATCAGCTGCGTGTTGCTTATGAGGAAGGGAGAATTAAAAATTTTAGTGACCTTATCTCCCACCTCGCGAAAAAAGAAAGGGATCATGAGATCATTCTCAACAGCAGTGCGTGCCCAACTAGTACGAAGCCAATTCCGGAAGTGAATCAGGCTACCTACAGGAAGGCACCAAGACAAAATAAAAAAGGCAATGTTGCTCAGTTTTTGCAAGCACCACAGGTGCATGACTCGAGCAAGCGAGGGAAAAGACGAGCTCATTGTTCTAATGTGTGGAAGAGGCAAGGTGGCTTGACCGCTGGTCCTAGTGGAGCCCAAGTACGTGGACCACCTCCTGCTGCCGGGAATGGACCCACTCCAAAGGAAGGCCGGAATTGCTATACTCAAAGAAGCATACTTACCACAATTTCAAGACGCCAAAGAACATTCAAGTCTACTACAAGCAGTATAAACAATACTTGACTCAAGAGTCGAATTACTTGGAGGAAGATAATGAGAATATGGAGGTGAACCATGTTGAGATCCCTCCTCTCACCATTGCGAACAAATATCAGCATTTGGATATTGCTGACTTTGACTAGATCATTGTAGTTTGACTAGCTTTTACGCTTTGGTTTATGTTTTGTCTTGTTTCTAGTTTTTCGTTTGAGAACTACTTTGGGATTTTATATGAACATAATAAAGTTGGACATGATGAATAAAATTCTATTAATTGTTGCGATTGTGCAAAAACGAATTTTATTTTTCCCTCAAATAGTATGTTTGGTTTGGATTATTACAAAACAATTACTTAGTAAGAACTGCTTGGTTAATTTGATGCACTGGTAGATTTTATCAAAAACTTTTTATCGCGATTAGGCGCATCCTCCTTGGTATTTGTTTATGCTTCGAAAGTTCAAATGGAATCAGTGGTTTTTAAACAACCTTAACTGTACAAATATTCCTACTTTCTCTGCAAGTCTACCAAGTTGGAGTTACCGAAAGGATCATTAGTCGAGATATTAATCGAACACCCTGCTATGTTTTAACATGTTTAAACGCACTTATGACCATTATTGACATATTATTGCATCAACGTTAATGCCTTTGAAAAGGCTTCAACCTTGCTCTATCAATCAAAAATAGGTAAATGCCAAAATGGCAACTTGAAACGAGCACTACAATCTGAGTTTATTGATACACAAAGTGCATGCATTGTGGATTGAAATATACGGAAGCCTAGTTTTTAGAACAACCGATCGTTCATCCATAGACTTCTTAGCGAAGACGTTATTGATGTTTTAGTGAACAAATGTCAACCTGCACAGAAATTATTTTCAGTGACTGTGCTAACTTTGATCCTAAACAACTTGGTCGAATCTCCCCAAACTCGAACTTAGTGAGTTTTTGCTGGCTTTCAAAACCAGAATAATCAAGTTTCATGTCCTATTATACATGTCTCGTAGTGAAATTGAGTGCCTTGCTAATAGTCGAACAGCCCACACTGTTCTTCAAAATAGGCAATTATTCAAGGATATTGTGCCATACATATCCTCAGTGACAACAATGATTAGTTCCTCCAAAGTAATTCAAGGAAGGGGACCTGGTCAATTCTTGATACCTAATGGCATGCATATCAATGTCACAAATGTTCTCTATGCCCCAAGAGCAAACCGAATCTTGCTAAGTTTTAGGGACATCCGTGCCAACGGTTATCACCTTAATACACATTGTGAGAATGGGATAGAATTTTTTGTGTTACTCTAGCAGAATACGGAAGACACTGCGTTTTTGAGAAACTAATGAGTGTAAGTAGTGGTTTATACCAAACTATAATAACCGTTATTGAATCCTATACCTTGAGTCATGAACTTTGTGATCCTGAAGCATACCAACTATGGCATGACCGGACATGATGATTCACATTTTGAAAAACTCACACGTTCATTCGTTTTTCAAGCCAAAAAATGATTGGAAGCACCGCTCGATATCGGCATTAATGTGAGTGGGTCTGATATCATATCACCGTTATTGAAGATTGCACACCCTGATGAGGTTGACAGTACAACTTTTGCAAGTCACGAGGCTTCCGTGCACTACGCCATAAGTGCACATACGCAACGCCTGTTTACTGTTGCTGTAGGCACGAAAAGCGTTGCCAAAGATAAAAGGCAACACCATGCTCTGGTTGCTAATACGCCGTTGCCTATGACTTCTAACGCAACGGTTTTCTCTCTACTGCAACACTAGAAAAGTATTGCATTAGGCGAATATTGCAACACCACTTGCGCATAAAGGCAACATCACGTGGTGTTGCCTAAGACTTTAGGCCACATTAGCATTGGGTCCCAAAATGGTGCCACGTCAGCACTGGGACCCATAGAGGTGCCACGCCAGTAATGGGTCCCACCCTTGTGGCACGCCAGAGTGGGTCCCACCTGGTTCCACGTCAGCAGTGGGACCCACCCGGTGCCATGTTATCAGTGGGTCCCACCTTGTGACACGTCAGCGGTGGGACCCACCCATGGGGCCACGTCAATGGTGGGACCCACCGTGGTACCACATTCTTTTTTAGTGAAACATCATTCTTTTTTAATGCAACATCAGTAGTTTTTGTTCAGTGATACTATGTATACATAATGCAACATCAACTGAGGTCAAATGCATCGCTTCATATATGAATTTTGAATAACTATTTTGTTCATTCATAAATCCTGTCCAAAACGAAACCGACCAAGGCATCCAACAAATTACAAATTCTTGGCAACATGTACTAAAACCATGCACATACCCACCATACTTAACAAAATCGTGTCAACAGGTACTAAAACCAAGCACCTACCACCATTTATAAGTTCACAAGTACGCAAATTATAACTTTAAACGTGTGAAATTACCAAGTTTTAATACTAGTGAAAGCTACGTAATAAAATCATTGAGAACTGGTGCCGCCTTGAGTCATTGGAGTAGCATTGTGTTCTTGATCACTTGAAATTGTGGCATAAAATTGGACAATATCCAAATTGAGACTGGGGTTCGCTTCTCCTAGTTTTTTCAGCACCCATGTCATGTTCTCTTGCACTTTTCTGTTCACCTTAGCTTCTAAATCACCCTCAAGATCATGCCTTATCTTTGTCGTCAACTCATGTACATACTATTCTGTAGGAGCAAATGGAGTTGATGTGGAAACAGACTTTTTACCTTGCCTTCCCACTAGCCGGTTTCGTGCATGAGTCTTGCCATTAGAAGCGACTAAATTGCTTTAGCCTCATTTCCTTCATCCATTAGCTGCTGAATTTTGGTCTACAAGAAATGGCTATTTCAATATTTTAAATTAACCATTAATATAGATTGCATATATATGACAAAATGTACTTACAATTTTAAATTTCATTTCTTCAGTATTTGACTTGTACGTTCGTCCCTCTTGTCCCTTACGAGTGTCCGAATAGATTTTAGCGTCACATGGCGATGCCTGATTGGGTCAGTCTTTTTCTGTCATGCATTGGATATATATAGAATATGTCATAAAATCAAAATCACAAATGTCATGTTAACAAAGTTATGCATGGGATATATATATATATATATGAATGAACTTGTTTAAATAATTTCGATAAAAAACAACATAAAACAAATCAAAATACTAGTATTGTTTATAGATGTACACTGTAAAGAAAGAGAAGAAGTGCTTGAATTTTGTTAATATCTGGGCAGATGTTTCTACGATCTGATCATATAATCTAGATGCAACATATAATTTTCTGCATAATTTTATTTTGCAGATCATACTCGTTATAATCATTAAGGCCAATTTGGTTATATATCAACCAGATCTGCAGGATATGAAAAAACTAAACTTGCACAAACAAAAACACATACCATCTTTTCAATAACTAGGGATATAGGTTTACGATCCGACGTGTGTGTTTCAACTAATGCTTTACGACGCTCAGCATTTTCCACGGCGAGTTTCTGTAAAATAAAAACAAGATCATGATACTCCATTAATCTATTAAATATCCTCCAAAATGTTTCTAATTGAAGAAATAATTTTTTTGGCCATGATGCTGTAAACTGTTGGTACTATTTTCAAACAAAAAAGACTTTCTAATAGCCGATTACTTTATTTGAATTTGCTTTTTGTTGTAATTAATGTATGAATGACCTTTATGTATCCTAAATCCTAATTGTGTACCTATAAATAAAGGTCTTTGACCATCATAATAAGATACTCCATTCTTCTTCTCTTTTATTTTCTTTTTTTTCTCTCAAGTTCATAACACGTTATCAGCACGATCTCTCTCAGAAAGAATTTTTTTTTTGTTACTCATTAGCGCACGTACTCTATTTTCACAGAAAGGTAGAATTGCGTTCTGATTTTCTTTTATCTTCTTTGTGTTTTATTCTCGATCTGTATTCTTATGACTATGGCTACAGATCTGTATTCTTCTTCTTCTTCCAAAAAAAAGGTTCTGATTATATGTAGATTTAGACTTAATTATATAATTGTTATTTTAATGTAGATTATATGCATATTTCATATATTCTCTACTAATTATTCTGATTTCACTATCATCATACATAAATAATATATATGATGATCTAAGAAATCTATTATCAAATCGATAAATTGTTGTTTCCTGAAAAAACAAGATCTAACAATTCTTAATAGTCCAGAAGATTATTAAGTTAAAAGATTCTTGAACAAATACAATATTATTTCATCATATCCTAGTTGAATATGATGTGTTCCTGAAGAACACTACGAGATCTAAAAATTTTTGTGTAAATTCCGGGTGAAGAACACAAAATAATATTCCTGAAGAATATTATCTGGGCTCTTGAAGAAGCACTTTCTTTTTATTTATTTTATTTTGCACTATTTTGTTATCGCGTAATTTTATTTCTTAAAATTATTGCTCCAGAAGTAGCACAATTAATTGCAATACTATTGACAAATATACTTGTTTTAATATTATTTCTTGATCTTGAATATCATAATATTTAATATTTGGGTCCCGAAGATTCAAAAGTTAATAGTAACCTGCAGTTTCTAATGCTTTATATGCATTATTGATGCTCAAAAATGATCAAGACAAGCAATCATCGTGTAGTAAAATTGAAGAATCGATATTAATCGAGTTATTTTGGTGTTTTTATATAGATTTGCTGTAGTTCAGTAAATCGAGTGTATAGCTCTCATCCGAACTCCGAATGAGGTGTTCTTGGATTATTTGGAAAGCTAACAAAAGTTTCTACAACTTTCGTGTTTTGAGTTTTCTCATATTCGGATAGTAGCGATGCTTAAATCGAGAATCAAGTGGCTGCTACGAATTGAAGTTTGTGATCAATTGTTGTCCACTAAATTGATCATATCTCAGTCATTCGAAGTCTGATTTAAACGTTTTAAGATGATTCATAAATATGAAAGATAGATCTACGACTTTCATGTTTTGACTTTTCTTAGATTCTGAATTATTAAAATAATATTCTTACAAAATTTGTACTCCCGAAGTGGTACAAATAACATGTTATCCGCTCCTCAAGTAGCCGATGATATTTCTATTAACTATATTGACACTTATTGTTTCATTAGTAAAGCACATTAAGTTATATGTCAATTATACACGTCTAGATAAGTAATATGACACTCAAAGTTTCATATGCTTTACAAACATTACGTGAATAAATTTGAAACCCGAAGTTTCATCTGTTACAAGTATCTTGCGAATAAATTCTGAAACCTGAAGTTTCAATATTAGTATGACCATGTGACATGTCAAATATTTAAAGATCTTTATACAGAAACTTGTAGTTTCGCTTTCACATGATAAGAACCTAAAGTTCTACATAATATTCACCATTTAAATATGAACTTGCAGTTTCACATAGTTTAATTGAAGGACACGACGTTCTTCTTAATAATGATTTGAAACCAGAAGTTTCATATCAAAATTCTTGAACTTAAAGTTGAGAAGTATCGAATATTATATTATTGAAACTCGAAGTTTCATAACGAAACTACATTACAAATTAGAAGCATAACATTATGTTTCAACTATTAACTCGAAGTAGCAGGATTGATATATGGTTACGATTTATCATAATCATAAAGATTACACATCATTGCTCCCGAAGTAGCACGATTATCTTGAGCTTTTTCACATATTTATTCACGACAGTTCTACCTCATATTATCTAATTCATTTTGGATCTATGTGTAACACCCCCAATCCGCTCAGGGATATTACACGCCGTAGAACCCTTCCTCAAGGATCTACCAGGCTGGTAACAACATATAACAAATCAATCATGCCTTTAAAGCTAAAATGACTCAGTAGACCGATTTGGTCTTTCAACAAATACATACAACTCAAATACAACTCATGCCCACGCAGGGGTCAAAATACAACCACACCCGTACAATGGGAAAATATAGCAGCGGAAAAATAGAGTACAACTGAACCAACAAACAACGTACGGTTCCTCATGTGATTAGTATCGATCATCTTTCATCATCCTTCGTGCCGACCCTGTGTTATGCTCCAAAACCTAAATGCAAAAAACAGACATCCACCCCCCGAATACTCGGGGGATAGCAAAACTCCACTGTTTTGCTAGTGCAAGAACAAAGTGCAAATACGAGCCATACAATTCACATTCCACAAACGATAATAATTCGGAATCCTCAAAGATTCAAATACAACAGCATGAACACTTCCCGAGGCAAGAGTTTGAGTAAAGACTTCCCAAAATTTCAAGATCAAAATATCAAGGGAAACAATTTATAAAATGATTTGAAATACCATCGGGAGTTTCAATAGAAAACAATTTAGGATTATCAAATCCCACTTTTCAAAATCCAAAAGACAAAAGGGGTCACCGCCCCAAAGGTTTACTTTCCATAAAATAACCTTTACCAAACCGTTGGGATTTTAGCCCCAAATCCGTCAAATGACCTTTACAAAACCGTTGGGATTTTAGCCCCAAATATCATCAACTCACAGTACACAAGAACGACCACAAGGTTCGTCTCCCAACATCAAAATCCACAAATAAGGGATTTAAAACAAACAACAAAATACTCTAGTGCCATCTTAGCCAAGTAGGCCAAACGAACAACTTACCTCTTACACACTTAGTCAATGCATGCACTCATGAAAACCGTTCGAAAGCACTCATTTCCGGAAATGCCATAATCAAATCACATTTGCAAAATGCACCATAATTAACCATCGATCCACGTCTCTGTGGACCCCTATCGAGACCCCGTCGGATCTAACCCGTAGTGGTTAAAAACAAGCTCGTCGATCCACGTCTCTTGTGGACCCCTACTGAGACCCCGTCGGATCTAACCCGTAGTGATCATACACACACACACGATACTCATGCAATACTAATATGCTAAGAATGTAAGTTCATTAAGAATACTCACTAGAGATGGCCATTAACTCGACACCATTATCAAACTCTTCAAAACACAATAACAAGATTAAATACGGAATACACGATTCCATAACTTTAAGCAATAGCAGTATCATCATCAAATCCTTCAACGTTCAAAATAATCAAATCATAATCAATTCCCAAAACACACCATTCACAAAACACACACGCATTTTGAAAGAAAGCCTTTAACGAGGCCAAACCGAAATCTTTTGAAACTTCATTTCAAACAACCAAACAAACACACCAAGACGATCACCGATCATCATATCCATAAAATAAGAAAAGTATGGGCAAGGTACTTGCCTCGAAACCACAATCGCAACAAGACGATGGATGAAATACGGTCGAACGGCCCGGAACCCCCGAATATTATCATGAACGCGATAGCACCGCAATTACTACGTGAATAACACCACACGAATCGTCAATCACCAAACGGGATTCAACATCGGAATCCTTGAACTCCTATAAACCTCCGGAAGGAACAATAACACATGGTTACGACGAGAATCAAAGCCAAAACAACGGAAATCCCAACAAACTATCGAAGGGAAACTCATTGGGACATTTAATCGAACACTAAATGTTCAATAATTCCCAAGAACACTCGAATCGTCAATCGAGTTAAACAAACTCGGTATATGGATATACAACCCATAGAACACGATTAATAACATCATACTACACCAACCGATGTATCAAAATCGGACTAGAATCGAAATCAAGAACAAATTCCCTAAAAAGTCAACTTGAAGGAAAATCAAGAAATATACCTTGATTCGACGAAACACACGGATTAGATGTTGATATAATCAACAAGGATCTTCCAAAATGCCTTGGAAATGATTAGAATCGGCCAAGAACTCGATTTCCCGAGCCTCCCGTCGCCAGCCGCCGAAAAAGGAAGAAAAACGAGTAAAAGGTGAGAAAAAACGAAGTCTGGCCGAGCCGAGGCTATATATAGACGACAGGGTTACGGCCGTAACTCGGCCCTTACGGCCGTACTCGGCGAGCCTTATGGACGAATCGGCATTCGTCAAAAATCGACCAAAGAATCGGACACTTACGGCCGTAACTAGCGTACATTACGGCCAGAATCGCCTTTCGTCCGGAGCCGCTGCCCAGACGGCCGTACCGATCACGCTTACGGCCGTAACTGCACACATTACGGCCAGAACCGGCACCTTACGGCCAGAACTCGGCAAAGCAGCCAGCCCGCCGTGGCCGTGACTCGGCCGTGGCCACTCCGACGGCCCGGACGACCCCGAAACCCGAACCTGAGTAAAAATTGAAGATACGGTTACGAAGTACTCACAAAGACGAATCCAAGCGCTAAGAAAACACACGATTTCGACCACCCGAAGTGTCGGAATTCGACAACGGAAGTAATTACCCAAAACTTTGGGAAATTACGAAAATGGCCCAAACGTCTGAAAATCACGATACGTGATCGAATAACCAAACCCAAGTTCATAACACGTCTAACAAAGTTAAACGAACTTACGGGAAACTCGAAACAGCAGTTTTGAACGAGATTCGCAAGAATCGAACTCAAATCCGGAAAAGTCGCTAAAAAGCTCGGAACTCAACAAAACGATACCGAAACGAACTCGGATGACAAAAAGTGCAGAATTAATCATTCTCGGAATGACGAAACGGTCATGAACGAGTCGTCAAAACGGACTTCCGCCAAAAAAAGAAAATTACCGAAATTCGAAATTGCGGATATTACATTCTACCCTCCTTAAAAGAAGTTTCGTCCCGAAACTTAAAACAAGTAGGGGAAGCAATATACCCGTCAGGAAAACTCGACGAGATACACAAAAACCGAAAACTCGCGCCCGACGGCGAAACGCTGCAAGCAACGCAAAGAGACATATGGCATGAAAATACGCTCCACGGCGACTAACACAACGCCACCGATAGAGACATAACAAAATCAACAAGTGATAAGCGTCATCAAATGTATAATACAATCAAGTCAATTATCCGAACAATCACAAAATACAATAAACGAAAATCAATACGATTGACCAACCCAACGGTTCATCAATCACAACGCGAGCCAAACCCTGAACAAATACGGAATTCCACCGCCCAAGGGTTGGAAGATTGAAACGAGACTAATTTCCCGAAGGAGTCTGAACGCTCAACAATCACGAAACGAGAACAAAAACCAAACAAGCAAACGATCGAGACAACAAAGATCGAACAATCATGTCCGAAACACGAAGGATAATAAAATTCAAACAACAACTCCCAGGATGATCTGGTGAGAACTACAAGACATGCATTCCCATAAGATCCACAGGAAAGGGAATAGCGATTGAAAAGTCACAACGACAAACGAGTTATTCCGAAACAATACCACACTCGTTCGATCAACAAAAGCAAGGGGCAGGACAAGCTCAGAAATGTCAACGAACATAATGAGTCGACAGAGTCGAAAACACAAGAGTTCCAAATCCGATCCACTTCGAATAAAAGAACTAATAGAACCAAATGATGTCGCTCCCGAACTAGGTTCACAAGAATCGAACCGAACCCAAAAAGTCACAGCAATAACCAGATCGACCCACAACAAGATCACAACTCGATCGGACGATGAAACCGAAATACAGAACAAGTTCATAAAGTATCAACGAACATGGGCGAATCGATAGACTGGAGAAAGAGAAATTACAGGAGTCAAAATAGTACGGGTATTACCTCCGACCTCGTCCACGAAATTCACAAAAACGGGAGCAAGGTAACAAGACATTAAACAACCGACACATAACGGAACCATCACCGATGCACACGGTCATACCAAACCAAGCTCTAACAGCTTGCACATGCACAACAACGCAAAAATCACCACGAGGTGACAACATTCAACACCAACATCCCGCCTCTCACAGGGGGCTAACACAACAAATGTGTGGAAAATGACTCAACGCTCACACCGCCAATTCGATCATACTCGGGAGCAAACATCAAAATGACAACGCGAACATCACACATACATACCCAGCCCTCAAACGGGAATGGATAGGTTTTAAAAACGAAAACCTCATTTTGAAAATAATTTAGAAGAACACCGATTGATCTTGAGTATCACCTTTCAAAAAGTACAAACGTGAAACATTGTTATCGAGACTTTAGAGAACCATTTCGCATTTGATAAAAAAAATGAGGACACTTCCTCTTAGTGAAAACTTTCAGAATATTCGACCCTCGGGTCTAAATAAAAGTGTTTCTAAAACATTGAAAATATCTCAAAGCATTTTGGTCCTCGAAGTAGAAAATTTTTGAAATATATTGTGGCACCTTGGATGTACCACAAGAAAATAACTCATTTGAAAAGTATGTCTCGAAATTTATTTTTCTAAGATACTCAAGGTTTTCAAAAATCCAATAGGCCAGAATGCCCAAAACTCACACATATCGACGTTCACTAAAACAACTCCTAGTACACGCTTCAAAATGTTTAAAATCAAGACAATACATGTCTTTAAACGGAAATAAACGATAAAATACCACAGTTGAAGACCGCCTAAGATTCAGAACAAAACCACTGACCCCATTCAAGGCCTCTGAGGACCCTCCCGCACTGGCTAGTGAACAATTCGAACGCGTATAAGCACAAAGCTTCCACAAGAGAACTTGTAAAACGAGCAAATCGATTCGAAAATCATCAGTAACGGGCAAAAACAACAATAAAAATACATCACAAGCGACGACACTCCTCGTATAAATCAAATATGAGAGTCGACTAAATACATATCGTGAAATCAAAATCCACATAAGAATTCCACCACTTAACAAATAATTAAAAAAAAATAGCTCGTGTCACACGAGGCACAACACAAAGAAGGGAGACTTACTTCCACAGGTCGCACGAAGATGATGATCGCCCCACGATACTAATCACGACTAACAAACTCAGACGACGCATCGCGACACGACTCAGTCAGATAAAATCCGACGAAACAAGACTCAAACAACACGACTTGACCCGACAGCCTAGGTTTCCTCAACCTAAGCTCTGATACCATTTATGTAACACCCCCAATCCGCTCAGGGATATTACACGCCGTAGAACCCTTCCTCAAGGATCTACCAGGCTGGTAACAACATATAACAAATCAATCATGCCTTTAAGGCTAAAATAACTCAGTACACCGATTTGGTCTTTCAACAAATACATACAACTCAAATACAACTCATGCCCACGCAGGGGTCAAAATACAACCACACCCGTACAATGGGAAAATATAGCAGCGGAAAAATAGAGTACAACTTAACCAACAAACAAAGTACGGTTCCTCATGTGATTAGTATCGATCATCTTTCATCATCCTTCGTGCCGACCCTGTGTTATGCTCCAAAACCTGAATGCAAAAACAGACATCCACCCCCCGAATACTCGGGGTTAGCAAAACTCCACTGTTTTGCTAGTGCAAGAACAAAGTGCAAATACGAGCCATACAATTCACATTCCACGAACGATAATAATTCGGAATCCTCAAAGATTCAAATACAACAGCATGAACACTTTCCGAGGCAAGAGTTTGAGTAAAGACTTCCCAAAATTTCAAGATCAAAATATCAAGGGGAACAATTTATAAAATGATTTGAAATACCATCGGGAGTTTCAATAGAAAACAATTTAGGATTATCAAATCCCACTTTTCAAAATCCAAAAGACAAAAGGGGTCACCGCCCCAAAGGTTCACTTTCCATAAAATAACCTTTACCAAACTGTTGGGATTTTAGCCCCAAATTCGTCAAATGACCTTTACAAAACCGTTGGGATTTTAGCCCCAAATATCATCAACTCACAGTACACAAGAACGACCACAAGGTTCGTCTCCCAACATCAAAATACACAAATAAGGGATTTAAAACAAACAACAAAATACTCTAGTGCCATCCTAGCCAAGTAGGCCAAACGAACAACTTACCTCTTACACACTTAGTCAATGCATGCACTCATGAAAACCGTTCGAAAGCACTCATTTCCGGAAATGCCATAATCAAATCACATTTGCAAAATGCACCACAATTAACCGTCGATCCACGTCTCTGTGGACCCCTACCGAGACCCCGTCGGATCTAACCCGTAGTGGTTAAAAGCAAGCTCGTCGATCCACGTCTCTTGTGGACCCCTACTGAGACCCCGTCGGATCTAACCCATAGTGAGCATACACACACACACACGATACTCATGCAATACTAATATGCTAAGAATGTAAGTTCATTAAGAATACTCACTAGAGATGGCCATTAACTCGACACCATTATCAAACTCTTCAAAACACAATAACAAGATTAAATACGGAATACACGATTCCATAACTTTAAACAATAGGAGTATCATCATCAAATCCTTCAACGTTCAAAATAATCAAATCATAATCAATTCCCAAAACACACCATTCACAAAACACACACGCATTTTGAAATAAAGCCTTTAACGAGGCCAAACCGAAATCTTTTCAAACTTCATTTCAAACAACCAAACAAACACACCAAGACGATCACCGATCATCATATCCATAAAATAAGAAAAGTATGGGCAAGGTACTTGCCTCGAAACCACAATCGCAACAAGACGATGGATGAAATACGTTCGAACGGCCCCGAACCCCCGAACATTATCAAGAACGCGATAGCACCGCAATTACTACGTGAATAACACCACACGAATCGTCAATCACCAAACGGGATTCAACATCGGAATCCTCGAACACCTATAAACCTCCGGAAGGAACAATAACACATGGTTACGACGAGAATCAAGGCCAAAACAACGGAAATCCCAACAAACTATCGAAGGGAAACTCATTGGGACATTTAATCGAACACTAAATGTTCAATAATTCCCAAGAACACTCGAATCGTCAATCGAGTTAAACAAACTCGGTATATGGATATACAACCCATAGAACACGATTAATAACATCATACTACACCAACCGATGTATCAAAATCGGACTAGAATCGAAATCAAGAACAAATTCCCCAAAAAGTCAACTTGAAGGAAAATCAAGAAATATACCTTGATTCGACGAAACATACGGATTAGATGTTGATATAATCAACAAGGATCTTCCAAAATGCCTTGGAAATGATTAGAATCGGCCAAGAACTCGATTTCTCGAGCCTCCCGTCGCCAGCCGCCGAAAAAGGAAGAAAAACGAGTAAAAAGTGAGAAAAAACGAAGTCTGGCCGAGCCCAGGCTATATATAGCCGGCAGGGTTACGGCCGTAATCGGCGGTGCCTTCGGCCGTAACTCGCCTCTACGGCCGTACTCGGCAGCCTTACGGCCGTGAATCGCATTCGTCAAAAATCACCCAAAGAATCGGACACTTACGGCCAGAATCGCAGACATTACGGCCAGAATCCGCCTTCGTCCGGAGCGCCAGCCAGACGCCGCGTACCGATCACGCTTACAGCCAGAACTTCGCACACATTACGGCCAGAATCGCACCTTACGGCCAGAACTCGGCAAAGCAGCCTCGCCCGGCCGTGACTCATTGGCCACTCCGACGGCCCGGACGACCCCGAAACCCGAACCTGAGTAAAAATCGAAGATACGGTTACAAAGTACTCACAAAGACGAATCCAAGCGCTAAGAGAACACACGATTTCGACCACCCGAAGTGTCGGAATTCGACAACGGAAGTAATTACCCAAAACTTTGGGAAATTACGAAAATGGCCCAAAACGTCCGAAAATCACGATAGGTGATCGAATAACCAAACCGAAGTTCATAACACGTCTAACAAAGTTAAACAAACTTACGGAAAACTCGAAACAGCAGTTTCGAACGAGATTCGCAAGAATCGAACTCAAGTGCGGAAAAGTCGCTAAAAAGCTCGGAACTCAACAAAACGATACCGAAACGAACTCGGGTGACAAAAAGTGCAGAATTAATCATTCTCGGAATGACGAAACGGTCATGAGCGAGTCGTCAAAACGGACTTCCGCCTAAAAAAAGAAAATTACCGAAATTCGAAATTGCGGATATTACACTATGGTTCTACCCTCTCCATTCTTTTGGTGGATCGACTTCCTAGAGGTATGAAGGTATATATTTAAATTTGATATTGTATTAACATTATTATCGATCGAAAGTTAAGAAAATAGAAAGAATTTTTCAAAAATAACTTCTGATGATATTTTGATTGAATAATTGTGGATTAGACAAACTGTACAATTTAAAATATGATATGAATATTTTGGTTCAGTGCTGGAACAATTATCTATGAATGACTTAAAATATGATAGATTCAATTGATTCATTTTCTTATGATTCTACTATTAAAGTATGCTGTGTCATAATTCTAGAAAAAAAAATCAGTCGATATAAAAACTATTGTTAATAATATATACATTTCATAAACTGCAAATCATGATATTAAAATGGAAGTATTTTGTTACTTGTGCAGAAATTGTGATTTGCTCAATTGCATCGACATGTTTTGATTATTATAAATTTTTTATAATGCATGTATTTCTGTTGCTATATGATTTAATTATGCAATGGATTATATTGCACTAATTTTGTAGTTTCTAGAAGAAACATAAATTACAATATTCTTAATAATCTTGAAGATTATTAATAAATAAATAGTTGATATTCTTAATGAACACATCAATATCTTATCATAGTAAAAACAATGTGTTTATGATGAACACATTAAATAAGTTATTTAATATTATTAAATATTGGGGTTGCAATTTTTTCAACTTTACTTTGAGTATTTGTACTCCTTCTCGTTATTGAATTATTTTTACAGTTATCATTACATTGATTTAAATTGTTGCTCCTGAAGTAACACAATAAATATTCTTGATGAATATTACAAATTCTCGAAGAATAATTTATATTGTAGGTGATATATGTTTATCCCTCTAACTAGTTTCTTGAAGAAACACAAATTTGCAATCTCAATAATCTTGAAGATAATTAAAAATAAATAGTTGAAGTTCCTGAAGAACAACACAACGATATCTCATCATAATTTTATAATAAGTTTATGATGATCACGTCAAATAAAGTTAGTATTCCTGAAGAATATTAAAATATTGAGATTGCATTTTTCTATGCTTTATTTCGAGCATCGTTATCTTCTATTCTCATTATTTAATTATTTTAATCATTATCCTTATATTATTTTAATGTTTTAGGTGATATGTTTATCTCCAATGAAAAAAAAGTAATATGTCATATTAACATTGATTTGATCAATCTTATTTGTGGAATGATATTGAAATTGATTTGCAATATCTTATTAAAACAATCCCTGAAGTATTGGTAGAATTCAAATGATAATATTCTTATTATTATCTCTCGAAGAGCTTCATTAATCCTTCGACGAGTATCAAACTAGTTACATATTGATTCTACAATGAGTATCAAATAATTACATAATGTATTTTGCATCCAATGACCATGTTGCGATGAATTTATAATTCAAGGATCCAAATTATTACCAAGGCATGAATATTTGGATCAATATGTAATTAGTGCGTGATTAAAATACCTCGGGAAGAGGATTTCTCATATGATAATTTCACGTATCTATATGGGCTACATGAAAAATACATGTATACTTTGTCAAAATACATATTTAGAGCCTAAAATTGGGGTCAATTGATCATTTGATACACTGGTTTTATAATCTAACTCAATATTCCCGACATTACGGGGAGATATGAAATATAAATAAGAGAAAGTCGGAAAATTCTCGTTGGGTTGGATATTTAAATTTACGCACTATGAAATCGAAGTTCAACAAGTTATGATTGCCAAAGGAGTGATGAAATCTCATATACCAGTTGTATATGTACCATAAAGAATTAAAGTCGAATGTGAACGAAATATATTTGTTGATACTCCTCGATGCCAGAAGCGTGAGAGACATATTCTTTATTAGTATTAAAGATAAAATCCGCGGAATACAAATTGATTAAACTAATAACATCACTTCAAAAACCTCCTGAAGAGGATCATCTCGAAGACGAGAATCCCAATACCTTAATTTGCACGTGCACTAAATAATTATAATATTGGGATTATGGGACGACCAAATCAAATGTTATGGGATGGATATTTGATTTTGTTGAAGTTGTCATGAACTTTGTGAATATGGGAGAATTGTTTATAAGAATGATACTTGTCGACAACACTGTGTGTCTCAACAATTGCTAATGGAGTGCCTGAAGCACTAAATAAAATATAAATAATTGAGACAGAGGTGGTGAATGATAAGCGAGATTAGCATATCAAGGGTTTAAGTGCATACCCAAAACATATTCTCCCGTTGGCACTACATCTCGTCATTTAATATACATATGACAATTATTATGAATATAGATATTCAATTAGTGACGTCATCACCACATTTTTCTATGGGTCATTGGACGCGAATATCGACATGAAAGTCCGTGACGGACTTGAGGTTCGTAAAGTAATAGGAACATGAAATTCGCAACATGTACTATTTTGAGTTATAAATATTTATACATTTTGAAATAGTCTGGTGGATCAACCGGCTAAGTGAATTCCTCCTGAAGAGGATATATGTGAATTATTTGAACTCATGTCTAAAGACGAGTTCAAAATGAAAAACTTAGATAAAACTAAGTATTAGTATTGTCTCGACTTGTAGATCGAGCATATATGATGGAAAATTTTTATCCATTTAGCTACCTAAAGGTTGTCTTACCACTTGAAGTGGATACTGACTCATATAGATCTCAAGAAAATAACAAAGATATAAGAGGACCAGAAGTTCCGTACTTGTATGCTATTGAAGCATTACATTATCAGGCCTGATATACAATTTGAAATTAACATGCTAGCAAAATTTAATATTTCTCGAGGAAGGAGAATGTGGAATGGTGTTAACCATATTGGTCTATTACATGAAAGAGATCGAGATTCGATATTGGTGGCTATTAGGGTATTATGATCTCATATTTGTTCTCATACTGCCTATTTATTATGATGAGAAATATTCTCCATTTATGTGTTGCATATAATGTTTGGGCAAGTAAGATGAAATTTATTCCACATGAGCTTCAGAAGAGCAATAATGATAATCTAGCAGATTTATTCACTAAATTTCTCTATGTCTGAAAATTATATCCATGGTATTGGAGTGCAAGATTGTTATATTGAGGGGAGAAGTGATAACTTTTAAATTAGTTTGAAGATTATGTCGACTCTTAAGGTCAAAAGGTCCTCAAGACACTCCCCATGAAACCCTAATTTATGAATGACCCCTTAAACCCTAATTGTGTACCTATAAATAAAGGTCTTTGACCATCATAATAAGACACTCCATTCTTCTTCTCTTTTATTTTCCTTTTTTTCTCACAAGTTCATAACACTTTTCAATTTTAAGAGCCTTTTATTCTCATCTTGATAGCAACCTTGTAGTTAGTGGGAAAGCACATATTTGCATAAACTAATATTTAAGTAATTACGGTTGTTTGGTTTTGCTTGATAATAAAATTAACCTGATCCATAAATAAAGAGTAGCCTTGATCACTCGCCACCAGTTTATCTTTATAATAACTGTTAAAGCACTACCTGAACTGATTCATCCCCCAGTACTTCAATAGCATTTTAAAATCCTCTGGAATCCGATCGGTTCTGGGTTCCATCCTTTCCTCATCAGTTTTATATCTACAATAATACTTTTGCTTCATACGAGACTTGTGCAACTTCCAAGCAGAATTCATTGTATTATACACCCATTTCTGTCCATCATCAGGAATAACCAGCCCTATAACATATGAAACATAAAAAAAAAAAATTAAAATTATTAATTCAATGCATAAATTTGGAAAGTGATTTAATATATGGTTTATGTAAGAATTCACCGGAGTATCCCCCAATTTCTGCTTCAGTTGGTCTGGTACAACGTGCCAATTGATGTAAGTGACACATTATCCCTTGCTAATGTCCCCAAAAAATTACATAACTCCGTAATATCTCCTTCATTTTCTGAAATTGCTTGACCCTTTTCATTCAAGGAGATGACTTTTTTTTTCTTCAGGGTTCCTTCCATGAACCCTACTCATTCTTGTAGGTCATCTAGGTTTTCTAGGAGCTGTTACTTTATATACCATGTACACAAAAAGTAAAGCAGAAATTAATATACTGCGTTACTAAGCACACAATTCAACTGACCAAATAATGAGGCATACACGTTACCTTCTTCAACTTGCACATCTACAGCCTCTTCCAAGTTCAATTCACCAACATTTTGATCTTTCGTTCGAGCTGCTTCATATTTCTTTTGACGTTCTCGTAATGCTAGGTAAGCAGCAACCGTACCAGCACCAACAGCTGCTTTATCATTGCTTGGCTGTCTAAACATTTTGCTACATGTTGGTTTTATACGTGGTGGACGATATGAACTACAACTTGCTTCTCAGTCACAGTGCTAGCTTCCCTCACCTCCTTATCAATTCCAGGGCTAGCTTCCCTCACCTCCTTATCAATTCCAGGGCCTGCATTGGCTCGTGAACGGGTTCTCAGTCCAAGTAGAACTTTCTTTATTTTAACAATTTCGATTCTCTACAATTTGTTAGACATTCAGACTTTATTAATTCCACACTCTTAATCGGATTACAGATTCTGGACTAAACATTTAATCAAAAGATGTACCTCCAACGAATCATCACTTTGATCATCGCCCTCATTTTCTGGAATATACTGTGAGTCACATTCCTCAGGTTTTCTGTCTTTCCCTTTACTATTCTGGGCTGCATCATTTTTGAGACCAGAAAGTAATGAGGGCAACCAAAGTCTTCTATAAACATCATCATTTTCTGTCAGATTAAGAGATTCTCCCTTTTTCATACTCTGTCTGCGGTGGTGGTGGTGGTGGAGGCAACTATAAGAAATCAGTAGAAAAACAATAATTAGAACAATTAACTAATATGATCTAAACTGTTGCACATAGTGAATTATATTCTTTACAGGTATATAAAAAGTGTTGGAAATATAAGATAAAATGGAGGAAATGGGCTATTTTGAGCAGCCCATTTGAGAGGAAATTTTGAGTGGTCTCGACTACGAGTTGAAGTTGGGACTTAGTTGGAATACGTAGTACTCCGTACGAGGTTTCCAAAACATGTAAGAACACTCAAAATGATTGAGGTATGAATGAGATATAATGTTTCAAAGTGAACCCTTTAAAAATGAATTTGGGATGCTATCCCACATTGGAAAAAGAAGGGAGAAATTGTGAGTATATAAGGAGATGTGGACAAAGGCATGTTCAGAATGAGACATGTGTCGATGTGTGACTAGGCACCCCTCGCGCACACACACACACGTGCGCCGCCGCCGTCCGTCCGGCTCGGGTCGGGTCGGGTCGGTCGGTCGAAGGGCGATTTGGGCGAAATGTCTCGAAATTATCTTTTTACTGCAATTTCGATCGGTTTAGAGTTCCTCCTTGATACCAATTTCGAAGGAACCTTATTTCGGGTACCTTGTTGATGAAGCATGGCTTTAGAACAGTTTTCGAGTCCGATAAAGTTATTTTGTCGAAAAATGGTGTGTTTATAGGCAAGGGATATGAATGTGATGGGCTAGTTAAGCTCAATGTAATGACTATCAAAAATAATAAAATGAAGAATTCTTCTCCTTACTTGCTTGAGTCTCCTAATTTATGGCATGCTAGATTAGGACATGTTAATTTTAATGCAATGCGTAGATTTATTGCATTAGATCACATACCAAAGTTTAAAATTGACTTAAACCACAAGTGTGAAACTTGTGTAGAGGCAAAATTAACTCGATCTCTATTCCGACAAGTGAAAACAAAACACCAAACCTTTAGAATTAATACATAGCGACCTATGTGATTTGAAGTTTGTTCAAACTAGAGGTGGAAACAAATATTTTATTACTTTCGTGGATGATTGTACTAAATATTGCTATGTATACTTGCTTAAAAGCAAAGATGAAGCCATAGAGAAATTCGTTCTCTATGAAACGGAAGTTGAGAATCAATTGAATGCTAAGATAAAAATCTTGAGAAGTGACCGCGGAGGTGAATATGTGGAACCATTTGTCGAATTTTGCTCGCAACATGGAATTATTCATGAAGTCACTGCCCCATATGCACCACAGTCAAATGGCGTGGCGGAACGTAAGAATCGCACTCTGAAAGAGATGATGAACGCGATATTACTAAATTCAGGGCTGCCGCAAAATATGTGGGGAGAAGCCATCTTAACGGCAAATTATCTCTAAAACAAGATATGCCGTAAGAACGGAGACAAAACTCCTTATGAATTGTGGAAAGGAGTCAAGCCTTCCTACAAATACATGAAAGTGTGGGGGTGTCTAGCAAATGTGCTGATACCTACTCCTAAGAAAGTTAAAATAGGCCCAAAAACGGTTGACTGCATTTTCATTGGATATGCACACAACAGCAATGCTTACCGATTTCTTGTGCATGAATCCAAAGTGCCTGAGATTCACAAGAATACGATTATGGAATCAAGGAATGCGTCATTCTTTGAGAATATCTTTCCTTGCAAGACTGTAAGTGGACCGCTTATCTCATCCGAACAGACTTCTGAACTAATGGATGAAGATAATAAAGACCAAATAAAGGATAATGAGGACGAACCTAGAAGGAGCAAGCGACAAAGGACGGAGAAATCTTACGGACCAGATTTCATCACCTACTTGCTCGAAAAGGCTCCTCAGACTTACAAAGAAGCTGTAAGCTCGACGGATGGACCTCTATGGAAGGAGGCTATCAAAGAAGAGATCGATTCTATTTTACAGAATCATACTTGGGAACTAGTGGAATTACCTCCTAAGTGTAAACCATTAGGAAATAAGTGGATTTTCTAGAAGAAATTGAAAGATGGAGCAGTTGATAAATATAAGATGAGGTCAAGATTTGATATGAAGGATATGGGACTCGCAGATGTAATTTTAGGGATTAAAATCACACGAACGTCGGAAGGTCACAATGGTAAGTCTCGTCACATAAGGAGGAGACATAATACCATTAGACAATTGATATCAACAGGAGTTATCACTATTGACTATTTGTCATCAAATGATAACATTGCGGATCCGCTAACCAAAGAGTTATCAAGAGACCTTGTTGATAAATCATCAAGAGGAATGGGTCTATTGGCTTGAGATAATGGTTTTATGGAGGATACTCAACCTAAGCTGACTGGAGATCCCAAGATCTAGGTTCAATGGGACAACCAATCCATAAAACTGGGCACGATCACTATGGGGATTACCCCGAACCGACCATTCCTAGGATGAAAACAGTGATACCCGTAGGGAGAGGTTAAGCTTATGCTTTTAATGATTCTTAAGTCGACAACGTATAGTCGGGTGGAGTAAAATACGGGTTTACTCAAAACACTTAAAGAGAATCACCTATGTTAGAGAGAAGAGGGGCCGCTTCAAAGGAGAATTGCTAAGGCACAATTCTTTGAAAACTCTCGCAGAACCAGGACGGTGTCCACGGCCAAAATGGGCACAATAATGAGAACAGAACAAATCAGGAAGGGCACTTGTGAAGGATATACGATCACTTACACAAGCGGTCGGACAGTTCAAAGGCATCTAGTCACACTGTCTAGCCAGTAAGGAGAATATATCTTTTTGAGGGAAGGTTCAAGGAGCATACTCTACCTATCCTATGCAATGCCTAACCGTAGTAACTATCACCAAGTCAACTCCGTGTCTCACGTGTGCTGCTGGACCATCAATCTCATTCATGTGGGGGATTGTTGGAAATATAAGATAAAATGGAGGAAATGAGCTATTTTGAGCAGCCCATTTGAGAGGAAATTTTGAGTGGTCTCGACTACGAGTTAAAGTCGGAACTTAGTTGGAATACGTAGTACTCCGTACGAGGTTTCCAAAACATGTAAGAACACTCAAAATGATTGAGGTATGAATGAGATATAATGTTCCAAAGTGAACCCTTTAAAAATGAATTTGGGATGCTATCCCACATTGGAAAAAAAGGGAGAAATTGTGAGTATATAAGGAGATGTGGACAAAGGCATATTCAAAATGAGACATGTGCGGATGTGTGACTAGGCGCCCCTCGTGCACACACACACACGCGCGCGTGCCGCCGCCGCTGTCCGTCCGGCCGGCCGGCTCGGCTCGGCTCGGCTCGGTTCGGGTCGGTCTCGGTCGAAGGGCGATTTGGGCGATTTGGGCGAAATGTCTCGGCGTCTCGAAGTTATCTTTTTACTGCAATTTTATTCGGTAAAATTCCGAATTTTTTGGATCCGGATAAAATCGAATCTGGATAAGTATTTCGATCGGTTTAGAGTTCCTCCTTGATACTAATTTCGATCGGTTTAGAGTTCCTCCATATACCAATTTCGATCGGTATAGAGTTCCTCCAGCACACAACCTCCTCCAGTCTTCACCTATAAATACCCGGCTGAGGGGGCTCGTTTTATACACTTCATTTTTGCGGACGAATTTTGAGAGCTCAAACAGCCAAATATTTTTCTTCGTTTTATCCTGGGAAGCAGACGTCATACACCGTGTGGTGAGCGAATTCTTTAAGAAGGCAGTAGATTCAACTCAACAAATAAACTTTCGTTTCACGTACGGGATCGGCGGATTTCGTTTTGCTAACAATTTTCTGCAGGGCTTTTACTATATATATATACATATATCGAATATATATATATATTTATTTATTTTCTGTTATTTTCAAGTAATTGTTTTCAAATTATTTCCAATTCAGATAATTCAAAAATACTTTCACAACAACTTCATTCTCTCCCGTATTTTCACCACCACTTGTATCTTCTTCTAACTCTAATATTCTTCTTGCAGTTGCTTTTTCCTTCAGAGGAACATCTTGTTCACCAGACATCATAACCGGCCTTGCTGAAAATTCCTTCCTCTTACCAACCTCAGGTGACTTCTTATTCGTTTTCTTCAGTTGATGCGTGGTAACAAACTTACACTTCACTGATGGTTTCTTATCGGAAGCTGTAACAACAACCTCTTAATTGTGGACATCAGAATTCATTATACACATTTATAACAGAATTCACTATATATATATATACATATATACATATACATATATATTATACCTTGGATTAAGAGGTTGCATCGGAATCATTGGCTACAAAAATATTTTTCTTCTCCATCAACGCAGTCAGTTGTAAGTTCAATCACGTCCGCGTCATTTAACAGTAGCTTCCAACCACCTCCCCTTCCTTTGCTGATATAAATTCCTCCAATTTCAGTGTAATGGAGGTAATCTTTTACATACTCCATAAGCACAATAAAACAGAAAGTGTCAACATCTACACGATTTACAACCAAATAATTTCCACCAACATAGACTATCTTCTTAAGGTCTCCTTGGTAGTACAACCTGACATTGATTGTTTTTCTGTCCATCCTGTTCACAGTAAATGTCCCATTAGAACCAGGTACATGCATGTAAAAAATGATAGAGGACAACAAGTAAATTTATGAATAAGGACAAATATATGACAATATATTACAATATATTAACAGAAAGGGTGCAAATTACATTACAAACAAATAGTGCCTTGTACATTAATGAAGACAGTAAATTAGGGGGATATCATCTCTAAAGCAACCCCCATCATCAACTTCAATATCTATTCCATGACCAACATTAATATCTTGTAAATCTGGATTGCTAAAGCCTTCTTCGGTTGCATTCTGTTTCTCAGCATCACACCAATCCCTTGGTAATTTTTTAATAACATAATGCACCATCTTTTCAATCCGATCTTCCACATAAAATACTTGCTGCACCTGTGAAAACAGGACATAAGGATCATTTTTCTGGCATAACTTACTAAAATTTACTTTAGTAGGACCATATGCATCTCTCTCTTCTTGGTAGACCTGGCAATTCGTTCGTGTCGTGCATTTTCGTGTCGTGTACTTTCGTATTTCGTGTACCAAAAGTCCAAACTCATACACGACACTAAATGAATTCGTGTCATGTCGTGTCGTGTACCGCGCAAATTTATGTCGTTTCGTGTCATGTTTTCGTGTCAGGCACATAATATAAAATAAATATTAAAATATTATAAAAAATAATAATTTTAATATTATAATATTATTTTTATAGTTTTAGTAGACAAAATAAAACGAATGGCAACGAAAACACGAATGTTTACACAAAATTTATGAAAATTCACATTTTCTTTTCAAATTTTAAAGTTTAGTATAAATAGAATTCATAAAATATATATTTTTATTAAATTAAATATAAAATATTATATATATTTATTTATATATTTCGTGTACCTCGTGTCGTGTCGTGTCTGCAAAAAAGTAAACACAAAACCGACACTAAATCTCGGTCGTGTACTTTCGTGTTCGTGTATTTTCGTGTCGTGTACTCAAAATGCAAACCCAAACACTAAATTTTCGTGTCGTTTTTGTGTCGTGTTTTCGTGTCGTGTGGTAAATTATCGGGTCTACTTTTCGGTACCAACATCACTTAAAAAGGACCACATTAAAAACTCCCAATAATCTAGTTCAAAAATTTCTTCGACTGATCCGTAACAGTTGACATTCCCAGCTATTGGGTTTTGGCCTTTCGAACTAGCAAAACTAGTGGTTTCAGCAGTCAAAAAAATGCTGTTGTTATGTGTGGTACATCGAGAATCTCTAGCTTTGGTATGGAATCTATATCCATGTACTACATAGCCAGTAAACCTCTTGGCTGTCCGATTAGGACCCAACACTACAGGAAAAACGCAATCAGACAACACTAATCAGACAACAGTCGACCGAAAAAGTGCTGGCTGAAATTAACAGATAATAATTTATTTTTATCCTCGAAAAAGTATTGTGTAATCCAAGTGCATTACAACGGTTTAAAAACCATTGTCTAGAAAAAGCAATCAGGCAAGACTTTTTGTCGGTGGTGTTGTGCAAACTCGAAGGATTAGACAATCGTTTTAAAAATATATTGTCAGAATTAGCTTAAGACAATACCACGTTAAACTGTTGTTGAAATAAGACAAGCATTTTTAACTATGCTTGTTGTATTATATTTCACACAACGTGTCATAAAACGGGTTTGTATATTAAACCGTTGTCTTCAACACTTTCATACAAGCTTTTGTAAATTTAAATTGTTGTCATAAATTTATTTATACAAACTGTTTTCTGGTGTGACAGCACGTGATTTGTGGAAAAGCTTTCACCTGGATTGTTGAGGTGGCGAAATAAGAGCCCTTGATTGAAATCTAGAAAATTATTATTTTTACCCTACTAAGATCTCAAACCAAATTAATTTTTTATTTTTTGGAAATTTGGGAACATCAATAAATAAGATATATCTTGACATCCGTACGGTTGGATCATTGAAAAATATTTTTAAAAAATTAGAAACAATAATCTGTGACAAGCACTAGTTACGACTATGAGTCAATTTAGTAGTTTCCTACTAAAATCTCAAACCAAATCATTTTTTTTTTGAAAATTTGGCAATATAACTCCATTAGATATATCTTGACATCCGTATAGTAGGATCATCGAGAAATACTTTTTAAAAAACTAAAACAAAAATCCAAGACAAAGCACTAGTTATAAGTATTAGTCAATTTAGTAGTGGTTTGCTAAGATACCAAACCAAATTAATTTTTTATTTTTTGAAAGTTTGTGAATATCACTCAATTATATATATATTGGCATCCGTACGGTTGGATCATCTATAAATATTTTTACGAAAATATAAACAATAATTCGTGAAAAGCACTAGTTAATGTACTAGTCAATTTATTAGTGGTTTTCAAAGATCTCAAATCAAATTAATTTTTTATTTTTTGAAAATTTGCGAACATCAGTCAATTAGATATATCTTGATATCGTACGGTTGGATCGTCGATAAATATTTTTAAAAAATAGAAAAAATAATTCGGGACAAAGCACTAGTTACTAGTACTAGTCAATTTAGTAGTGGTTTGCTAAGATCTCTAACCAAATTATTTTTTTTATTTTTTGAAAATTTGGCAACATCACTGTTGGCCACTTAAGTATACTGAATACAGTTTGGAAAATCGTTTAAACAACAAACTGTACGGAATCTAAATCTGAGTGCGTAGCGGAAGTCTTGGATACAGTTAGTTGCCGTGGATACAGCAACGACGTATTTGGTGTATACTTAATATATCACAGTTATTTCAAACAAGAAAAAGGTAAATAACACATTAATTTAAGTGGTTCGAGGTAAACCCTCTACGTCCACCGATCCTCCACACAGAGTAAAGTTTATTATAATTCTGCGTACACAACTACGTAATTATAAACAAACCTATCCTTGTATCGTTCACATGATTGATACAAAGAATGTCGCTTTCAACCGTTCACACAGTTGGTTAAAGCTTCCTTCTTGACTAGCTTCTTCACACACGCCTAAAGCTTCGTCCTTATTCGTCCCACAGTCGAGAATAACTTGTTGAGTTCACACAGCTCGGTTTTTACACAGAGGTAAAAGGTAGGTAACTGAGTAAGAACAGCACTTTGAATATCAAGTTCTTGGTGATGATAGCTGTTCTTGATGTTGAGCCTTTGTATATCTCTTTCGTTCTAACTTGCGGTATGCTTTGGAGATATGTTTGCTCGATGATAACTTTGATAGCTTGAGTATTAGGTTACTTGAATTGGTTGATTAATGATCTTCAATGTCTTCAAGGATATATATAGTCTCTGGAGAAAGTATCCGTTGAGATATATCCGTTTGAATAAGATGTCCTTCAACGGGAATATGACATGATCCGGATTTCGCGGGATTCGAAGATCGAAGACCGGCGGTATTTAAATACTTTATCCTTGAGTATTTAAATACTTCTTTGTTCAACGGGACTTGACTTGTGTTCTTTCTTGTCCTTTTGAGAAGCGTATGGAAGATGGCTGTATTTAGGGCATCGAGACAGTTTCCATACTTGGTCTTTTTACAAGTCTTCTTCTTTGCATCGATGAGCTTCACTTATCCCGATTCGAGGCGGGTCTTGATATAGGATAAGTCCTTAAGCCTCGATCTGATTTCCTTTCTGTATTTGGCATATATGTCAAAACCTTCTTTATGACATTGGATCGGGTATCATTGTTTCGATCTGAGGTGTTTGTTTTTCCCAACAATTTCCCCCTTTTTGACAATTTGCCAAGACCTTCTTACTTAACTCTTGAGTCTTCTTGATGATGCCAAAACCTTCTTCATGAAGCATTCTTCTTCGATGACTTGGCGATTTCTTGGTCTTTTGTCAATAGGTCGACTTTGTGACTTAGTCTACAATAATGAACGCTCGCAGCACGTTAAATCTGATTTACAACTTAAGCCTATGATTGGCGCTGAGCACAATCTTACAATGTATTCTAAGTTTACAACTGAAATTATGAACTGTTCGTAGACTAGTTCGTACAGCTTATTTTTCAATCAAGTTTGTCTAACTTGAGATTCCTATCAAACAATTTTAAGTAATTATACATAAACACAGTAGATTACGAGTTGTAATCTTTAAATACAAACAAACTATTTTATTGATATTCAAAATGATTGAGTACAAAGTTTGCTGTTTCGAATAGAAATTACAAATACAAAAATAGTATACATAAATTTCAGCTCTTCATCTATAATCCGCATGCCTCCATGGTCTTTTTCCTTGCTCATTCTCGGTGCCGCGCCACCAGTTTTGAAGTGAATCATTGCCTCGTTCCTGGTAAATCGCTCTTCCTTCATATGAACGATCAAAGGCAAGTATCCAATCTTCTGGATGGGTGACCCGATCTCCTCTTCTATGTTTTGATTTCATTTCGATTTGGAGAGGGAGTTTACCTTCTTCTAGCATCTTTGAAAACTTATCTGCGCTCGCTAACGTTTTATAATTTTTGAAGATGGCGGATTCACGATGAGTCGACAAAATATCTCATCGATTCATTCTTCCTCGATTGCTTCACTTCGTCGGCGGTTGGTTGCGGTTGGTCGTGACGTATTTCCGAAGGTCTTTGGATAAGAGTTTGCCAAGGGACATTTGGGTCATGGAATTCGGTCTGGAGCCCGAAATTTTAAAGCTTTGGGATTGAGGTGCTAGCTTGTTCAATTCGGCGGTGATCTGTTACGAGCGACCTCAAATTCCCTTTCTGTTTGATCTTATTCTCCTTGCAGCTTCTCGTGCCTCTTCCCCCTTTTTGGCTTCATCAAGACTTTGCAGGATTTCAAGAGCGGCGTCCTGTTTGGTCTCGATGCTGTTTATTCTTTCAACAAGGGAGGAAAGAGTCTGCGACATATCTTGAATGCATTTGTCGTGAGCACGTAGTTGAGAGCTGTTCTCGATCATTGCACAGGCGGTCTTGGCTTCAGCAATCCTTGTCTTTGTAGCTTCCTCCTTCAGCAGTTGCTCTTGTTTATCTTCCATGATCTTCAAGGCTTGCTTGAAAACTTCTGGCAGAAGAATGAATGCGTCGACAACTCGAGATACTTCGTGTTGAAGAGTTGTCATTTCTTCGACGGCAGAGGTGTGCAACCAATTCAGTGCCTTTTCAACAGAAGATAGAGCGTTTACTGCATCTTGGATAAATACAGTCTGAAGGCCAAGAGCTCGCAGGCGCTCCTTACGTGCAGCAGAGATCGGAGAGTCAGGCTGGGCGAAGTCTTCAGCGCCGTTCAACCTCCTTACATTCACGGATGGACGTGAAGTAAGTTGGACATCCTCAGGTTCAGTACCGTCCTCGGATTCCAAGGTTGCAGGGGCGGGTGCAGCTTCTTGTGGTTCGGCGACAGTTGGTTCAGAAACGTCCTGTGGCGAAGGTTCTTCGGCGGATATGGATGCAGGAGGGACTGAGTCCTCCTGTTGGTTTGCAGGAATAGCTTCTTCGGTCGCAGCAGGCTTGGGTGCCTGTTCCAAAATTTCTTGAAGTTCCTCGACTGGAGGGACTGATTCCTCCTGGTCGGGAATGTTCTCCGGCTGTGGCGAAGGGGGATTGGCTTGGTTAGAAGGCCCTTCGTCTTCTCTGTGTGGAGAGGCGTCTCGGGCTTCAGCCTCTTCACGGCTCATTCTCAGACCTGTTTGAAGAGCATCTTCGTCGTCGTCTGAGTCATGATCGTCGTCGTCTTTTGGATTAATGGGAGAATCCTCTGACTTCTTCTTTCCTTTTCTTCTGGCGTCAGATTTGTGCAGCAGGTGGCTTTCAATGAGATCCTTGCAAGAGGCGTTGTCCCATCGAAGCAGAGCCTCAATTTCAGTTGAGTCTGTTACTTCGGAGACGAATCGCTCTTCGTGGCTCCATTCGCTCCAGTTGTACAGTGTATCGTACGGAGCTAGCCTATAGCCTTTCCATTGCAGAAATCTTTCGTACGCGTGGTCAATTTGAACCGAAAGAAGTGTTTGATTTATGATGGAGTCAGGGGAGGGACTTCGAATAACGTCTGGAGACGCTGTTTCGAGGGATTCCGGTATAGGTATGGGATTTTGTACGGAAGATGGACTCCTTGCAGGGGATGGTGCCTCGAAGGAAATTGGATCCTGTACGGGTGTGGGATCCCGTAGAGGAGAAGTAGCTTTTGGCTCCGAATGGGCAGCCGACTCGCTAAAGTCTTGAATGTTGGCAGATGTCTCTATATCCGTCGTAGCCGCCAAAGGCTCGGGATCTACTGTCGATGCAGTAGGAGACACCTCTTCCACAGGGGTTGGGCCCTGGGGTTCTTCAGTGGGTTGCGCCACGGGCGAGACATCCTCGGAGTGCTTGGTTTTGATTTTTGAGAGCCTCCTTAGTCTCTTCTTGGACTTCTCACCAGCAGAGTGTTTCTTGCTGTGAGATCGCTTGCGCCTCTTCTTTGAAGATTCCATTTCTGGGACCTTCACGGTTTCATCTCTTGGGTTAGCAGAAATAGGCATGTGCCTGGTTGTCGGGTGATTGGCATGCATGGTGCTCTGGTTATACGCAGAGGGTTTGACACCTCCTAAGTATATCCTCGAGCTATTTTTCTTTGCATCGGCGGATTGCATCACTCCGCACTTCGTCAGAATGTAGTTCAGCATTAAACCAAAGGATTTCTTTTGGGTGGCAGGCTTGCACACCTCTTCTTGAAGACGTTTCAGAATGATTTGGCACCAATTGACCTTTTCACAGGTCAAAATAGCTACCATCATTCTGAACCTTAGGTTCGTGCACATCTCGAACGCACCGGTTCGATTTTCAATGATTCTGGAACAGAAGTCATGCAGATAAACGAAATGAAGAAGAAAATTTTTCTTGTGACAAGTGGTTGTCACCATATCGACCATTTTGGACCCTGTAAATAGTCCATAAAACTTGGTAATAAGCTCTTGAGACCCGAACGTCTCAAGTTGGTCCATGGTCAGGCCGTCGGCGGGCAGCCTGTAGATTCTCTGGAGTAGATCGCGATTGATGCAGATTTCCACTCCTTGGACTGTTGCAGTGATGTCAGCAACGTGTCCTCCCTGGGCTAGTGAAAGAAAACGAACGGCGGCGTTGAGGTAGAATTCCTCAACCAGATGGGCATCGTATTTGTCGGCGGTTTTGCTCCCGAAGCGATAGAGACCTTGTTGTTCAAGACGAGTAATGACATACTCCATTGGTTCGGTGTCGTTGATTTCCGAGATGATACGCTCGATGATGACAGGTTTCGAGAAGATCCGGCCATCAATGATGTTGGAGGTTTTCTTCAGAACAGGGGAAGAAGATTGACTAGCCATTGAAGTTTTCTTAAAACGAAGGTGGAAGAAAACAGTAGAAATTCGCAGTGAAAATGCAGAAAATATGTAGGTTGTTTGCTTGAGAACTCTTGTAATTGCAGAAAGCGTAAAGAGTCTCCAATGGAAGATACAGTCCTTTTATACTTGGGCGGCGAAATAGGGTTTGCAGAGTACGAATGGTCAGATTTTAAGGGATGGGAACCGGTTTTGAAATCAACGGTCAAGATGGATTGAGTGTAACTGGTACGCTAATCCATTAAAAGGTTTTAAAATACAGCGGGTCCCACTTCGACATAGGTTGATACCACTAAATGCCTAAAACGGCGGTTTAAAAATAAAAACAATTTAAAAACATCGCGGCTTTTGAGATTCGGTGGTCAGGATGTCGTGTAAGGCATTTAATGAACATGACGTTTGACATAAAAGCAGGCACGTGGACAAAAATTATTTTAAAAGGAAATAATATTATATTATATCTTGAATCGAAATCTATAGCATGTCTTTGTTCTCCGCGTCGTCTGATGTTCCCCTTAAAAAGGTACTAATAGGTTTTAAATTCCATACTGACAATATTTGGATTAATCTTTGTATTCATGGGTCCTGATATTCCCCCTTAATTATTGCACACATCTGTAGGATTCATATGCCTTCGTTCGCTCTGATCTTGTATTGATGTTTAAGTGTACGGATAATTAATGTTGAATCTTGTATTCACGGGTCTTCTGACATTCCCCCTCAATTGTTGAGTAAAAGCAGTAAATTTACTTACAGGAGTCATTGTAGTATTCCCAGTCTGTTCTTAGCATGTTGAATCTTCTTTGTGTCGAGAGGCTTGGTGAAAATGTCGGCCAATTTGGATGTACGTATGAACTTTTTCGAGGCGAACATCCTTGTTCTCGACATGATTCTGATAAAATGATGCTTCATGTTGATATGCTTAGTGCGCGAGTGCGAAACGAGTTGTGCGTGATTGCAATTGCACTCGTGCTATCACACATGATTGGAGTCTCTCTAGCATCGATTCCATAATCGGCGATTGTTCTGCATCCAAGGATCTGCATACGGCGACTACGGCTGACATAGTACTACGGATTCGGCCGTGGAAAGAGAGTTAGCCAATTGCTTCTTCTTGAACCAAGAAACGAGTCTAGGTCAGAAAGTGACAAGTTCCACTTGTACTCTTCTATGTAGCTTACGACCTCCAAGATCCAGTCATTTGTATCGACTAAATCGAATCCGCCTTCCTTAGGATACCACGATCCTGCATCATTGTTCCTTTAATGTACTTCAGATTCGTTTAGCAGTATTGAAGTGTGATTCCTTAGGTGCAACTTGATATCTCGCACACACTCCAACAAAGCTGGATATCGGGCACGCTAGCCGTTAGGTACAGGAGCGAACAAATGAGCTTCTGTAGAGTGATTGGTCAAACGGCTTTCCGGCTTCATCGGCACTAATTTGCGGAAGTGCTCATGGGGGTTAGCGAGGATTTGGAATTGTTCATTCCAAATTTGTTGAGAAGCTCCTTGTTGTATTTCTCTGGTTGATGAATATACCATGAGCAACTGCTTTACTGCAAACCTAGGAAATAACTAAGTTCCCCATCATACTCATTTCAAATTTGCTTTGCATGAGATGTGAGAACCTTTGACATAGAGCAAGGTTAGTTGAACCAAAAATAATATCATCGACATAGATTTGTACCATTAGAAGGTCATCACCTTCCTGTATCTTGAACAAGGTTTTGTCGTGACACCTTTCTCAAATCCGTTGTTGGTTAGATCTTTGGGACGGGAGTTTCGTACTGGGCTCTAGGGGCTTGTTTAAGTCCGTACAGTGCTTTCCTTAGCCTGTAAACTAGATCGATACCGTCTGTGTTGGCAAACCCTGGTGGTTGTTCAACATAAACTTCTTCTGCAAGTTCTCCATTCAAGAAAGCACTCTTGACGTCCATTTGGTATACGATAAAACTCGGCAAAGGCTAAAAATATCCTAATGGCTTCTAGTCTCGCTACAGGGGCGAAGGTTTCATCATAGTCGATTCCTTATTCCTGACAATAGCCTTGTGCTACTAGTCTGGATTTGTTCCTTATGATAAGTCCATTTCGATCCTTTTTGTTTCGAAATACCCATTTGGTTCCTATAACCGATTGGTGTGTCGGTCTGGGTACAAGATACCATACATTGTTTCTTTCGAAACCGTTAAGCTCTTCTTCTATAGATGTTATCCAATGAGAGTTGTTAAGAGCGTCTATGGTCGAAACAGTTGAATTTGGGCTAAGAATACGGCGATAGTGCACATATTGAGTCTCCTAAGTTCGGATTGAGATTTCCATTCGAAGCTGTGAGACTTCAGCATTAGATTCTTCTTGTGCACAAAGTACATTTCCTTGTGTACTCTGTATTCTCCTACGAGTAGAAACACCGGCGTTAATGTTTTCAATGATCAGCTCTTGCGGGTGATCTCTCAACCATCTTCGGTCGGGTTCTAGTTCAGGATCCCGTACTGTATCGAAAGTTTTTGTGGGTACGGCTTGACATGCAGTCGGCTTCATCCACATCGATTCTTACAGCTGCGGGGTTGATTTCTAAATCAACTACAGGTTCTATGGGTGTAGGTGGATCCAAAATAGAAAGATGGTGAATGTCCTGAGTGATATCATCTACTCCTGTAGGGTCATGGTGTGGTTCGTCGAACACTACATGAACTGATTCCTCGATCGTCAGCCTCCTTTTATTAAAGATTCTGAAAGCTTTCTTTGACGGAGGAGTATCCTACGAATATTCCTTCATCGATTTTTCATCAAAGGTTCTAAGTTGGTCCTTCCCATTGTTCAAAACATAACACTGCATCCAAAATGTGAAAATACGAAACTAATGGAGTTTTGTTATTCCATACCTCGTAATTTGTTTTGTTGTGGTGCTTGTTGACGATACTGATTTTGAGTGTACCACATTGTATTGGTTGCTTCACCCGAAGCTGTGGGCAATTTGCTTGCGGCAATCATTGTCCTTGTTGCTTCATCAACGTCATATTCTTTCGCTCGGCAACACCATTTTGTTGAGGTGTATGCAGGCGGTGAGTACTCGTCTTTGTATTCCATTCTCCGAACAGTATTGCTCTATAAAGCGGTTAGTAAATTCAGTACCTCAGCCGGGCGAATGCACACGATACTCGATGCTTTTTCATTACGCAACTTTCTCGGGAGCTCGGGCGGCCTTGATGTTGTTTCCTTCTTCTTGCTAAGAAAGATCGTCCAAGCATACGGAATAATCATCAACAACAACCATGCAATATTTCTTACCTCCCAAACTTACTTGGATCTACAGGACCGTAGAGATCCATGTGTAGCATTTCCAACACTCTTTGGGTTGAAAGGTAGGATTTGCTTTTCGGGGTTGACTTGATTTTCTTGCCTTTACGGCATGGTCCATGACGTTGTCCTTCTTGAATGACACATCCGCAAACCTCTAACCATACCTGTCTTGAAAGCTTGTTGATCGTCTTGAAGTTGACGTGAGACATCCTCTTGTGCCATAGCCACTAAGATCTGCGGTGCCTTTGGCAACAAAACACGGAATTGAGGAGCTCATAGGCTTCGATCAAGAATGTACATATTACGATCTGCTCTGTAAGCACAACTTCCTTGGTTTGGGTGTTCTTGACTCTACAGAGATCTATATAGAACTTCACCGAGAAGCTGTTTATCACGTAATGGCTAATACTAAGTAGATTATACTGTAAGCCTTCAACATATGCAACATCGGTGACCTTGAATTTCCCGACAAGTAGGTTTCCTTTCCCTCTTGTTCTTCCTTTAGACTTATCACCGAAGCGAACTTTTGGACCGCGACCTTCTACAAAATCGATAGCTTGCTCCTGTCTCGATCATGTGACGAGAGCATCCACTATCGAAGTACCGAGTATCCTCCTCTAGAATGTCTGTAACAAAGAAATTAGGTAGATTTAGGTCCCCTTTGATTTTGGGTCCATATATGTTAGTTCCTTTAGGTACCAGATTTTCTGACAAGAATTGGTTTCTTGTTGGATGTACTCGCAAAGATTGCGATATCTACGGGGCATATACGTAGTTGTTATAATCATGATAATTACTATGCATGTAAAAATCGGGTTATTATTATTATTCGACGAGTGCCGTCTAGGAGGTGGAGCCATTTTTCTAGGCCTAACGGCTTGTCTTACGGGTCTCCGGTTGGATTCCCAATCTTTGTTGTTGATACCGGCATCTGTTTGTCTAGAGGGATAACGGGGCTCTGTATCCAATACCTAGGCGCCTTTGTCTTGAGTGTCTTGCCGTGCGGGCCTTTGGTGGTTGGATACCGCTTTCTTCGAATGAGTCGGCTTTGATGATATGCTTGTGGAGCATCTTTGTAGATTACGCCTTACGAGTGGTTGTTGGTTCCACTGTCTCGAATAGTAGAGTTGAGGCGGAATTGCGGCCTTGGTTTTCTCGGTACAGCAGGTTCCTTTATGGGACTAGGAGTATCTTCTGATTCTGGAATATGTTCCACACTCTTGACGAACACAGTACTAGTTTTACCTTTATTCGAACATGAGCTGTATCCTAAGCCACTTTTATCATGAGCATGTTGCCCAGTGCTCAGAATTTCTTCCATTCTTTTGGACGATTTTTCAAAAGACTTCAGAATGGTCTCAAGTTCGGTTTCTCGCTTCTCGAGAGTTGTAATTTTGGTTTGTAGTAGAGCCAAATCATTTGTCTTGCTCTCATTATGGGTTTTAACCTCATTTAGTTCATGAGCAAGTTGATGATTGCTCTCCATGAGTTTTTCAAAATCGACCTTCTTTGGTTTCACAGTCAAGAGACATATTTTCATAGTTTATTTTCAGCAAGTCATTTTCATCTTTCAGCTCTAGATTTGTTAATTGAAGCTGTATATTCTCAGTTTTTAGAGTCTCATGGGCCTTTTGAATGTTTTTGAATTCATTCATCATATTTTCGAAAGTATGAGATGCATTAGGTGGAATAAATGAGGTTGAACTTACCTCATCGTCGTTGTCTTCACCTTCTGGAACATCTTTGGCCATAAAGCACATGTATGCTTTATCATCGAACTCATCGTCAGATGAATCACTTTCAGTGACCACCGGAAGACATTCTGCTGATTTGGATGGTGTGGGGGAGGCTTCTGATTCTCCAATCAGGGCCTTGAGCTTGTCTTTCCAAGCACGTGTTCTTTCATCTCTCTCTTGTTGCTCGGCCTCAGGCAATATTTGGACTTTGGGATGAGGACATTTGTTTGCATAATGGCACGGTTTCCTGTGATTATAGCACGAGTTAGCATCACCAGATGATGTTTGGTACTTACCTTGTTGATAGGTTTGGGCTGTAGGGAGTCTTTCCAGTGTTTAATGAACTTTTGAATTTATGCATTAGAAGCGCCATTTCATCTTGTGACAGGATGTCGTCCACATCGGCGTTCTTGTGGCCAGGGCTTCGAGCTAGGCGAGGCTGTGTCGACGGTTCGATACGGCGAGAGCTGTGACCTTTGAAGGAGATTCTTGACTTTCTCTCTTGTCACAATGTCATACTCAAAAGCTTTAAGGTCGAGAAGAGATCAAAAGTGGATATTTCATTAAGATTACAGGATACACGCATAGCCGTGGTCTTAATGTCCCATCAGTGGGAGAGATACGAAAATTTTTAAGTTCTTCTCCTTTTGGGTGTAAATCTTGCCCAACACTTCAAGTTCACCAACAATACCAAGAAATGAGGTCAAGTTCCTCAAGTGTTTCCGTTGGTTTCATTTCAAAAGATTCAAATTCTTGAGTAAGTTTTGAAATCTTGTTTTCTTTTGAGAGCTCGGTTCCCTCACAAATTAACTTGAGTTTATCCCAGATTTCTTTTCGCTTTTGCGGCTCTTTACCTTTGAGAACGTGCCTTTGTCAAGAGTGACAAATAACGCGTTCTTAGCCACGTTGTCGAGATTGGCTCGCTTCCTTTCATCGGTTGTCCATTGCTCGCGTTCTTTCTCGAGCATTTCGCATGGGCTTGGCCCTCAATCCTTGCGGCCGGATTTACCTTCATGATCTTGATCGGACCATCTGTATAACAAAAATCATCTCTTCGTGCATTCTTGCAAGATGAGCTTCCATTCTAATTCTCCAGTCGTCAAATTCGTTAATAGAGAACATAGGGACTTTGTTAATCATAGAAGTATCCATACTGATAATATAGGAATGAAAGAGACTGTTTTGAAAATAAGTGATTTGAATCTGATTCGGTTAAAAAGAAATACGACTGATTCTTTTTAGAATCAACCTCTCCGATACCACTTGTTGGCCACTTAAGTATACTGAATACAGTTTGGAAAATCGTTTAAACAACAAACTGTACGGAATCTAAATCTGAGTGCGTAGCGGAAGTCTTGGATACAGTTAGTTGCCGTGGATACAGCAACGACGTATTTGGTGTATACTTAATATATCACAGTTATTTCAAACAGTAAAAGCAGAAGGTAAATAACACAGTAATTTAAGTGGTTCAAGGTAAACCCCTCTACGTCCACTGATCCTCCACACAAGAGTAAAAAGTTTATTATAATTACTGCGTACACAACTACGTAATTATAAACAAACCTATCCTTGTATCGTTCTCACAGATTGATACAAAGAATGTCGCTTTCAACCGTTCACACAGATTGGTTAAAGCTTCCTTCTTGACTAGCTTCTTCACACACAGTTCCAAAGCTTCGTCCTTATTCGTCCCACACAGGTCAGAATAACTTGTTGAGTTCACACAGAGCTCGGTTTTTACACAGAGGTAAAAGGTAGGTAACCAGGTAAGAACAGCAGCTTTGAATATCAAGTTCTTGAGCTGATGATAGCTGTTCTTGATGTTGAGCACTGTATATCTCTTTCGTTCTAACTTGCAGTATGCTTTGGAGATATGTTTGCTCTGATGATAACTTTGATAGCTTGAGTATTAGGTTACTTGAATTGGTTCAGTTAATGATCTTCAATGTCTTCAAGGATATATATAGTCTCTGGAGAAAGTATCCGTTGAGATATATCCGTTTGAATAAGATGTCCTTCAACGGAAATATGACATGATCCGGATTTCGCGGGATTCTGAAGATCTGAAGACTGGAAGTATTTAAATACTTTATCCTTGAGTATTTAAATACTTCTTTGTCCAACAGGACTTGACTTGTGTTCTTTCTTGTCCTTTTGAGAACTGTATGGAAGATGGCTGTATTTAGGGCATTGAGACAGTTTCCATACTTGGTCTTTTTACAAGTCTTCTTGCTGTACTGATGAGCTTCACTTATGCTGATTCGAGGCAGGTCTTCGATATAGGATAAGTCCTTAAGCCTCGATACAGTTTCCTTTACTGTATTTGGCATATATGTCAAAACCTTCTTTATGACATTGGATCGGGTATCCCGGCTGTTTCGATACAGGGTGTTTGTTTTTCCCAACAATCACTCAATTACATATATCTTGACATCCGTACAGTTGGACAATCGATAAATATTTTTAAAAATAGATACAATAATCCATGAAAAGCACTAGCTAATGTACTAGTCAATTTAGTAGTGGTTTGCTAAGATCTCAAACCAAATTAAGTTTTTATTTTTTGAAAATTTGGGAACATCACTCAATTAGATATATCTTGACATTCGTACGGTTGGATCGTCGACAAATATTTTTTTAAAAAAATAGAAATAATGATCCGTGAAAAGTACTATTTACTAGTACTGTCAATTTAGTAGTGGTTTGCTAAGATCTCAAACCAAGTTAATTTTTTATTTTTTTGAAAATTTTGAAACATCACTCAATTAGATATATCTTGACATCCGTACGGTTGGATCGTCTATAAATATTTTTAAAAAATAGAAACAATAATGCGTGAAAAGCACTAGTTAATGTACTAGTCAATTTAGTAGTGGTTTGCTAAGAGCTCAAACCAAATTAATTTTTTATTTTTTGAAAATTTGGGAATATCACTCATTTAGAAATATCTTGACATTCGTATAGTTGTAGCGTCGATAAATATTTTTACGAAAATAGAAACAATAATCCGGGACAAAGCACTATTACTAGTACTAGTCAACTTAGTAGTGGTTTGATAAGATCTCTAACCAAATTAATTTTTTATTTTTTGAAAATTTGAGAACATCACTCAATTACATATATCTTGACATCCGTACGGTTGGATCGTCTATAAATATATTTAAAAAATAGAAACAATAATCTGTGAAAAGCACTAGTCAATGTACTAGTCAATTTAGTAGTGGTTTGCTAAGAGCTCAAACCAAATTAATTTTTTATTTTTTGAAAATTTGGGAACATCACTGAGTTACATATATTTTGACATCTGTACGGTTCGATCGTCTATAAATATTTTTTAAAAAATAGAAACAATAATCCATGAAAAGCACTAGTTAATGTACTAGTCAATTTAGTAGTGGTTTGCTAAGATCTCAAACTAAATTAATTTTTTATTTTTTGAAAATTTGCGAACATCACTCAATTATATATATGTTGACATCCATACGGTTGGATCTTCGATGAATATTTTTACGAAAATAGAAACAATAATCCGTAAAAAAGCACTAGTTACTAGTACTAGTCAATTTAGTTATGGTTTGCTAAGATCTCTAACCAAATTAATTTTTTATTTTTTGAAAATTTGGGAATATCACTAAATTACATATATCTTGACATCCGTACGGTTGGATCGTCTATAAATATTTTTTTAAAAAATAGAAACAATACTTCGTGAAAAGCACTAGTTAATGTACTAGTCAATTTAGTAGTGGTTTGCTAAGATCCGAAACTAAATTAATAGTTTTTTTGAAAATTTGGAATATCACTCAATTAGATATATGTTGACATCCGTACGGTTGGATCGTCGATAAATATTTTTACGAAAATAGAAACAATAATCCGTTAAAAACACTAGTGACTAGTACTAGTCAATTTAGTAGTAGTTTGCTAAGATCTCAAACCAAATTAATTTTCTATTTTTTGAAAATTTGGGAACATCACTCAATTAGATAGTGCGCATGGGGGTTTCGGCTTTGGAGTTAGGAATGCAGGAGGTTCTGCACTGTTGGAGTTTGCCACTGCGCATGAGTTGGTAATTGCTAACTCTGTTTTTCAAAAGAGAGCTGAGCACCTCATCACCTTCAGGAGTGGGGGGCACAACACGCAAATTGACTACCATCTTTTGCGCAGTCGTGATGCTAGGGCGTGCGTGGACTGCAAGGTGTTCCGGAGCGAGGCATGTGCTTCTCAACATCGGCTGCTGGCTATGGATTTATCTGTGGGAGGTCGTGTTGTTAGCAGGGTTAGAGAAGCTAGACCTAAGATTCTCTGGAAGGATCTGAAGGGTGAGAAGGTGACAGTATTCAAGGAGTCTTTGACCCGCGAAGGAGGTTTTTTACGTGCGGGCGATGCTAACCTTATGTGGACTAGCATGGCCAATTCTATTAGGAGAGTGGGCGAGAAGGTGGTAGGGGTTTCTTCGGGCAGGTCAAGTGGACCTAGGGAGGCTTGGTGGTGGAATGAGGAGGTCCAAAACAAGGTTAAGGCAAAACAAGCGCTATTTAAGGAGCTTTTGTCGGTTAGTGCTGGGGAGGAGAGAATCTTGAAGATTGTAGCGTACAAGGTGGCGAAAAGAGAGGCTAAGAAGGCAGTGGCTAAGGCTAAATGTGAGGCTTACGAGGAGATATACAAGCGCCTAGACACCAAAGAAGGAGCGAATGCTATTTTTAAGCTAGCGAAAGCTAGGGAAAGAGGGCGGCGCGACCTGGGTCCCGTTAAGTTTATTAAGGATGATTTGGGTCAAGTGTTAGTGAACGATGTGGCTATTAAGGAGTGGTGGAATAGGTACTTTTTTCGAACTTTTCAATGAGGCTAGAGGTAGTGACTCGGTGGTGCAAGGAGTTAGTCTATCTTCTGCTCATTCATTTAGTTCCTGTGAGAGCATCAACAAGGAGGAAGTTAAGGGTGCCCTAATGAAAATGGGTAGAGCTAAGGCTGTAGGCCCGGATTAAATCCCTATTGAGGTGTGTCTTTGTCTGGGGGAAGTCGTAGTTCAGTGGCTAGCAGAGCTGTTCAACATCCTCCTCAGAGGCTCTAAGATGCCGACAGAGTGGAGGCATAGTATTGTCGTGCCTTTTTTCAAGAACAAAGGCGATGCTCAGAGTTGTAGTAACTATAGGAGTATTAAACTCCTCAGTCATACTATGAAACTTTGGGAAAGAGTGGTGGAATACAGGGTTAGAAGAGAAGTTGAGATCTCAGAGAACCAATTTGACTTCATGCCGGGGAGGTCCACGACTAAGGCCATTCATCTCGTCAGACGCCTTATGGAGAAGTTTAGAGAGCGGCGTAAGGACCTCCATATGGTGTTCATAGATCTAGAGAAGGCTTATGATAGCATTTCGCGCGATGTTATTTGGAGGAGCCTAGTAGAGAGGAGGGTGTCATTGTTGTTCGTTAGGGCGATCCAAGACATGTACTCCCAAGCTAGGACATGCGTTAGGACCCCAGTTGGTGACACCCAGTATTTTCCGGTTGAGATAGGGATACACCAGGCGTCGGCGCTAAGCCCTCTTCTCTTCGCTCTAATCCTTGACGTCATTTCGCGAGGGATTCAAGATGGCATCCCGTGGTGCATGCTTTTTGCTGACGACATTGTGTTAGTGGCGGAGTCGAGGAGAGAGGTGAATGCGAAGTTGGAGCTTTGGAGGGCTCAGTTAGAATCGAGGGCTTGTGTGTGAGCCGGTCTAAGACCGAGTACCTCTGGTGTAATTTTAGTGGTGAGGCCAACGAGGAAGATGTTGAGGTAATGATTGCGGATCAGATCGTACCCCGTACGGATAAGTTCAAGTATTTGGGTTCGATCATTCAGAAGGAAGGTGAGTGTGAAGATGATGTCACGCTTCGCATCAAGGCGGGGTGGCTAAGGTGGAGAGCAGCGACAGGGGTCTTGTGCGACAAGAAAGTCCCTTTAAAGTTGAAGGGTAAATTCTATAGAGCGGCAATCCGACCTGCAATGTTGTATGGCTCCGAATGTTGGGCGATGAAGAAGTCGCTTGAGAGCAAGTTGGAAGTGGCTGAAATGAGAATGTTACGTTGGTCGTGTGGTCGCACAATGTTAGATAGAATTGCGAACGGGGTTTTCAGGAACGCGCTGGAAGTGGTGCCCATTTCAGCGAAAGTTAGAGAAGGGAGATTGAGATGGTTTGGCCACGTCCGAAGGAGGCAAGCATCTGCTCCGGTGAGGAGGGTCGAGAGTTTAATGGTTGTCGGGGAGAGGAGGAGAGGCAGACCGAGGAGGACGTGGGAGGAGCAACCGAGATTAGATTTGAAGGCCTTAAATGTAATATCCGCAATTTTCGATTTTCGGTAAATTTCTTTTTTTCGGCCGAAGTCCGTTTTGACGACTCGCTCGTGACCGTTTCGTCATTCTGAGAATGATTAATTCTACACTTTTTGACATCCGAGTTCGTTTCGGTGTCGTTTTGTTGAGTTCCGTGCTTTTTAGCGACTTTTCCGCACTTGAGTTCGATTCTTGCGAATCTCGCTCAAATTGCATTTGAGTTTCCCGTAAGTCCGTTTAACTTTGTTAGACGTGTTGTGAACGTCGGTTTGTGTATTCGATCACGTATCGTGATTTTCGGGCGTTTGGGCCGTTTTGTAATTTCCCAAAGATTTGGGTACTTGTGTTCGTATTCGCTTTACCCTACTCAGGAGTGTCAGGATCATGTACTTGTTTTAAACTTGAGCTCGTGTTTTTATTATTTTACTACTTGTCCTGTTCGACGGTAGTGATTCGTGTTCGTCGCGTTCCGCGATCCTTCTTGGATTCGATCTCTGGCAGCTGTTCTGTACTGCCAGATGATTAGCGCACGCTATTCTTCATAGATAGCGTACGCTATCGATGCCCGCCTTACGTACGTAACACAACAATGGTTACGTACGTTACCTAGTTCAGGATTCAGTCCAGTAGGTACTGGAGTACCCCGTTAGCGCACGCTATTCCTCATCAGTAGCGTACGCTATCCGTGCCTTCCTTACGTACGTAACACAGCACTTGTTACGTACGTTACGTTGTTCAGGTCTTCGGACAGTTGAGTTTGGATTAACTCTTACGTACGTAATAACTTGTCCATTACGTACGTAACATCACTAGCGTACGTTAAAGCTTATGGCTTACGTACGTTAGCTTCGCGCATGTTTATATATCTGAGGGTTGACCGATTTCGTGTCATTTCTTCCTCTCCTCCTCCCTGCTGCGTCTTGGGCGATTTGGGGTAGATTTTGGACGAGCCTTCTTCGATCTTTGACGGAAGTAATCACTCCGGTGGGTCTTCTTCGTGTTCATCAACATCTAGCCTTCATTCTTCTTCGAATCAAGGTAAGGTTAGAACCCTAGTTGAGATATTTTCGGGGTTTGTTTCGATTTCGTGATTTCAATCCGAGATTGTTAGTTCTATTGTCGTTATCTATTCGCTTTGATCATATCCCACGGATTGAAATTCCGTTTTCATATTTTTGTCGGGTCAATTCGTGTTCTTGGCCATTTTGGGGGAAAACCTTGAACCTTCGTCATTTGTTCTTTGAATTTAGCGGCTTGGGTCGTACTTTGGAATTCATTTTCGTTGTTATTGTTTTCGTTCATAGTTCCTTGTTGTGGATTGTCGTTCGGTGGAGTCCGCGAGTTCGTAATCGGTTCGTGTCAACCTACTTTGGTCGATTCTACGCATTGCTCTTATTCGAGGCAAGTACCTTGTCCATACTTTTCTTGTTTCGTGGATATGATGATTGGTGATCGTCTTGATTTGTTTGTTTGTTTGAAATGAGTTTTCAAAAGATTTGGTTAGCCTCGTTAAAGGCCCTCTTTCAAAACCGTGTGTTTTTTGTGATTGGTGTGGTTCGTGGATAACCATGTGAATTCTATGTATATGCTTGGTGTTCATGTTGCACTTGGTATTGTGTCTGGACGTATATTATGTCATTTCGGTGCGTTATGGATTGACGTGGTGTTTTGCTAAGTGTTTGATGCCTCTGGGCGAATTGTTTGAATATCCTTGATATGATATGTTATTTGTGTGAATGTGTGGATATGGTTGAAGGTCTACGGTGGCACATGGCATGTGATCATGTGGCCAGGATGCAACAAGTGATTGATCCAACCGTGAGAGCCTGAGATAATCTACGGTGGCACATGGCATGTGATCATGTGGCCAGGATGCAACAAGCGATTGATCCAACCGTGAGATGTGTGTGATTTGTTTCGCTAGCCACCGGGAGGGTCCTTCGAGGCCTCGAGTGGGACGTCGGTGGTATCGTCCGGTCTAGGCGATGCGCGTGCATGATTATGTTTCGTTGATTTTACGTCCGTTGAGGACACGTGATGTTGGGCTCGACCACGTAAATTGTTGGTGATTTCCTATTTGCGAAAACAAAGCGTTTGGCTGTGACCCTATTGATCTTTTGGAAAGAGAAGGATTTTATAATCCTAAATTGTTTTCTATTAAAACTCTCGTTGGCATTTTAAAGCTTTTGTAAATTGTTTCCCTTATTTGCGATCTTTCGGTTTTGGAAATGTTTACCCAAACTCTTGCCTCGGGAAGTACTTTTCTTTACGTTTGGATCTTTGAGGATTCTGATTATTATTGTTCTTGGAACTTGTATTGTATGGCTCGTATTTTTGCACTTGTACTTGCACTAGCAAAACGGTGGAGTTTGCTAACCCCAGTATTCGGGGTGGATGTCTATTTTGCATTCAGTTTTGGAGCATAGCACGTGGTCGGCACGAAGGATTATGAAAGATGAACGATACTAATCACACGAGGTTCCGTTGATGTCGTATTGGTCCATTGTATTTTCTTTTCCGCTGCGGTATCTTTTCCCGTTGTACGGGAGTTTATTTTATTTTGACACCTGAGTTGGTATGTGTTTGGGAATTATTTTTATGTTATTATTGAAAGACCAAGTCGGACTACTGATTCATTTTATCATTAAATGCGATGTTTAGATTTATGATTTTATTTATCAGCATTTTAGATCCTCGAGGAGAGGGTCTACTGCGTGTAATATCACTGAGTGGATTGGGTGTTACATAAATGGTATCGGAGCTTAGGTTGTGGAAACCTAGGCTGTTGGGTCGATGGTGTCTATTGAGTTTTGTCTCGTCGGATTTTATCCGATCGAGTCGTGTCGCGACGCGTCGTCTGAGTTGGTTTGTTGTGATTAGTATCGTGGGGCGATCATCATCTTCGTGCGACTGTGGATGTAAGTCTCCCTTCTTTGTGTTGTGCCTCGTGTGACACGAGCTATTTTTTTTTATTATGAGTTAATTGACGGAATCCTCTTATGGATTTTGATTTCGTGATATGTGATTGTTTGACTCCCATTTTTCGTTCATATGAGGAGTAGTGTTCTTTGTCTTGTGCATGTTTGACTTTATTTCTTTTATCCATTGCGTGAGTTCTTCTGTAATGGCTTTCGGTATTTTACCGATCTAGTTTTATTTCGAAAATCAATTCCCTTAACCGAGTTTTTGGCCTTGATCATCTTGACGGTAGTTGGGTGTTTTCAAATGATTTTGTGAGTTTTGGAAAATACTACCGTCATCGGCCTTTTTGGCGTTTTTGTAAATGGTTTTTAGCCTGGTGGGTTCCGGCGCGGGACACACGGCGTCATATTGTTCCGTGTAATTACCTGAAATTTTTGGGCATTCTAGCCCATTGAATTATTTTTGAAAACCTTGAGTATCTTAGAAAATTAAAATTCGAGACGTACTTTTAAAACGAATTATTTTCTTGCGGTGTTTTCAAGGTGTTTTCTAATGCCGCAATACATTTCAAAAATTTTCCGGTTGAGGACCAAAAATATTTTGAGATATTTTCAAATGCAGTTGCTTAGACCCAAGGGGCGAATATTTTTGAAAGTTTTTCACTAAAAGAAAGGTGTCCTCATTTTTGTTCAAACGCAAGATGATCTTCAAAGTCTCGATAATGGTGTTTGTACTACTTTTTGTAAAATGATACTCAAGATCAACTGTTGTTTCCAAACTGTTTTCAAAAGGTGGTTTTCATTTTTAAAACCTATCATTCTGTTTGCGGACCGGAAATGCGTGTATGGTTTTCGAACTTTCGTTACGGTGTTAACCCCGATTGTGATTGAATTGGTGGTGTGAACGTTGAGTCGTTCGCCACGCATATGTTTTGTTAGCCCTCTGTGAGAGGTGTGAACTGGTGTTTACTGTTTATCGCCTCGTGGTGATTTGCGTGTTGACACGCGAGTGTGAGCTGTTGAAGCGTGGGTTGGTATGTTCGTGTATATGTGTGATTATTCCATGATGTTTTGTGATTATGTGCCGTTATCGCTCGGGCCGTTGAGATTCTTTGAACGATACCGTCGTTGCTATGATTTTAGTATGCATGTTGCCTTACGATGGAAATTGTTGTATATGATATGTATTATGATTCCTTGTTGTCTTGAGTGGTTACTTATTTAGTATGCCGAGGGCCGAGGTCGTGGTCGTGGCGATCGGACGCGTGGTCGAGAGCATGCCACGGTGATGGTATTGGTATTGGTGTTGCTACTATTTTGCACAGTAGCCACTCGATGACTCGATTGACTCAGCGGCGTGTTACAGATGTGACCCAAAGACACTGGTGCAAATCGGTGGCTTGAGAAGTGGTTCGTATGAATCCCCTCGTTTATGGTCCGTGCAGATGCTTTAGCCAGGATGGTTGGCTTTTCCGGTTGGAAAAGATTTTCGAGATAGTTGATTGTCTGAAGAACGTAAGGTCCCGGTAGCTCAAGATCTTTTCGACAAAGATGCCGCTAGGCGGTGGGAGGCTATTAAGCCTCGAGATCGCGTTGTCATGTGGGCGAGTTCCGTAAATTCATGAGAGATGAGTTTTGTCCGAACCGATCAGAAATCAGAGGATTAATGAATTCTTTTCGCGAAACCGCAGGATGTACATTTGTCTCAAGCTATTATTGATTTTAGCAAACGGCTCGGCTATGTGCGAGAATCAAGTAAGGACAGAGGAGGACAAGATTAGACATTTTAGAAGGCGGAAGAAGCCTGAGATTCGCCAGTACATGGCAGGTCTCGCTTGTACTTCCTTGAGAGATTATCAGAATAGGGCGTTAGCCTATGAGCTATCCAGATTATCGACCGAGAGTATGTCTGACTCGAAGAAACAGAAAACCGTTGGGAACTTTTCAGGAAATCAGGGGAGTGGGCCCCTTGAGGTTGGGACTTCGTCTCGTCATCCCAAAATGGTTCCTAGATCGCGTGATCAGAGGAGTAGTACCCCTGCAGTGAGTAATGTGAGCACTTCGAAGATATGTTATAACTGTAGTCGAGCGGGCCATACTGCGAAGAACTGTCGTTCACCGTTAGTCAGCTGTTTCGAGTGTGGCCAGGTGGGTCACCAATCCGTGCATTGCGAGACGGTAGCTGAGAGATTTGGGGATCGAGGTTGCGTCTCTGCTCCGAAAGGACACGGAGATGCCTAGGGTGGTTTTGAGGATTTCGGCGTAGTCCGAATTATTTATAATTACCCTTGTGGATCGTTTTGTGTTTATTCTCTGTTTTCTCGACTGTGCGTGTTTTCTTGTAACAAGTACTTTGTGTTTTGTGATTGTTTGGATAATTGACTTGATTGTATTATCCATTTGATGACGCTTGTCATTTGTTGGTTTTATTATGTCTCTACCAGCGACGTTGTGTTGGTCGTCGTGGAGCGTGTTTTCACACCGTATATTCCGTTGAGTTGTGTGTAACATTTCGCCGTTGGGCGTTAGTTACGCGTTTCTTGCGTATCTCGTTGAGTTTTCCTGGCGTAATATTTCTTCCCCCTACTTGTTTTAAGTTTCGGGACGAAACTTCTTTTAAGGAGGGTAGAATGTAATATCCGCAATTTTCGATTTTCGGTAAATTTCTTTTTTTCGGCCGAAGTCCGTTTTGACGACTCGCTCGTAACCGTTTCGTCATTCTGAGAATGATTAATTCTACACTTTTTGACATCCGAGTTCGTTTCGGTATCGTTTTGTTGAGTTCCGTGCTTTTTAGCGACTTTTCCGCACTTGAGTTCGATTCTTGCGAATCTCGTTCGAAACTGCTGTTTTGAGTTTCCCGTAAGTCCGTTTAACTTTGTTAGACGTGTTGTGAACGTCGGTTTGTGTATTCGATCACGTATCGTGATTTTCGGGCGTTTGGGCCGTTTTGTAATTTCCCAAAGATTTGGGTACTTGTGTTCGTATTCGCTTTACCCTACTCAGGAGTGTCAGGATCATGTACTTGTTTTAAACTTGAGCTCGTGTTTTTATTATTTTACTACTTGTCCTGTTCGACGGTAGTGATTCGTGTTCGTCGCGTTCCGCGATCCTTCTTGGATTCGATCTCTGGCGGTATGCATCTTGCCGGATGATTAGCGCACGCTATTCTTCATAGATAGCGTCGCTCTCGATGCCGCCTTACGTCGTAACACAACAATGGTTACGTCGTTACCTAGTTCAGATTGATCCGGTAGATCTTGAGTACCCGTTAGCGCACGCTATTCCTCATCAGTAGCGTACGCTATCCGTGCCTTCCTTACGTACGTAACACAGCACTTGTTACGTACGTTACGTTGTTCAGGTCTTCGGACAGTTGAGTTTGGATTAACTCTTACGTACGTAATAACTTGTCCATTACGTACGTAACATCACTAGCGTACGTTAAAGCTTATGGCTTACGTACGTTAGCTTCGCGCATGTTTATATATCTGAGGGTTGACCGATTTCGTGTCATTTCTTCCTCTCCTCCTCCCTGCTGCGTCTTGGGCGATTTGGGGTAGATTTTGGACGAGCCTTCTTCGATCTTTGACGGAAGTAATCACTCCGGTGGGTCTTCTTCGTGTTCATCAACATCTAGCCTTCATTCTTCTTCGAATCAAGGTAAGGTTAGAACCCTAGTTGAGATATTTTCGGGGTTTGTTTCGATTTCGTGATTTCAATCCGAGATTGTTAGTTCTATTGTCGTTATCTATTCGCTTTGATCATATCCCACGGATTGAAATTCTGTTTTCATATTTTTGTCGGGTCAATTCGTGTTCTTGGCCATTTAGGGGGAAAACCTTGAACCTTCGTCATTTGTTCTTTGAATTTAGCGGCTTGGGTCGTACTTTGGAATTCATTTTCGTTGTTATTGTTTTCGTTCATAGTTCCTTGTTGTGGATTGTCGTTCGGTGGAGTCCGCGAGTTCGTAATCGGTTCGTGTCAACCTACTTTGGTCGATTCTACGCATTGCTCTTATTCGAGGCAAGTACCTTGTCCATACTTTTCTTGTTTCGTGGATATGATGATTGGTGATCGTCTTGATTTGTTTGTTTGTTTGAAATGAGTTTTCAAAAGATTTGGTTAGCCTCGTTAAAGGCCCTCTTTCAAAACCGTGTGTGTTTTGTGATTGGTGTGGTTCGTGGATAACCATGTGAATTCTATGTATATGCTTGGTGTTCATGTTGCACTTGGTATTGTGTCTGGACGTATATTATTTCATTTCGGTGCGTTATGGATTGACGTGGTGTTTTGCTAAGTGTTTGATGCCTGCGGGCGAATTGTTTGAATATCCTTGATATGATATGTTATTTGTGTGAATGTGTGGATATGGTTGAAGGTCTACGGTGGCACATGGCATGTGATCATGTGGCCAGGATGCAACAAGTGATTGATCCAACCGTGAGAGCTCGAGATAATCTACGGTGGCACATGGCATGTGATCATGTGGCGAGGATGCAACAAGCGATTGATCCAACCGTGAGATGTGTGTGATTTGTTTCGCTAGCCACTCGGGAGGGTCCTTCGAGGCCTCGAGTGGGACGTCGGTGGTATCGTCCGGTCTGGCGATGCGCGTGCATGATTATGTTTCGTTGATTTTACGTCCGTTGAGGACACGTGATGTTGGGCTCGACCTGTAAATTGTTGGTTATTTCCTATTTTCGAAATCAAAACGTTTGGTGTGACCCTATTGATCTTTTGGAAAGAGAAGGATTTTATAATCCTAAATTGTTTTCTATTAAAACTCTCGTTGGCATTTTAAAGCTTTTGTAAATTGTTTCCCTTATTTGCGATCTTTCGGTTTTGGAAATGTTTACCCAAACTCTTGCCTCGGGAAGTACTTTTCTTTACGTTTGGATCTTTGAGGATTCACGATTATTATTGTTCTTGGAACTTGTATTGTATGGCTCGTATTTTTGCACTTGTACTTGCACTAGCAAAACGGTGGAGTTTGCTAACCCCGAGTATTCGGGGTGGATGTCTATTTTTGCATTCGTGTTTTGGAGCATAGCACGAGTCGGCACGAAGGATGATGAAAGATGAACGATACTAATCACACGAGGTTCCGTTGATGTCGTATTGGTCCAGTTGTATTTTCTTTTCCGCTGCGGTATCTTTTCCCCGTTGTACGGGAGTTTATTTTATTTTGACCCCTGCGTGGGTATGTGTTTGGGAATGAGTTGTATGTTATTATTGAAAGACCAAGTCGGTCTACTGAGTCATTTTAGCCTTAAAGGCGATGTTTAGATGTTTGATTTTAGTTATCAGTCTGGTAGATCCTCGAGGAGAGGGTCTACGGCGTGTAATATCCCTGAGTGGATTGGGGGTGTTACATTAAACCTTTCAGAGACCATGACTGTTGATAGGTGCGCTTGGAGGCGCCAGATCAGAGTTGTGGATTCTTTTGTAGGGAGCGGTGCTGTAGTTGAGAGCCTCAGGGTTGGGTTGTCTCGGTTAGCTTTGACCTAGAGCATTGCATTTTTACTTCTATTGTATATTTTATCCTATTGTCTTTGCGTGTGGTGTATTTTTGACAGGGAGCTCTGCGCAGAGCCAACCTCTCTTTTGTTAGAGCAGCGTTCATCGGGAGTGAAGTAGCCAAATTTCACTTAGGTAAGTCCCGTGTGGATCAAGCCATGGGCTCAGGTATGGTCTCGAGCTTTTTCGAATCATATGTTCTCCTTTGTATTTATCACACAAGATTCTGTTGTGCACTAAGCTGGAGGTCTTCACGGAAACAGCCTCCCTACCGTAATAAGTAGTGGCATGGTCTGCGTACATCTTACCCTCCCCAGACCCTGCTCTGAGCGGGATATACTGGTATGTTTGGTTTGGTTTGGTTTGGTTTTACTCAATTAGATATATGTTGACATATGTATGGTTGGATCGTCGATAAATATTTTCCAAAAAATAGAAATAATAATTCTCGACAAAGCACTAGTTACTAGTACTAGTCAATATAGTAGTGGTTTGTTAAGATCTCTAACCAAATTAATTTTTTATTTTTTAAAAATTTGGGAACATCACTCAATTACATATATCTTGACATACGTACGGTTGGATCGTCTATAAATATTTTTAGAAAATAGAAACAATAATGCGTGAAAAGCACTAGTTAATGTACTGGTCAATTTAGTAGTGGTTTGCTAAGAGCTCAAACCAAATTAATTTTTTATTTTTTGAAAATTTGGCAACATCACTCATTTAGATATATCTTGATATCGTACGGTTGGATCGTCGATAAATATTTTTAAAAAATAGAAAAAATAATTCGGGACAAAGCACTAGTTACTAGTACTAGTCAATTTAGTAGTTGTTTGCTAAGATCTCTAACCAAATTAATATTTTTAATTTTTGAAAATTTTGCAACATCACTCAATTACATATATCTTGACATCCGTACAGTTGGACAATCGATAAATATTTTTAAAAATAGATACAATAATTCATGAAAAGCACTAGTTAATGTACTAGTCAATTTAGTAGTGGTTTGCTAAGATCTCAAACCAAATTAAGTTTTTATATTTTTAAAATTTGGGAACATCACTCAATTAGATATATCTTGACATTCGTACGGTTGGACCGTCGACAAATATTTTTTTAAAAAAATATAAATAATAATCCGTGAAAAGTACTATTTACAAGTAATGTCAATTTAGTAGTTGTTTGCTAAGATCTTAAACCAAGTTAATTTTTTATTTTTTGAAAATTTTGAAACATCACTCAATTAGATATATCTTGACATCCGTACGGTTGGATCGTCTATAAATATTTTTAGAAAATAGAAACAATAATGCGTGAAAAGCACTAGTTAATGTACTAGTCAATTTAGTAGTAGTTTGCTAAGAGCTCAAACCAAATTAATTTTTTATTTTTTTAAAATTTGGGAACATCACTAATTTAGATATATCTTGACATTCGTATAGTTGTAGTTTCGATAAATATTTTTACGAAAATAGAAACAATAATCCGGGACAAAGCACTAGTTACTAGTACTAGTCAACTTAGTAGTTGTTTGCTAAGATCTCTAACCAAATTAATTTTTTATTTTTTGAAAATTTGAGAACATAATTCAATTACATATATCTTGACATCCATACGGTTGGATCGTCTATAAATATATTTAAAAAATAGAAACAATAATCTGTGAAAAGCACTAGTCAATGTACTAGTCAATTTAGTAGTGGTTTGCTAAGAGCTCAAACCAAATTAATTTTTTATTTTTCGAAAATTTGGGATCATCACTCAGTTACATATATTTTGACATCTGTACGGTTGGATCGTCTATAAATATTTTTTAAAAAATAGAAACAATAATCCGTGAAAAGCACTAGTTAATGTACTAGTCAATTTAGTAGTGGTTTGCTAAGATCTCAAACTAAATTAATTTTTTATTTTTTAAAAATTTGGGAACATCACTCAATTATATATATGTTGACATCCATACGGTTGGATCGTCGATGAATATTTTTACGAAAATAGAAACAACAATCCGTAAAAAAGCACTAGTTACTAGTACTAGTCAATTTAGTTATGGTTTGCTAAGATCTCTAACCAAGTTAATTTTTTATTTTTTGAAAATTTGGGAATATCACTCAATTACATATATCTTGACATCTGTACGGTTGGATCGTCCATAAATATTTTTTTAAAAAGTAGAAACAATAATCCGTGAAAAGCACTAGTTAATGTACTAGTCAATTTAGTAGTGGTTTGCTAAGATCCGAAACTAAATTAATTTTTTTTTTTGAAAATTTGAAATATCAATCAATTAGATATATGTTGACATCCGTACGGTTGGATCGTCGATAAATATTTTTACGAAAATAGAAACAATAATCCATTAAAAACACTAGTTACTAGTACTAGTCAATTTAGTAGTAGTTTGCCAAGATCTCAAACCAAATTAATTTTCAATTTTTTGAAAATTTGGGAACATCACTCAATTAGATATATGTAGACATATGTATGGTTGAATCGTCGATAAATATTTCCCAAAAAATAGAAATAATAATTCGGGACAAAGCACTAATTACTAGTACTAGTCAATTTAGTAGTGGTTTGCTAAGATCTCTAACCAAATTAATTTTTTATTTTTTGAAAATTTGGGAACATCACTCAATTACATATATCTTGACATACGTACGGTTGGACCGTCTATAAATATTTTTACGAAAATAGAAACAATAATCCGTGAAAAGCACTAGTTAATGTACTAGTCAATTTATTAGTGATTTTCCAAGATCCCAAACCAAATTAATTTTTTTATTTTTTGAAAATTTGGAAACATCAGTCAATTAGATATATCTTGATATCGTACGGTTGGATCGTCGATAAATATTTTTAAAAAATAGAAAAAATAATCCGGGACAAAGCACTAGTTACTAGTACTAGTGAAATTTAGTAGTGGTTTGCTAACATCTCTAACCAAATTAATTTTTTATTTTTTGAAAATTTGGCAACATCACTCAATTACATATGTATTGACATCCGTACAGTTGGACAATCGATAAATATTTGTAAAAATAGATACAATAATCCATGAAAAGCACTAGCTAATGTACTAGTCAATTTAGTAGTGGTTTGCTAAGATCTCAAACCAAATTAAGTTTTTATTTTTTGAAAATTTGGGAACATCACTCAATTAGATATGTCTTGAAATTCGTACGGTTAGATCATCTATAAATATTTTTTTAAATAATAGAAACAATAATCCGTGAAAAGTACTATTTACTAGTACTGTCAATTTAGTAGTGGTTTGCTAATATCTCAAACCAAGTTAATTTTTAATATTTTGAAAATTTTGAAACATCACTCAATTAGATATATCTTGACATCCGTACGGTTGGACCGTCTATAAATATTTTTACAAAATAGAAACAATAATCCGTGAAAAGCACTACAGTAGAAACTCGATAAATTTATACTCGATTATTTAATAAACTCTCTAAGATAATATTTTTTGCCGGTCCCGACTCGGGGATAGAGTGCTAAATTAATAATTCGCTAAAATTATAAGATAATACATTTTTAATAATTTCTTTAGACCCCATATAAAATATAAATTAATAATTCCTTATATATAGCATATTACATGAATGATTTATGAAGGTTTCTTGAAAAATGACTCAATTGTCTTTTGTTTTTTGTTGAAATCAATTTCCCCTTGAATCTCGTCTCTAATTTTCCTTAGCATGGTAAGAACGTCTGGTGTTGTTTTCTCATAGCTCAACAAGAAATTGTTCAATGTGATTGCCGCTTTAATAGCTTCGTTTCGCGAAGGGGGCTCCATTGTAGAACTTTCATCATCTTCTTCATCGATATCATCTTTATTAATTCCAATAACGCTTTCAATAATTTCTTCATCAGTCAACAACTGTGCAACTACATTTTCTTCTGGGTGAGTCAGAACATCTTCGACATCCATTGCATTGCGATAACTCAACTCTTTATCAAATTCTGGAGTTCTTGAGTGCTTTCACCACCTTCATCTGAGTTCTCAAAAGTCATGTTATCTGTTGATCGAAGTTTACAATGACGAAAGCAGTTCGCAATTGTATTTGCACGAACATCCATAGTCCATGCTAAAATTGCAAGATTCATTGCATCTAATACATTTATTTTTGCTGGATTTGGAACCCCTAATTCATAACCCTCCAAAAGACTTCTATAAAATCGACGACGATAATGCATCTTAAAAGCTCGTATGATCCCCGCGTCACAAGGTTGAATTTTTGAAGTTGTGTTTGGTGGCAAAAAAAATAATTCAACATTTCGTAATCCTTCAATAATTTTTTGATGAGCAGGGCAATTATCCACAATCAAGAGAATTTTTCTTCCAACCATTTTTTTATCAAGTTGGCGAATATATTCTTCAAATAACACACCAGTCAGCCAAGCTCATTTGTTAGCACGGTACTCACAGTTCAGACTCTTCAAGTTTACATTCTTGAAGCACCTTGGTTTAGCATATTTCCCAATAATCCATAAAGGAAGTTTTTCCGAACCGTCCTCATTACAGCAAATAGCAACAGTTAGTCTTTCCTTATCTTGTTTTTTCCCTTCAAGCTGCATTGTTGCAAGGGAATGATCCGGTTGAAGTCTAAAAAACAAACCTGTTTAAGATCAAAACATGTAAATAATTACATCACTAAAGTACAAAATATAAAATAAAATAATAAAAAAACAAACCTGTTTCATCCATATTAAAGATGTCTTTCATTTCAAACTGATCAACTTTGTCTCTTATGGATTTTAATTTGTCCTCCATGCCCTCCATTTCAACAGATCCACTCTCTCCGAAACGCCGGAAATTTTTAATTCCATATCTTGCTTTGAACTTTCCAAGCCAACCAATAAAAAAAGTAAAGTCTGGAGTATCCACTTGATACATATCTTTCATGAACTTTTTCACCTTCTCGATGATTAGTTCACCTGTCATATTCACATGTTCTTGATATTGAAGAATCCATTCATAGAGAGATTTTTCTAGGTCCGGAAATTTTGCCGGTTTGTGTCGCTTAATATCGCCTCTTTCGGGAGCAAGTGAGAGATACTCTAAAGAACGCTTAACTGTATTCGATATTGTCGCTTGACTCACCTGCAAACCATAGTTACTATGAACCCATTCTTGCAATTGCTTTTGAGTGAGACTTGGATTATCCTTGTTGTGCTTGCATAATGCTCTTCGAATCTCGTCTGTCATTGTTGTTTTGTTCACACCTTTAAGATGGGAAGCCATGTTGTGTGTATGATTTGTTTGTGTTAACCTATTTTGATCTTGTATTTATATAGAAAATATTTTTAATGTCCATAAAGTGATACATTGAACACAAGAAGCATAATAAGGTGGGAGATTGAAGGTTTCTTTCAAATCGGGCCGTTCATTTGATATACATGCGTTGTATACAATAATTAAGTGGAAGCTTGAAAGGTGTTTGTAAACTATGTATTCTACTATAAATTAATAAAATATTAATTAATATATAAATTAATAATTATTAATTTATCGATTAATTAATAACTCTTTTAATTAATAAATTTTGGTGATCCCAAGTGTATTATATTATAGAGTTTCTACTGTAGTTAGTGTACTAGTTAATTTAGTAGTGGTTTGCTAACAACTCAAACCAAATTAATTTTTTATTTTTCAAAATTTGGGAACATCACTCATTTATATATATCTTGACATTCGTATAGTTGTAGCGTCGATAAATATTTTTACGAAAATAGAAACAATAATCCGGGACAAAGCACTAGTTACTAGTACTAGTCAACTTAGTAGTGGTTTGCTAAGATCTCTAACCAAATTAATTTTATATTTTTTGAAAATTTGAGAACATCACTCAATTACATATATCTTGACATCCGTACGGTTGGATCGTCTATAAATATATTTGAAAAATAGAAACAATAATCTGTGAAAAGCATTAGTCAATGTACTAGTCAATTTAGTAGTGGTTTGCTAAGAGCTCAAACCAAATTAATTTTTTATTTTTTTAAAAATTTGGGAACATCACTCATTTAGATATATCTTGACATTCGTATAGTTAGAGCGTCGATAAATATTTTTGCGAAAATAGAAACAATAATCCGGGACAAAACACTAGTTACTAGGACTAGTCAACTTAATAGTGGTTTGCTAAGACCTCTAACCAAATTAAGTTTTTATTTTTTGAAAATTTGAGAACATCACTCAATTACATATATATTGAAATCCGTACAGTTGGATCGTCTATAAATATATTTAAAAAATAGAAACAATAATCTATGAAAAGCACTAGTCAATGTACTATTCAATTTAGTAGTGGTTTGCTAAGATCTCAAACTAAATTAATTTTTTATTTTTTGAAAATTTAGGAATATCACTCAATTAGATATATGTTGACATCTGTATGGTTGGATCGTCGATAACTATTTTTACGAAAATAGAAAAAATAATTCGTGAAAAGCAATAGTTGATGTACTAGTCAATTAAGTTATGGTTTGCTAAGATCTCTAACCAAATTAATTTTGTATTTTTTGAAAATTTGGGAATATCACTCAGTTACATATATTTTGACATCTGTACGGTTGGATCATCTATACATATTTTTTAAAAAATAGAAACAATAATCCGTGAAAAGCACTAGTTAATGTACTAGTCAATTTAGTAGTGGTTTGCTAAGATCTCAAACTAAATTAATTTTTTATTTTTTGAAAATTTGGGAACATCACTCAATTATATATATGTTGACATCTGATAAGTGTCAGTTTTGTACACTTATCCATGGTTTGTATCGATAAAATTCACCCATAATTGAGCTAATCTACTCGTTTTTTGCTTTTAATTTATTAGTTTTAATAATTTTATTTTTATCGGATGATGATCGGATTAAATAACTGAATTACTCAAGAAACAACATATTTAGTAAATATTCTCTTTATTGAATTTTGATATATTCATGTTGTAGGGCTTTCCGAGACGAATTCGGCAGTCTTTCCGGATTCAAAATCAGAGTTATATATCAAAAGTTATCATCCAAGAAGATCCGGGGCAAAAACGCAAAGTCCGAGAAATTCTGGGCTTAATACGTAACTATCAAAGCTTCAAATGATCAAATTTTCGAAGCCACGTTACGGCCGTAAGATTCAGGTGTTACGGCCTTAAGTCACCCTAGTTACGGCCGTAACTCCAGAATGTTACGGCGTAACTCTTGACATTGCTATGATTTGTCTAATTTTTATACTTTTTGTGTATTATTGAGGGGATGGCTGGCATTGATCCGATCTAATGTAATAATGCTGGAGTTTTGGAGCTATTAGATGACTTTAGGTGTATAAATAGACCCCTTAGATCCTTCATCATTCATCATTCATCTTATAATTTTCCATTTTTCTTGTAAACTTTTCTTTTTGTGTGAAGAACACACTTGTGTTCTTGAGTGATCTTTGTAAGTGTGGTATAACATATGTTGTTCAGAGAGTTTATTGTTTCTATCTCATTTATCTACTAAGGGAGTTAGGATCAATTCTTTCTCTTGATTCAACTAATAATGACCACACAAGCTTGTAATATGTGTAATAAACCCTTCATGGGCTAAGTAATCTTTAGTTGGGATTATAAACAAGGTTAGTCATGTTATTTATATTTGTATAAAGATCTATTGTGAATTACTTATTATTGTGTGTGATTTTCATTATTTTAACAATCTTTATTTATTTGGCCAATAAATGACGATATTTATGGTCTTCATATGTTTCGAAAGAAAATATGTTTGATTAGATCAAATGATCTTCACTCTAAGTTGTTCTAGGGGATAGAAATATACTCCTAGTCCTTAGATGATTCTTTGAGTTATTTTCATAAATCCTAATGCTATGTATTGAAGCCAATCAACATAGAAATATAGTGGATTGATTCAATATGTAAGGGGCGTTTTATAGTTCGAAAGAGAAATCGTCTTTTTAAGGAAAATCGAATCTACACAACATAATAAGTAAATTCATCTTATGATCTCCAATACATCTTTTATAACTAATGACGAACTAAGTTTGTAATCCCAACTATTTCATTTTATCATTTAATCAATCTATTATTATTACAATATTTTTATTTCTTTAAAATATTAGAACTATTATTGCATTGACTTTGCAACAATTAAACCAAACTCTTTAAATTGTGTGTTTCACTCATCTTAGTATCTATAAAAATAGACTAATAGTGTGTAATTCAAATTATAACAAAACTTCCTTGTGGGATCGATAAACCGGACTCAAAAAGTCCACTTTACTACTTGATACGATATCGTGCACTTGCGATAGTTACACTAAAAGCGTGTCAAGTTTTTGGCGCCGTTGTTAGGAAGTATAAGTTATATTTGAAATCTTACATTGTAAACTATTTTTATAAGTACAAATTTCTCGACGTTGTAACTTAGTACTAAATTGTGTTTGTCCGGTCAAGTGGCGGATAACGGTACTCCGTGACTATTAAAGTCGGATTTTTCAGTTTCCCACAACAACTGATATTTGTAGATATTTTCTTCAATTATTTTCATTGTCATTTTATTTTTATTTCTATTTTTTTTTCATGGAAGAAACATTGTATAAAATCGAAAAAAGATTTCCCTTTCTAAGCAAAAATGCAATTTTAAAAATTTACAAGACAAGGCTTGAAAGGATGAGGTTGCTTATGAATAAAAGCATACCTTTTGACATAAGATTCATTATCGAAGCCAAAGTAAGAATAGAAGGTGAATTCACAGAAACACCGACTAGATTTTTACCAGGGCTTCGAAAAAGTTCATATGCCAAGAAACGACTTGCAAAGATGCTAGCCGTTTGCTATAAACGTGCTAGATGGAACTGTAATGTAAAATGTCGATCTTTAGGAATTCCATCTACAAACAAAGAAGATAAAATTCAGTTCATTAATGATGGTCTGAATAAGGAGAATTTAGATAATATCGAAATTTCTCTTGACACGCATCCTAGTGGACTTGTATATTACGGAATTCAATGTTTGTGGAATAAATTCAAACCAGAATATGAACAACGTCTTGGGAATCTGACGTTAAAAGACCCTGTTTGCCAATTTGTAAGAAAATTGGATGGGAAGCTTCTCCCCGACTCATAGAAGGCGTTTAGGCCGTTTCTGAACGTAAAATCAGAGGAAGATGTGAGCCACAATCACAACTACTGTACATACGCGTAAGTATCTTTTATTTTTGTCGTGTGGTGAGATTTTCTGAATAAAAAATGTGATACGCGATAAATGCTTTCATTATTCTATTGAGTAGTTGAAGCACAATCAAACACAATCACAAACTTGTTAAACAATTTTTACCTTCTTTTTCTTCTATAAATAAACTTTCTACTGGTTTCTTTCATTCATCACTCAAACTTGCACTTTTCTCTATTTCTCTCTAAAAAAAAAATTTCTTTTCAAAAATGGAGTCATCATCTTCAACAAAAAAATTTAACACAGTATGCATTTTTGGTGGAGCTAGTTCTGGAAAAGAGGCATGCTTTCAAGGACCCACAACTTGGGTCGTACCTTAGGAGAAAAATGCATTCATGTAGTTTACGGAGGAGGAAGTCTAGGATTAATGGGACGAGCTGCTGCTTCTGCCTATATGGAAGGAGTAAGAGTGTTGGGAATAATCCCAAAACCTCTGGCTGAAAGTAAAATCACCGGGTCAACTATTGGAGATGATTTTAGATCTGTGAATATGCAATATCGCATAACTCACATGATAAATAATTCTGGCGCCTTTATCACCCTTCCCGGTGGTTTTGGCACCCTTGAGGAACTTTTTCATGTGGTTACGGATCGGCTAAATGTTCATCAAAACCAATAGGTGTGCTTAATGTCAATGGTTTCTTTGATGGTTTCTTGTCTTTCATCGACTACTCTGTGAAAAGGGTTTTATTTCCGAGCGTGCTAAACGAATCATAGTCGTTGCAACAACACCGGATGAACTAATCAAAAACTCAATGAATTTGTTCCTCAACCGAGATCCAACTCTAGCTAAAATTGTGCAGGTAGAAGATTTTACCGTGAGAAAACGAAAAGTGGATTCATTCCTCTCCCTTTGATAACCCATGTCGGACCTCTTGTATTTTTACTTTCTGTCGTGTGTAATAATCGTGCTAAATGGTGGCAGCTTAAGGAGTTTCTCCTTGATCTCTTGACGCGCATCTATTCGCGATTTATGTATTGTTATTTTATTACTGTAATTTTTATTGTGTGTTTTTTATAAAAACTTTGATGGCAGCGTAAGGCGACTCTTCGGACTTTCTTGATGCGCATCTTAAAAATTGTGTTATACTTACGAGTATATTTTATTTTCTTTTGTTGTGTGTGTAACACCCCGAGATATTCGGAATAATTACACCGCCGTAAACCCTTTAGATAAGGATTTACAAGGCTAATTTTAAAAGAAGTGTAAAAATAAACCAATCGAACACTGGAATTCACATACATATTTGAATCAAACGATCAAATGTGCTGACTTATACAACCATATCGAAAAGACTTTATTAATACAGACATACTCGATTACTAAACGAACCAAGAAGACAAATCACAATAATAAGAACATCAACCACATCACTGAGCCATCTCATCGTCACAGCCGCATGCTTGTGCCCTCCCGCTCCTCGACTACCTGAACATCAAAAACAATGTTTACCCCCGAAGGGGTTAGCAAAACAATGCTAGTACAAGTATCGTCATAGAATAAATCATTAATACATCATAAAACATGCAAACGGACTTCCGCCACCGGAATCCAACGATGCGAATCCTCACGATTCCATCTACACAATACATGGTAATCCAGCGATCCAGCGCCCTCAGCATAGATCCCCATGATGATCCCGTCGGACCAAGTCATGGTTCAAAAACCTTCCAGAGATCCAGCGCCCTCGGATAGATCCCCATGATGATCCCGTCGGACCAACGCATGGTGGACATTCGATCCAGCGCCCTCAGCATAGATCCTCATGACCCCCTCGGATCATTTATACCATAATCAATCAATTATGCATACACATATGCATTTCAATATGTTCATCAATACGAACAAACAACAACGAATATCACGCGAATTTCCAGAAATACATCTCATATACAAAAATATGAACAAAACCATAAGCATGATAAATCAAACTCGACATATGATACTTGCCTCGAAAATGGCAAGGACGAAACACTTCAAAGATCTCGACACACTCGAAGGCCGCCTCCTTCGATCAACGTAACAAGCTCGAACCTTAACAAAAGGAACGATATACAAATCATCTCAAGTCGAACGATGGCCTAACAATTCGGTCTATGGCCGAAAAGCTCAAAATTACCAATCTGCTGGATCGCTTAGCGTGCGCTACGTATTTACGTAACGTGCGCTAAGCAGGCCTGTTAGCGACGCTATCGTGTAAGACTAGCGTGCGCTAGTTATGAATCGACAGTTGAACTGCCGATACATAACGTACGCTACGTACGTTTAATACGTTTAACTGAACCCCGATAGCGCACGTTAACTCACATATGTTAGCGTGCGCTAACGTTGCATGGCAGAATACTGCTAACGGAAAAACTGGGTTGAACAGTGGTGAATTTATGAATTCTTTGTTGATACAACAAATCATCCTCAAGTCTGACATGCTAATAAGGTTGTGGAAGTTCCATGATCATGAGGCACAAATATACGGATAATCCTCTCATCAACATATCTTTTCTAAGATCTTCACGAAATATACCAAGTTCCGATTATTCCAAGTCCCAAAACAAATGATTCCTTACGTACAACATACGAACTAGGTAATCTCCGATTACTAACCATAAATCGATTTGAAAACGCTTAGGAGTTCATACTACTAAGATGGTTCAAAGGTTCATATGATGAATAAGTGTCGAAACGTCGAAAATATCCTTCTAACATGTGATGACCGATTATAAACGAAATACCAACTATCCAAACATGATTCAAACTTCCTTAGGAACATTACTAACATTGGTGAAGAATCACCTGCCTCAAGTAGTGAAGAACACGGAGGAAAATGAAGCAATCCGACACCGAAAGCTTGAACACCAATCTCCAATGATATACGATCTTAAATCACGAATCAGGATGTTGATATGAAGTGTTTGGGGTGAAGGAAGTTATGTTCTAAGTGTAGGAATTCGGGTAATGAGAGTAGAGAAATCTGAAATCTCGAATAGGATGTTGTACTATTTATAATAAATGGCTATTAGCGCGCGCTAGACCCTGTTCGTAGCATGCGCTAACGGCTCACAGTCTAAACTGTACTCGGCACTTAGCGTGCGCTACGCATATACCTGTAGCGTGCGCTAAGGCGTTGACTCGGATTTTCCCGAAAGCCGTCCAGGTACATCCGACACAATCCGACAAGGGTCCCCCGGCCAGATCTCACCTACCGCACGTCTCAATCAATTTGACCATGCATAGCGTGCGCTAATGACCCTCTGTAGCGTGCGCTATGAATCCCCGTTAGCGTACGCTACACTCAGCCTGTAGCGTGCGCTACATGTACAGAATTTCATTCTCTAAAACACATACACGAAATTATACACTCGACAACATCGGATTATGAAATACGGAGAATAATACTCAGACAAAAGTACAATCATTACAATATCACAAGTTCTAATTACATAACAGAAATCTCGGGTATTACATCCTTCCTCCCTAAAAAGAAGTTTCGTCCCGAAACTTAGGATGAAAACAACTCCGGATATTTAGCCTTCATACCGTCCTCCGTTTCCCAAGTGGCCTCTTCGACTCCATGTCGTGACCATTGTACTTTAACCAAATGTATTGGTTTATTCCTCAATTGTTTGATCCGGCTCTCAAGTATCTTGATTGGTCTCTCTTCGAAGGTGCCATCATTAGCTATCTCGATCTCGTCGAAATCAATGACGTGACTGGGGTCCGGTACATACTTCCGCAGTTGGGATACGTGAAACACATTGTGAACATGACTCAGTGATGGCGGTAAGGCCAACCGGTATGCTAAATCCCCAACTCTCTCTAGGATCTCAAATGGTCCGATATATCTCGGACTAAGCTTGCCTCTTCTCCCAAAACGGAAAATCCCTCGTGTAGGAGACACCTTCAATAGTACGTGGTCCCCAGCGTCGAACTCTAGAGGGCGACGACGTACATCGGCATAAGACTTTTGTCGACTCTGGGCAGTCAACAGTCTCTCTCGAATCAAGGCTATCTTCTCTTGAGTCTGAATAATCAATTCCGGTTCCGTCCCGATCAAATCCGCAGAATCATCCCAGCACAGGGGCGATCGGCATCTTCTCCCGTATAAAGCTTCAAATGGGGCCATCTTAATAGAAGCATGCCAACTGTTATTATAGGTGAACTCAATCAAGGGCAAGTGAACTTCCCAATCAGTCGACCAATCTAATGCACAAGCTCTAAGCATGTCTTCTACTGTCTGTATCGTTCTTTCAGACTGACCATCCGTTTGGGGATGATAAGCTGTGCTAAAGTTGAGCTCAGTCCCCAAAGCCCTGTGAACTGCTTTCCAGAAGTGTGACACGAAACGACCATCTCGATCCGAAATAATGGTCTTCGGCGTCCCGTGCAATCTGACTATCTCCGCAATAAATATTCGTGCCAATCTCTCGGGTCCCCATGTATCTTTAATTCCCAGGAAATGAGCCGACTTGGTTAGTCGATCAACTACAACCCAAATCATGTTCATTCCCGTTCTAGTCCTTGGCATACTAGTAATGAAGTCCATCGAGATATCCTACCACTTCCACTCAGGGATCGGAAGCGGTCTTAACATTCCGGCAGGTCGTTGATGTTCAATCTTAACCTGCTGACAAGTCAAACACTTTGAAACGTACTCCGCTACGTCCTTCTTTATATTCCCCCACCAGAAGTTTTAAATCTTTATACATCTTACTACTGCCTGGGTGAATAGAATAGGGCGCGCTATGAGCTTCCTTCAAAATTGTCCGTCTCAAATCATCGTCCTCGGGAACGCAAAGTCGACTCTGAAATCTCAGAATTCCATTGTCTTGTATCACGAATCCTGGGGCTTTTCCTTTCTTGACTTCGTCATATAATCGAAGAATCAGAGAATCGTTCAGTTGTTTAGACTTGATCTCCTCGACTAGTGATGAAGTCAGTTCCATCACATAAAGTTGTCCTTGGATTCCTGGTGCCCATACTTCAATCCCCTCGCGGATCAGTTCCCGTTGAATACTGGTTTGGGATGTAAGTGCTTCCAACACTCGAAGAGAAACGGGTTTTCGGCTCAAAGCATCGGCTACTACATTTGCTTTCCCCGGATGATAGAGAATCTCCAAGTCGTAATCCTTGATCAATTCCACCACCTTCTACGCCTCATGTTTAATTCTTTACATTTGAAAATGTATTTGAGGCTCTTATGATCTGTAAAGATCGACAATGAGTGCCGTACAAATAATGTCGCGATTTTCAAGGCAAAGACCACATTTGCTAGCTCCGGATCATGAGTAGGATAATTAACTTCGGTTTCAATTGCCGAGAAGCATAAGCAATCACTTTATCCTTCGCATCAACACACAACCCAAACCCCGATTTGAAGCATCGTGTATACCATGAATCCATCGATTCCCTCCCGGTGCTAATATAGGTCTTGCCGTCGATCTCTTAAGTTCACAAAACCATTTGACATTTCTCATTCCACGTGAACTTTTGAGTTTTCAGAATAAATGAGTGAGCGGACGAGCAATTTTGGAAAATCCTCTACAAAGCGGCGATAATATCCAGCAAGTCCTAAGAAGCTTGGACTTCTTTCACGTTTTAGGAGGTTCCCACTCCAAGATTGCTTCGACTTTCTTCGGGTCCACCTGAACTCCGTCGGATGATATCACATGCCCAAGGAAGGTTACTTCCTTAAGCCAGAATTCGCATTTAGAAAGCTTAGCATACAGCTGTTCCTTTCTCAAGATGCTCAAAACCACACGTAAATGTTCGGCATGCTCCTCTGCATCCCTCGAATATATCAAGATGTCGTCAATGAAAACGACCACAAATTTATCCAAGTACTCCAAGAATACCCGATTCATCAATTGCATGAATACCGCAGAGCATTGGTAAGTCCAAATGGCATCACTACAAATTCATAATGCCCGTCTGAATCGAAAGCGATTTGGTATATCCGATTCCTTAATTCTCAATCGATGGTATCACGATCGCAAGTCAATCTTCGAGAATACCTTTCCTTGCAGTTGATCAAACAAGTCGTCGATCCGAGGTATAGGATACTTATTCTTGATCGTCATCTTGTTAAGCTCCTGTAATCAATACACGGTCGGAGGGATCCGTCTTTCTTAGGACAAAGAGAACGGGCGCTCCCCAAGTAGAAACGCTAGGTTGAATATAGCCCTTCTGCAACAATTCCTCCAGTTGTTTCTTGAGTTCATACATCTCGGTTGGCGCCATGCGGTATGGTGCTCTGGAAATAGGAGTTGCTCCAGGCTCTAACTCGATGGTGAATTCCACTTCTCTTTGCGGAGATAACCCTGGTAGCTCGTCGGGAAATACATCTGAGAACTCATTCACAATTGAAATAGACGAGAGCTCTACTCCTTCCTCTTTCCTCATGGCATAACACCAAAGTCCATGACATCCCTGTTTCAGCAATTTCACGGCTCTCATTGCCTTGATCAATTTTCCCGAGCTTCCCGGTCTCCATCCTCGGAATAAGTTTTCAGATCCGTCATCAGTAATGATGGAAATGACTCTCTCCCGGTAATTCAGCACAGCTCCATAACGGTTGAGCCAATCATCTCCGAGAATTAAATCGTCACCGTAGATGTCAACTACAATGAGATGCGATGGCCACTCTCTTCCTTCTATAGATACTGGGAAATCCCTAGCTTCTAGTGTTCCCACAATTTTCTCTCCGCTCGGTAATCCCACAACATAAGGTTCACAATTATACAAGCACGAGATGTTCAAACGATTAACACAGTTCAAAGATATAAAAGAATGCGTAGCTCCCGAATCGAACAAGACACTAACTGGTTGCAAAGATCCGAATCGCACGATGCAACGGCGTGTTCGATCAGATTTCCTCATTTCATACAGGCGTGGAGGAACGGACCCAGCACTGGATGCCTCTCTCTTCCCAACGTTCTGCTGCTGAAATCCACTCTGCTGCGTCTGGTTCACACTTGTTTCCTTCCGAACTGGCGCTGGAGTGCGAGTACCAAAAGATCGGGTCGCATTCCCACAAAATGTTGCGCGATGTCCTTCCTGTCCACACTCGAAACAGGTCACAGCAGGCGCGAAACAATCCCGTCGAACATGTCCCGCCTTGCCACAGTTGTAACACTTCTTCCCTGTGTCAGAAACAGTCGGTGCTGCCCGGAACTTCTTTCCTCCTCGACTAGGATGCGGAGGTCTCCTGGATGAGTGAAAAGAGGACTGACCCCGGCGGGGCCCGCTATTCTTATTCTCCGCGAAGTTGCCCGACACCTTCTGTTTCTTTGCTTCCGTCGATTTCTCTACTGCTGCTTCCTTCATATCGTAGGCCAACGCCTTGTCCTGATACTGCCTCAAGGTGGTACAATCAAATCCGGACATATATTGCTGAATTTCCGGCTTCATTCGCATGTCAAAATGGAAAATCCTTTCCGCCTCGGTCCTGACCAGGTGGCGCACATAAGTCAGCTGGTGATTAAAAGTCTTAATCACTTCCGTCACAGATGCTTCCGAATTTTGTGGTGAGAAAAACTCCCGAACTCGGGCCTCTCTAACTGGGCGAGGACAATACTGTGCCTCCATCATCAACTTGAATTCTGTCCAGTCAGCATTATGCTCCTCTGGTCGAATGGCCTCCCACCAGTCGAAAGCCTCCCCGGTCAAAAGATACTGGGCGACCGGAACCTTCCTATCGTTGGGACAGTTAATCCCCGCAAAAATCTTCTCTAATTCCTTCAGCCAATGATCCCACGAAAGCGTCTCAGTGGAACCGTCAAATTTCGGAGGATGCAATTTGACCACCTCGGTAAGCCATTTATCTCCCCGATTATCCACGTTATTCTGCTGTCCCATCGCCGTCTGCATGCGATCCACAACTTGAGCAAACTGGTTTATCTGGGCAACCACCTGCTGAAGCACTCCCGGCACGTTAGGATCTGCATTATTATTTGCCGATCCCTGCAGTCCCCCGGAATGTGAATCCGTTTGACTAGCGGCTATCTCTGGGGAAGATACCGACTCTTCTTGCCTCGCATTACCACGTCCGCGTCCGCGTCCACGACCTCCTCTCAACATACTGTAAACATAAATACTCAATATCCAGGACAAACTTTCTCAAAGTACATTCATTAATGTTTACAAGACGTGAATTAAATAAAACAGTAGTATTCGAGATTAGGAAACTTACAACCACAGTCCACATGACGATGCTGGCTCAGCAGTGATGTTACGAACGACCAATAATCAATAACGTAAACAGACCCAACTAACCCAGCTGCCAAGATATCCATAAATCTTAGCTCCGATACCATATTCTGTAACACCCCGAGATATTCGGAATAATTACAGCGCCGTAAACCCTTTAGATAAGGATTTACAAGGCTAATTTTAAAAGAAGTGTAAAAATAAACCAATCGAACACTGGAATTCACATACAGATTTGAATCAAACGATCAAATGTGCTGACTTATACAACCATATCGAAAAGACTTTATTAATACAGACATACTCGATTACTAAACGAACCAAGAAGACAAATCACAATAATAAGAACATCAACCACATCACTTAGCCATCTCATCGTCCCGCTTGCATCGTGGCCGCCTCCCGCTCCTCGACTACACGAACATCAAAACAATGTCCACCCCGAAGGGGTTAGCAAAACAATGCTAGTAAATGTATCTTCATAGAATAAATCATTAATACATCATAAAACATGCAAACGGACTTCCGCCACGAATCCAACGATGCGAATCCTCACGATTCCATCTACACAATACATGGTAATCCAAATGATCCGGCTTCTCAAGATAGATCCCCATGATGATCCCGTCGGACCAACGCATGGTGGAAAACCCGTCCACGATCCAGGCCTCAAAGATAGATCCCCATGATGATCCCGTGACCAACGCATGGTGGACATTCGATCCAGCGCCCTCAAGATAGATCCTCATGACCCCCTGATCATTTATACCATAATCAATCAATTATGCATACACATATGCATTTCAATATGTTCATCAATACGAACAAACAACAACGAATATCACGCGAATTTCCGTAAATACATCTCATATACAAAAATATGAACAAAACCATAAGCATGATAAATCAAACTCGACATATGATACTTGCCTCGAAAATGGCAAGGACGAAACACTTCAAAGATCTCGACACACTCGAAGGCCGCCTCCTTCGATCAACGTAACAAGCTCGAACCTTAACAAAAGGAACGATATACAAATCATCTCAAGTCGAACGATGGCCTAACAATTCGGTCTATGGCCGAAAAGCTCAAAATAACCAATGCTCGATCATGAAGTGCGCTACGATTTCTACATAACGTGCGCTAAGCAGTTCGTTAGCATACGCTATCGTGTAAGACTAGCGGCGCTAGTTATGAATCGACAGTTGAACCGACGATACATAACGACGCTACGACGTTAATACGTTTAATCAACCCCGATAGCGCACGTTAACTCACATATGTTAGCGTGCGCTAACGTTGCATGGCGTATCGCTAACGGAAAAGCGGGTTGACAAAGGGTGAATTTATGAATTCTATGTTGATACAACAAATCATCCTCAAGTCTGACATGCTAATAAAGTTGTGGAAGTTCCATGATCATGAGGCACAAATATACGGATAATCCTCTCATCAACATATCTTTTCTAAGATCTTCACGAAATATACCAAGTTCCGATTATTCCAAGTCCCAAAACATATGATTCCTTACGTACAACATACGAACTAGGTAATCTCCGATTACTAACCATAAATCGATTTGAAAACGCTTAGGAGTTCATACTACTAAGATGGTTCAAAGGTTCATATGATGAATAAGTGTCGAAACGTCGAAAATATCCTTCTAACATGTGATGACCCATTATAAACGAAATACCAGCTATCCAAACATGATTCAAACTTCCTTAGGAACATTACTAACATTGGTGAAGAATCACCTACCTCAAGTAGTGAATAACACGGAGGAAAATGAAGCAATCCGACACCGAAAGCTTGAACACCAATCTCCAATGATATACGATCTTAAATCACGAATCAGGATGTTGATATGAAGTGTTTGGGGTGAAGGAAGTTATGTTCTAAGTGTAGGAATTCGGGTAATGAGAGTAGAGAAAACTGAAATCTCGAATAGGATGTCATCTATTTATAATAAATGGCTATTAGTGCGCGCTAGACCTGTTCGTAGCATGCGCTAACGGCTCACGCCTAAATCAGTACTCGGCACTTAGCGTGCGCTACGCATATACCTGTAGCGTGCGCTAAGGCGTTGACTCGGATTTTCCCGAAAGCCGTCCAGGTACATCCGACACAATCCGACAAGGGTCCCCCGGCCAGATCTCACCTACCGCACGTCTCAATCAATTTGACCATGCATAGCGTGCGCTAATGACCCTCTGTAGCATGCGCTATGAATCCCCGTTAGCGTACGCTACACTCAGCCTGTAGCGTGCGCTACATGTACAGAATTTCATTCTCTAAAACACATACACGAAATTATACACTCGACAACATCGGATTATGAAATACGGAGAATAATACTGCATAAAGTACAATCATTACAATATCACAAGTTCTAATTACATAATGTAAATCTCGGTATTACATCCTTCCTCCCTAAAAAGAAGTTTCGTCCCGAAACTTAGGATGAAAACAACTCCGGATATTTAGCCTTCATACCGTCCTCCGTTTCCCAAGTGGCCTCTTCGACTCCATGTCGTGACCATTGTACTTTAACCAAATGTATTGGTTTATTCCTCAATTGTTTGATCCGGCTCTCAAGTATCTTGATTGGTCTCTCTTCGAAGGTGCCATCATTAGCTATCTCGATCTCGTCGAAATCAATGACGTGACTGGGGTCCGGTACATACTTCCGCAGTTGGGATACGTGAAACACATTGTGAACATGACTCAGCGATGGCGGTAAGGCCAACCGGTATGCTAAATCCCCAACTCTCTCTAGGATCTCAAATGGTCCGATATATCTCGGACTAAGCTTGCCTCTTCTCCCAAAACGGAAAATCCCTCGTGTAGGAGACACCTTCAATAGTACGTGGTCCCCAGCGTCGAACTCTAGAGGGCGACGACGTACATCGGCATAAGACTTCTGTCGACTCTGGGCAGTCAACAGTCTCTCTCGAATCAAGGCTATCTTCTCTTGAGTCTGAATAATCAATTCCGGTTCCGTCCCGATCAAATCCGCAGAATCATCCCAGCACAGGGGCGATCGGCATCTTCTCCCGTATAAAGCTTCAAATGGGGCCATCTTAATAGAAGCATGCCAACTGTTATTATAGGTGAACTCAATCAAGGGCAAGTGAACTTCCCAATTAGTCGACCAATCTAATGCACAAGCTCTAAGCATGTCTTCTACTGTCTGTATAGTTCTTTCAGACTGACCATCCGTTTGGGGATGATAAGTCATGCTAAAGTTGAGCTCGGTCCCCAAAGCCCCGTGAATCGCTTTCGAAGTGTGACACGAAACGACCATCTCGATCCGAAATAATGGTCTTCGGCGTCCCGTGCAATCTGACTATCTCCGCAATAAATATTCGTGCCAATCTCTCGGGTCCCCATGTATCTTTAATTCCCAGAAAATGAGCCGACTTGGTTAGTCGATCAACTACAACCCAAATCATGTTCATTCCCGTTCTAGTCCTTGGCATACTAGTAATGAAGTCCATCGAGATATCCTACCACTTCCACTCGTGGATCGGAAGCGGTCTTAACATTCCGGCAGTCGTTGATGTTCAATCTTAACTCACGACAAGTCAAACACTTTGAAACGTATCCGCCACGTCCTTCTTTATATTCCCCACCGAAGTTTTAAATCTTTATACATCTTACTACCGCCCGGGTGAATAGAATAGGCGCGCTATGAGCTTCCTTCAAAATTGTCCGTCTCAAATCATCGTCCCTGAACGCAAAGTCGACTCAAATCTCGAATTCCATCGTCTTGTATCACGAATCTCGGGCTTTTCCTTTCTTGACTTCGTCATATAATCGAAGAATCGAGAATCGTTCAGTTGTTTAGACTTGATCTCCTCGACTAGTGATGAAGTCGGCCCATCACATAAAGTTGTCCTTGGATTCCCGGTGCCCATACTTCAATCCTCGCGGATCGCCTCGTTGAATACCGGTTTGGGATGTAAGTGCTTCCAACACTCGAAGAGAAACGGGTTTTCGGCTCAAAGCATCGGCTACTACATTTGCTTTCCCGATGATAGAGAATCTCCAAGTCGTAATCCTTGATCAATTCCACCACCTTCTCTCGCCTCATGTTTAATTCTTTCGATCAAAATGTATTTGAGGCTCTTATGATCTCAGAAGATCGACAATGAGTGCCGTACAAATAATGTCGCTTGATTTTCAAGGCAAAGACCACACTGCTAGCTCCGGATCATGAGTAGGATAATTAACTTCAGACGGTTTCAATTGCCGAGAAGCATAAGCAATCACTTTATCCTTCGCATCAACACACAACCCAAACCCCGATTTGAAGCATCACGTATACCATGAATCCACTGGCCTCCGGCAAGCTAATATAGGTGTCATTGCCGCCTCTTAAGTTCACAAACCAACTGACATTTCTCATTCCACGTGAACTTTTGAGTTTTCAGTAATAAATGAGTGAGCGGACGAGCAATTTTGGAAAATCCTCTACAAAGCGGCGATAATATCCAGCAAGTCCTAAGAAGCTTCGGACTTCTTTCACGTTTTTAGGAGGTTCCCACTCCAAGATTGCTTCGACTTTCTTCTGGTCCACCGAACTCCGTCGGATGATATCACATGCCCAAGGAAGGTTACTTCCTTAAGCCAAAATTCGCATTTAGAAAGCTTAGCATACACTGTTCCTTTCTCAAGATGCTCAAAACCACACGTAAATGTTCGGCATGTTCCTCTGCGTCCCTCGAATATATCAAGATGTCGTCAATGAAAACGACCACAAATTTATCCAAGTACTCCAAGAATACCCGATTCATCAATTGCATGAATACCGCAGAGCATTGGTAAGTCCAAATGGCATCACTACAAATTCATAATGCCCGCACTAATCAAAGCGATTTCGGTATATCCGATTCCTTAATTCTCAATCGATGGTATCCTGATCGCAAGTCAATCTTCGAGAATACCCTTTCCCCTTGCAGCTGATCAAACAAGTCGTCGATCCGAGGTATAGGATACTTATTCTTGATCGTCATCTTGTTAAGCTCCATGTAATCAATACACAGTCGGAGGGATCCGTCTTTCTTCCGGACAAAGAGAACGGCGCTCCCCAAGGAGAAACGCTAGGTTGAATATAGCCCTTCGCAACAATTCCTCCAGCTTGTTTCTTGAGTTCATACATCTCGGTTGGCGCCATGCGGTATGGTGCTCGGAAATAGGAGTTGCTCCGTGCTCTAACTCGATGGTGAATTCCACTTCTCTTTGCGGAGGTAACCCCGTAGCTCGTCGGGAAATACATCCGAGAACTCATTCACAATTGAAATAGACGAGAGCTCTACTCCTTCCTCTTTCCTCATGGCATAACACCAAAGTCCATGACATCCTGTTTGACAATTTCACGGCTCTCATTGCCTTGATCAATTTTCCCGAGCTTCCGCCTCCATCCTCGGAATAAGTTTTCGATCCGTCATCGCAATGATGGAAATGACTCTCTCCTAATTCAAAGACAGCTCCATAACGGTTGAGCCAATCATCTCCGAGAATTAAATCGTCACCGTAGATGTCAACTACAATGAGATGCGATGGCCACTCTCTTCCTTCTATAGATACTGGGAAATCCCTAGCTTCTAGTGTTCCCACAATTTTCTCTCCGCTCGGTAATCCCACAACATAAGGTTCACAATTATACAAGCACGAGATGTTCAAACGATTAACACAGTTCAAAGATATAAAAGAATGCGTAGCTCCCGAATCGAACAAGACACTAACTGGTTGCAAAAGGATCTGAATCGTACCTGATGCAACAGCTGTGTTCTGATCATCAGATTTCCTCATTTCATACAGGCGTGGAGGAACGGACCCAGCACTGGATGCCTCTCTCTTCCCAACGTTCTGCTGCTGAAATCCACTCTGCTGCGTCTGGTTCACACTTGTTTCCTTCGGAACTGGCGCTGGAGTGCGAGTACCAAAAGATCGGGTCGCATTCCCACAAAATGTTGCGCGATGTCCTTCCTGTCCACACTCGAAACAGGTCACAGCAGGCGCGAAACAATCCCGTCGAACATGTCCCGCCTTGCCACAGTTGTAACACTTCTTCCCTGTGTCAGAAACAGTCGGTGCTGCCCGGAACTTCTTTTCTCCTCGACTAGGATGCGGAGGTCTCCTGGATGAGTGAAAAGAGGACTGACCCCGGCGGGGCCCGCTATTCTTATTCTCCGCGAAGTTGCCCGACACCTTCTGTTTCTTTGCTTCCGTCGATTTCTCTACTGCTGCTTCCTTCATATCGTAGGCCAACGCCTTGTCCTGATACTGCCTCAAGGTGGTACAATCAAATCCGGACATATATTGCTGAATTTCCGGCTTCATTCGCATGTCAAAATGGAAAATCCTTTCCGCCTCGGTCCTGACTAGGTGGCGCACATAAGTCAGCTGGTGATTAAAAGTCTTAATCACTTCCGTCACAGATGCTTCCGAATTTTGTGGTGAGAAAAACTCCCGAACTCGGGCCTCTCTAACTGGGCGAGGACAATACTGTGCCTCCATCATCAACTTGAATTCTGTCCAGTCAGCATTATGCTCCTCTGGTCGAATGGCCTCCCACCAGTCGAAAGCCTCCCCGGTCAAAAGATACTGGGCGACCGGAACCTTCCTATCGTTGGGACAGTTAATCCCGCAAAATCTTCTCTAATTCCTTCAACCAATGATCCCACGAAAGCGTCTCGGTGGAACCGTCCAAATTTCGGAGGATGCAATTTGACCACCTCGGTAAGCCATTTATCTCCCGATTATCCACGTTATTCTCGCTGTCCCATCGCCGTCGCATGCGATCCACAACTTGAGCAAACCGGTTTATCTCGGGCAACCACCTTGAAGCACTCCCGCACGTTAGGATCTGCATTATTATTTGCCGATCCTCGCAGCCTCCCTAATGTGAATCCGTTTGACTAGCGGCTATCTCTCGGGGAAGATACCGACTCTTCTTGCCTCGCATTACCACGCCCGCGTCCCGCGTCCACGACCTCCTCTCAACATACCGTAAACATAAATACTCAATATCCGACAAACTTTCTCAAAGTACATTCATTAATGTTTACAAGACGTGAATTAAATAAAACAAGAGTATTCGAGATTAGGAAACTTACAACCACACCACATGACGATGCTTGGCTCAGCAGTTGATGTTACGAACGACCAATAATCAATAACGTAAATGCACCCAACTAACCCAAATGCCAAGATATCCATAAATCTTAGCTCCGATACCATATTCGTAACACCCCGAGATATTCGAATAATTACAGCGTAAACCCTTTAGATAAGGATTTACAAGGCTAATTTTAAAAGAAGTGTAAAAATAAACCAATCGAACACTGGAATTCACATACTGATTTGAATCAAACGATCAAATGTGCTGACTTATACAACCATATCGAAAAGACTTTATTAATACGTACATACTCGATTACTAAACGAACCAAGAAGACAAATCACAATAATAAGAACATCAACCACATCACCGAGCCATCTCATCGTCTCCGCCGTCTTGTGGTCGCCTCCCGCTCTCGACTACCCGAACATCAAAAACAATGTCCACCCCCGAAGGGGTTAGCAAAACAATGCTAGTACAAGTATCGTCATAGAATAAATCATTAATACATCATAAAACATGCAAACGGACTTCCGCCACGGAATCCAACGATGCGAATCCTCACGATTCCATCTACACAATACATGGTAATCCGATCCAGCGCCCTCGGATAGATCCCCAAGATTAACCCGTCGGACCAAAGCATGGTGGAAAAACCCTCCATCGATCCAGCGCCCACATCATAGATCACCATGATGATACCGTCTTACCAACGAATGGTTGACATTCGATCAAGCTCCCTCTAATTATTTCCTCATGACCCCCTCGGATCATTTATACCATAATCAATCAATTATGCATACACATATGCATTTCAATATGTTCATCAATACGAACAAACAACAACGAATATCACGCGAATTTCCAGAAATACATCTCATATACAAAAATATGAACAAAACCATAAGCATGATAAATCAAACTCGACATATGATACTTGCCTCGAAAATGGCAAGGACGAAACACTTCAAAGATCTCGACACACTCGAAGGCCGCCTCCTTCGATCAACGTAACAAGCTCGAACCTTAACAAAAGGAACGATATACAAATCATCTCAAGTCGAACGATGGCCTAACAATTCGGTCTATGGCCGAAAAGCTCAAAATAACCAATCTGCCTGGACTGCTTAGCGTGCGCTACGTACTCTACATAACGTGCGCTAAGCAGGCCTGTTAGCATACGCTATCGTGTAAGACTAGCGTGCGCTAGTTATGAACTGACAGTTGAACCGGCCGATACATAACGTACGCTACGTACGTTTAATACGTTTAACTGAACCCCGATAGTGCACGTTAACTCACATATGTTAGCGTGCGCTAACGTTGCATGGCAGAATACTGCTAACGGAAAAACTGGGTTGAACAGTGGTGAATTTATGAATTCTATGTTGATACAACAAATCATCCTCAAGTCTGACATGCTAATAAAGTTGTGGAAGTTCCATGATCATGAGGCACAAATATACGGATAATCCTCTCATCAACATATCTTTTCTAAGATCTTCACGAAATATACCAAGTTCCGATTATTCCAAGTCCCAAAACATATGATTCCTTACGTACAACATACGAACTAGGTAATCTCCGATTACTAACCATAAATCGATTTGAAAACGCTTAGGAGTTCATACTACTAAGATGGTTCAAAGGTTCATATGATGAATAAGTGTCGAAACGTCGAAAATATCCTTCTAACATGTGATGACCCATTATAAACGAAATACCAGCTATCCAAACATGATTCAAACTTCCTTAGGAACATTACTAACATTGGTGAAGAATCACCTACCTCAAGTAGTGAATAACACGGAGGAAAATGAAGCAATCCGACACCGAAAGCTTGAACACCAATCTCCAATGATATACGATCTTAAATCACGAATCAGGATGTTGATATGAAGTGTTTGGGGTGAAGGAAGTTATGTTCTAAGTGTAGGAATTCGGGTAATGAGAGTAGAGAAAACTGAAATCTCGAATAGGATGCTGTCCTATTTATAATAAATGGCTATTAGCGCGCGCTAGACCCTGTTCGTAGCGTGCGCTAACGGCTCACGCCTAAATCGTACTCGGCACTTAGCGTGCGCTACGCATATACCTGTAGCGTGCGCTAAGGCGTTGACTCGGCTTTTCCCGAAAGCCGTCCAGGTACATCCGACACAATCCGACAAGGGTCCCCCGGCCAGATCTCACCTACCGCACGTCTCAATCGATTTGACCATGCATAGCGTGCGCTAATCACCCTCTATAGCGTGCGCTATGAATCCCCGTTAGCGTACGCTACACTCAGCCTGTAGCGTGCGCTACATGTACAGAATTTCATTCTCTAAAACACATACACGAAATTATACACTCGACAACATCGGATTATGAAATACGGAGAATAATACTCAGACAAAAGTACAATCATTACAATATCACAAGTTCTAATTACATAACAGAAATCTCGGGTATTACAGTGTGCCTCGTATATTTATTCTCTTGCAGATTCTAAAAGGCGTTAGCTCAGACATCAACTTTCTTAACAGGGAGTATTCTGCTTTTCTGCATTGATTTTTATTTTTTTTATTTTTAAACTGAGAACATTTTTATTTTCAAGTTTGGGGGTGGTTTGTTTAAGTATTTTGGTGTGTTGTAATTTTGGTGTGTTTTGATTGATTTGGTTTTTGGTGTGTTTTGATTGATTTGGTTATTTGCCTTAATTTTTTTATTATATATATATATATATATAGTATTTTGATTTTTGAGATTTCTAGATCTGGCCATAACACCAATAAATTAGCTATATACAAGCTTCTAAATCGTTTTAACCGGTAATTTTTTTTTTTTTGTATATTCCAAAATTTTTGAGCCTTAATCTCTCTTTCCAAGCCTTGTAGTTATCATATAAAATCGAGTCATTCGTTACCTTGAGAAAAGAAGAATCAGTTGGTTGATGAAAAATAAAACTGAAATTTACTTAATTTGTGGAGTTTTTGATTTTTCATGCTTAACTAAAAAATGATTTTCTGCAAAAATTCTATTCCCTAAAAAATAAAAAGGAGTCATTGGTGAAAAGAGGTACACGTTAGCAAATAACGGTGTGAAAGCTATCACCTAAAAAAATAAATGACGAAAAGGAGAAGTGTTGAGCAGCAACAACTGCCTAATTTTGGAAGTCTTAAATTTTGCGAAAAATAAAGGACTAACCATTGTTGGTGCGTAGCTGCCGTCTCAGAAAAATTGGTGAAAAGAGCTACACGTTAGCAAATAACGGTGTGAAAGCTATCACCTTTTTACAAAAAAAAAAAAAAGAAAAATAATGAGATAGAAATTGTGTTAGTGAAAAGAGCTACACGTTAGCAAATAACGGTGTGAAATCTATCACTAAAAGGGATGTAGTTTATGAGCAGATTTGAATTAATTAGCAGCTGAATTTCAATACACTCAATTTTGTGAAAATCACAATATTTGATGACGTCAATGAAATTCTTCTTCATATTGAGTCGAAAAATAAACGAGTGATCGAGAGCAACCATTAAAGGGAGTCGTGTGTATCATGAGTGGGAAAGAAATAATCAACCTTTTGGGGGGAAACCTTGATTTTGGAATTACAAAATAAAAACCGTGTTTTAACTTCAAAAACATTAGTAGATTTATTTTGAATCTTGATTCATTTCTATCTACTGTATAAAGCTGGTTGTTGTTTATTAATGGCATTTTGATCTCCTTTTCTCTTTTTATATTTTAATTTTTGTGTGTATTATTAGTTTTGTGTCTTATTTTTATTTTTTATTTTTGGAGTGTGATTAATAAAGAGTCTTGCTCGGGACTAGCAAGAATTCAAGTTTGGGGGTGTGATAAGTGTCAGTTTTGTACACTTATCCATGGTTTGTATCGATAAAATTCACCCATAATTGAGCTAATCTACTCGTTTTTTGCTTTTAATTTATTAGTTTTAATAATTTTATTTTTATCGGATGATGATCGGATTAAATAACTGAATTACTCAAGAAACAACATGTTTAATAAATATTCTCTTTATTGAATTTTGATATATTCATGTTGTAGGGCTTTCCGAGACGAATTCGGCAGTCTTTCCGGATTCAAAATCAGAGTTATATATCAAAAGTTATCATCCGAAGAAGATCTAGGGCAAAAACGCATAGTCTGAGAAATTCTGGGCTGAAAACATAACTATTGTAATATCCGGATTTATTACGGTGTATTTCATCTGTATTCAAACCCTGTATTATTCGGATTTGTGGTTTTGATTATTGGAATATGGTTTTTCTTGCATTGATATCATTGTACATAAGTATAAAAGCATGCAAAATTTCTCATGCAAACTCGTGATAGCGCACGCTAAGAATGTATCTTAACGCGCGCTACCGGGCTACTATTAGCGCACGCTATGCAGGTAGGAGTTGCGTGCGCTAAGAACTCAATTATTGAGCGGGACGGCTAGCACATGCGCCAGCCGGGACATGGGTCCGGATAAGATTCCCGCGGACGAACCTGGACGGTTCTGAAGTAAACTTTTATTAGCGCACGCTAAGGAACGCTTAGTAGCGTGCGCTAACTTGTTAAAATGCAGAATATTATAAATGGGACAACAAACCGTTTTGGCTTACATTTTACTCGTCCATTCTGCATTCTTGAGAGGCCAGAGAGCTGAAATATCCTTCTACACACTTAGAACACATCTTGTTGGTGTTTATATATTCGTTATCACTTGGGAGTAATCATTGAAGTGGAATAGCACCTTGGAGTGGCATACAACCAACCGGAGTCGGATTCTACCTTACGGTTCAGTGATTTTCATCATATTAAGGTATATTCAACCTATCTCCAGACTTAGAGTTGGATTCTAAAGAATTGGATGATCATAGTAACGAGATATTGATTTTCATAAGTGATTTATCCAAAGTACATCATGTTTGGAATATTGAGATGAATAAGCCTTAAGTACCTTGATTATGATCATCATGATTCGAATCTTATTACATTGAATATGTAAAGGAAGCTTCTATCATTGGTAATCCGAATCTAGTAGATGACTTCATAGCAATCTTGGACTTGACTTTAACATCATTATTGTTAGATAAATCTAAAGGATTGATCATGGATGGATTTATCTAGTATAGATGGAACGTTTAACAACTTCAGCATGATAATATTGATTGATATAGAGGTGTTGATATCAACCGTTAAGCCTTTCGAATTGTCGTATGAAGATTTGTAGTCGAAATGGAATATGGTTTTATAATGGTATGCATATCCTCGAATCCGAAGTTGTTGCTATCCGTAAGATCATTCATAATCGTATGAACATGATATTCATGGAGGTAACATGAGTTGTCACGGAAGATTTCATTGTTTTGATCATGATGAGAAAAGTTTACTGCCCAGCAGTAAACTGCCATGCATAGATAGCGCACGCTAAGCTATGAAAATTAACGTGCGCTATCGATCACGAGTTAGCGTACGCTACGTTTGGTACGTAACGTACGCTAAGACATCAGACGAGTCAGTCGACTGATCAGTGAAGTACTGACCATACATAGTTAGCGTACGCTAGGCTTTTTTGTTTGCGTGCGCTATCGAGCAGACTTAACGCACGCTACACAGAGTACTTAGCGTGCGCTAAGTAGTTCAGGCAGATTGCATTTTATGAACTTTTGGCCGTAAATCGAATTGTTAAACATTCGTACGACGTGAGATAAATCCTATATCATTTCTTTTGTTAAGGTTTGGTCTCGTTACGTGATTGATTGAGGAGGACGACCTTCGAGTGTTCATTTTCATGGAAGTGTCGTTCTTGTCTTCAAATCGAGGCAAATACTTTAATTGTTTTATGTATTGATGTTATACGTATTGTCGTGCATGTATGTCGTTGTTGTATGTCCACCTCGTGTTGGTCCGACGGGATCATCGGGGGATCTATGCTAGCGTGTGCTGGATCATCGGATGGGTTTTTCCACCACGGGTTGGTCTGACGGGATTATCGTGGGTTCTAGGCAGTGAACGCTGGATCGACGGAATTACCATGTGTATGTTATGATATTATGTTATGATATCATGTTGTGATTATCAGTTGTGCATGTCATGTTTGAGTTTCTCGTAGGAGAAGACTCGTTGGTATTTTTCTTGTCGTTTACGTTATTCGTGAGATATGAATAATATGTTGTGGTACTTGTACTAGCATCGTTGTGCTAACCCCTTCGGGGGTGAACATTTTGTTTATGTTCAGGATCCAGGAGAACGGGAAAACAACCACTGGAGCTGCATGACGACGAGGGTGCAGAGTGATGTTTCGGCCTGGTTCATTTGTCTGTTGTTATTGGTTATTTCAATAAGTACTCGAGTACGAAGTGATTTATGATGAATTTGAATTTGGTGATGTATTATTGAGTTCTGTTGAACAATTGTACTATTTTTGTATTTGGTCAGAACTGTTGTATCGTAATTCCGTTATTTCCATTCGTTAGTACCTTTTAATGCCTGTTAAATTCTTCAGCCTTGTAAATCCTTATGTAAAGGATTTACGGCGCTGTAATATTCCTGAATATATCGGGGGTGTTACAGAATATGGTATCAGAGCTAAGATTATGGATATCTTGGCCGTTGGGTTAAAATAGGGGTCATTTATGTCTTTTGAGGTAACCAACCGTGAATGACATCACTGCACTGCCTACGTCTTCATGCGAACGGTGGTTATAAGTTCCTAAACTCTATCTCGTTCTTTACATGTTGTGTCTCTTTATACTCGAATATTAGAATGATGCTGTTTCCTGTATATTGAGTATTTATGCTTACAGTATGTTGAGAGGCGGACGTGGACGTGGTCGCGGTCGTGGACGCGGACGAAGAAATGCTGAAAGGGAAGCGTCGCCTTCTAATTAGGCCAGTCATAGCTCAGGAGAGCCGCAACAATCTATTAATAACGAACCAGATCCTGCTGTACCAGAGATCCTTCGTCAAGTGGTGAACCAGATGACTCAGTTCGCCCAGGTCGTGGACCGAATGCAAGTGGCGGTGGGACTACAGCAGGGAGAAAGACAGCAATGGGAAATCGAGGTGACCGGTGGCTGCAAGAGGTGGCGAAGATGCAACCACCCAAATTCGACGGTATTTCTGAGACTCCCACCTGGGACCATTGGTTGAAGGAACTAGAGAAAATATTTGCCGGAATTAACTGCCCAGATGACCGGAGAGCCTCTATCGCGTAATATTTTCTGATAGGGGAAGCGTCCGAATGGTGGGAAGCCATCCGGCCTGTAGACCATGATGCTGATTGGACAAAGTTTAGATTGATGATGGAAGCTCAGTATTGCCCTCGTCCTGTGAGGGAAGCCAAAGTTCGGGAGTTTTTCTCCGCTCAGCCTTCTGATGTGCCAGTATCCCAGGCGATTAAGACGTTTAACCAACAACTGGCATTTGTTCGACATCTGGTCAGAACAGATGCAGAAATGATGATCCATTTCGATATGAGAATGAAACCAGAAATCCAGAGGTACATGTCCGGATTTGAATGTACCACACTCCGTCAATACCAGGATAAGGCGTTGGCATATGAGATCAAGGAAGCAGCTATGGAGAAATTTTCGGAATCCAAGAAATAGAAAGTCTCTGGTAATTTTACAGAGCACAAGAACAGCGGGCCCCGTAAGGCTCAGTCATCCGTTCACTCTTTCAAGAAACCCCCGCACCCAGTTAGGAGCGGAAAGAACTTCGGAGCGACATCAACTATTACTGATGTTACCAGGAAATGCTTTAACTGTGCCCAGACGGGGCACTATCGACGGAATTGCCCCCTTCCTGCCATGACTTGTTTTGATTGTGGACGAGAGGGACATCGGGCAGTGTTTTGTGAAGAGGCTGCAAAGTCTTTTAGAGCCCGTACACCACAGCCAGTCCAGAAGGAAGCCAGTATCCAACAGACGCAGCAAAGTGTTCAGATGCCTCAGAATTTTGGCCGCGGACGAGGCAGAGGACAATGGGACCGAAAGGGGACATCGAGTGCCGGATCTGCTCCCCCACGTCTGTACGAGATGAGGAGGACAGACGATCGTGATCTTCTTTGCCGCATCAGTCTTGTCCAGATCCTTTCCCAGCCAGTTAGCGTTTTATTCGATACATGAGCTACACATTCTTTTATATCTTTGTCTTGTGTAAATCGTTTGAATATTTCCGGTTTTCATACTTGTGAACCTTATGTTGTTGGTTTACCGAGTGGAGAGAGGATTGTCGGAAACTTAGAAACTAGAAATTTCCCTATATTATTTGGAGGCAGAGAGTGGCTCTCAAATCTGATCGTAATAGAAATGCAAGGAGACGACCTGATACTCGGAGACGATTGGCTTAATCGATATGGAGCAATTGTGAACTATCGAAGGAGGAATATCTCACTGATCGCTGACGATGGTTCCGAAATATTGTTCGAGGGGTGGAAACCGGGAAGCTCAGGGAAATTGATCAAGGCGATGAAAGCTGTTAAATTGTTGAAACAGGGCTGTATCGGGTACTGGTGTTATGCAATGAAGAAAGAAGACGAAATTGTGGAACTTTCATCCATTCCTGTTGTGAACGAATTTCCAGATGTATTTCCTGACGAGTTACCTGGACTACCTCCACGAAGGGATGTGGAATTTACCATTGAGCTGGAACCCGGAGCTACACCAATTTCTAAGGCGCCGTATCGTATGGCACCTACTGAGATGTACGAACTGAAGAAGCAGCTGGAGGAGTTACTGGATAAGGGCTATATTCAGTCAAGCGTCTCACCACGGGAGCGCCGTTCTTTTGTCCGAAAGAAGGATGGATCGCTCCGACTGTGTATTGACTATCGAGAGCTGAACAAGATGACGATTAAGAACAAGTATCTGTTGCCACGGATTGATGATCTGTTTGACCAGTTACAAGGGGCAACAGTATTTTCTAAAATCGATCTAAGATCAGGGTATCATCAGCTGAGAATTAAGGAATCTGATGTTCTGAAATCAGCGTTCAGAACTCGCTATGGACATTATGAGTTTGTAGTGATGCCATTTGGTCTCACTAACGCACCTGCTGTATTTATGCAATTGATGAACAGAGTGTTCATTGAATTTTTGTACAAATTTGTGGTCGTGTTCATTGATGACATTCTGGTGTATTCTAAGAGCCCGGAAGAACATGCGCAGCATTTGCGGATTGTATTGGAACTTTTGAGAAACGAGCAATTGTACGCCAAACTTTCTAAGTGTGAATTCTGGCTAAAGGAAGTAATGTTCCTCGGCCATGTGGTGTCAGCTAAAGGAGTCCGAGTAGATCCTCAGAATATCGAAGCAATTATGGATTGGAAGCCTTCAAAGAACGTGAGAGAATTCCGAAGCTTCTTAGGACTTGCTGGATATTATCGTCGATTCGTGGAAGGGTTTTCTAAAATCTCCCGCCCACTTACTCGACTCCTGCAGAAAACTCAAAAGTTTGAGTGGAATGAATTGTGTCAGATTAGCTTTGATGAATTGAAGAAGAGATTGACGACGGCACCTATTCTATCACTTCCACAGGGAACTGGAGGATTTATAGTTTACAGTGATGCTTCGAACCAAGGACTTGGGTGCGTATTGATGCAAAATGATAAGGTGATCGCTTATGCGCCGCGATAGCTGAAACCTTATGAAGTGAATTACCCAACACATGATTTGGATCTTGCAGCAGTAGTTTTTGCTTTGAAGATCTGGAGGCATTATCTGTACGGGACTCACTGTTAGATCTTTACGGATCATAAGAGTCTCAAGTACATATTCAGTCAGAAAGAGTTGAACATGCGGCAAAGGACATGGTTAGAGCTGATCAAGGACTATGACTTGGAGATTTTGTATCATCCAGGCAAAGCAAATGTAGTGGCCGATGCACTTAGCCGCAAGCCTTTTTCTATTCAGATGCTCGAGACGCTGACCTCCCAACTTAGCCTTCAACGAGAGATGATTCGTGAAGGAATTGAAGTATTGTTACAAAGAGTCCAAGGACAACTGTGCGTGATGGAGATAACTTCATCATTAATCGAAGGAATAAAATCTAGACAGGCAGATGATCCTCTGATGATTCGGTTACGTGATGAAGTGATCAAAGGAAAGGCCCCCGGATTCATAATTCATGATGATAGAGTTTTGAGATTTCAGAACCGACTCTGTGTTCCCGATGATGATGTTCTGAAACAGAAGATTATGAAGGAAGCTCACAGTTCGCCCTATTCTATCCACCCGGGCACCAGTAAAATGTATAAGGACTTGAAGCAGAATTTCTGGTGGGGCAACATGAAGAAAGATGTAGCGGACTATGTTTCGAAATGCTTGACTTGTCAGCAGGTTAAGATCGAGCATCAACGGCCTGCCGGAATGTTGAAGCCACTCCCGATTCCTGAATGGAAGTTGGAGGACATATCGATGGACTTTATCACTAATATGCCGAAAACCAGGACAGGAATGAACATGATTTGGGTGATAGTTGATCGTTTAACCAAATCAGCTCATTTTGTAGGCATTAAGGATACGTGGGGACCAGAGAGGTTGGCACGAGTATTTATTTCGGAGATAGTTCGATTGCATGGTACGCCGAAGACCATTGTTTCTGATCCAGACGACCGTTTTGTGTCTCACTTTTGGAAAACAGTTCATAAGGCCTTGGGGACCGAATTGAACTTCAAGATGCCTTATCACCCATGGTGACGGACAATGCAGAGAACTATACAAACGGTGGAAGACATGCTAAGGGCCTGTGCCTTAGATTGGTCAAACGATTGGGAAGTTCATCTACCGTTGATTGAATTTACCTACAACAATAGTTGGCATGCTTCCATTAAGATGGCACCGTTTGAGGCATTATACGGAAGGAGATGCAGATCGCCCCTATGCTGGGACGATTCGTCAGACTTGATCGGAACAGAACCAGAGTTGATCGTGCAAACTCGAGAGAAAATAGCCTTGATTCGTGAATGTAACACCCCCAAGTTATTCAGGGTATATTACAGCGCCGTGAGCCCCGCCGTGGGACCCACAAGGCTAAACATACGCGGAACTATACACTTGACCGATAAGGTCTACATACAATAGAAAGAAAGACGATACAAATGGTATTCAAAAACCATAACCAATGAAACCATATACATCACTGCACAAATCAATACCTCGGCAACACAGGCCGGAACATCAAGGAAACTGAAATACAATACTCGAGTATTTAAAAATCCATTCCAGTACAACAACCTGAATGGAGGAATCCAAGAAAATAACCGGAGACAAAACACAGTATCACACTTGCCCATCATCTTCATGCCGACCCGGTACCCACCTGTCCGCTCTCCTGGAACCTGAAATACATGAAACGTATTTCCCCCATAAAGGGGTTAGCCATCGAATAGCTAGTTCAAGTATAACAATATGAAACATAATACTCCTCGACAATAAAGTAAATGTAATCCGTCAATTCATCAATATCCGCCAATTCATCAATTTAAGACTAGTATTCCGGAATAACTAAATCTCAAGACGTATGTGAATGCCGTAGAAACGGTTCGTTCATATCATACGCCGTTACATGTAGGAATGCCGTCAAAACGGTTCGTTCATTACATGCCAACATTATTTCATATGAATGCCGTAGAAACGGTTCGTTCATATCAACCATGGAATCGCACCAGAGGCTACGAAACCCTCAGAGGACCATAGGCCCGTCCCGGAGTGGCTAGAAATAATCATACCATCAATATTTCATACTTTCAAAGTCGAGAACGTACAATCATAAATGTATACTTGCCTTAATAATCGTTACCGAAGATCCCGAAGAACACGGTTCGACCGGGAAGCTTGAACCACGAAGAAGACAACGATCGGAAGGGTTCCGACTTGAGTTCTTCACAAGGATTTCGTCCCTAAGTCATATCAATGATAAATCAACAATCGTACGATGAATAATAATCGTACAACGCACAAAATCCCCCTCTTAGACCTTTTGTCGGACACCTTCAAGGCGTCGACTAATAACTCAACCGAAACGACAAATCAATACACTCCAACCGTGGAATAACGATGGAAATGATAGAATACACCTAAATCATCATCAATCCATCACTAATCTAAATTACTACGGATTAAAAGGATGAAGTCAAACAAAATCCCCAATTTCCAACACAAAATTCGAAGTGTTCTTGAATAATCTTTCAATAATCCGATGAATACTCCAACAAGTCCATAATCATGCGTATATCACTTCATACCCCATGATTTTAACATCCAAAACATCATTACCCAATACAAAATCGAAATCCAAGATGTTGAAGAAATTACCTCTTGAAGATTCAAGCACTATGATTCGAAGAGCACGCGATAGAACGATGATCCGGGCTTCACAATCAAAAATAGATGAAGGAAGTCACCCACTCAAGTGATAGATGAAGAAACTTCCCTCTCTCAAGCCTTCTCTCCCGTGTGAAGGTGAAGAAATGAAAAAGTATCGGTTGAATCGCACAAAAAAACGCAGATATACGGTAAACTGTCATGTGTGCCGCGGCTCAGTATAGGTGTGCCGCGGCACAGGCCCAAAATTTGCTCCCAGGGCTCGGCAGTTTGCCGCGGCTCAGCCCAGGTGTGCCGCGGCACCGGGTACAGGCGGTTTTGGCTGAATCTGGAAAATGAGAGTGACTTAGCTATTTCGACCATAACTCCCTCGTCTGGACTCCGATTGACTCACCGTTTGAACCATTGGGAAGCTAACTCGATGCTTTATAATATGACCAAGATTCAGAATTTGTGGAGTTTCCAAGAATTTATGGTGATTTAACAAAGTCGAACTCAAACGTGGAAAAGTCGCTAAAGAACACGGAATTCAACAGAACGATACCGAAACGAACTCGGATGACAAAAAGTGTAGAATTAATCATTCTCAGGATGACGAAACGGTCCTAAGCAAGTCGTCAAAATAGACTTCCGCCAAAAATAGAAAATTTCCAGGGAACAAAAATTACGGGTATTACAGTGAAAGGGTGTTGACCGCCCAGAGTCGCCAGAAATCTTACGCAGACGTATGCCGTCGCCCATTGGAGTTCAGTACTGGAGATCACGTACTTTTGAAGGTTTCTCCTACTCGGGGAATCTTTCGTTTCGGAAGGAAAGGAAAGCTGAGTCCGAGATATATCGGGCCATTTGAGATCCTTGAAAGAGTTGGGAAGTTGGCATACAGATTGGCATTGCCGCCGTCATTATGCCATGTTCATAACGTGTTCCACATATCCCAGTTACGGAGGTATATACCAGATCCCAGTCATATCATTGATTTCGGCGAGATCGAAGTCGCGCAGGATGGGACGTTTGAAGAAAGACCAGTCAAGATACTCGAGAGTCGAGTTAAGCAGCTGAGGAACAAACCAATCGTTCTGGTCAAAGTTCAATGGTCACGTCACGGAATGGAGGAAGCCACCTGGGAAACGGAAGCTGATATGAAGTTTAGATATCCCGAGTTATTTTCGTCTTGAGTTTCGGGACGAAACTCCTTTTTAGTAGGAGAGTATGTAATATCCGGATTTATTACGGTGTATTTCATCTATATTCAAACCCTATATTATTCGGATTTGTGGTTTTGATTATTGGAATATGGTTTTTCTTGCATTGATATCATTGTACATAAGTATAGAAGCATGCAAAATTTCTCATGCAAACTCGTGATAGCGCACGCTAAGAATGTATCTTAACGCGCGCTATCGGGCTACTATTAGCGCACGCTATGCAGGTAGGAGTTGCATGCGCTAAGAACTCAATTATTGAGCAGGACGGCTAGCACATGCGCCAGCCGGGACATGGGTCCGGATAAGATTCCCGCGGACGAACCTGGACGGTTCTGAAGTCAACTTTTATTAGCGCACGCTAAGGACCGCTTAGTAGCGTGCGCTAACTTGTTAAAATGCAGAATATTATAAATGGGACAACAAACCGTTTTGGCTTACATTTTACTCGTCCATTCTGCATTCTTGAGAGGCCAGAGAGCTGAAATATCCTTCTACACACTTAGAACACATCTTGTTGGTGTTTATATATTCGTTATCACTTGGGAGTAATCATTGAAGTGGAATAGCACCTTGGAGTGGCATACAACCAACCGGAGTCCGATTCTACCTTACGGTTCAGTGATTTTCATCATATTAAGGTATGTTCAACCTATCTCCAGACTTAGAGTTGGATTCTAAAGAATTGGATGATCATAGTAACGAGATATTGATTTTCATAAGTGATTTATCCAAAGTACATCATGTTTGGAATATTGAGATGAATAAGCCTTAAGTACCTTGATTATGATCATCATGATTCGAATCTTATTACATTGAATATGTAAAGGAAGCTTCTATCATTGGTAATCCGAATCTTGTAGATGACTTCATAGCAATCTTGGACTTGACTTTAACATCATTATTGTTAGATAAATCTAAAGGATTGATCATGGAAGGATTTATCTAGTATAGATGGAACGTTTAACAACTTCAGCATGATAATATTGATTGATATAGAGGTGTTGATATCAACCGTTAAGCCTTTCGAATTGTCGTATGAAGATTTGTAGTCGAAATGGAATATGGTTTTATAATGGTATGCATATCCTCGAATCCGAAGTTGTTGCTATCCGTAAGATCATTCATAATCGTATGAACATGATATTCATGGAGGTAACATGAGTTATCACGGAAGATTTCATTGTTTTGATCATGATGAGAAAAGTTTCTCGCCCGAAGAAACCGCCATGCATAGATAGCGCACGCTAAGCTATGAAAATTAACGTGCGCTATCGAGCACGAGTTAGCGACGCCACGTTTGGTACGTAACGACGCTAACACATCGAGCAATCGATCGGCCCGATCGGTGAAATCGACCATACATAGTTAGCGTACGCTAGGCTTTGTTGTTTGCGTGCGCTATCGAGCAGACTTAACGCACGCTACACAGAGTACTTAGCGTGCGCTAAGCAGTTCAGGCAGATTGCATTTTATGAACTTTTGGCCGTAAATCGAATTGTTAAACATTCGTACGACGTGAGATAAATCCTATATCATTTCTTTTGTTAAGGTTTGGTCTCGTTGCGTGATTGATTGAGGAGGACGACCTTCGAGTGTTCATTTTCGTGGAAGTGTCATTCTTGTCTTCAAATCGAGGCAAGTACTTTAATTGTTTTATGTATTGATGTTATACGTATTGTCGTGCATGTATGTCGTTGTTGTATGTCCACCTCGTGTTGGTCCGACGGGATCATCGGGGGATCTATGCTAGTGTGCGCTGGATCATCGGACGGGTTTTTCCACCACGGGTTGGTCTGACGGGATCATCGTGGGTTCTAGGCAGTGAACGCTGGATCGATGGAATTACCATGTGTATGTTATGATATTATGTTATGATATCATGTTGTGATGATCAGTTGTGCATGTCATGTTTGAGTTTCTCGTAGGAGAAGACTCGTTGGTATTTTTCTTGTCGTTTACGTTATTCGTGAGATATGAATAATATGTTGTGGTACTTGTACTAGCATCGTTGTGCTAACCCCTTCGGGGGTGAACATTTTGTTTATGTTCAGGATCCAGGAGAACGGGAAAACAACCACTGGAGCTGCATGACGACGAGGGTGCAGAGTGATGTTTCGGCCGGGTTCATTTGTCTGTTGTTATTGGTTATTTCAATAAGTACTCGAGTACGAAGTCATTTATGATGAATTTGAATTTGGTGATGTATTATTGAGTTCTGTTGAACAATTGTACTATTTTTGTATTTGGTCAGAACTGTTGTATCGTAATTCCGTTATTTCCATTCGTTAGTACCTTTTAATGCCTGTTAAATTCTTCAGCCTTGTAAATCCTTATGTAAAGGATTTACGGCGCTGTAATATTCCTGAATATATCGGGGGTGTTACAACTATCAAAGCTTCAAATGAGCAAATTTACGAAGCCATGTTACGGCCGTAACATTCAAGAGTTACGGCCGTAAGTCACCCTAGTTACGGCCGTAACTCCTGAATGTTACGGCCGTAACTCTTGACAGATTGCTATGATTTGTCTAATTTTTTATACTTTTTGTGTATTATTGAGGGGATGACTGGCATTGATCCGATCTAATGTAATAATGCTGGAGTTTTGGAGCTATTAGATGACTTTAGGTGTATAAATTGACCCCTTAGATCCTTCATCATTCATCATTCATCTTATAATTTTCCATTTTTCTTGTAAACTTTTATTTTTGTGTGAAGAACACACTTGTGTTCTTGAGTGATCTTTGTAAGTGTGGTATAACATATGTTGTTCAGAGAGTTTATTGTTTCTATCTCCTTTATCTACTAAGGGACTTAGGATCAATTCTTTCTCTTGATTCAACTAATAATGACCACACAAGCTTGTAATATGTGTAATAAACCCTTCATGGGCTAAGTAATCTTTAGTTGGGATTATAAACAAGGTTAGTCATGTTATTTATATTTGTATAAAGATCTATTGTGAATTACTTATTATTGTGTGTGATTTTCATTGTTTTAACAATCTTTATTTATTTGGCCAATAAATGACGATATTTATGGTCTTCAGATGTTTCAAAAGAAAATATGTTTGATTAGATCAAATGATCTTCACTCTAAGTTGTTCTAGGGGATAGAAATATACCCCTAGTCCTTAGATGATTCTTTGAGTTATTTTCATAAATCCTAATGCTATGTATTGAAGCCAATCAACATAGAAATATAGTGGATTGATTCAATATGTAAGGGGCGTTTTATAGTTCGAAAGAGAAACCGTCTTTTTAAGGAAAATCGAATCTACACAACATAATAAGTAAATTCATCTTATGATCTCCAATACATCTTTTATAACTAATGACGAACTAAGTTTGTAATCCCAACTATTTCATTTTATCATTTAATCAATCTATTATTATTACAATATTTTTATTTCTTTAAAATATTAGAACTATTATTGCATTTACTTTGCAACAATTAAACCAAACTCTTTAAAGTGTGTGTTTCACTCATCTTAGTATCTATAAAAATAGACTAATAGTGTATAATTCAAATTATAACAAAACTTCCTTGTGGGATCGATAAACCGGACTCAAAAAGTCCACTTTACTACTTGATACGATATCGTGCACTTGCGATAGTTACACTAAAAGCGTGTCAACATCCGTACGGTTGGATCGCCGATAAATATTTTTACGAAAATAGAAACAATAATCCGTGAAAAATACTAGTTACTAGTACTAGTCAATTTAGTAGTAGTTTGCTAAGATCTCAAACCAAATTAATTTTTTATTTTCTGAAAATTTGGGAACATCACTTAATTAGATATATGTTGACATATGTATGGTTGGATCGTCGATAAATATTTTCCAGAAAATAGAAATAATAATTCGGGACAAAGCATTAGTTACTAGTACTCGTCAATTTAGTAGTGGTTTGCTAAGATCTCTAACCAAATTAATTTTTTATTTTTTGAAAATTTGGGAACATCACTCAATTACATATATCTTGACATACGTACGGTTGGATCATCTATAAATATTTTTACGAAAATAGAAACAATAATACGTGAAAAGCACTAGTTAATGTACTAGTCAATTTATTAGTGGTTTTCCAAGATCTTAAACCAAATTAATTTTTTATTTTTTGAAAATTTGGGAACATCAGTCAATTAGATATATCTTGATATCGTACGGTTGGATCGTCGAAAAATATTTTTAAAAAATAGAAAAAATAATCCGGGACAAAGCATTAGTTACTAGTACTAGTCACTTTAGTTGTGGTTTGCTAAGATCTCTAACCAAATTAATTTTTTATTTTTTGAAAATTTGGCAACATCACTCATTTACATATATCGTGACATCCCGTACAGTTGGACAATCGATAAATATTTTTAAAAATAGATACAATAGTCCATGAAAAGCACTAGCTAATGTACTAGTCAATTTAGTAGTGGTTTGCTAAGATCTCAAACCAAATTAAGTTTTTATTTTTTGAAAATTTGGGAACATCACTCAATTAGATATATCTTGACATTCGTACGGTTGGATCGTCGACAAATATTTTTTTTAAAAAATAGAAATAATAATCCGTGAAAAGTACTATTTACTAGTACTGTTAATTTAGTAGTGGTTTGCTAAGATCTCAAACCAAGTTAATTTTTTATTTTTTAAAATTTTTGAAACATCACTCATTTAGATATATCTTAACATTCGTATAGTTGTAGCGTCGATAAATATTTTTAAGAAAATAGAAATAATAATCCGGGACAAAGCACTAGTTACTAGTACTAGTCAACTTAGTAGTGGTTTGCTAAGATCTCTAACCTAATTAATTTTTTATTTTTTGAAAATTTGAGAACATCACTCAATTACATATATCTTGACATCCGTATGGTTGGATCGTCTATAAATATATTTAAAAAATAGAAACAATAATCTATGAAAAGCACTAGTCAATGTACTAGTCAATTTAGTAGTGGTTTGCTAAGATCTCTAACTAAATTAATTTTTTCTTTTTTGAAAATTTGGGAACATCACTCAATTAGATATATGTTGATATCCGTATGGTTGGATCGTCGATAACTATTTTTACGAAAATAGAAAAAATAATTCGTGAAAAACAATAGTTAATGTACTAGTCAATTAAGTTGTGGTTTGCTAAGATCTCTAACCAAATTAATTTTTTATTTTTTGAAAATTTGGGAACATCACTAAGTTACATATATTTTGACATCTATACGGTTGGATCATCTATAAATATTTTTTAAAAAATAGAAACAATAATCCGTGAAAAGCACTAGTTAATGTACTAGTCAATTTAGTAGTGGTTTGCTAAGATCTCAAACTAAATTAATTTTTTAATTTTTGAAAATTCGGGAACATCACTCAATTATATATATGTTGACATCCATACGGTTGGATCGTCGATGAATATTTTTACGAAAATAGAAACAATAATCCGTAAAAAAGCACTAGTTACTAGTACTAGTCAATTTAGTTATGGTTTGCTAAGATTTCTAACCAAATTAATTTTTTATTTTTTAAAAATTTGGGAATATCACTCAATTACACATATCTTGACATCCGTATGGTTGGATCGTCTATAAATATTTTTTTAAAAAATAGAAACACTGATATTCCATCAGAAAACCACACGATAGAGTTCCAAAATCTCAAATATATAGACTCTGATAAAAACTCCTCTCCACATACTACTCGCAACGTAAATCCTTAATCCATCCTGGATCACCTCAATATGATATGACCAAAACATTGAAACAAATCAAAAAATCAAACACAACGAAAGACTTCCAGAGAAGTTCCATTTGAACAAGTAAACCAAAAACCTCAAAAGGTAGGAACAAAATAGATAAACGATTGATAAAGAGTTTTACAAATCTTGGGAGTTTTAGAAAACAGGAAAGCTTTCTTTTGAAACATTTAGGGTCTCAGCCCGTATCTTGTTCCGCATTACAAGAAGTTTAAAAAGTAGAAAACTCTTTTCGGACTCCAAGTCCTGAGTTACAAAACTATTTCAAAATCGATTGGGTCTCGGCCCAAAAATCATTTTCCGTAAAACATCCATTTTGAAAGGTATCATTTTCAAATGATCAAAAGCAGTTCATATATCTCAAAATGAATTAACATGCTACATGTTCTTCTCAACCATGCACAATATTTCTCCCCAAATGCACAATTCCGTTCCAAAATCTAACCAACATACTGATTTCCAAAATCATAGTTTCTCAAGATCATCAATCCTATCCCACTCTGACATCTCATACTGTAACGCATGATATCTGCTGAATCTCAAAACATATCAACTTAGAATGGCAATAAATCTCAATGAAATTCAAAAATCCAAATACTTACAGATCGTGAAGCCGACGATTCCCCGTGATACTGGCACATGTCTCGACTCTAGAAAATACTCGACATGGATATTTTCAAAACACACGTTTGCCAAATCAGTTCGACTCAAGAACACAATACATCTCATTCTAGAGAATCTCGTTAACACCATTTGGAAAAGTTATAACAAGCCCAGTACGATACTGGAAAATCCGATAACGTACAAGCCTGAGTGAACAACAAAGACTCACGGCTCTAATATTTGTCAATCGACAACTCGAATGACGCAACAAATATACAACCCAACTCGACCCAAATGCCTAGGTTTTCTCAACCTAAGCTCTGATACCATATTCTGTAACACCCCAGTTTAACCTAGGAAATATTACGTCGTGGCCCCGAGATGGAACCCACAAGGCTAAAAGAAATTTTCGCAAACATTTACAAATGCCCAAGAGGCCAACGATGGTACTATCTTTAAAAATTCACAAAGACTTATAAAATCCATTTATCAAAAACCGTCGTAAAAACTCATTTGAAATCGCAAGGCCAAACAACCGACACTCAAAAGTTTAGAAAACGATTTCCAGAGTAACCTCAGTTACTAGATACCAAAATAGCATTTCAAAATACTCACGCAGCGGAAAAAGACCAACCATAAAGATACTCTAGCAGCGGAATACAAGAACCAATCAAGAAACTCAATGCACACAACATGTCCTAGCCAGTATCCTCCGGGAAGCTCATCTCTTCACGACCGCTACAAGCTCGATACTCCGAGAACCTAAAAAGAAATCCCACGACGGGGTCAGCCATAATATCCAACCATGATAACCGTCACAGCACATTAATAATAACATACCAATGAGAATACAACATAAGAATACTGTAATACCCGGTGTAATTCATTCATTTTCATTCAGTAATTATCAGTCTGTAATTGTCACTCATTGTATTTTCACTCAATTATAATCATTCATCAATCATGTTCTTTCACCGTGTTCACCGTTCGGAAAAACTTCGAGTTGTGTATCGTTATTGTTCATTGTTTCAACTTTCCTCATATGAGTTCGACTTTGTTAGATCACCATTAATTTTTGGTAACTCCAAAAATTCTAAATCGTTGCAATATTATAGAGCATCGAGTTAGCTTTCCAATGGTTCAAACGGTGAGTCAATCGGAGTCCGGACGAGAGAGTTATGGTCGTTTTAGCTCACCCGCTCATTTTTCAGCTTTTGGCCGATCACTGCCGACCGGACTCGGTCGTGTCGTCCGACACGGCCCGTGCCGTACTCGTCCGGAAATTGCCGAAGTATCTGCCCACAGGACTCGACCGTGTCGTTTGGCACGGCCGAGTCGAACCCTTCCGGATAAGCGTAACCGATCGCCCGGCCACGCGGCCGTGTCGTCTGGCAAGGTCGAGTCATGCCGAGTCGCTGTCGGACGGGTCACTGTCGGAAGGCCCTCCGCGCCGCGACCGTGTCAAGCAGGACACGGTCGAGTCCCTGTCGGCCAGCTGTGCGACACGACCGTGCCGATCGGCACGGGCCGTGTCCGGCAGGGTAGTCAACCCCTATAAATTCATTTTTTGAGCATTTCAGCTCATTTCTTCCACTTTTTTCCACCTTTAGACGAGAGAGAGGCTTGAGGGAGAAAATTCTCTTCACCTATCACTTGAGTGTGGTTTTTAACCATTTCCTTTTGATCGTGAAGCCCGGATAATCAATCTAACGCGTGTTCTTCGGATTAAAGTACTTGGATCTTCAAGAGGTAATTCCTTCAACACTTTGGACTTCGATTTTGTGTTGAGATATGATGTTTTGGACGTTATAATCATGTTATATGAAGGGATATGTATATGATTATGAGTTTATATAAGGATTCATTGGATTATTGAGGGATTATTCAAGAACACTTTGTATATCGAGTTGAAATTGGGGGTTTTCGATTAATTGTCGTTATAATCACGATTTTGGATATTCATAATGGATTATTGATCGTATTGGAGATGTTTTGTTGGTTTGAAACACTTCTTGGGGATTTGAGGTTGGTATTATTGAGGTTTAGTTGTAAACAACTGGAGTTTGGCCACAACATATTCGATATAATGCCCCAATGAACTTAATGTAATCGTATCGACGTTTTGAGTTCGTTATATTCGTGTTTGATTCGTATATTGAACGGGTTGTTGGATATTGTATAATTCAAGGTTGTTCGAGCGATCGATATCTCAATTAGGACGTCGTTCGTGGAAGGATTATTGTCACCGGTATTGAGTAAGTTAATTCTTACTCGGTTATAAGGATATTCATTTCCTTTTGTTGTTGTTCATTCATAATCGTAACTCATTCATTGTGTTAACCGTATTGAAACTTGTCATTGTCAATTAATCACTTCAGTCACAAGGAACGACGGTTCCAATCCTTTTGTTGAACTACCATTCATTTCACTATCATTTTACCTCGGTGAGTCGTTATTCATTTTTGATGTCACTTTTGTTATATCGTGGCATTACGGGTCATACTGGCGTGCCGGTTGGTATGTGTAGGATATTCATGTCGGGCACATTTATGTCGTGTGTTGGTTGTTGGTCTCACATTGGACTGTGCACACGAGTCGATTGCTTCGTGAGACTGATTAGGTACAAGACCACGCGGGTATTCGATCGATACTCGTTGGTGGCTTGTGCACGGACACATTTCCATCCCGGGCGTAGTGTGGCGCCACCCTTTGAGCCGTACTGTTAGTTGATTCATACATCATGTTTGATTGCGTATGTTTTCAACAAGATTGGGTTATAATCTAACCGCTTCATTTTAATCGAACTTGTGGTTTATACTACATATTTATATGATTGTGTTTATTCAACTATAGAGGATTGTTGTTCTGTAAAACTGACCCCGTTTGGGGATATTTGTTTCTCAGGTCATGGCAAGGCAAAGGCACAGGGAGAGTACGTTGCCGGCGAGGAGTCCCAATGATACTAGAAGGGGGCCCCAGTCTGTTCAGTCACTTATTCAGTCATTTATGTTTTCTTTATTTATTCCGCTGCAGACATTCTGTTTGAATACTCGTTTCATTCAGTGTTGTGAATTTTATCGTCACATAAGATACACATGTATTCTATTTTATCCTGGGTGTGTTGTATGAAACTCCTAATCGGAGTAATTGATGTTGTAATGTGGTTCGGTACTACATTTACCCTGTGTAGTTCATTCTTTTTCATTCGCCTGGTGGGTCCCAGTCGGGGGTCCACGGCACTGTAATATCCGCCTAGTTTGGGGTTTTTACAGAGTTGGTATCGGAGCGTGGTTTTGAATACTACCCTCCGAGTCATGTCTCATTTGAAATCATCGTCATCGGACTAGTATCATTGGACTTTCGCGTCACGTGTGACCTGTGCAGATGCCGAGCCAATCAGACCGAAAGAACTGTAAGACTTCTAACGCCATGGTATAATTTCTGGCAATTATCACTCATTCATAATTTATCAGTTAACAATCCTCAAACATCATTTTCATTTTGACCAGGACGGTCATTTTAACTCATTAATCACTCAATTTATTTCATTACTCGATTGTTGATCTGGATGATCATATCATTAATCTTGTTAACTTGTTCAAGATAATCATTTCAATAATTTCATCAGAAATCATGTCACCTCGGTTAATCATTCATATAATCATTGTGTTAGAACGTGTATGCTCATTTTCATCATTTAATGACGTAATCATAACGTGATATTCATGTGGGAGATTTAATCATCATGTAACTTTCCACTTCAGTATGGGAAGAGCTGGCAGAGGACGAGGAGGACGAGGCCGTGGTGCGGGCCGAATCCCGAGAGCTCGTGTGAATACACGTGCGAATGCGAGGAATAATGCTAATTCATCTAGCAGCGACGCTGCTACTCATTCACCTGGGCGTGATCATTCACTGTCGGGGAGTCGTACCCGGGACACGGCTCAGTCAGAAGGTGTTCGGGTGGACCCACTTGCTTTTATGCAGGGCATGATGGCCCAAATGACCCAGATGACACAGCTGATGCAGACGATGCATAACTCAGTCAATCAAAATCAACAGGCTCCTCCGCCACCACCTCAGAGGCAAGAGAGGAATGTAAGCAATATCATTAGCGATATATCTCGCCAGCGACCACCTACCTTTGAGGGCTCATCTGAGCCGGCGGATATTGTTCATTGGCTTGAGCATTTCGAGAAGTTATTTGCTATGGTGGATTGCCCAGAAGGGCATAAAGTTTCAGTTGCGGCTTACTATCTGGGTAAGAGCGCTCATTCATGGTGGTTATCGTTGAAGCCCACAGACGGATTATGTACTTGGGATCAGTTCAAAACTCTCATGATGGAGAGGTACTATCCGGCCCCACTCAGAGAGGCCAAGCTGTCAGAGTTACTCACTCCCGACCCCTCATCAGACGCGGATGTTCTCGCCATTGCCGAGAAATTTCAGGAACTCCTTCCGTTCGCCTCATCTATCATTCATTCTGAGGCGGACAAGATCAAGTATTTCAGCAAGAGGCTGAAATCCCGTATGAGATTACAACTGCTTAATCATAATTGTACCACGTTGGCTGAATTCATTGAGAAAGCTCTTACCTATGAGCTTACTGCTAAGGAAATTGCTAAGCAGCAACCTTCGTCTGCTAGCAAGAAGTCCAAGAACCGTAATCAGTCTGACGGGAGTCAGGCCACTTTCAAGAAACCACGTGCGGGCTCTACTTTTTCTGAGCGACCTCCCACGGCGTCTAAACCCGCGGAATCCCAGTCACGAGCGGCCAGTTCGGCCATCACCTGTTTCAGCGTGAGAGCAGGTCATTTCGGCACCAAATGTCCAAGCGATGCATTACGTGCCACAATCTGTAGGATTGCCGGGCATAGGGCCCGTTTTGCGAAGGGACTCCAAACCTACTCGGCATCATCTCGGGCCCAGGTCATTGGCGGTGCGTAATCAGGCCACTCGGTCGGCGTCGTTCAAGACGACAGGAGCTAAAGGCGGAGCCAAGAGCTATCGAGGCAGGGCGTCGGCTCTGGGACCAGGAAAGCCCGAATTTATGAGATGAAGAAGACCGACGATCCAGAGGCCCGGATGATCTCAGGTACACTCGATATTCTATCTCAACCTGTGTGTACCCTTTTTGACACTGGTGCATCGCATTCATTCATTTCCGAGTCATGTTTGCGTAGACTACGTCTGGGTAGTGCTACTAGTTGTGAGCCTTATGTCATTGGCCTACCTGACGGTAGTCGAATTATCGGTAATCATGAGATTCAGAATTGTCCGATTCAGTTTCATGGTCGTGTATGGCCAGCGGACCTAATCGTAGTAGATTTGCCGAGGGACGACGTCATCTTGGGTATTGATTGGATGGATCGTCATGATGCCATCATTAGTATCCGTAAGCGTATGATCACTATCATTTCAGACGATGGGGTCGAATGTGTGTTTCAGGGAGGTAATCCCTACTGCAGTAAGGTCATTAATTTGATGAAAGCAGTGCGATTACTCAGTCAAGGATGTGTCGGTTATTGGTGCTATATGACCAAAACCGAGGAATCATCAGTAATGTTGTCGGATATTCCGGTAGTAAGGGAATATGCCGATGTTTTTCCAGATGAGTTACCTGGTTTGCCTCCACAGAGAGATGTGGAATTCACGATTGAGTTGGAGCCTGGTACGTCTCCGATATCAAAGGCACCGTACCGGATGGCCCCAACCGAAATGCAGGAGTTGAAGAATCAACTTGAGGAATTGTTCGAGAAAGGTTATATCCGACCGAGTGCGTCCCCGTGGGCAGCACCAGTACTATTTGTAAAGAAGAAGGATGGTTCGTTCCGTTTGTGTATTGATTATCGGGAATTGAACCGGGTGACGATCAAGAATAAGTATCCTTTACCTCGTATTGATGATCTTTTAGATCAACTTCAGGGAGCTTCAGTATTTTCCAAGATCGACTTAAGATCTAGATATCACCAGTTGCGGATTCGAGAGTCGGATATCGCGAGGACGGCGTTTCGAACACGCTATGGTCATTATGAGTTCGTAGTTATGCCGTTCGGGCTAACAAATGCACCTGCGGTATTCATGGAATTAATGAATCGGGTTTTCATTGACTTTTTAGATCAGTTTGTTGTTATCTTCATCGATGACATTTTGATTTATTCTCGTAGCCAAGAGGAACACGAGGTTCATCTTCATCAGGTTCTCGACGTGTTGAGACGAGAGCAACTTTATGGAAAGTTTTCCAAATGCGAGTTCTGGATGTCCGAGGTGACTTTTCTCGGACATGTAATTTCATCAGACGGAGTTCGTATCGACCCTCAGAAGACGGAGGCTATCCGAGACTGGTTACCTCCGAAGAATGTTAAGGAAATCCGAAGTTTTCTCGGATTAGCGGGCTACTATCGGCGATTTGTGGAGGGATTTTCTAAAATCGCTCAACCCTTGATGAACCTTTTGCGGAAGGATAAGAAATACACGTGGTCCGACGCGTGTCAACGGAGTTTTGAGGAACTCAAGAGCCGGTTAATGTCAGCATCTGTACTTTCCTTGCCACAGGGGACGGAGGGATTTGTAGTTTATAGTGATGCGTACAGACAGGGTCTCGGATGTGTGCTCATGCAGAATGGAAAGGTTATTGCCTATGCTTCACGGCAATTGAGACCTTACGAAGTTAATTATCCGACTCATGATATGGAGCTAGCAGCCGTGGTGTTCGCTTTGAAAATTTGGCGTCATTATCTTTATGGCGTTACTTGTCAGATATTCACCGATCATAAGAGTTTAAAGTATATATTCACTCATAAGGAGTTAAATATGTGACAGAGGCGGTGGTTAGAACTAATCAAAGATTATGATATCGAGATCCTTTACCACCCGGGCAAGGCGAACGTTGTCGCCGACGCCTTGAGTCGTAAGTCCGTGCAGGAGCAGATGCTTACTCGTTTAATGATTCGAAGGAGCTTGGCGAGAATTCCTTAGACCCGAGATCGAGTGCAGCTCCAGTAGTCGGGGGACAGCTTTGTATGTTGGAGATTTCATCGTCACTTGAGGAGAAAATCAGGTAGGATCAAGGTTCAGACCCAGCATTGATGCGCATCCGTGAAGATGTGGCTCAGGGGAAAGCCCCTGGATTCGTGGTCCACGAGGATGGACTTTTGAGGTTTAAGAACCGGTTGTGCATACCGGCGAATGACGAGTTGAAAAACTCTATTTTGAGAGAAGCTCATGCTACCCCTTATTCTGTTCATCCGGGATCCAGCAAGATGTACAAGGACTTGAAACAAAATTACTGGTGGAGTAATATGAAGCGAGAAGTCGCAGAATTTGTTTCGAGATGCTTAACCTGTCAACAAGTTAAGATTGAACATCAGCGACCGGCGGGTATGCTGAAACCTCTTCCTATTCCCGAATGGAAGTGGGAAGACATTTCTATGGATTTCATCACGAGCTTGCCGACGAGTCGTCGTGGCATGAATACGATCTGGGTGATTGTGGACCGGTTAACTAAATCAGCTCATTTTCTTGAGATTAAGGATACTTGGGGTCCCGAGAGACTTGCCCAGTTATTCATCAAAGAGATAGTGAGACTGCACGGTACTCCTAAAAGTATCGTTTCCGATCGTGACGGACGGTTTGTGTCACATTTTGGAAATCAGTTCATCGTGCTATGGGAACTCGGCTTAATCTCGCACGCCTTTCATCCTCGGTCAGACGGACAATCGAGAGGACTATTCAGACATTAGAGGACATGTTGAGAGCTTGCGTCCTCGATTGGAAGGACGATTGGGAAGCCCAACTACCGTTGATCGAGTTCACGTATAATAATAGTTGGCATGCTTCCATTAAGATGGCACCTTACGAGGCCTTGTACGGTCGTCGTTGTCGATCTCCTTTGTGTTGGGATGACTTGTCAGAATCAATCGGCACCGAGCCCGATATGCTTATAGCCGCCCGGGAGAAGGTAGCTTTGATCAAGAGTCGTATGTTGACAGCTCAGAGTCGACAGAAGTCATATGCAGATAATCGTCGTCGACCACTAGAGTTCGAGACGGGTGACTACGTTTTGGTCAAGGTATCCCCGAGTCGAGGTATTTTCCGTTTCGGAAAACGGGGGAAGTTGAGTCCGAGATTCATTGGACCGTTTGAAATTTTGGATCGAGTAGGCGAGTTAGCTTATCGATTGGCTTTACCTCCGGCTTTGAGCCGAATTCATAATGTGTTTCATGTCTCTCAGTTGCGAAAGTATGTTGCCGACCCGAGTCACATACTGCAGTTCGACGAAATCGAAATCGCCGACGACCATTCATATGAGGAGCATCCTATACGAGTCTTAGAGCGGCGAATCAAACAGTTGAGAAAAAAGACGATCCCTTTGGTCAAGATTCAGTGGTCTAGACACGGAGTCGAAGAGGCCACTTGGGAAACCGAGAAGAATATGCGGGAGAGTTATCCCGAGTTGTTTGACCCTTAGTTTCGGGGACGAAACTCTTTTAAGGGGGGGTGTATGTAATACCCGGTGTAATTCATTCATTTTCATTCAGTAATTATCAGTCTGTAATTGTCACTCAGTGTATTTTCACTCAATTATAATCATTCATCAATCATGTTCTTTCACCGTGTTCACCGTTCGGAAAAACTTCGAGTTGTGTATCGTTATTGTTCATTGTTTCAACTTTCCTCATATGAGTTCGACTTTGTTAGATCACCATTAATTTTTGGTAACTCCAAAAATTCTAAATCGTTGCAATATTATAGAGCATCGAGTTAGCTTTCCAATGGTTCAAACGGTGAGTCAATCGGAGTCCGGACGAGAGAGTTATGGTCGTTTTAGCTCACCCGCTCATTTTTCAGCTTTTGGCCGATCACTGCCGACCGGACTCGGTCGTGTCGTCCGACACGGCCCGTGCCGTACTCGTCCGATAATTGCCGAAGTATCTGCCCACAGGACTCGACCGTGTCGTTTGGCACGGCCGAGTCGAACCCTTCCGGATAAGCCAGAACCAACTGCCCAGCACGCCCGACCGTGTCATCTGGCACGGTCGAGTCATGCCGAGTCGCTGTCGGACGGGTCACTGTCGGAAGGCCCTCCGCGCCGAGACCGTGTCAAGCAGGACACGGTCGAGTCCATGTCAGCCAGCTGCGCGACACGACCGTGCCGATCGGCACGGGCCGTGTCCGGCAGGGTAGTTAACCCCTATAAATTCATTTTTTGAGCATTTCAGCTCATTTCTTCCACTTTTTTCCACCTTTAGACGAGAGAGAGGCTTGAGGGAGAAAATTCTCTTCACCTATCACTTGAGTGTGGTTTTTAACCATTTCCTTTCGATCGTGAAGCCCGGATAATCAATCTAACGCGTGTTCTTCGGATTAAAGTACTTGGATCTTCAAGAGGTAATTCCTTCAACACTTTGGACTTCGATTTTGTGTTGATATATGATGTTTTGGATGTTATAATCATGTTATATGAAGGGATATGTATATGATTATGAGTTTATATAAGGATTCATTGGATTATTGAGGGATTATTCAAGAACACTTTGTATATCGAGTTGAAATTGGGGGTTTTCGATTAATTGTCGTTATAATCACGATTTTGGATATTCATAATGGATTATTGATCGTATTGGAGATGTTTTGTTGGTTTGAAACACTTCTTGGGGATTTGAGGTTGGTATTATTGAGGTTTAGTTGTAAACAACCGGAGTTTGGCCACAACATATTCGATATAATGCCCCAATGAACTTAATGTAATCGTATCGACGTTTTGAGTTCGTTATATTCGTGTTTGATTCGTATATTGAACGGGTTGTTGGATATTGTATAATTCAAGGTTGTTCGAGCGATCGATATCTCAATTAGGACGTCGTTCGTGGAAGGATTATTGTCACCGGTATTGAGTAAGTTAATTCTTACTCGGTTATAAGGATATTCATTTCCTTTTGTTGTTGTTCATTCATAATCGTAACTCATTCATCATTGTGTTAACCGTATTGAAACTTGTCATTGTCAATTAATCACTTCAGTCACAAGGAACGACGGTTCCAATCCTTTTGTTGAACTACCATTCATTTCACTATCATTTTACCTCGGTGAGTCGTTATTCATTTTCGATGTCACTTTTGTTATATCGTGGCATTCCGGGTCATACTGGCGTGCCGGTTGGTATGTGTAGGATTTTCATGTCGGGCACATTTATGTCGTGTGTTGGTTGTTGGCCTCACATTGGACTGTGCACACGAGTCGATTGCTTCGTGAGACTGATTAGGTACAAGACCACGCGGGTATTCGATCGATACTCGTTGGTGGCTTGTGCACGGACACATTTCCATCCCGGGCGTAGTGTGGCGCCACCCTTTGAGCCGTACTGTTAGTTGATTCATACAGCATGTTTGATTGCGTATGTTTTCAACAAGATTGGGTTATAATCTAACCGCTTCATTTTAATCGAACTTGTGGTTTATACTACATATTTATATGATTGTGTTTATTCAACTATGGAGGATTGTTGTTCTGTATAACTGACCCCGTTTGGGGATATTTGTTTCTCAGGTCATGGCAAGGCAAAGGTACAGGGAGAGTACGTTGCCGGCGAGGAGTCCCAATGATACTAGAAGGGGGCCCCAGTCTGTTCAGTCACTTATTCAGTCATTTATGTTTTCTTTATTTATTCCGCTGCAGACATTCCGTTTGAATACTCGTTTCATTGAGTGTTGTGTATTTTATCGTCACATAAGATACACATGTATTCTATTTTATCCTGGGTGTGTTGTATGAAACTCCTAATCGGAGTAATTGATGTTGTAATGTGGTTCGGTAGTACATTTACCCTGTGTAATTCATTCTTTTTCATTCGCCTGGTGGGTCCCAGTCGGGGGTCCACGGCACTGTAATATCCGCCTAGTTTGGGGTGTTACAAATACGACCAGCGTAATCTTACCGCCATAACTTTGCTTACTCAAGTAATTCTCATCAGAATAACCATTATCACATTTCACATCTCGTACTCGACTAACCAATAAACTCGAACATAATATCTGTATTATACCTCAAACAATACTCAAGATTCTCAAACTATCATCACCAACTCACGATATGGAAATATACCATTACTGACCAATACGATCCGTCGAATAACATCATCAAATCCCAAAACGATAACCGATTGTCCATCAAAGGCAAATACCAAGGAAATACGGAACATACCTCGAGATATGATGTGCCACGACATCATAACAGTCTAATCCGAGATTAGATCAATGCTATACGAACACGGTCTTAACACAAGACCTACAAATGCATACTCATATGACCACGTCAATATGCTCACAACAATAACAATGATGTATACTCAATGGAAATCCGACGATCCAGCGCCCTCAGCATAGATCCCTTTGTTGATCCTATCAGATCAGCATAAGGTGGATAACCAACAATACACATATGAACAACAACACATGATAAAATCAATGATGCGAATTCACAAGATTCCATCAACACAATACTGGTAACCCAACGATCCAACGCCCTCAGCATAGATCCCCATGATGATCCCGTCGAACCAACGCATGGTGGAAAACCTGTCCAACGATCCAGCGCCCTCAGCATAGATCCTCATGATGATCACGTCGAACCAACGCATGATGGACATTCGATCCAGCGCCCTCAGCATAGATCCTCATAATCCCATCGGATTATTTACACAACATAAACAACACAATATGCATACACATATGCAAATCAACATGTTCATCAACATGAACAACATAACATGCATGACAACATGACAATTTACTAGGACGACTTCATGTTCGACAACATGAAAGAAAATGTACGAGACCAAAATAAATAACATTAAACCATAATCAATATGGAATACTTGCCCCAAGTCCTTCGGGAGCAACCTCGATGTCCAATCATCACCGACGATTATCCTCAATGCTCGGCGATCCAAACGTACAATGAACTATAGATACTTATATCCTCGTCTTTACCATAATGTAACCTCGATACTCGAACATACCAATAACTGAGATAAAGCATATACATTATGATTTACCTCCCAGAATCGAAAGAACGATATGCGATCCGAATACCCAGAGTTCACAATAATAATCATCGCTATATGCATTATAAACGAAATGAAACTGAAACCATTCATTAAATATTATAACTGAGCAAGTAATAACTTGCCTCGATACCGATACCACGAAGCTGCTGCCGAACACATTGCCTTTGTCTATGAGATCCTCAGCCCCGATCAAAAGCAATACAATGGACATACTCGAACACGACCGCAATATCCGGTTATAATCACCGATCAATAATCTCAACCTATCGAAGAAATCAAATAACACATATCCGATAAAAATCAACAACCGACAAAACTAACCAATCGAACTCAACGGTTCAACACAACCTCGAATAAACACAGTCAGAACCAACCAAGTCAAACCATCACGAATTCATAATCAAAACACAAAAATATCGCCTTTGTCGCCTACTTAGCGCACGTTAAGCGCATAACGTAGCGTGCGCTAAGTTGTCCCGTTAGCGTGCGCTAGCGGTAAGCTTAGCGTGCGCTAATGCCGTCTGATGGCATGCATTCCAAACATCGACTCACATCTTGCGACTACGAATCCGAATGAAGGGAGACAAATCTCCATATCTCTTGAAGATAAACGACCCCATAATTATCACAATGATCATGTCAATGTCCATATATCAATAACAACATCAACAATCAAACCGACTCGATAACAAGGATCGTATCATGCTAAATCTGGAATTCAACCTAGTATCATGATTCATCTCATCTAAATCGACCAATATAATTACCAAGATTCAGAAATCCTTTTTAGATCGGGTTAAATGAATCAACATCCTTATGGTATGAAGAATCTTAACTAACATACGAAACTCTTATCAAAATTCCATTGAATCTCATATAACATCATCATATGATTATCCAACATGCTCCTTGCATGAAATCATCCAAGAAAAACGAACCACTAACGAAGGAATACGAAGATTACCTGGTTTAGATGAACCAAAAAGAAGAACACTAGAACTCCATCCAAAGAATCATGAACAACTTGAAGGACAAGGCTTGAATCCAAGCTCTCTGTAATATCCGCATTTTTCTTCCCCTTGTATCTTTATTTTCGGTGTATTTCTCGATTGTAGCGACCCTCGTGTATCTTTCAGTGTAACTTTTCCGTCATCTATTGATCTGATTCTCGTAATTGTTGTGCGGAACCGCCGTTTCGGGGTTGCCGTGGATCCATTCTATGCCATGATGCGTTGTGAGGTGTTCCGTTTAATATTTCGTTCGTATTCCGGTGTTGTAGACCGTTTATGTTCCGTACCTAGCGCACGCTAATTTTTCTGCATAGCGCACGCTAGAAGTCCCTTTGTAGCGCACGCTACGTTTACTTAAATGGCCGCGCTAGCGAGTTAGCCACAGGAGTGGCGATTCGGCTCGACCCTGCGGACTATTGGATTAGCGCACGCTACCTTGTCTAGCGCACGCTAATGTCGGGAGACTAGCGCACGTTAAGTTGTTCAGTAGCGCGCGCTAGCGTGGATCGCTGGCATCGGGACAGCTTACTCACGAACCCGGCCAGTGCCAGTTAGCGCACGCTACGCTCGTATGGTAGCGCACGCTAACGGGTCAGGTGAGTTTTGGGCAGTTGGCTACTGGACTCGGCTGATGTCCAGGTAGCGCACGCTATTGGTCGATAGCGCGCGCTACCGAGAGGTTATTAGCAAACGCTACGTTTCGAGTAGCGTACGCTAACGGCCAGAAATCTGGCTACTAGACTGGGACGCCAATTGTTTGGTCTGTATTTTCATCCCGTTAGCGCATGCTAACCTTGAGGATTAGCGCGCGCTAACACTCCCTGGCTATATAAACCAGGGAGTTGACCGAGATAAACATAAATCCTCATTTCTTCCTCTCTCCGCGGCGAAGGCGATTCCGGGGCGATCTTCTTGGCGATTTCTTCTTCCAATCATCTCATCCAACATCTTTGTTGAGTTCTTGGATTATTATAACAACATCAACACGAATCTTTCATCCTAATCCACGGTAAATCTCTTAGAACCCTACTTTTGGATAATTTGGGGGTTTTCGGATTTTCTTCCGATTTGTTCCGTTTTGTTGGTGGATTCATGATGAATATGATTAATCTTGTTGATATCATTAGTTTCCTACGGATTCATGGTATATTTTCATAGCTTTGCGAAATCGAGAGGGTTTGGTTGTGGTCCGCCCTCGTTGTTATTTTTATTCGATTATACATGAATCGTAGGCGGGTTTCCGGGTGTATTCCATTTCCATAATCGTTTAGAAGTGGTTGTGATTGTGCTATTCGAATCGTTAGGTTCATTTTCGTCGGTTCCTCGCGGTCGTGCTTGATTCTTCCGTTCCGTTCGTGTCACCGTCTATTTAATCGAGGCAAGTATCCTTATGAACTTACAATCTTGACATAGTAGTATTGTATGAGGAATGGTGTGTGTATGCTCACTACGGGTTAGATCCGACGGGGTCTCGGTAGGGGTCCACAGAGATGTGGATCGACGAGCTTGCTTTTAACCACTACGGGTTAGATCCGACGGGGTCTCGGTAGGGGTCCACAGAGACGTGGATCGACGGTTAATTGTGGTGCATTTTACAAATGTGATTTGATATTGGTATTTCCGGAAATGAGTGCTTGGGAACTATGCTTTTCTTTATTGCATGCATTTACTATATGTGTAAGATGTAAGTTGTTCATCTGGTTACTTGTACTGGCGTAATTGCTAACCCCTCTGGGGACCCATTTTGGGGAAATTCGTTTTATGAATTTCAGGTCAGGTTCATCGAGACGAACGGGCGCTGGACCAGTATGCGGATAATAGCCGAGCGTGATGATTGTGCACGAGTGATGTCTTAGCGTCTTCTACCTTTTCATATTTTGTGGTTTTGTTTGAACTAATAGAAGTACTCGAGTACTTAAGAATTTTTACTCGTCTGGATTGTATTGTTGTTTATCGTGTTTGTGTCGAATTATGATGTTATGTTGACCGGTTGAACCGGGTGGATTATTTTGTTGGGCGTCTTTATGACGAGGTGTTATTCTGTTGTTCTGTGGGTCGATGAGTATGATGTTTGGCCAGCCTGGTGGGTCCCATGTAGGGATTCACAGCGCTATAATATACCTCGAATATCTTGGGGGTGTTACAGAAAATGGTATCGGAGCAACTAGGTTATGGATACCTAGGCTTGTCGGTTTATTGGGTCTTGTTGTGTTTTGTTTTGCACATCATCGTCACGCTGCCATGATTCCGGTACTACCAGTGTCCGTAAGTTTTTCCTTCCTCTGTTCCTTATTCCCTTGTATCGCACCCTTGATTCTCGATTTTTGATTGTTCTTTTCTTGTACTTACCATCGTATGGATTTTGCTACTTATTTAACGCCAGTATGGATTCAGGAAGAGGCCGTGGTCGTGGACATGGTCGTGGACGCCAGTATGGATGCCTAGGTAACACCAACGATCCTATCACCGCTAGGAAGCTTAACGATGAAGGGTTCACAAGGCATCAAACAGTCGAGACTCAAACGGCGCACACAATCCAAAGATATGAACGAATGCGTAGCATCGGAATCGAAAAGCACACTGACAGGATGAGAAAGAATATAAACGGTACCTGTCGCCACGGTAGCCGCTGGGTCATCGGCTCTCTGCATCTCATAGACACGCGGGTGGGCTGAGCCGACACTGGAAGCTCCCCCCTTAGAGGGCTGACCCCGACCTCTCCCCCGACTAGCACTCGATGGAGATTGAGGAGCAAACGATCCCTGATTCACACTTGGTTCCCTAGGTGCTGGAATGGAAGCCCGGGCACCAAGAATTCTCTCCCTCTCAGCCTGAAGCGACCTTGTGGCCGGTGCCACTGCGATTACACGTCGATAAAGGGCTCAAACAAGTACGGCGCGTGGCTGTCTGAACACAATTGAAACACTTCACATCACGGAAAGGAGCACCGGTAGTTCCACGAGGACCCCAGTGAGCAATTTGGACCACCGCCGGCAGGGAAGTTAGCAGACTGGGATCTCTGCTGACCCCCACCCTTGTGGCCCGAAAAGTTCCCAGCGGACTTATGTTTCTTACTCTCGCGGGCCGCCTCACTTGCCGTCACAGACATATCGTAAGCAAGGGCCCTGCTCTGGTAATCTTTCAAGGTAGTGCATACGAGCCCCGACATATAGTCCCGAATCGACAACTTCATCCGTTTGGAAAAATGGAAAATTTTGTCGCTCTCCTCGAAAACTTGGGTCTTCACATAACCCAACTCCTTGTTAAAATAAGCAATATCTTGAGATACGGGGATATCCCGCGGTTGAGCATCATAAAAAGCATGTACCCGAGCCTATCTGACTGGCCACGGGCAATATTCAGTCTCCATCAATTCTTGAAACTCAGCCCACGAAGCAGCATGATCTTTGGGCCCAACGGCCTCCCACCAGTCCGTAGCGTCCCCAGTGAGAAAGTACTGGGCAATAGGGACCTTACGGTCCTCGGGACAGTTGGTAGCAGTGAAGACTTTAGATATCTCCTTGATCCACCCTTCCCAGCCAATCGGGTCTGAAGCTCCCGAAAACTGAGGAGGATGCATCTTGATGACATCTTGGAGCCAACGGTCCGCTCCGCCCCGATTAGCATGGGCCTAATCCGGATTCTGAACTGCTTGAGCTATCGCCGCCATTTGGTTCACCATTTGCTGCATAACGGCCGCAATACCAAGGTAGGCACGCTCCTGAGAAGAAGCATGGCTATGACGGTCGCCGGTACTATCGGCTCCCGAAGACTGCGACGTGGCCGCCCCACCGGCTGCCCCACGTCCTCGGCCGCGTCCACGACCATATCCACGACCACGGCCTCTTCCTGCATCAATACTGGCGTTAAATAAGTAGCAAAAGCCATACGATGGTAAGTACAAGAAAAGAACAATCACAAATCGAGAATCAAGATCGTTGGTGATCAGGAGGTTCGAGACTGTTCTGTACTTATTTGTGAGAGGACTTGGCCCTCTAATCTTATTGTTGTGAGTATCGAGGGTGAGGATTTGATTCTTGGGGATGATTGGCTCCAGCGGCATGGTGCGATCATGAACTACCGCACGAGAATCATCACTATGTTAGCCGAGGACGGCACCGAGCACTCTTTCGCGGGGCGAAAGAGGGGAAACCATAAATTCGTTATTAACGCCTTGAAGGAGATGAGACTCCTGCGAAAGGGGTGTACTGGCTATTGGTGCTACGCCTTGCAGGCAGAGAGTGGTGGAGTCGAGCTTTTGTCGATTCCAATCGTTAGCGAGTTTCCTGATGTATTTCCTGACGAGTTACTGGGATTGCCACCGGATCGTGAGGTCGAGTTTGCTATATAGTTAGAGCCGGGCGCGGCTCCTATTTCGAAGGCGCCCTATCGCATGGCACCATCAGAGATGTCCGAGTTGAAGAAGCAGTTGAGTGAGCTTCTTGAGTCGGGGTATGTTCGACCGAGCGCCTCGCCATGGGGCGCACCAGTCCTGTTTGTGCGGAAGAAGGATGGTTCACTACGTTTGTGTATCGACTATCGCGAACTAAACAAGGTGACCATCAAGAACAAGTATCCTTTGCCGAGAATTGATGACTTGTTCGATCAGTTGCAGGGAGCTGCGGTGTTCTCGAAAATTGATTTGAAATCGGGGTACTATCAGCTCCGGGTGAGAGAATCCGATGTGCCGAAAACAACTTTTTGAACGAGATACGGACATTATGAGATCGTAGTTATGCCTTTCGGGTTAACTAATGCGCCGACGGTGTTCATGCAGTTGATGAACAAAGTCTTTATCAAGTATTTGAATAAGTGTGTCGTCGTCTTTATTGACGATATTCTTATTTATTCGAGGAGTGAGGAAGAGCATGCCCACCATTTGCGGGTAGTATTAGACATTTTGAGAACCGAGCAACTCTATGCAAAGTTCTCGAAATGTGAGTTCTGGCTGAAAGAAGTGATGTTTTTAGGTCACGTGATTTCAGCCGAGGGGGTTCGTGTGGATCCGCAGAAGATTGAGGCAGTGTTGGATTGGGCACCGCCCAAGAATGTGAAGGAGCTCCGTAGTTTCTTGGGTTTGGCTGGCTACTATCGTAGGTTCGTTGAGGGTTTCTCAAAACTAGCTCGGCCACTTACACAGTTGCTCCAGAAATCCGAGAAGTTCGTCTGGAATGACGAGAGGCAGTCGAGTTTTGAGGGACTGAAGAAGCGTTTGACTTCAGCCCCGGTTTTGGCATTGCTATGTGGCAATGGGGGTTTTTCCGTTTATAGCGATGCTTCGGGTCAGGGTCTTGGGTGCGTATTGATGCAGCACGGCAAGACCATTGCCTATGCGTCGAGACAGTTGAGGCCGTATGAACTCAACTACCCTACTCATGATTTGGAGTTAGCGGCAGTCGTTTTTGCGCTCAAGATTTGGCGTCACTATCTTTTCGGCTCTGCATGTCAGATTTTTACCGATCATAAAAGTCTGAAATACATATTTACTCAGCGGGAGTTGAATATGAGGCAGAGGAGGTGGTTAGAGTTGATTAAGGATTATGACCTCGAAATCCTTTATCATCCGGGCAAGGCGAACGTCGTGGCCGATGCCTTGAGTCGGAAACCGGTTGCGTTGCGAACTCTTGAGATCCTTACGTCTCAGTCTGAGCTTCGGCGGGCTTTGATCGAGTTAGATGTTGAAGTTTTGTTGCCTGGAGCCGTCGGGCAACTCCGTGCTTTAGAGATTTCGTCGTCTTTGATCGATGAAATTAAGCTGAAGCAGTTAGAGGATCCGATGATTACTCAAATCCGAGAGAACGTTCTTAAGGGAAAGTCTCCTGGGTTTGTGATTCACGAGGATGGTGTTTTGAGGTTCCAGAGTCGGCTTTGTGTGCCGAACAACCCAGAGTTGCGACAGAGTATTTTGCGTGAGGCCCATACTACACCTTATTTTGTTCATCCTGGTTCGAGTAAGATGTACAAGGACCTGAGGAGGAATTTCTGGTGGAACGATATGAAGGAAGAGGTCGCACAGTTTATAGCGAGATGTTTGACTTGTCAACAGGTCAAAATCGAGCATCAGCGACCGGCTGGGTTATTGCAGTCACTTCCCGTTCCGGAATGGAAGTGGGAAGATATATCAATGGATTTCATTACGAGTTTGCCGAGATCGAGGTCGGGCATGAATATGGTATGGGTGATTGTTGATCGCCTGACCAAGTCGGCACATTTCCTGGGCATCAAGGACACTTGGGGCCCGGAGAAGTTAGCTCGTGTGTTTATCGCGCAGATTGTGAGGCTTCACGGTACTCCGAAGTCTATCGTGTCGGATCGCGATGGCCGTTTTGTATCGCACTTTTGGCAGGCGGTGCATAAGGCGTTGGGTACCCGTTTGCATTTGAGTACCTCTTTTCATCCCCAGTCAGATGGACAGTCGGAACGCACTATCCAGACATTCGAAGATATATTGCGTGCTTGTGCCCTCGATTGGAGTAGCGATTGGGAGGAACATTTGCCATTGATCGAATTCACGTACAACAATATTTGGCACGCGTCGATTCGGATGGCACCGTATGAGGCACTTTATGGGCGGCGATGTCGATCACCAATTTATTGGAATGAAACATCCGACTTAGTCGGGACCGAGCCGGATGTCGTTTTAGAGACGAGGCGGAAGATAGAAGTAATTCGAGAACGGATGTTGACTGCCCAGAGTCGACAGAAGTCGTATGCCGACGCCCGTCTCCGACCTTTGGAATTCGAGGTGGGAGACCACGTTTTGCTAAAGGTGTCGCCGACAAAGGGAGTTTTTCGTTTCGGGAAGAAGGGGAAGTTGAGTCCGAGATTTATTGGACCCTTTGAGATTCTCGAGCGAGTCGGTGAGTTGGCATACCGTTTGGCGTTACCTCCAGCCTTGAGTCATGTTCATAGCATTTTTTATGTTTCCCGGTTGAGGAAATATGTCCCGGATCCTAGTCACGTCATCGATTATGGTGAGATTGATGTCGCCGAGGATATTACTTTTGAAGAGCGTCCTTTGAAGATCTTGGAGCATCGTGAGAAACGACTGAGGCATAAGACCATACCTTTGGTCAAGGTGCAATGGTCGAGACACGGTGTCGAGGAGGCAACTTGGGAAACCGAAGATAGCATGCGTGCTAGGTACCCCGAGTTGTTTGTTTCTTAAGTTTCGGGACGAAACTTATTTTTAGAGGGGTAGAATGTAATATCCGCATTTTTCTTCCCCTTGTATCTTTATTTTCGGTGTATTTCTCGATTGTAGCGACCCTCGTGTATCTTTCAGTGTAACTTTTCCATCATCTATTGATCTGATTCTCGTAATTGTTGTGCGGAACCGCCGTTTTGGGGTTGCCGTGGATCCATTCTATGCCATGATGCGTTGTGAGGTGTTCCGTTTGATGTTTCGTTCGTATTCCGGTGTTATAGACCGTTTATATTCCGTACCTAGCGCACGCTAATTTTTCTGCATAGCGCACGCTAGAAGTCCCTTTGTAGCGCACGCTACGTTTACTTAAATGGCGCTGGCAGTTAGCCACAGGAGTGGCGATTCGGCTCGACCCTGCGGACTATTGGATTAGCGCACGCTACCTTGTCTAGCGCACGCTAATGTCGGGAGACTAGCGCACGTTAAGTTGTTCAGTAGCGCGCGCTAGCATCGATCTTGGGCGATTTACTCGAACCGGTCGAGTGCCGATTAGCGCACGCTACGCTCGTATGGTAGCGCACGCTAACGGGTCAGGTGAGTTTTGGGCAGTTGGCTACTGGACTCGGCTGATGTCTAGGTAGCGCACGCTATTGGTCGATAGCGCGCGCTACCGAGAGGTTATTAGCGCACGCTACGTTTCGAGTAGCGTACGCTAACGGCTAGAAATCTGGCTACTGAACTGGGACGCCAATTGTTTGGTCTGTATTTTCATCCCGTTAGCGCACGCTAACCTTGAGGATTAGCGCGCGCTAACACTCCCTGGCTATATAAACCAGGGAGTTGACCGAGATAAACATAAATCCTCATTTCTTCCTCTCTCCGCGGCGAAGGCGATCTTCTTGGCGATTTCTTCTTCCAATCATCTCATCCAACATCTTTCTTGAGTTCTTGGAGTATTATAACAACATCAACACGAATCTTTCATCCTAATCCACGGTAAATCTCTTAGAACCCTACTTTTGGATAATTTGGGGGTTTTGGGATTTTCTTCCGATTCGTTCCGTTTTGTTGGTGGATTCATGATGAATATGATTAATCTTGTTGATATCATTAGTTTCCTACGGATTCATGGTATATTTTCATAGCTTTGCGAAACCGAGAGGGTTTGGTTGTGGTCCACCCTCGTTGTTATTTTTATTCGATTATACATGAATCGTAGGCGGGTTTCCGGGTGTATTCCATTTCCATAATCGTTTAGAAGTGGTTGTGATTGTGCTATTCGAATCGTTAGGTTCATTTTCGTCGGTTCCTCGCGGTCGTGCTTGATTCTTCCGTTCCGTTCGTGTCACCATCTATTTAATCGAGGCAAGTATCCTTATGAACTTACAATCTTGACATAGTAGTATTGTATGAGGAATGGTGTGTGTGTATGCTCACTACGGGTTAGATCCGACGGGGTCTCGGTAGGGGTCCACAGAGACGTGGATCGACGAGCTTGCTTTTAACCACTACGGGTTAGATCCGACGGGGTCTCGGTAGGGGTCCACAGAGACGTGGATCGACGGTTAATTGTGGTGCATTTTACAAATGTGATTTGATATTGGTATTTCCGGAAATGAGTGCTTGGGAACTATGCTTTTCTTTATTGCATGCATTTACTATATGTGTAAGATGTAAGTTGTTCATCTGGTTACTTGTACTGGCGTAATTGCTAACCCCTCTGGGGACCCATTTTGGGGAAATTCGTTTTATGAATTTCGGGTCAGGTACATCGAGACGAACGGGCGCTGGACCAGTATGCGGATAATGGCCGAGCGTGATGATTGTGCACGAGTGATGTCTTAGTGTCTTCTACCTTTTCATATTTTGTAGTTTTGTTTGAACTAATAGAAGTACTCGAGTACTTAAGAATTTTTACTCGTCTGGATTGTATTGTTGTTTATCGTGTTTGTGTCGAATTATGATGTTATGTTGACCGGTTGAACCGGGTGGATTATTTTGTTGGGCGTCTTTATGACGAGGTGTTATTCTGTTGTTCTGTGGGTCGATGAGTATGATGTTTGGCCAGCCTGGTGGGTCCCATGTAGGGATTCACGACGCTGTAATATACCTCGAATATCTTGGGGGTGTTACACTCTCAATCTAATGTTGTTAAAGATTATCATTATACAGTGTTAGGGAACCTCAAATATATCTTAACTCTCTCTCTCTCGACTGAAAGAAGAAAAAATGACGAAATGCTTCTCAGCACCCTTCTGTCCCCTTTTATAATATTCATTATTAGCGTGCGCTAACATCTCATGGTTATCGTGCGCTACCGCCTTAGCGTGCGCTAACTGACTTTGTTAGCGTGCGCTATCGAAGCCCAGAGGCTCGCCTCGCCGTAAAATTAGCTTACGTACGTAATGCCCATGCATTAACGTACGTAAAACATCCTGCTTAGCGTACGCAAGTCATTTAACTTAGCGTGCGCTATCCGAAGTTGACTTGCTACAGTACACACCTACCACTCGTGCCCCCACATGCCGAAAGCATCCGCGATTATCGGGATTCCTTTGACCGATCTGGAATTAGCGTGCGCTAGCCATACGGTTTCGCGTGCGCTAGCCCTACATGACAAACACCCACTGACCTTATCTGGACACGCGTCGCAAGTGGCCGGGTCCCCGCCCAGCTAAGATTCCATTATTGGCGTCGATGTTAGCGTGCGCTAACCAACATACGTTAGCGTGCGCTAGCGAATATAAAAATCAACTGGGCCTACAGCCGGTCACCTTAGGAACTAACCCAGCAAGTCGTTACGTACGTTAGGGGTCCTCCTTAGCGTACGTAACCGAACCTCTTAGCGTACGCTATCAATACTTCGTAGCGTGCGCTACCTGTACCCAGTAGCGTGCGCTAATGAACACTTAGCCATTTTCCGCAATTTCTGTCCAACATCTTGACGTACCAAAAACGAACATGCGACACACTGAACACAAACACTGAATCCAATAATATTCTTATACGATAGACTCTATATCGAAAGTACGATAACCTGATACACGATATCCTCAAATGTAGCATCGACCCGGATACGACAATTATACCGATACTGACATCTCAGTCCTTTATTTATTTTATCCCTACTGTACAGATTCCACGCTGTACAATATAATTCGGATAAAATAATATCAAACAACAGTAGTAGGAATTCCGGATATTACATTCTACACCACTTAAAATAAGTTTCGTCTCGAAACTTGCAATCCGTCATACAACAAACAAACATACCTTTCAACCCAAAATATCCCAAAACCATCGCGACAACGATCTATTATCGTCATCACCGAATAACCAAACGAGCATACTTACAAATACGCAGGTCGACGATCTCCTGAGATATTAGCAAGCGATCTCACTGTATAGTCTCAATACGCTTACGATCACAATTCCCTGAGTCTCAACAAAATATATCATCTTCGGATGAAACAATCTGCCCGAATCAAATCCTGTCTGCCTGATTCCATAATCAAGTCCCAATTCCGATAAGACGAATAATACACAATACATCTGCAAAACAACTGCCCAAAACAACGACACGAATCCCGAAACATCAACACAAAATCCGAACGCTCAGATGATCACCAACAATGATCAACAATCAACCGAATTTATCATCGACATGATAAATTCCAATATGACCAACCCAAGGTCAAACCACAATCGAGAATATCATCAACGTGATAAACTCCAATATTACCAACGAACGATCAACGAAAATCGAGAATACCTTCACACGGTAAACTCCAACACGATCAACACAGAACCACAGAAACAGATATACGAAAGAATAACATTCTCAAAACGACAAATCAATCACGTACAGTAGATCTCAATAAACATACCCAACTGGCGAACATTTCCCTCGGCATACGAACAACGAATCGCAAATCGACGAACATAACAATTCATACAAGGAGTGGGAACGACCACTCAATATCCAAGACAACCAGCATGGGGTTACCATCCCCAAATTTACACTTACAAAGAAATCATTCAAAGATCACTATGGTAAGATTGCGCTACTACCGCACCAATGGACTCACATAGCACATACGTCCCGGTTTTACAAAGTCCAAAGTTCCAAAATTACATCCTGCACATGAATCTACAACACGCAGTATATTTCTCTTATCTGATCAATCAACCTATCATCCTTGCATAACCAATCAACCATACTAAACTTCGAATCTCTTTTCCTTGTACCATCGATATGATATGCCCGATGCACTAAATGCGTATGTATATCAATCACATTTTCAAAACCAATTTGAAATCATATATTCTTGTCACGAAGACAATTTTCGAAAGTTCTTTCAAGAGTTTGAAAACTCAAAACATAAATTTTCGTAAGACCACGAAATCAATTTTAAAAATTAAATCGGCTCGCTGGTGCCAAGTTCTCGATAAAAATTCTCTTCGAATACACACGATTAAATAAAATGGAATTTATGCAAATGCTTGTGCATATCCATACTCCTGTATACCACTTCGGCTCGTCACCAATATCCACTGATATTCCATCAGAAAACCACACGATAGAGTTCCAAAATCTCAAATATATAGACTCTGATAAAAACTCCTCTCCACATACTACTCGCAACGTAAATCCTTAATCCATCCTGGATCACCTCAAATATGATATGACAAAACATTGAAACAAATCAACAAATCAAACACAACGAAAGACTTCCCGAGAAGTTCCATTTGAACAAGTAAACCAAAAACCTCAAAAGGTAGGAACAAAATAGATAAACGATTGATAAAGAGTTTTACAAATCTTGGGAGTTTTAGAAAACAGGAAAGCTTTCTTTTGAAACATTTAGGGTCTCAGCCCGTATCTTGTTCCGCATTACAAGAAGTTTAAAAAGTAGAAAACTCTTTTCAGACTCCAAGTCCTGAGTTACAAAACTATTTCAAAATCGATTGGGTCTCGGCCCAAAAATCATTTTCCGTAAAACATCCGTTAAACATTCATTTTGAAAGGTATCATTTTCAAATGATCAAAAGCAGTTCATATATCTCAAAATGAATTAACATGCTACATGTTCTTCTCAACCATGCACAATATTTCTCCCCAAATGCACAATTCCATTCCAAAATCTAACCAACATACTGATTTCCAAAATCATAGTTTCTCAAGATCATCAATCCTGTCCCACTCTGACATCTCATACTGTAACGCATGATATCTCCTGAATCTCAAAACATATCAACTTAGAATGGAAATAAATCTCAATAAAATTCAAAAATCCAAATACTTACAGATCGTGAAGCCGACGATTCCCCGTGATACTGGCACATGTCTCGACTCTAGAAAATACTCGACATGGATATTTTCAAAACACACGTTTTCCAAATCAGTTCGACTCAAGAACACAATGCATCTCATTCCATAGAATCTCGTTAACACCATTTGGAAAAGTTATAACAAGCCCATTACGATACTAGCAAATCTGATAACGCACAAGCCTGAGTGAACAACAAAGACTCACGGCTCTAATATTTGTCAATCGACAACTTGAATGACGCAACAAAAACACGACCCAACTCGACCCAAATGCCTAGGTTTTCCCAACCTAAGCTCTGATACCATATTCTGTAACACCCCCAGATTTAACCGGAAATATTACGGTGGCCCCGAGATGGAACCCACAAGGCTAAATGAAATTTTTGCAAACATTTACAAATGCCCAAGAGGCCAACGACGGGACTATCTTTAAAAATTCACAAAGACTTATAAAATCCATTTATCAAAAACCGTCGTAAAAACTCATTTGAAATCGCAAGGCCAAACAGCCGACACTCAAAAGTTTAGAAAACAATTTCCAAAGTAACGTCAGTTACTAGATACCAAAAGAGCATTTCAAAATACTCACGCAGCGGAAAAAGACCAACCATAAAGATACTCTAGCAGCGGAATACAAGAACCAATCAAGAAACTCAATGCACACAACATGTCCTAGCCAGTATCCTCCGGGAAGCTCATCTCTTCACGACCGCTACAAGCTCGATACTCCGAGAACCTAAAAAGAAATCCTACGACGGGGTCAGCCATAATATCCAACAATGATAACCGTCACATCACATTAATAATAACATACCAATGAGAATACAACATAAGAATACGACCAGCGTAATCTTACCGCCATAACTTTGCTTACTCAAGTAATTCTCATCAGAATAACCATTATCACATTTCACATCTCGTACTCGATTAACCAATAAACTCGAACATAATATCTGTATTGTACCTCAAACAATACTCAAGATTCTCAAACTATCATCACCAACTGACGATATGGAAATATATCATTACTGACCAATACGATCCGTTGAATAACATCATCAAATCCCAAAACGATAACCGATTGTCCACCAAAGGCAAATACTGTAATATCCGGATTTATTACGGTGTATTTCATTTGTATTCAAACCCTGTATTATTCGGATTGGTGGTTTTGATTATTAGAGTATGATATTTCGTGCATTGATATCATTGTACATAAGTATAGAAACATGCAAAATTGCTCATGCAACCTCGTGATAACACACGCTAAGAATGTATCTTAACGCGCACGCTATGCAGGTAGGAGTAACGTGCGCTAAGGACTCAATTATTGAGCGGGACAACTAGCACATGCGCCAGCCGAGACATGGGTCCAGATAAGATTCCCGCGGACGAGCCCGGACAATTCTGAAGTCAACCATTATTAGCGCACGCTAAGGAATGCTTAGTAGCGTGCGCTAACTTGACAAAATGCAGAATATTATAAATAGGACAACAGCTCGTTTTGGCTTGCATTTTACTCATTCCTTCTGCATTCTTGAGAGGCCAGAGAGCTGAGACATCCTCCTACACACTTAGAACACATTTTGTTGGTGGTTATATATTGGTTATCACTTGGGAGTAATCTTTGAGGAGGAATAGCACCTTGGAGTGGCATACAACCAACCGGAATTGGATTCTACCTTGCGTTTCAGTGATTTTCATCATATTAAGGTATGTTCAATCTATCTCAAGACTTAGAGTTGGATTCTAACGATTTGGATGACCATGTTAACAAGATATGGATTTTCATAGATGAATTATCCAAGTATATCATGTTTGGAATAGTGAGATGAATAAGCCTTAAGCATCTTGATTATAATCATCATGATTCGAATCTTATTACACTGAATATGTAAAGAGAAGCTTCTATCATTGGTTATTCGAATCTAGTAGATGACTTCATAATAATCATGGACTTGACTTTAACAATCATTATTGTTGGATAAATCTAAAGGATTAATCATGGAAAGATTTATCTAGTATAGATGGAACGTTTAAACAACTTCAGCATGATAATATTGATTGACATAAGGTGTTGATATCAACCGTTAAGCTTTTTCGAATCGTCATATGTAGAATTGTAGTCGAAATGGAATATGGTTTATATGGTATGCATATCCTTGAATCCGAAGTTGTTGTTATCCGTAAGATCATTCAGAATCGTATGTACATGATATTCATGGAGGTAACATGAAGTATCAGGGAAGATTTCATTGTTTCGATCATGGCGAGAACAGTTTACTGCTCAGCAGTAAACTGCCATGCACAGATAGCGCACGCTATGCTTTGATTATTAACGTGCGCTATCGAGCACGAGTTAGCGTACGCTACATTTGGTACGTAACGTACGCTAGGCCAACAGACGAGTCAGTCGACTGATCAGTGAAGTACTGACCATACAGAGTTAGCGTGCGCTAGGCTTTGTTGTTTGCGTGCGCTATCGAGCAGACTTAACGCACGCTACACAGAGTACTTAGTGTGCGCTAAGCAATTCAGGCAGATTGCGTTTTATGAACTTTTGACCGTAAATCGAATTGTTAAACATTCGTACGATGTGAGATAAATCCTATATCATTTCATTTGTTAAGGTTTGGTCTCGTTACGTGATTGATTGAGGAGGACGACCTTCGAGTGTTCATTTCGTGGAAGTATTGTTATTGTCTTCAAATTGAGGCAAGTACTTTAATTGTTTTATGTATTGTTGTTATACATATTGTCGTGCATGTATGTCGTTGTTGTATGTCCACCTCGTGTTGGTCCGACGGGATCATCGGGGCATCTATGCTAGCGTGCGCTGGATCATCGGACGGGTTTTTCCACCACGGGTTGGTCTGACGGGATCATCGTGGGTTCTAGGCAGTGAACGCTGGATCGACGGAATTACCATGTGTATGTTATGATATCATGTTGTGATTATCAGTTGTGTATGTCATTTATGAGTTTCTCGTAGGAGAAGACTCGTTGGTATTTTGTCGTTTACGTTATTATTCTTCATGAGATATGAATAATATGTTGTGGTACTTGTACTAGCATCGTTGTGCTAACCCCTTCGGGGGTGAATATTTTGTTTGTGTTCAGGATCCAGGAGAGCGGGGAAACAACCACTGGAACTGTATGACGACGAGGGTGCAGAGTGATGTCCCGTCCGGGTTTATTTATCTGTTGTTTATTCGTTATTTCAATAAGTACTCGAGTACGAAGTCATTTGTGATGGATTTGAATTTGGTGATGTATTATTGAGTTCTGTTGAACAATTGTACTATTTCTGTATTTGGTCAGAACTGTTGTACCGTAATTCCGTTATTTCCATTCGTTAGTACCTTTTAATGTCTGTTCAATTCTTCAGCCTTGTAAATTCTTATGTAAAGGATTTACGACGCTGTAATATTCCTGAATATATCGGGGGTGTTACAGAATATGGTATCGGAGCTAAGATTTTGGATATCTTGGCCGTTGGGTTAAAATAGGGGTCATTTATATCTTTTGAGGTAACCGGCCGTGAACGACATCACTGCACTGCCTACGTCTTCATGCGAACGGTGGTTGCAAGTTCCTAAACTCTATCTCGTTCTTTACATATTGTGTCACTTTATACTTGAATATTAGAACGATGCTGTTTCCTGTATATTGAGTATTTATGCTTACAGTATGTTGAGAGGCGGACGTGGACATGGTCGCGGTCGTGGACGCGGACGGAGAAATGCCGAAAGGGAAGCGTCGCCTTCTAATCAGGCCAGTCATAGCTCAGGCGAGCCGCAACAATCTATTAATAACGAACCAGATCCTGCTGTACCAGAGATCCTTCGTCAAGTGGTGAACCAGATGACTCAGTTCGCCCAGGTCGTGGACCGAATGCAAGTGGCAGTGGGACTACAGCAGGGAGAGAGACAGCAAGGGATCCCAGACATGGGAAATCAAGGTGACCGGTGGCTGCAAGAGGTGGCGAAGATGCAACCACCCAAATTCGACGGTATTTCTGAGACTCCTACCTGGGATCATTGGTTGAAAGAACTGGAGAAAATCTTTGCCGGAATTAATCGCCTGGGCAATAGGAGAGCCTCTATCGCTCAATATTTTCTGATAGGGGAAGCGTCCGAATGGTGGGAAGCCATCCGGCCTGTAGACCATGATGCCGATTGGACAGAGTTTAGATTGAATGTACAGTATTGCCCTCGTCCTGTGAGGGACGCCAAAGTTCGGGAGTTTTTCTCCGCTCAGCCTTCTGATGTGCCAGTATCCCAGGCGATTAAGACGTTTAACCAGCAGCTGGCATTTGTTCGACATTTGGTCAGAACAGATGCAGAAATGATGATCCATTTCGATATGAGGATGAAACCAGAAATCCAGAGGTACATGTCCGGATTTGAATGTACCACACTCCGTCAATACCAGGATAAGGCATTGGCATATGAGATCAAGGAAGCAGCCATGGAGAAATTTTTGGAACCCAAGAAACAGAAAGTCTCTGGTACTTTTACAGAGCACAAGAACAGCGGGGCCCGTAAGGCCCAGTCATCCTTTCACTCTTTCAAGAAATCTCCGCACCCAGTTAGGAGCGGGAAGAACTTCGGAGCGACATCAACTATTACTGATGTTACCAGGAAATGCTTTAACTGCGCCCAGACGGGGCACTATCGACGGAATTGCCCCCTTCCTGCCGTGACTTGTTTTGATTGTGGACGAGAGGGACATCGGGCAGTGTTTTGTGAAGAGGCTGCAAAGTCTTTTAGAGCCCGTACACCACAGCCAGTCCAGAAGGAAGCCAGTATCCAACAGACGTAGCAAAGTGTTCAGATGCCTCAGAATTTTGGCCGCGGACGAGGCAGAGGACAATGGGACCGAAAGGGGACATCGAGTGCCGGATCTTCTCCCCCACGTCTGTACGAGATGAGGAGGACAGATGATCAGGATGCTGCTGTCGCATCAGGTACTGTCCAGATCCTTTCCCAGCCAGTTAGCATTTTATTCGATACAGGAGCTACACATTCTTTTATATCTTTGTCTTGTGTAAATCGTTTGAATATTTCTGGTTTTCATACTTGTGAACCTTATGTTGTTGGTTTACCGAGTGGAGAGAGGATTGTTGGAAACTTAGAAACTAGAAATTTCCCTATATCATTTGGAGGCAGAGAGTGGCTCTCAAATCTGATCGTGATAGAAATGCAAGGAGACGACCTGATACTCGGATACGATTGGCTTAATCGATATGGAGCAATTGTGAACTACCGAAGGAGGAATATCTCGCTGATCGCTGACGATGGTTCCGAAATATTGTTCGAGGGGTGGAAACCGGGAAGCTCAGGAAAATTGATCAAAGCGATGAAAGCTGTCAGATTGTTGAAACAGGGCTGTACCGGATATTGGTGTTATGCAATGAAGAAAGAAGACGAAATTGTGGAACTTTCATCCATTGCTGTTGTGAACGAATTCCCAGATGTATTTCCTAACGAATTACCTGGACTACCTCCATGAAGGGATGTGGAATTTACCATTGAGCTGGAACCCGGAGCTACACCAATTTCTAAGGCGCCGTATCGTATGGCACCTACTGAGATGTACGAACTGAAGAAGCAGCTGGAGGAGTTACTGGACAAGGGCTATATTCAGCCAAGCGTTTCACCCTGGGGAGCGCCAGTTCTTTTTGTCCGAAAGAAGGATGGGTCGCTCCGACTGTGTATTGACTATCGAGAGCTGAACAAGATGACGATTAAGAACAAGTATCCGTTGCCACGGATTGATGATCTGTTTGACCAGCTGCAAGGGGCAACAGTATTTTCTAAAATCGATCTGAGATCAGGATATCATCAGCTGAGGATTAAGGAATCTGATGTTCCGAAATCAGCATTCAGAACTCGCTACGGACATTATGAGTTTGTAGTGATGCCGTTTGGTCTCACTAACGCACCTGCTGTATTTATGCAATTGATGAACCGTGTGTTCATTGAATTTTTGGACAAATTTGTGGTCGTGTTCATTGATGACATTCTGGTGTATTCTAAGAGCCCGGAAGAACATGCGCAGCATTTGCGGATTGTATTGGAACTTATGAGAAACGAGCAATTGTACGCCAAACTTTCTAAGTGCGAATTCTGGCTAAAGGAAGTAATGTTCCTCGGCCATGTAGTGTCAGCTGAAGAAGTCCGAGTAGATCCTCAGAAGATCGAAGCAATTATGGATTGGAAGCCTCCAAAGAACGTGAAAGAAGTCCGAAGCTTCTTAGGACTTGCTGGATATTATCGTCGATTCGTGGAAGGGTTTTCTAAAATCTCCCGCCCACTTACTCGACTCCTACAGAAAACTCAAAAGTTTGAGTGGAATGCGTTGTGTCAGATTAGTTTTGATGAATTGAAGAAGAGATTGACGACGGCACCGATTCTATCACTTCCACAGGGAACTGGAGGATTTATAGTTTACAGTGATGCTTCGAACCAAGGACTTGGGTGCGTATTGATGCAGAATGATAACGTAATCGCTTATGCGTCGCGACAGCTGAAACCTTATGAAGTGAATTACCCGACACATGATTTGGAGCTAGCAGCAGTAGTTTTTACTTTGAAGATCGGGAGGCATTATCTGTACGGGACTCACTGTCAGATCTTTACGGATCATAAGAGTCTCAAGTACATATTCAGTCAGAAAGAGTTGAACATGCGGCAAAGAAGATGGTTAGAACTGATTAAGGACTATGACTTGGAGATTTTATATCATCCAGGCAAAGCGAATGTAGTGGCCGATGCACTTAGCCGCAAGCCTGTCTCTATTCAGATGCTGGAGACGCTGACATCCCAACTTAGCCATCAACGAGAGATGATTCGTGAAGGGATTGAAGTATGGTTACAAAGAGTCCAAGGACAACTGTGCGTGATGGAGATAACTTCATCATTAACCGAAGGAATCAAATCTAGACAGGCAGATGATCGTCTGATGATTCGGTTACGTGATGAAGTGATCAAAGGAAAGGCCCCCGGATTCATAATTCATGATGACGGAGTTTTAAGATTTCAGAACCGACTCTGCGTTCCCGATGATGATGTTCAAATGCATAATTATGAAGGAAGCTCACAGTTCGCCCTATTCTATCCACCCGGGCACCAGTAAGATGTATAAGGACTTGAAGCAGAATTTCTGGTGGGGCAACATGAAGAAAGATGTAGCGGACTATGTTTCAAAGTGCTTGACTTGTCAGCAGGTTAAGATCGAGCATCAACGGCCTGCCGAAATGTTGAAGCCACTCCCGATTACTGAATGGAAGTGGGAGGACATATCGATGGACTTTATCACTAATATGCCGAAAACCAGGACAGGAATGAACATGATTTGGGTGATAGTTGATCGTTTAACCAAATCAGCTCATTTTCTAGGCATTAAGGATACGTGGGGACCAGAGAGGTTGGCACGAGTATTTATTTTGGAGATAGTTCGATTGCATGGTACGCCGAAGACCATTGTTTCTGATCGAGACGGCCGTTTTGTGTCTCACTTTTGGAAAGCAGTTCATAAGGCCTTGGGGACCGAATTGAACTTGATCTGACTTATCACCCGCAGACTGACGGACAATCTGAGAGAACTATACAAACGGTGGAAGACATGCTAAGGGCCTGTGCCTTAGATTGGTCAAACGATTGGGAAATTCATATACCGTTGATTGAATTTACCTACAACAATAGTTGACATGCTTCCATTAAGATGGCACCGTTTGAGGCATTATACGGAAGGAGATGCAGATCGCCCCTATGCTGGGACGATTCGTCAGACTTGATCGGAACAGAATCAGAGTTGATCGTGCAGACTCGAGAGAAGATAACCTTGATTCGTTAAAGGCTGTTGACCGCCCAGAGTCGCCAGAAATCCTATGTGGACGTACGCCGTCGCCCATTGGAGTTCAATACTGGAGACCATGTACTTTTGAAGGTTTCTCCTACTCGGGGAATATTTCATTTCGGAAGGAAAGGAAAGCCGAGTCCGAGATATATCGGACGATTTGAGATCCTCGAGAGAGTTGGGGAGTTGTCATACAGATTGGCATTGCCACCGTCATTGTGCCATGTTCATAACGTGTTCCACGTATCCCAGTTACGGAGGTATATACCAGATCCCAGTCATATCATTGATTTCGGCGAGATCGAAGTCGAGCAGGATGGGACGTTTGAAGAAAGACCAGTCAAGATACTCGAGAGTCGAGTTAAGCAACTGAGGAACAAACCAATCGTTTTGGTCAAAGTTCAATGGTCACGTCATGGAATGGAAGAAGCCACCTGGGAAACGGAAGCTGATATGAAGTCTAGATATCCCGAGTTATTTTCGTCTTGAGTTTCGGGACGAAACTCCTTTTTAGTAGGAGAGTATGTAATATCCGGATTTATTACGGTGTATTTCATCTGTATTCAAACCCTGTATTATTCGGATTGGTGGTTTTGATTATTGGAGTATGATATTTCGTGCATTGATATCATTGTACATAAGTATAGAAACATGCAAAATTGCTCATGCAACCTCGTGATAACGCACGCTAAGAATGTATCTTAACGCGCGCTATCGGGCTATTATTAGCACACGCTATGCAGGTAGGAATAACGTGCGCTAAGGACTCAATTATTGAGCGGGACAGCTAGCACATGCGCCAGCCGGGACATGGGTCCGGATAAGATTCCCGCGGACGAGCCCGGACAATTCTGAAGTCAACCATTATTAGCGCACGCTAAGGAATGCTTAGTAGCGTGCGCTAACTTGACAAAATGCAGAATATTATAAATAGGACAACAGCTCGTTTTGGCTTGCATTTTACTCATTCCTTCTGCATTCTTGAGAGGCCAGAGAGCTGAGACATCCTCCTACACACTTAGAACACATTTTGTTGGTGGTTATATATTGGTTATCACTTGGGAGTAATCTTTGAGAAGGAATAGCACCTTGGAGTGGCATACAACCAACCAGAGTTGGATTCTACCTTGCGGTTCAGTGATTTTCATCATATTAAGGTATGTTCAATCTATCTCAAGACTTAGAGTTGGATTCTAACGATTTGGATGACCATGTTAACAAGATATGGATTTTCATAGATGAATTATCCAAGTATATCATGTTTGGAATAGTGAGATGAATAAGCCTTAAGTACCTTGATTATAATCATCATGATTCGAATCTTATTACACTGAATATGTAAAGAGAAGCTTCTATCATTGGTAATTCGAATCTAGTAGATGACTTCATAATAATCATGGACTTGACTTTAACAATCATTATTGTTGGATAAATCTAAAGGATTAATCATGGAAAGATTTATCTAGTATAGATTGAACGTTTATACAACTTCAGCATGATAATATTGATTGACATAAGGTGTTGATATCAACCGTTAAGCTTTTTCGAATCGTCATATGTAGAATTGTAGTCGAAATGGAATATGGTTTATATGGTATGCATATCCTTGAATCCGAAGTTGTTGTTATCCGTAAGATCATTCAGAATCGTATGTACATGATATTCATGGAGGTAACATGAAGTATCAGGGAAGATTTCATTGTTTCGATCATGGCGAGAACAGTTTACTGCTCAGCAGTAAACTGCCATGCACAGATAGCGCACGCTATGCTTTGATTATTAACGTGCGCTATCGAGCACGAGTTAGCGTACGCTACATTTGGTACGTAACGACGCTAGACAATGCATTTGAGTCGACTGATCAGTGAAGTACTGACCATACATAGTTAGCGTGCGCTAGGCTTTGTTGTTTGCGTGCGCTATCGAGCAGACTTAACGCACGCTACACAGAGTACTTAGTGTGCGCTAAGCAATTCAGGCAGATTGCGTTTTACGAACTTTTGACCGTAAATCGAATTGTTAAACATTCGTACGATGTGAGATAAATCCTATATCATTTCTTTTGTTAAGGTTTGGTCTCGTTACGTGATTGATTGAGGAGGACGACCTTCGAGTGTTCATTTCGTGGAAGTATTGTTATTGTCTTCAAATCGAGGCAAGTACTTTAATTGTTTTATGTATTGTTGTTATACATATTGTCGTGCATGTATGTCGTTGTTGTATGTCCACCTCGTGTTGGTCCGACGGGATCATCGGGGGATCTATGCTAGCGTGCGCTGGATCATCGGATGGGTTTTTCCACCACGGGTTGGTCTGACGGGATCATCGTGGGTTCTAGGCAGTGAACGCTGGATCGACGGAATTACCATGTGTATGTTATGATATCATGTTGTGATTATCAGTTGTGTATGTCATTTATGAGTTTCTCGTAGGAGAAGACTCGTTGGTATTTTGTCGTTTACGTTATTATTCTTCGTGAGATATGAATAATATGTTGTGGTACTTGTACTAGCATCGTTGTGCTAACCCCTTCGGGGGTGAATATTTTGTTTGTGTTCAGGATCCAGGAGAGCGGGGAAACAACCACTGGAACTGTATGACGACGAGGGTGCAGAGTGATGCCCCGTCCGGGTTTATTTATCTGTTGTTTATTCGTTATTTCAATAAGTACTCGAGTACGAAGTCATTTGTGATGGATTTGAATTTGGTGATGTATTATTGAGTTCTGTTGAACAATTGTACTATTTCTGTATTTGGTCAGAACTGTTGTACCGTAATTCCGTTATTTCCATTCGTTAGTACCTTTTAATGTCTGTTCAATTCTTCAGCCTTGTAAATTCTTATGTAAAGGATTTACGGCGCTGTAATATTCCTGAATATATCGGGGGTGTTACAAATACCAAGGAAATACGGAACATACCTCGAGATATGATGTGCAACGACATCATATCAGTCTAATCCGAGATCAGATCAATGCAATACGAACACGGTTCTAACACAAGACCTACAAATGCATACTCATATGACCACGTCAATATGCTCACAACAATAACAATGATGTATACTCAATGGAAATTCGATGATCCAGCGCCCTCAGCATAGATCCCTTTGTTGATCCTATCAGATCAGCATAAGGTAGATAACCAACAATACACATATGAACAACAACACATGATAAAATCAATGATGCGAATTCACAAGATTCCATCAACACAATACTAGTAATCCAACGATCCAGCGCCTCAAAGATAGATCCCCATGATGATCCGTCGAACCAACGCATGGTGGAAAACTCCGTCCAACGATCCAAAGGCCCTCAAAGATAGATCCTCATGATGATCCCGTCGAACCAACGCATGATGGACATTTGATCCAGCCTCAAAGATAGATCCTCATAATCCCATCAGATTATTTACACAACATAAACAACACAATATGCATACACATATGCAAATCAACACGTTCATCAACATGAACAACATAACATGCATGACAACATGACAATTTACTAGGACGACTTCATGTTCAATAACATGAAAGAAAATGTACGAGACCAAAATAAATAACATTAAACCATAATCAATATGGAATACTTGCCCCGAGTCCTTCGGGAGCAACCTCGATGTCCAATCATCACCGACGATTATCCTCAATGCTCGGCGATCCAAACGTACAATGAACTATATATACTCATATCCTCGTCTTTACCATAATGTAACCTCGATACTCGAACATACCAATAACTGAGATAAAGCATATACATTATGATTTACCTCCCAAAATCGAAAGAACAATATGCGATCCGAATACCCAGAGTTCACAATAATAATCATCGCTATATGCATTATAAACGAAATGAAACGGAAACCATTCATTAAATATTATAACTGAGCAAGTAATAACTTGCCTCGATACCGATACCACGAAGCTGCTGCCGAACACATTGCCTTTGTCTACGAGATCCTCAACCCCGATCAAAAGCAATACAATGGACATACTCGAACACGACCGCAATATCCGGTTATAATCACCTGTAATATCCGCAATTTTCGATTTTCGGTAATTTTCTTTTTTCGGCGAGAGTCCATTTTGACGACTCCATTATGACCGTTTCATCGTTCTGAGAATAATTAATTCTACACTTTTTGACATCCGAGATCGTTTCGGTGTCGTTTTGTTGAGTTCCGTGCTTTTTAGCGACTTTTCCGCACTTGAGTTCGATTCTTGTGAATCTCATTCGAAACTGCTGTTTCGAGTTTTTTGTAAGTCCGTTTAACTTTGTTAGACGTGTTGTGAACTTCGGTTTGGTCATTCGATCACGTATCGCGATTTTCGGGCATTTTGGGCCATTTTTGTAATTTCTTAAGAGTTACGGGTATCCGTATCTGTAATAATTGTCTCGACCCGTATCTTGGTCGCGTATGATTAATTATTGCATTATGTTTTCATTTCGGGTCGTTGATGTTATCCGCGAACTTTTCGTCGTGTTCGTTCCGTACGTTTTCGGAAATTGAGTCGTCGAGCCCTGGTGTTCGAGCACTGGCCGGACGGTTGCTGGACTGGCCGGACGATTGCGGGCACCGGTCGGACGGGTGCGGCAGGAACCGGCGTAGCGTACGCTATGGCCGGAAGGCTGCGCGCGCTAACCGGCAGGTGTAGCGCACACTACCGGCAGTTGTAGCGCACGCTATCGGGTCTGGACAGTGGAGTCCTGGGGTTCTGGAATCGGTTAGGCTCGGCAGGTAGCGCACGCTACTGTCGGACGCTGCGTACGCTACGGCCGACAGGTAGCGCAAGCTACGGCCGGAAGGCTGCGCATGCTACCTGGCCGAGCAGACTAGTCCAGTAGGGCACTGGATTGCGGCCTGGGCCGATAGCGCACGCTAGCTCGGCAGCCTAGCGCGCGCTAGTCCGGCCCAGTATAAATGTGACAGAGCAGTCACATTTCATCTCGTTTTTCATTTCCTACCTTTCTCTTCCACGGCTGGAGACTTAGAGATCGTGGAGCCATGTTGTTTAACAACAAATCCACGAAGTTCTTGAGTTCATAACATCAATCAATCATCCGTTATCATCCTTTGATCCAGCGAATCAAGGTAATCTTCCTTAGAACCCTAATTTCGTGAATTTGGGGGTTTTTGCATTTTCGTCCGATTCGTTCTGTGTTGTTGATTAATTCATGATGGGTATGATTAATCTTGGTAGTATTCTTGTGTTTAACATCATTTAATCCATTGTTCTTCGTCGAATCGAAGTATATTTCTTGATTTCCTTCGAATTGACTTTTTGGGGGATTTGTCCTCGATCTCGTTTTCCATCCATTTTTGTTGGATGGACTGTGGTTAAATGATGTTGTTAAACATATTCTATGGATTGTATATCCATATTTCAACTTGGAATTTCGTTTTCGGGTTTTGACGGAACGAAGCGTGTTCTTGGCCGTTTTGGGGGAAACGCATGAACATTCGTCATTCGTTCTTTGAATTCAACGGCTTTGAGTCGTGTTATGGAATTAATTTCATCGTTGTTATTGTCCTTCGTAGTTTATCAACGTGAGTTGGCGATCGGTGGAGTCGGCGGGTTCGTAGTCGGTTCGGGCCAACCTACTTCGGTCGATTCTCCGTGTTGTTCTTATTCGAGGCAAGTACCTTGCCCATACTATTCTTGTTTTATGGATATGATAATTAGTGATCGTCTAAATGTGGTTGTTTGGTCGTTTGAATTGAATTTTCAAAAGATTCGGTTTAGCCTTGTTAAAGGCTTGCTTTCAAAACGCATGTGTTTTGTGAATGGTGTGTCTTGTAAATGATTATGTGAATCCTATGGATATATTTGGTGTTGATGATGCACTTGGTATTTGCGTGTGGACGTATATTATTTCATTTCGGTGCGTTGCGGTTTGACGTGGTGTTTTGCTAAGTGTTTAATGCCTTTGAGTGAATTGTTTGGATATCTTTGTTGCATTGTGTTATTTGTGTGAATGTGTGGATATGGTTGAAGGTCTACGGTGACACATGGCACGTGATCATGTGGTCAGGATGCAACAAGTGATTGATCCAACCGTGAGAGCCTGAGAGAATCTACAGTGGCACATGGCATGTGATCATGTGGCCAGGATGCAACAAGCGATTGATCCAACCGTGAGATGTGTGTGATTTGTTTAGCTAGCCAGCTCGGGAGGGTCCTTAGAGGCCTCGGGCGGGATCAATGATATTACTCTGTTCTCAAGGCCATGCATGTGTTGTGATTTGTTTAGCTAGCCAGCTCGGGAGGGTCCTTCGAGGCCTCGGGCGGGATCAATGGTATTACCCTGTTCCCAAGGCGATGCTTGTGCGTGATTACGTTGTGTTGAATTTATATCCGTCGAGGATACGTGATGTTGGGCTCTGGCCCTGTGAATTATTTTCGGTTTTCTATTTGCGAAAACAAAACCTTTGGGCTATGACCCTGTTGATTTTTGGAAAGATAAGGATTCGATAATCCTAAATTATTTTCAATTAAAACTCTCGATGGCATTTTAAACTGTTTTATAAATTGTTTCCCTTTTATTGTGGCCTTTCGGTTTTTGGAATGTCTTACTCAAACTCTTGCCTCGGGAAGTACTTTTTGTTACTTTTGGATTTTTGAGGATTCCTGGTTATTGTTATTCGTGGAATGTGAATTGTATGGCTCGTATTTTTGCACTTGTACTTGCACTAGCAAAACAGTGGAGTTTTGCTAACCCCCGAGTATTCGGGGGGTGGATGTCTAATTTTGCATTCAGGTTATGGAGCATAGCACAGGGTCGGCACGAAGGATGATGAAAGATGAACGATACTAATCACACGAGGATCCGTTGATGTCTAATTGGTCTAGTTGTATATTCTTATCCGTTGCAAGATCTTTCCCGCCAGACGGCGTTTATTGTATTTTGACCCCTGCGTGGGTATATGTTGGAATTGAGTTGAATGTTACTATTGAAAGACCAAATCGGTCTACTGAGTCGTTTTAGCCTTAAAGGCGATGTTTAGATGTTTGATTGTAGTTATCAGCCTGATAGATCCTCGAGGAGAGGGTTTACGGCGTGTAATATCCCTGAGTGGATTGGGGGTGTTACATAAATGGTATCGGAGCTTAGGTTGTGGAAACCTAGGCTGTCGGGTTAGTGGTGTCTGTTGAGTTTTGTTTCGTCGGATTTTGTCTGACTGAGTCGTGTCGCGACGCGTCGTCTGAGTTTGTTGGTCGTGATTAGTATCGTGGGCGATCATCATCTTCGTGCGACCTGTGGATGTAAGTCTCCCTTCTTTGTGTTGTGCCTCATGTGACACGAGCTATTTTTATGATTATTTGATTAATAACGGAATCCTCTTATGGATTTTGATTTCTTGATATGTGGTTATTTGACTCTCATATTTCGTTCATATGAGGACTAGTGTTGCTGGATTGTGTATCTTGGACTGTAATTTTTTTCCGCTGCGTGAGTTCTTTCAAGGAAACTGAGTTTGATTTCGAAAACCGATTCCTTTAACCGAGTTTTTGGCGTTATGGCCTTGATCGTTTTGGAAAAATTCTTGTGACGGTACTTAGTATTTTGTAAATGGCTTTTGTGAGTTTTTGAAATATTACCGTCATCGGCCTTTTTGGCATTTTTGTAAATGGTTTTTATCCTGGTGGGTTCCGGCACGGGACCCACGGCGCTATAATGTTCCGTGTAATTACCTGAAATTTTTGGGCATTTTATCCCATTGAATTATCCTTGAAAACCTTGAGTATCTTAGAAAATTCAAATTCGAGACGTACTTTTAAAACGAATTATTTTCTTGCGGTGTTTTTAAGGTGCTTTCTAATGCCGCAATACATTTCAAAATTTTTCCAGTTGAGGACCAAAAACATTTTGAGATATTCTCAAATGCAGTTGCTTAGACCGAAGGGTCGAATATTTTTTTAAAGTTTTTCACTAAAAGAAAGGTGTCCTCATTTTTGTTCAAACGCAAGATGATTTTCAAAGTCTCGAAAATGATGTTTGTTCAACTTTTTGTAAAATGATACTCAAGATCAACTCGTGTTTCCAAACTGTCTTCAAAAGGTGGTTTTCGTTTTAAAACCCATCATTTCCTGCTTGTGGTCAGAGAAGGTGTGTATGATGTCGGTATTGTTGTTAGGGTGTTAGCCCTCCGAATTGTGATTGAATTGATGGTGTGAACGTTGAGTCGTTCGCCATGCATATGTTTTTGGTGTCCCTTTGTGGGAGGTGTGATGACGATCTTTAATGTTGTCATTTCGTGGCGACTTGTGTGTTATCGCACCTATGTGAGCTGTTAAAGCTTGGGTTTGTATGTTTGTGTACATGTGTGATTGTTTCATGATGTTTGTAATTATGTGCTGGTTATTGTTCGGGCTGTTAAGGTTGCCGAACGATACCGTCGTTGCTGTATTGTTTGTGTGTGTATTACTTTACGATGGAAATCGTTGTATATAATATATGTTATGATTCCTTGTTGTGCTGAGTTGGCATCTCCGATATGTTGTTTTGTGGTGTTATGTTCCATTATATCTAGCATTTTGTATTTTCGGTATGCCGAGCCGAGACGTTTCAACCGTGATGTGCTGGGGCATGCACGTGTAAATTGTCCCTCTCGTCGGTAACACATTTCAAGTGCGGACTCAAGGGACACCGAATTCAGTTTGCGAATTGGCTACCGAGACTTTCGGAGTTCGCGCTTCAGTACAGTTATCAGGATCGGCTCTGAGAGGCCCAGTGGAGATTTTTCTGTCGGTTGTTTTTTGTGTGGTTAACTTGTTTCCGTTGTTGTGAGCTGCGGGGACGACATTTCTTTTATAAGAGGTCGGATATAATACCCGTATTATTTTTGTCTTCTGCATTTTCTCTTTCTCAATTCTATCGACTCGCTCGTGTTCGTTGTTACTTTATGAACTTGTTCTGTATTTCGGTTTCATCGTCCGAACGAACTGTGATCTTGTTGTGGGTCGATCTGGTTATCGTTGTGACTTTTTCGAGTTTGGTTCGATTCTTGTGAACCTTGTTCGGGAGTGACATCATCTGGTTCTATTAGTTCTTTTATTCGAAGTGAATCGGATTTGGAACTCTTGTGTTTTCGACTCTGTCGACTCGTTTATGTTCGTTGACATTTCTGGGCTTGTCCTGCCCCTTGCTTTTGTTGATCGAACGAGTGTGGTATTATTTCGGAATAACTCGTTTGTCGTTGTGACTTTTCAATCGCTATTCCTTTTCCGGTGGATCTTATGGGAATGCATGTCTTGTAGTTCTCACCAGATCGTCCTGGGAGTTGTTGTTTGAATTTTATTATCCTTTGTGTTTCGGACATGATTGTTCGATTTTTGTTGTCTCGATCGTTTGTTTGTTCGGTTTTGTTCTCATTTCGTGATTGTTGAGCGTTCAAGCTCCTTCCTAATTCCCTTAAGTTCGGGAAGTTAGTCTCGTTTTCAATCTTCCAACCCGTGGGCGGTGGAATTCCGTATTTGTTCAGCGGTTGGCTCGCGTTTTGATTGATGTACCGTTGGGTTGGTCAATCCTATTGATTTTCGTTCATTGTGTTTTGTGATTGTCCGGATAATCCACTCGATTATATTTTCTGTTTGATGACGCTTGTCACCTGTTGATTTTATTATGTTTCTACCGGTGGCGTTGTGTTGGTCATCGTGGGGCGTGTTTTCACGCCGTATGTCTCTTTGCGTTGCTTGTGGCGTTCCGTCGTTGGCGCGAGTTTCGGTTCTTGTGTATCTCGTTGAGTGTTTTCTGGAGGGATGTTTCTTCTCCCCACTTATTTTAAGTTTCGGGACGAAACTTCTTTTAAGGAGGGTAGAATGTAATATCCGCAATTTTCGATTTTCGGTAATTTTATTTTTTCGGCGAGAGTCCGTTTTGACGACTTGCTTATGACCGTTTCATCGTTCTGAGATAATTAATTCTACACTTTTTGACATCGGAGATCGTTTCGGTGTCGTTTTGTTGAGTTCCGTGCTTTTTAGCGACTTTTCCGCACTTGAGTTCGATTCTTGCGAATCTCGTTCGAAACTGCTGTTTCGAGTTTCCTGTAAGTCCGTTTAACTTTTTTAGACGTGTTGTGAACTTCGGTTTGGTCATTCGATCACGTATCGCGATTTTCGGGCGTTTTGGGCCATTTTTGTAATTTCTTAAGAGTTACGGGTATCCGTATCTGTAATTGTTGTCTCGACCCGTATCTTGGTCGCATATGATTAATTATTGCATTATGTTTTCATTTCGGGTCGTTGATGTTGTCCGCGAACTTTTTGTCGTGTTCGCTCGCACGCTGGAAATCGAGTCGCCGAGCCCTCGTGTTCGAGCACCGCCGACGGCCATGGATCGCCGATGATTGGCACCGGCCGACGGGTGCGGCAGAATCGGCGTAGCGACGCCACGGACGGAAGGTCGCGCGCTAACCGGCAGGTGTAGCGACGCTACGGCAGCTTGTAGCGCACGCTATCGGGTCCGACAGTGGAGTCCTCGGGGTTCGAATCGGCAGTTTCGGCAGTAGACACGCCATCGCCGGACGCCGCGACGCTACGGCCGATGTGTAGCGACGCCACGGCCGGAAGGTCGCAGACGCTACTCGCCGAAAGCGTACTAGTCTAGTAGGGCATCGGATTGCGGCTCGTCCGAGAAGCGCACGCTAGCTCGGCACTTAGCGCGCGCGCTAGTCCGGCCCAGTATAAATGTGACAGAGCAGTCACATTTCATCTCGTTTTTCATTTCCTACCTTTCTCTTCCGCGGCTGGAGACTTAGAGATCGTGGAGCCAAGTTGTTTAACAACAAATCCACGAAGTTCTTGAGTTCATAACATCAATCAATCATCCGTTATAATCCTTTGATCCAGCGAATCAAGGTAATCTTCCTTAGAACCCTAATTTCGTGAATTTGGGGGTTTTTGCATTTTCGTCCGATTCGTTCCGTGTTGTTGATTAATTCATGTTGGGTATGATTAATCTTGGTAGTATTCTTGTGTTTAACATCATTTAATCCATTGTTCTTCGTCGAATCGAAGTATATTTCTTGATTTCCTTCGAATTGACTTTTTGGGGGATTTGTCCTCGATCTCGTTTTCCATCCATTTTTGTTGGATGGATTGTGGTTAAATGATGTTGTTAAACATATTCTATGGATTGTATATCCATATTTCAACTTGGAATTTCGTTTTCGGGTTTTGACGGAATGAAGCGTGTTCTTGGCCGTTTTGGGGGAAACGCTTGAACATTCGTCGTTCGTTCTTTGAATTCAACGGCTTTGAGTCATGTTATGGAATTCATTTCATCGTTGTTATTGTCCGTCGTAGTTTATGAACGTGAGTTGGCGATCGGTGGAGTCGGCGGGTTCGTAGTCGGTTCGGGCCAACCTACTTCGGTCGATTCTCCGTGTTGTTCTTATTCGAGGCAAGTACCTTGCCCATACTATTCTTGTTTTATGGATATGATAATTAGTGATCGTCTAAATGTGGTTGTTTGGTTGTTTGAATTGAATTTTCAAAAGATTCGGTTTAGCCTTGTTAAAGGCTTGCTTTCAAAACGCGTGTGTTTTGTGAATGGTGTGTCTTGTAAATGATTATGTGAATCCTATGGATATATTTGATGTTGATGATGCACTTAGTATTTGCGTGTGGACGTATATTATTTCATTTCGGTGCGTTGCGGTTTGACGAGGTGTTTTGCTAAGTGTTTGATGCCTTTGAGTGAATTGTTTGGATATCTTTGTTGCATTGTGTTATTTGTGTGAATGTGTGGATATGGTTGAAGGTCTACGGTGACACATGGCACGTGATCATGTGGTCAGGATGCAACAAGTGATTGATCCAACCGTGAGAGCCTGAGATAATCTACGGTGGCACATGGCATGTGATCATGTGGCCAGGATGCAACAAGTGATTGATCCAACCGTGAGATGTGTGTGATTTGTTTAGCTAGCCAACTCGGGAGGGCCCTTAGAGGCCTCGGGCGGGATCAATGATATTACTCTGTTCCCAAGGCGATGCATGTGTTGTGATTTGTTTAGCTAGCCAGCTCGGGAGGGTCCTTCGAGGCCTCGGGCGGGATCAATGGTATTACCCTGTTCCCAAGGCGATGCTTGTGCGTGATTACGTTGTGTTGAATTTATATCCTTCGAGGATACGTGATGTTGGGCTCTGGCCCTGTGAATTATTTTCGGTTTTCTATTTGCGAAAACAAAACCTTTGGGCTATGACCCTGTTGATTTTTGGAAAGATAAGGATTCGGTAATCCTAAATTATTTTCTATTAAAACTCTCGATGGCATTTTAAACTGTTTTATAAATTGTTTCCCTTTTATTGTGGCCTTTCGGTTTTTGGAATGTCTTACTCAAACTCTTGCCTCGGGAAGTACTTTTCGTTACTTTTGGATTTTTGAGGATTCCTGGTTATTGTTATTCGTGGAATGTGAATTGTATGGCTCGTATTTTTGCACTTGTACTTGCACTAGCAAAACAGTGGAGTTTTGCTAACCCCCGAGTATTCGGGGGGTGGATGTCTATTTTTGCATTCAGGTTTTGGAGCATAGCACAGGGTCGGCACGAAGAATGATGACAGATGAACAATACTAATCACACGAGGATCCGTTGATGTCGTATTGGTCTAGTTGTATTTTCTTTTCCGCTGCAGTATCTTTTCCCCGTTGTACGGGCGTTTATTGTATTTTGACCCCTGCGTGGGTATATGTTGGAATTGAGTTGAATGTTACTATTGAAAGACCAAATCGGTCTACTGAGTCGTTTTAGCCTTAAAGGCGATGTTTAGATGTTTGATTGTAGTTATCAGCCTGGTAGATCCTCGAGGAGAGGGTTTACGGCGTGTAATATCCCTGAGTGGATTGGGGGTGTTACATCACCGATCAATAATCTCAACCTATCGAAGAAATCAAATAACACATATCCGATAACAATCAACAACCGACAAAACTAACCAATCGAACTCAACGGTTCAACACAACTTCGAATAAACACAGTAAGAACCAAGTCAAACCATCACGAATTCATAATCAAAACACAAAAAATACTGCACTGTCTGCCTACTTAGCGCACGTTAAACGCATAACGTAGCGTGCGCTAAGTTGTCCCGTTAGCGTGCGCTAGCCAGTAAGCTTAGCGTGCGCTAATGCTGTACAGTGGCATGCATTCCAAACATCGACTCACATCTTGCGACTACGAATCCGAATGAAGGGAGACAAATCTCCATATCTCTTGAAGATAAACGACCCCATAATTATCACAATGATCATGTCAATGTCCATATATCAATAACAACATCAACAATCAAACCATCTCGATAACAAGGATCGTATCATGCTAAATCTGGAATTCAACCTAGTATCATGATTCATCTCATCTAAATCGACCAATATAATTACCAAGATTCAGAAATCCTTCTTAGATCGGGTTAAATGAATCAACATCCTTATGGTATGAAGAATCTTAACTAACATCCGAAACTCTTATCAAAATTCCATTGAATCTCATATAACATCATCATATGATTATCCAACATGCTCCTTGCATGAAATCATTCAAGAAAAATGAACCACTAACGAAGGAATACGAAGATTACCTGGTTTAGATGAACCAAAAAGAAGAACACTAGAACTCCATCCAAAGAATCATGAACAACTTGAAGGACAAGGCTTGAATCCAAGCTCTCAATCTAATGTTGTTAAAGATTATCATTATACAGTGTTAGGGAACCTCAAATATATCCCAACTCTCTCTCTCTCTCGACTGAAAGAAGAACAAATGACGAAATGCTTCTCAAAGACCATTCGTCCCTTTTATAATATTCATTATTAGCGTGCGCTAACATCTCATGTTTAGCGTGCGCTACCGCTTTAGCGTGCGCTAATCGACTTTGTTAGCGTGCGCTATCAGCCCGTGAGGCTACCGCCGTCAGAATTAGCTTACGACGTAATGCCCATGCATTAACGCACGTAAAACATCTCGCTTAGCGTACACAAGTCATTTACCTTAGCGTGCGCTATCCGAAGTTGACTTGCTACGACACACCTACCACTCGTGCCCCCACATGCCGAAAGCATCCGCGATTATCGGGATTCCTTTGACCGACCGAATTAGCGTGTGCTAGCCATACGGTTTAGCGGCGCTAGCCCTACATGACAAACACCCACCGACCTTATCTGACACGCTGCCGCAAGTGGCCGGGTCCACCCGCCAAAGCTAAGATTCTATTATTGGCGATCGATGTTAGCGTGCGCTAACCAACATACGTTAGCATGCGCTAATCAATATAAAAATCAACACAGGCCTACTCGCTTGGTCACCTTCCGGAACTAACCCAGCAAGTCGTTACGTACGTTAGGGGTCCTTCTTAGCGTACGTAACCGAACCTCTTAGCGTACGCTATCAATACTTCGTAGCGTGCGCTACCTGTACCCAGTAGCGTGCGCTAATGAACACTTAGCCATTTTCCACAATTTCTGTCCAACATCCTGACGTACCAAAAACGAACATGAGACACACTGAACACAAACACTGAATCCAATAATATTCTTATACGATAGACTCTATATCGAAAGTACGATAACCTGATACACGATATCCTCAAATGTAATCCGACTGATACGACAATTATACCGATACTGACATCTCAGTCCTTTATTTATTTTATCCCTACTGTACAGATTTCACGCTGTACAATATAACTCGGATAAAATAATATCAAACAACAGTAGTAGAAATACTGTCAACCAGTGATTAAGGTTACAATGAATTCTTCCTTGTTACAACAGCTTCCAACCAGTGGAAACCCATGGCCGTTATAACTCTCTTGACTCCTAGAACCTCTTGATCGAAAACCCGTGGATGCCTCAACAACTCTCGAGCTATCTATCACCTTTCAATTAAGAACTCGTGGATGCATTTATAGTCTCTTTACTTTCAAGAACCTCGTTCAAGAAAACAACCCCGTACTCAAACTTTAAAGACAAGAGTGTTTGTCTTCTCCAACTTGAGAGCTTATTCGAATATGAATGTTTAACCTTTGCTCTTCACGATACTATTTGTTCACTATGATTGCTTTTATTGCTTTGATCGCTTGAATGTATTATTCGCATCGTACTTTGCCCAATTCAATACTCAGATATTTATAGTACGATTCTTTAAGCTTTCTTCATAGCCGTTGCATCACTGTAACAAATCCGTCTGTTGGAGAGTGGACTTATTTGTTTATCTTATCATTCTGTTGCACGGCTTGATTCCCTTTTCATTTCTGACCGTTTGAAAGAGTTCTTTTGGTGGCGCCATTATTCTTGCTTAGAATAATCATAAGTCTTGAGAATGAGGATCTCAAGGAATACTTTATTCCTTACTTTCCGGGAATCTTTTTGGTTTATCTCCTTATGTCTGCATGTGGATTTCCATTATTGTTGACTTCAACGCTTGCTAACGTGGACTGAGTCTTTTAAACTTGTCTGATATCTAATCTTAGAACTTATCGGATATCTCTTGGTCAAACCTACCTGATGTGCGGTCAACCTTCTCTGATGTAAACTTCTCTGATATAACTTGGTGGAAGTTCTCTGATATAAAGTTCTCTGATCTGGTCTTGACTGAAGTTCTCTGACCTGATGAATGTTCTCTGATCTGATGGTCAAAACTTCAGCTGATATTTTGTTGACCAGATCTCGTCTGATAACTTGACTATAGATGGGTTTTGGTCAAACCTCTATGATATCCTGTATTGAGCAAAACTTGTCTGGTGTATCGCCTTCTTCAAAACTTAATTGCAACTTGGTTTTGGTCAAACCTCCCACAAATACTCCAAAATTCATTATTCTTAAAAATCTGTTAATATTTGAATACCCTGAGATTTTTAATGATTGTTTAAAATCTGAATTCAATACCTGCAAATTTTAAAAGATTGTTTAAAATCTCAATTGAATACCGTGTTAAAAGATTGTTTAAAATCCCAATTGAATACAGGCTCATTTCGAGAATCCAACAAAATCCTTCAAAATCCTAATTGAATTGGTTTTCTAAGTTTTAGACGTTCCTCTCTTTTGTTGGATACATTTGCGCAAGTACGGTCAATGAAATGTACTATTAAAGAACTTGATGAGATGGTCTGTTTTTCATTTTATTTAGACTTCTTAAATGCAAAAGTACTGTGGTCACCCCAACAAAAAAGAAACATGAAACAAAGAGGATAAAACTTTTTACGTCCCGTAACTTTTGACCTTTTCCAAAAACATCCTACTAAAGTTAATTTCGCCAATTGCATCCCAAATTTTTGCTAATTATACAATTTACGTCCCAAATTTCACTGGAGTCGCCGGAATGCACCAAAACGACGTCATTTTGGCCGACGTGTCATCCCAATTTGGGGATCTCCGGCCTGGACGCTGATGTGGCTAACTTGGGGTTATAATTGTGGCTTTTTTAATTAATTTACATGCCACATTATTTTCAGATTTTTTATATTTTTTTAAACTTTTATATATTTTCTGGAAATTAAAAAAAATTGTATTCCCGAATAATTGAATAATATAAAAGTTCTGGAAATTATAAAAGTTTAAAAAAATAAAAAAATAATCTGGAAATTAAACTTTTATATATGTAGGCAATTTATCAAGAATAAAAGTTTAATAGAATAAAAATAATAGAATAAAAATCTGAAAAAAATATCAGGAATACAAATAATATATTTAGATTTTTATTCAGATAATAAAAATAATAAATCTGAAAATAAATTTATTCAAATTTTTTAAAGTTTATATAATAAAAATAATAGAATAAAAATCTGAAAAATTATCGGGAATAAAAATAATATATTCAGAATTTTATTCAGATAATAGAAATAATAAATATGAAAATAATTATTCAGATTTTTTAAAGTTTTATATAATAAAAATAATAGAATAAAAATCTGAAAATATTATCGGGAATAAAAATAATATATTCAAATTTTTATTCAGATAATAAAAATAATAAATTTATTCAGATTTTTTTAATATTAGTCGGGAATAAATTATCTAAATATATAAATGTTTAATTTCCAGATTTTTTTTATTTTCTTAAACTTTTATAATTTCCATATATAATATATTAGTCTGGAAATTTAAATATTAGTCGGGAATAGAACTTTTTTAATCTCCCGAAAATATATAAAAGTTTAAAATACAATAAAAAAAATAATCTGGAAATGATGTGGCATGTAAATTAATTAAAAAGCCACAATTATAACCCCAAGATAGCCACATCAGCGTCCAAATCGATGATCCCCAAATTGGGATGACACGTCAGCCAAAACGACATCGTTTTGGCGCATTCCGGCGATTCCGGTAAAATTTGGAACGTAAATTGTACAGTTAGCCAAAATTTGGGATGCAATTGGTGAAATTAATTTTAGTGGTATGTTTTTGAAAAAGATCAAAAATTACGGGACGTAAAAAGTTTTATCTCAAACAAGCACTTGATGCATGCAAACAACTGCAACAAAGGCCATTTTATCTAAGTGGATCTTGACAATGAAGAAAATAATGAAGATATGGAGAATAAAGAGGACTTCGGTAGCAGCAGATCACATGAATCCATTAAGAGTAATGGTGAACAACATGGTAATGTTTTCTTTTTTCTTTTTTTTTTTTTTTGCTTAAACTACCAAAGTTACATAAGTTGTATCTATTTCACATACAGATATCTCAAAACAACAATCAAGAATTGCATCAATGTAGATGAGATGGGTTGTTTTATGGGGAAATATAGATAACAAATCTCCATCTTTTTGGAGACTTGGTCGGACGAGATATCGGACTTAAGGAATTGAGCTGGAAGAAGGTATCGAAGGAGTCAAAGGATAAATTACGGGAGCAAATAACAGTATTTTATACCGATTTATGTTGTCAATAGCAATGAATCTTTATTGTTCTTTTGTGATTAACATACATTTTTATATTATGGTAGCGGTTTTATGAAGGGCACGATTTGATGAAGGTCAGCATGATCCATAATCTTGGGGAGGCATTTCGAAATTTTAGCGCAAAATTCTACAAAGATTTTATACTGCCATACATCGACAAACCTGCCAAACTTAGAAGTTGTCTCTAAAAAATACTGTGCGTTCGTGGAACAGGATCAACGGGATGAATTCATCAAAGACAGATTTTCAGCTAATTTCCAGGTTATACAATGCACAATTATGGATGTTCTATTGTTCTTTTTCTTGGACTGAATTATTCATTTACACGATTTCTCACTGCATTGTTAGGGTCCATGTGCATCTGAGGCAGCAAAAAAAGCACGTGTTGGCCACAAACACCCAGACCAGTTAGGCTGATCCGGATACGTGGGACTACGAGAGAAACTGGTTTTTGAATTATGTTAAGCATCTTATATGATTATATACTTGAGACCTGATTGATTATTGTAAGCTTGTTATTGTTACCTGAGACCAAGTGGTGTCTTAGTTTTTGTATTTTGTACTATATAAACTGTCATAGTGTTTACATGATATACATGTTTGCCATCTGAGTCGTACCTATCTAAAGCACATCCCTCCTGTTCATACTTTCCCCCCTTAACACGTGGGTATGAAACCAATCAGTGGCCAGTTGCATTCCATTTATGCTTTTATTTTTGGATGCATGCTAGTAGACTGATGCTGATATGGATTCCTGGCACAAACTGTTGAGTTTATGGCAAAAATTTTTTGCTGCTACTGGCATCAATGTTATATGCATGTGAATATTATTTTGTGCACGTTTTAATGTTTTGTGTTTCTGTTATAGAAAGTTTATATTTATACTGATGTTGGGCAATTTAGTATGCAGTATTTCATGGAGGTTGGAGTCGGATTGTGCTATCGAAACATATTACTCAAAAATTTATGGTGGTCGTGGTCGAAGGCGTACAAATCAATTTCATAACGAAATAGACGTTCGTCATACTGTTGAACCTCGTAGATGTGAGCTATGAAATCAACCTGGACGTACTAGAAGATATTGTTCAAATTCTCAACCAAGATTTGATTCCATGAGAACCATGTAATATTTTATCCATCTTGTAATTTTCTTTTTAGATTTTCATGTAATTTCATGTTTAATTTATGTTTTAATTTCGTGTTTGTTTGATAATGCAATTTTTTTTGATTGATCTTGTAATTTTGTAATATTGTAATATATTTAATATTGGTATCAATTTGAAGGTATTGACAAACTCTTTTTAGTGTATAATTTGTTAGAAAATAAAATGTTAAAAATTAAAAAGAACATATAAAAAATGATATAATTAGAATGATTAAAATAAAATATTTAAAAGTAAAAAGATATAAAGAAAAAATATGATGAAAGTTTAAGGGTGAAACTACGGCTAGGCAAATGACTGAAAATGATAAATCTAATATAATATGGTTGCTTTTGGGTGGACCCCATTCAAATTGCCCTATTTCTATAAAGTTAATTAAAATCACCCTACTTTTGTAAATGATTCTTCAATTCATCCTATTTTTGAAAGAAAATCAGATCTTTATGCAGTAAATTAATTGATTTAATAAAGAGTTCATCGAATTAAGGATTCACCCTATTTTTTGAAAAACACTCAGATCTTCATGCAGTAAATTAATTGATTTAACAAAGAGTTCGTCGAATTACCTTAATTCGAAGAACAGATCTAAATTCGGACCAGAAGCTGATGAAAATCTCTTTCTCTTCCGGTGATCCACACACGAACAATTTGCACAATCTGGATTGCTAGATCTTTATGAATAATATTGATAAACAGTACAAGAGACGGTTCCTTGTTAGAAGGATTATACTGCTGATCAAGATCAACTAAGGGAAGGAGACTGAGATGGCCGAACCAGACTCTTTGGACAAAAGAAATTCGGCCGATTGGTGAGGCAAGGGGAGGGGTTGATTTTTCTTGTTTCTCTTATGTAACAACTTCCTATCCAAGACCCTTTATTTATAATAAGTAAACCCTAGCGTTAGAACTCTAGTATTTACTTAGTTACCCCTTAACTTATTAAATAATACAATATATATAATATCTCATATTATATATTTTACTTGTTATTTAATCCTCTAATAAATATAATATCTAATATCATATTTTATACAATTAAATAATATAATATATAATATCTTATATTATATTACTCATTATTTAATTTCTTTAATAAGTATAATATCAAATATTATATCTATTAATTATTTTTGCTTGTATTTAATTGTCGTATGTGTGACCCAAAAGTCTTATATTATGTTGGCAATAATTTAATACCTTATTAAATGATAAATCATAAGTGGCCTCTAGTAACATTATGACTACCCAAATAATATAAGTTTTTAGTCCATTAAACCATTTAACGTCTCCCACACCTCCATAAATTAGGAACGCATCCTTATTTCTTCTCAAGTACTTTAGGATGGTTTTCACTGCTGTCTTGTGACTTTCATCTAGATTTGATTGGTATCGACTTGTCATGCTAAGGGCAAAAGATACATCTGGTCGAGTACAAATCATGGAATACATGATCGGTCCAATGGCCGAAGCATATGGAATCTTGCTCATGCGAGCTCGCTCATCCGGAGTCAAACGACTCTGAGTCGTACTCAGATGAATGCCATGTGACATTGGCATGAGTCCTCTCTTGGAGTCCTGCATATTGAACCGCTTAAATATTTTGTTAATATAGGTACTATGACCGAGACCAATCATTCTCTTTGATCTATCTCTCTAGATTTTTATCCCAAGAATGTAAACAACTTCTCCTAAGTCTTTCATAGAGAAATAACTTCCCAACCAAGTCTTGACTGTCTGCAAGGTGGGTATATTATTTTCAATGAGTAATATGTCATCTACATATAAGACTAGGAAAATAATTATGCTCCCACTAACCTTATTGTACACACATGATTCATCTTTATTTTGAATAAAGCCAAACTCTTTGCAGTTTCATCTAAATGAAGATTCCAGCTCCGAGAAGCCTGCTTCAACCCATAAATGGATTTTTGAAGCTTGCAAACCTTTTTAGAATTTTTTTGGATGAACAAAACCTTGAGGTTTTCTTATGTACACATCCTCGTGTAAGTTTTTAAGAAACGTTGTTTTGACATCCATTTTCCATATCCCATAATCATAGTATGTGGTAATAGCAAATAAAGTTCTAATTGATTTAAACATGACTACTGGCGAAAAGGTCTCATCATAGTCAACACCATGAGTCTGTCTATGACCTTTTGCAACTAGTATAGCTTTATAGGTTTGCAGATTATCTTCCATGTATTTTATTTTTGAAGACCCATTTGCACCCAATGTTTTTAACACGCATAGGTGGATCTATCAAGTTCCAAACTTGATTGTTGTATATGGACTGCATCTCGGACTTCATGACCTCTAGCCATTCCTCAGATTCTGGTCCTGAAACAACTTCTGTATGTACTATGTGTAACGACCCCAAGTTATTCAGGGTATGTTACAGCGCCATGAGACCCTCTGTGGGACCCACAAGGCTATACATACGCGAAACCATGAACTGTGATCGATGAGGTCGAAATATAACTCCAATAGACGACAATAGAACTGACACCAAGGTAATAATCAATTCGACATGAGTACAATACGTCGGGAATTGAAACCCAAGGCAACACATGCCAAAACTTCAAAAGCATCTGAAAACACTACTCGAGTGTTCAAAACCATTCAGAGTACAACAATACCGAATGGATAAAGTACAAAATACAACAAAGACAAGACACAAAATCACTCTTGCCCATCATCTTCGTGCCGACCCGGTACACGCCTTTCCCTGCTCATGGATCATGAAATACATGAAAGGTATTTTCCCCAAAAGGGGTTAGCGTTGAATAGCTAGTACAAGTATATTGAATATGAAACGCAATACTCCTCGATGATAAAGTAAATGCAATCATCATTTTATCAAACTCAAGGCTAGTATTCTGGAATAACTAAATCACTTAACATCACATTCCAATACATACGTGATTAACCATGGAACCGCACCAAAGGCAACGGAACCCTCTGAGGACCCACCGGACCCTCCGAGAGTGGTTAATCCAAAATATTTGTGGAACCGCACTAAAGGCAACAGAACCCTCTAAGGACCCGTCGGTCTGTCCCACAGTGAATATAAACAATTACACAATTCATATACCTCACTTTCAAAGTCGAAAATGTATAATCATAAACATATACTTGCCTTTGAGACATTAGAACTGAAGTGAAAATGGTGTTCAAGATCGAGAGGTCCAAGAACGCACTTCCGGGCCTAAATGATTCGTAAGGAAATACGATAATCAATCATCAATACTCAATTCTCAAGGAAGACTCTCGAAACCCCCCTTTTATGATTCATAAATCTTCAAAGTATTCACCTAGAGGTTGGAAATCATCCAAAACCTATCCACTTCAAGTAATACACACAATCATTCGTATATTCATAAGGGAAATGTGGGTACGGGGTAGATACATCATAATCTCAAGGATTTCAATCTTTAAAATGGATAAATAGGACGGATCTAAGAAAAATCCACCAAAATTCCCCAAACTAGGGTTCTAAGGAATTTACCTTGATTCGGAGAGAAGGAATGGATTGGATGTTGTAAAATCCTCGTTATCCAGCTAAAGATGGTGATGGGTGATGAAAAGTTGTTCCAAATCGCCTCAGGATCGTCTCTATGGCGTGCTCTCATAGGAAATGTGGAAAATGAGAAGAAAATGACGAAGAAGGCGGCTGACCCAGTTTATTTACTGGGCCTAATTAGCGTGTGCTAATTTTGAAGTATAGCGCGCGCTAACGAGGTCACCCGGTAGTCCAGTAGCCCCTGACCTGCGTCAATAGCATGCGCTACACTGGCACTAGCACGCGCTACGCAATACCAATAGCGTGTGCTAGCTCACGCCAAGCGTGCCCTACCTGCTAGTCCAGAGAAAAGAAACCCCTACTGCCACTGCTAAACCCGAGTAGTTAGCGTGCGCTACATCTGATGCTAGCGCCGGCTACCAAGCACGAATAGCGTGTGTTAGCTCACGCCTAGCATGCGCTAACTGCTAGTCCAGAGGGCAGAACTCAGCTAATGCCTCTGCGAAGCACGGACCATTAGCGTGCGCTACAAACGAAGTTAACGCGTGCTACTCAACAAAAATAACATGCATTAGCTTATGCCTAGCGTACGCTATCTGCCTTGCTCAAAACATAGCCGCAAGACTCCAATCAATACGAACATGTCCCGAAAGGTATGAAACTCTAAGATCAGCAACAACAACGACCACAACATCTCGATAAGTGCATAGAAGAGTGACAAAAGTGAAAGAACGTCAAAGCCAACAATTCATGAAAAGTTCGGGTATTACATTCTCCCCCTCTAAAAATAAGTTTCGTCCCGTAACTTAAGAGATAAAAAGTTTGGGGTATCCCCATCGCATCTTCTCTTCCATCTCCCAAGTCGCTTCCTCGACTCCATGTCTTGACTAACCAACATAATGGTTTTGTGCCGAAGCTTCTTCTCACGACGTTCAAGGATCTTCACCGGTCTCTCATGAAAGGTAATGTCCTCGGCTACATCAATCCCACTATAGTTAATAACATGACTTGGATCCGGCACGTACTTTCTCAACTGACAAATATGAAAAACGCTATGGACATGACTCAAAGATGGAGGCGACGCCAAGCACTAAGCTAAATCTCCAACCCTATCTAAAATTTCAAATGGTACGATATACCTCGGACTAAGTTTTCCCTTTTTCTCGAAATGAAAAACCCATTTGGTCGGCGATACCTTGAGTAGAACATGGTCTCCAACTTCGAATTCCAATGGTCGTCGACGAGTATCGGCATAAGATTTCTGACGGCTCTTGACAGTCAACAACCAGTCTCGGATAATAGAAATCTTCTTCTTGGTTTCCATCAACATATCCGGTTCCATTCCGACTAACTACGAAGCCTCATCCCAACATAATGGCGATCTACACTGTCTACCATAAAGTGCCTCAAACGGTGCCATTTTGATCGACGCATGCCAACTATTGTTATAGGCAAACCCTGTCAAAGGCAAATCAAGTTCCCAATCATTACTCCAGTCTAGGGCACAAGCCCGCAACATATCCTCTAACGTCTGGATCGTCCGCTCAGTCTGACCGTCTGACTGAGGATGAAAAGATGGGGCCTGATAGACTGCTTGCCAAAAATGCGACGCGAAACGACCATCCCGATCAGAAACAATAGTTATAGGGGCACCATGCAATCTCACAATCTCGGCTATAAAGGTTCGAGCCAATATCTCTGGTCCCCAAGTATTCTTAATACCAAGAAACTGTGCAGACTTGGTTAACTAATCAATGATTACCCATATCATATTCATTCCGGCTCTAGACCTCGGCATTCCCATGATGAAATCCATGGAGATATCTTCCCACTTCCACTCGGGAATGGGAAGCGGCTTCAACAACCCCGTAGGTCATTGATGCTCGATCTTGACTTTATGACACGTCAAACATCGCAATACGAACTCCGTGACATCTTTCTTCATATTATTCCACCAAAAATTGCGCTTCAAGTCTTTATATATTTTACTCGTCCCTGGATGGATTGAGTAAGGCGTAGCATGGGCTTCTCGAAGAATTCTCTGCCTCAACTCCAGATTATTCGGGACACACAGCCTGCCCTGAAATCTCAAAATACTGTCTTCATGATCATAAAGCTAGGGGCTTTTCCTTTAATCATGTCTTTCTTCAATTGGGAAATCATTGGGTCACTCCACTGTTTCCCTTTGATGTCGTCAACCAAGGGCGAAGTAATTTCGAGGGTACACAAATGTCCCTGCACTCTTTGAAGCCAAACTTCTATACCTTGCTCGATCAATTCCTGACGAATCTTCGTCTGGGGTGTAAGAACCTCGAGCATCTGAAGTGATTCCGATTTGCAGCTCAAAGTGTCCGCGACGACATTGGCCTTCCCCGGATGGTAAAGAATTTCGAAATCATAATCCTTGATCAATTCCAACCAACATCATTGCCTCATATTCAACTCTTTCTGAATGAAGATGTACTTCAAGCTCTTGTGATTGGTATAGATACGACACAAAGAGCCATACAAATAATGCCGCCAAATCTTAAGTGCGAAGACAATTGCGGCCAATTCTAAATTATGAGTAGGATAGTTCATCTCATACGGCTTCAACTGCCTTGATGTAAAGGCTATCATCTTATCGTGCATAAACACACATTCGAGCCTTTGTCCTAAAGCGTCACTATAAACGGCATATCCTTCACTTCCCTGTGGTAAAGCTAGAATCAGCGCTGAGGTCAAACCCCTCTTCAGCTCTTCGAAGCTCTGCTGTCTCTCAGCAGTCCAAGCAAACTTTTCTGTCTTCTGAAGTAATTGCGTAAGAGGCCGAGTGAGTTCCGAGAACCCCTCGACAAACTAACGGTAATACCCAGCAAGGCCCAAAAAGCTACGAACTTCCTGACATTATTAGGCAGTGCCCAATCTAGCACTGCCTCAATCTTCTGTGGGTCTACACGAACCCCTCCGGCCGAAACCACATGGCCGAGAAACACAACTTCCTTCAACCAGAATTCACATTTTGAGAATTTCGCATAAAGGCGCTCGGCTCTCAAAACGTCTAGTATCAAATGTAAGTGTCGGTCATGCTCCTCCTCATCTCGAGAATAAATCAAGATATCGTCAATAAAGATGGCCACACATCTGTTAAGGTACTCAATGAATATCTTGTTCATCAATCATGAATACTCGTGGTGCGTTAGTCAGTCCAAGAGGCATGACCAGAAACTCATAATGTCCGTACCTCGTTCGGAAAACGGTTTTCGGAACGTCGGACTCTTTCACTCGGAGATGGTAGTATCCTGATATCAAATCAATTTTTGAGAATAATGCGGCTCCCTACAACTGATCAAATAAATCATCTATACTGGGTAACAGATACTTGTTCTTGATTGTTACTTTGTTTAGCTCACGGTTATCGATGCATAATCATAGTGAACCATCCTTCTTTCTCACAAAAAGAACAGGCGCGCCCCGAGGCGAAGCGCTTGGTCTAATGTGCCCTTTTTCCAATAGTTCTCCCAACCGATTCCTCAATTCTTGCATTTCCAAAGGTGCCATACAATAAGGCGCCTTAGAAATCGGAGGCGCGTCGGGCTCTAAATCAACCGAGTATTCTATCTCTCGATCCGGCGGTAATCCCGAAAGATCATCTGGAAAGATGTCTGGATACACATTAGCAACTGGAATCGAAGAGAAATTGACTCCATTCCCTTATGACTTCAAAGCATAACACCAAAAGCCCGTGCAACCTTTATTCAAGAGTTTTATGGTTTTCATAGCGCTGATAAGCAACTTAGGTTGACCCGATTTACGTCCCATGAACGAGTATTCAGAAACCTCTTTAGTCATCATAGTGATAACCTTAGTGTGGTAATTCATAATCACTTGGTGACTCTGAAACTAGTCCTCACCGAGGATGAAATCCTCGACCTCGATATCAACCACAATCAAATTCAATAACTAATCAATATCTGCTATGCTCACCGAAAAATCTCTAATCTACCGATTCCCCACGATTCTATCCCCGCTAGACAGTTTCACAATGAAATTATCGCAAGTAGTTATATAATTTATATTCAAACGGCGTACACAATCCAACGAGATGAAAGAATGTGTAGCACCAGAATCAAAAAGTACTCGAACTGGATGAGATAGAATATGAATGGTACCTGAGGCCACCGCCACATCGGGTTCATCTGCTCGACGCATCTCATAAACTCGTGGGTGTGACAAACCGACGCTAGAATCTCCCTCTTTAGCGGTCTGACTCCTTTCCCGACCTCTGCCATAACTCTGCTGTGACTGGCTAACTAATTGTCGCTGAATCACATTCTGATCTCTATGTGTTGGGGTAGAAGCCCGAGTATCTAAAGTCTGATCTTTCTCGGGGCAATAAACTACCTTGTGTCCCATTTGACTACAAGTGTGACATTTCAAAGGTGGGAAGTTGCACTCCATATTGATGTGGCCTGGATGACCAAAATTAAAATAGGTAACCAAGCGAGTTGAGGTGCTCGAAGCAGAACGGAAACCCTTCTTCCCTCTAAAAGAACGCGAAGACTGCTCGACAAAACGGTTAGGGCGGACTGAGGTCTCTGAAATCTACCGCCCTCAGAAAAATTTCCGATGGTCTTTTGCTTCTTCGACTCGTCTGAGGTGTCCTTGTGGGGACACAACATGTCATATGCCAAAGCCCTATCCTGCTATTCTCTTAGAGTGGTGCAAGCAAGTCTGGCCATATAACGCCATAAATCTATATTCATCCGCATGTCGAAGTGGCGGATCTTGTCACGCTAATCACGTACCTGATTCTTCACATGAATCATCTGTTGGTTGTATTCCACTATCGACTGTGAGACTGGGATGTTTTGCGGCTTAGCTTCGAAAAAGGCTCGGATCCTGCTTTCTTGCACTGGCCAAGGACAATATTCGGCCTCTAGCAGATCCTTAAATTCGTCCCACGTAGCAGCATGATCTTGCAGCTTAATGGATTTCCACCAAGTCGCGATTTCCTTAGTAAGGAAGTACTGAGCAATCGGTACCTTCCTCATTTTCGAACAGTCAACCGCTTCAAACACTTTCTCCAGTTCAAATAGCTAACTTTCCCAACCCACTGGGTCGGTAGCACCATTGAACTGTGGAGGATGCATACGGACCACATTTTGGAGTAAAACATCCACTGCCGGATTAGGGTTTTTCGATTGAACAGCTTGGTCCAGGATAGTCATCTGATTTGCCAATTGTTGAAGAACATTTGTAGCCCCAACATCTGAATTATTCCCCTTACCGGTCGACTGGTCGTGCTGACTCCCAGTATCAGCATGCACTGAGTGAGATGAACTAGGGGTAGTCGACCCCACAATAGAACTAAGGGAAGCGGCCGCACCACGTCCTCGCCCACGTCAACGACCACGCCCTCATCCCCGACCCCTGTCAGAAGAAATTCTGAAGGATACACAAAATACATAAGTACAATTCAAATTGCCCGTCATCGAGGTGACCAATTCCTAAGAATACCAAATCAACAACGGAGCGATTCGGAAAAATACAAGAAGAGTAAAAGGACTTACTAGTACCGGTCACACCGAGATGATGGCAATATAGTGATACTGTACTCGAACGATAACTCAATTTCGAGCCAAAAAGACCGACAACCTAGGTATCCATAAACCTAAACTCTGATACCATATTATGTAATGCCCCCAAGTTATTCAGGGTATATTACAGCGCCATGAGACCCTCCGTGGAACCCACACGGCTATACATACGCGGAACCATGAACTGTGACCGATAAGGTCTAAATATAACTCCAATAAATGGCAATAGAACTGACACCAAGGTAATAATAAATTTGACAAGAGTAAAATACGTCGGGAATTGAAACCCAAGGCAACACAGGCAAAAACTTCAAAAGCATATGAAAATATTACTCGAGTGTTCAAAATCATTCCGAGTACAACAATACCGAATGGATAAAGTACAAAATACAATAGAGACAAGACACAGCATCACTCTTGCCCATCATCTCCGTGCCGACCTGGCACATGCATTTCCTTGCTCCTGGATCCTGAAATACATGAATGGTATTTCCTCCAAAATGGGTTAGCCGTCGAATAGCTAGTACAAGTATATCGAATATGAAACACAATACTCCTCGATGATAAAGTAAATGTAAATATCATTTCATCAAACTCAAGTCTAGATTCCGAAATAACAAAATCTCATAACATCACATTCCAATACATACGTGATTAACCATGGAACCGCACCAAAGGAACGGAACCTTCTGAGGCCACGTCGGACCCTCCCAGAGTGGTTAACCCAAAATATTCGTGGAACCACACCAAAGGCAATGGAACCCTCTGAGCACCCGTCGGTCCATCCCAGAGTGAATATAAACAATTACACAATTCATATACCTCACTTTCAAAGTCGAGAACGTACAATCATAAACATATACTTGCCTTTGAGCATTAGAACCAAAGTGAAAACGGTGTTCAAGCTCGAGAGGTCAAAGAACGCACTTCTGGGCCTAAATGATTCGTAAGAAATACGATAATCAATCATCAATACTCAATTCTCAAGGAAGACTCCCGAAACCCCCCTCCCCTTTTGCGATTCATAAATCTTCAAAGTATTAACCTAGAGGTTGGAAATCATCCAAACCCTCTCCACTTCAAGTAATATATATGCACAATCATTCGTATAATCGTAAGGTATATGTGGGTACGGGGTAGATACGTCATAATCTCAATAATTTCAAGCTTCAAAATGGATAAATTGGACGGATCTAAGAAAAATCCCCAAAAATTCCCCAAACTAGGGTTATAAGATATTTACCTTGATTCGGAGAGAAGGAATGGATTAGATGTTGTACAATCCTCGTTATCCAGATAAAGATAGTGATGGATCATGAAAAGTTGTTCCAAATCACCTCAGGATCGTCTCTATTGCGTGGTATCATCGGAAATATGGAAAATGAGAAGAAAATGACGAAGAAGGCGGCCGACCCAGTTTATATACTAGGCATAATTAGCGTGCGCAAATTCTGAAGTATAATGTGCACTAACGAGGTCTCTCGGTAGTCCAGTAGCCTCTAACCTGCATCGATAGCATGCGCTACACTGGCACTAACGCATGCTATGCAATACCTATAGCGTGCGCTAGCTCACGTCTAGCGTGCGCTACTTGGTAGTCCAGAGAGCAGAAACCCCTACTGCCACTGCCAAACCCAAGTAGTTAGCATGCGCTACATCCTATGCTAGCGTGCGCTACCAAGCACGAATAGCGTGTAATATCTCACACCTAGCATGCGCTAACTGCTAGTACGGAGGGCAGAACTCAGCTACTGCCTCTACCAAGCCCGGACCATTAGCGTGCTCTACAAATGAAGTTAGCGCGCGCTACTCAACAGAAATAGCATGTGTTAGCTTACGCCTAGCGTACGCTATCCGCCTCACTCAAAACATCGCCGCAAAAGTCCAATCAATACGAACATTCCCCGAAAGGTACAAAACTCTAAGATCAACGACAACAACCACAACATCTCGATAAGTGCATACAAGAGCGAGGTATTATACTAGACTCATCATCTATGAGCGATGCATCATCATCCTCTGTTACGGGATACTCATATCTCTCAGGTTCATGTCGCACCCTGTCAGATTTGCGTGGAACTTGTGTACATTGAACTGGATCCTCAACTAATTTTTGAGCATGTTCAGTTTTCATCGGTGAAGCAATGTCTTCTTATGGTTCTCGAGTTTCCTCAAGAATTACTTTTCTCCCACTATCTCTTTTGGAAATGAATTCCCTTTTTAAGAAGACAACATTTTGAGCAACACATACTTTATTATCTGCGGGTTTATAAAAATAGTTACTCTTAATTTTCTTTGGATATCCCACAAATAAACATCTTTCAAACCTAACCGCCAACTTGTCAAACACTTGGCATCTTACGAATGCCTCGCAACCCCAAATCTTTATAAAAGACAAGTTTGGTCTCTTAATAGTCCATTTCTCAAATAGTGTCTTTTCAACTGCTTTAGATGGAACACGGTTGTGAGGCCATGGATTTTTTCCCTTAAATAATTCCAGATCTTTGAGTCGTTTTTCTAGATTCTTTTGTCCTTTTGTGAACTTACGCAATCTTTCATATTATTCTATTATCCTTGTTGTTCCATTTTATCACAACTTTATTATCAATACATAATCGTATTTGCAATATAGTTATATGTTACTATTGTTACCGTATGTCGATAACGTTTCTATATAATACTGTGACTGTGACCGGATCGTTTGATCGATCAAGAGATTTAAAACACTTATTAAGAGTATTACACCACATATATATATATATATATTCAAAATATGAATGGAGCACCAAAATGGTGTTAATAGAAGAGTAGATATTTCTAGATAATGCTGTGCGCAAGGACTGACTTTGATCAGTCACCATAAATTCTAAAAAAATCCCAAAATTCTAATATTTTACAGCAGTATAGATTATTGAACTAGTTTTCCAATAGTTTAAACGACGAGTCATTTGGAGTCCACACGAGCAATTTATGATTGAAATAAGACAAGGGTATCAATCTTCCGCGATGCAAATTACCGAATTGCCCTTAAAACCAACTTAAAGGGGCTATAAATAACCATTGGCTGATTTCTGGTGTATTCCAGCACATTCTCTCGGTCCTACTTCGTTCCTAACCATAAATATTCAGTCTTGAACTCAAATTTGAGCCATGAGCATGTTTCTAACATGGTAGAATAAAGATATCAAGTCCGTTTCAGAAGAATCGGCCATTTCCTAACTGAATCAAGGTATGTAACTTGAAGTTCTTCGAGTGTTTTTGAATGATTCTTTCTATTTCATGTTTATATATTAGAGGAGGAGGATTTTTAGGTGTTTTTGGGTGGTTTTCATTGATTCTACCGGGAAGAAATCGTATCCCTCAATCCTATCACTTCATATACATAAAATGCCCGCCAGGTGTTCGATAAAAGTTCCCTTAGAGTATGGTTTCGATTTTCAATTGTTATCTTGATCAAAATCAGTAGCTTATATGAATCTTTCTATATTGATCATATTAGGTTCGAAAGTTGAGATTGATAGCCTCCCTCCGAGTTTTACCGAACTAGTTAAACCATCGAATTCCACGCGAGTATTTGATTTGTTTATGTATCATCTTGCAATTTAAAGTGTATAATGTGTTTCTGGAATTGAATTATTTGTATTCTGTATTTCACTAATGTTTATTGATATTTTGAAATATTTTTGGAAATATTTTCCGTACAAATAAATGAGTTTTGAGGTTTGAAAAATATATTTATGAATGATGTTTAAAAAGAATTTTCAAAAGGCTTTTCGAAAAGAAACTGGAAATGGTTCTTCAAAAATGTCAAGGGCTGATCTTCCTAAATTATATTGAGATGATGACATTTCATAAATATTTTGTTGAAAATGATTCGGAGATATCGCCTCAGATTGTGATTTGAAAATCATAGTTGTAACGTTTGATGATTTCTGTGAAATGTGGTAATTTCAGAAAGTGGTAATTTCAGAAAGTGTGAAATGTGGTCACTGAGTGTGTGTGAGCAAAGTAAAACCAGTGAGGGTCCCCTAGGATTCGTTAGACTGTGATTTCTACGGACCACTTGGTTGGGCTGTACAACCAGAGAGGGCCTGACGAGGACTCCTGGGGTGTGTATCTCGCGTGAGGTACGGGGCCAGTATAGCTCGGGAGGTTGTGTTATAATGATGATATGCGTATTATTCCAGAATAATAACATGGGTTATGCTGCCGCTGTCACGATACTGTTGAGATGTTGGTAAATGATGGTTATTCTTTTCTCTGGTATTTTTACTATACTCAGCCCCATATTTATTGCACGTTATACATACTCATGTATCAAATACTCATACCGGCTGTTTGCTGACCCCTTCGGGGGTGAATACATTTTTGGTGTTTTCAGCTATAGGTCTCAATGGCTAGAAGGCGCACGAGGGGCACGTGGACGACGAGCAACAGTGATATTCCCTCGGGTTGTTTATGTTGTTTTAGTTGTTTTTGTCTTGTTATGTATGAGTACTCGAGAGTACTATTTTTATTGATGTTACGCCAGTGTGTGGGCTTGGGAACTATTTGAGAGTTGGTTATTTATATGTTGAATAAGTTGTGACGGTTGTCATGGTCGACCTTGCCGGTTGACGTATGTTGTCTTGGTTTTTATGTTCGACATGATTGGTTGTGTATATGTTTTAAACAGGTCTTGCCTGGTGGATTCCCGAAATGGATCCACGGTGCTGTAACAGTTCCGACCAGGGATGGGGTTGTTATAGAATATGGTATCGGAGCCTAGGTTTCTGAATACCTACGCCATAAGTTATTGGGTCTATTTTGTCATCTGTGCTGAGTAATATCACTAGCTGCCATCGTCTCGGGCGACCTGCATTGTAAGTCTCTCTAAACCTTAACTTTTTTTTGAACCTGTTCCATTTATGTTTTGAGATAAAGGATCCCCTTGTGAACTGTATTTCATCGGAATCATGCTGATTGATTTTATTCTGGTCCTATCTTAGTCCTGCGAGGAATCAGGGCATTCTTTTTGTACTTCGTTCTTATTCGAGCTATGTTAATTATTTTTCTTTCATATAAGTTGAGAAGTTGGAGCTTATTTAAGTATGGTGAGGGTTACCGAGGGCAAAATTCCTTGAAAATGGAAATGAATTGCGTTGATCTTTAGCTTGAATCCAATACCTACGAAGCAACGCCGGTTGGATTGGAGATATCAGACTGCGATGAGATAAGGCATGATCCTTCAGGATAGTGAATTTACTGTTGAGTTGAAAATACTCGGTGGTACTTAGGCTCGTATATTTTATTTCAATGAGAGTAATCTATTTTACAGACTATACTATTACTGTTTTCCTCAAAATGATAGCTAAAGTGTAATTTGAACTCTTTTTAGTAAAATCAAGTCTGCCATTTTCAAAAAGAAATTTAATTTCATAATTTTGATCCAAATGTTCTATGAAAGTCAGTAGATTTATTTTTGGGTTTTAGATTTCGATGCGTAATGTAAGGATTTACCATGCAAAGTAAATTCTTTTACAATTTAATTTCGACTAAATATATATTGTAATTTTCTTTGAGAAACAACGGGAGCTGAGAAATGGCTCTGTCTTGGGAAGATCCCGTTATTTTGCAATGATAAACAAAAAGTCTTTGCACTTTTTAAAACTAATGTTTTTAAAGTGGAAAATTGACCTCTGTGCTGGAAACTCCTCGAAGGGAGTATATACGTATAAAAGTAATATATGTCTTTAAAAAAGTTTTTTTTAAAAGACAAATATATGAGTCCATGTATCGGGAGTACGAGTGCAGCATAGCCGCAATATGAAAGATAGTCATATGAATGGTCAAGCCCAAATATTTATGAGCGACATTGTTGATGTGTAGCAGCCAGAGGAATGAGTACGTAATTAGAATATTGTGGGATTGATGTTTCCAATTGAGATATGATATATTGGCATTCCAACTCGTCGAGTATGAATTTTATTTCATAGCTTAAACATCTTCGTCATTTGCTCTGCGTGTGAAACATTATTTCATTAACCTTTGGTTTAATCAATGCTCCAGCAGTATTTAAGTAATTAATGAATAAAACTTTCATCGAGTACCTTGATAAGTTTGTGGTGGTGTTAATTGATGACATCTTGATATATTCAAATAATGTAGCAGTGTAATATCCGAGATTTTTCATTTCCTGTTGTCCTGAGTTAATTGTCGTCTGGCGTTGAGTATTTTTCCTAATGATGAATAATTGAGAAGTCGTGATGTTGCGCAATTGTTACCACTATCGTGTTTTGTTGTTGTATCGGGTCCCTGAATCTGTCCTACTGCCGGTGCAACGGAAGCAGCTCATGCGATGAAGTAGTATAGCACACGTTAAATTAGAGTAGATAGCGCATGCTGTTTGGATAGGTAGCGCACACTAACCATTGGCCGAGACAGTCCAGAAGCTACTGCACTGTAATGCTCGGATAATTATTATGTATTTTACCTGTAGTGGAACTTGTAACGTTTGATTATGTAGTATAAATAATCGAATATTGGTTTCCCGCATTCGTATCCCTACGTTTTTAGTATTTCCAATATTCTTGCATGTATGGTTCTGCATGTCATAACGTGCGCTAGGTGATGATCTTAGCGTACGCTACGATGGTAATATAACGTACATTATCGCTTAAGCTTAATGTACATAAGCTTCGGTCAATTCAAGATCAGACAAGGGTCGGCGTGTGGGGGCCAGTGAAGATTTGTGAGATGCTCCGCGTGAACCTGGACGGCTTTCCAGCTAAGCAAGTCAACAGGACTTAACGTACGCTAGAATGAATTATTAACGTATTCTAAGTTCATAGTGTTACGTACGTAAATGGGTATGAAAACGTACATAAGCGAATGCCAAAATAAGTCAGTGAGCGTTGGCCAGACGTTAACGTATGCTAAGGATTGAGTATAGCGTACGCTAGAGCTTTTACGTACGTAATGGACTATAGGTAGCGTACGTAATGGTTAGAGTTCTATTTATAACCCTCAACCCCCATTTCATTTCTTCCCTATTTCATTTATGTCTTTCGCCATTCATTTATATCATTGTCTTGTGTAAATCGTTTGAACATTTCTGGTTTTCATAATTGTGAGCCTTATGTTGTGGGTTTACCGAGTGGAGAGATATTTGTGGGAAACTTAGAAACTAGAGATTTTCCTGTATCAATTGGAGGCAGAGAGTGGCCCTCAAATCTGATTGTGATAGAGATGCAAGGAGACGACCTGATTCTCAGAGATGATTGGCTTAATCGATTTGGAGATATTGTAAACTACTGTAAGAGGAATATCTCGATGATAGCTGAATATGGTTCCGAAATATTGTTCGAGGGATGGAAACCAGAAAGCTCAGGAAATATGATCAAAGCAATGAAGGCTGTCAAACTGCTAAAATAGGGCTGTACTGGATACTGGTGTTACGGGATGAAGAAGGAAGACGGAAAAGTGGAACTTTCATTCAGTCCTGTTGTGAGTGAATTTCCGGACGTGTTCCCTGACGAATTACCTGGACTACCTCCATGACGAGATGTAGAATTCACAATCGAGCTGGAACCAGGAGCTACGCCGATTTTTAAGGCATCGTATCGTATGGCACCTACTGAAATGTACGAATTGAAGAAACAACTGGATGAGTTACTGGACAAAGGTTATATTAAACCAAGCGTTTCGCCCTGGGGTGCACCAGTTCTTTTTGTCCGTAAGAAGGATGGATCGCTTCGATTGTGTATTGACTATCGAGAGCTGAACAAGATGACGATCGAGAAGAAGCATCCGTTGCCACGTATTGATGATTTGTTTGACCAGTTACAAGGAGCAACAATGTTTTCTAAGATCGATCTGAGATCGGGATATCATCAGTTGAGGATTAAGGAATCCGATGTTCCAAAATCAGCGTTCAGAACTCGCTACAGACACTATGAGTTTATAGTGATGCCGTTTGGTCTCACTAATGCACCTGCTGTGTTAATGCAATTGATGAATCGAGTGTTCATAGAGTATTTGGACAAATTCATAGTCGTATTTATTGATGACATTCTGGTTTATTCCAAGATCCCGGAAGAGCATGCGTAGCATTTGCGGATCGTTTTAGACCTTTTGAGAAGCGAGCAATTGTACGCCAAGATTTCTAAGTGTGAATTCTGGCTAAAGGAAGTGATGTTCCTCGGTCACGTGGCACCAGCATAAGGAGTCAGAGTAGACCCCTAGAAAGTCGAAGCAATTATGGATTGGATGTCTACTAAGAACGTGAAGGAAGTCAGGAGTTTCTTAGGACTTGCTGGGTATTATCATCGATTTGTGGAAGGGTTTTCCAAAATTACTCGCCCACTTACTCGATTACTATAGAGTACCCAAAAGTTTGAGTGGAACGAGATGTGCCAGGCCAGCTTTGATGAACTGAAGAAGAGATTGGCGACAGCACCAATCTTATCACTACCACAGGGAACTGAAGGATTTACAGTTTACAGTGACGCTTCAAACCAAGGTCTCAGATGTGTATTGATGCCGAAAGAGAAGGTAATCGCCTATGCATCACGACAGTTGAAGGCATATGAAGTAAATTATCCAACGCACGATTTGTTACTAGCAGCGGTGGTTTTCCCTTTGAAAATCTGGAGACATTATCTGTACGGGACTCACTGTCAGATTTTCATGGATCATAAGAGTCTCAACTACATCTTCAGTCAGAAAGAGTTAAACATGTGGCAGAGGAGATGGCTGGAATTGATTAAGGACTATGACTTAGAGATTCTTTACTATCCAGGCAAAACAAATGTAGTGGCTAATGCACTAAGCCGCAAACCCATTTCTATTCGAATGCTGGAAACTCTTACCTCCCAGCTCAACATTCAACGAGAACTGATTCGCAAACGAATTGAAGTATGGTTGCAAAGAGTCCAAGGACAACTATGTGTGATGGAACTAACTTCATCATTAATCGAAGAAATCAAAGCTAAGCAATTGGATGATCATCTGATGATTCGATTATGTGATGAAGTGAGCAGAGGAAAGGCCAAAAGATTCGTAACTCATGATGATGGAGTTTTGAGATTTCATAGCCGACTTTGTGTTCTTGATGTTGATGTTTTGAAGCAGACAATTCTGAAGGAAGCTCACAGAACGCCCTATTCTATCCACCCGGGCACCAGTAAGATGTATAAGGATCTGAAGCAGAATTTCTGTTGGGGCAACATGAAGAAAGATGTAGCAGATTATGTCTTGAAATGTTTGATTTGTCAGCAGGTTGAGATCGAACATCAATGACCTACCGGAATGCTAAAGCCGCTCCCGATTCCTGAATGGCAGTGGGAGGACATATCGATGGACTTTATCACTAATATGCGGAGGTCCAGAACATGAATGAACATGATTTGGGTGATAGTTGACCGTCTAACCAATTCGGCTCATTTTCTGGGCACAAAGGACACTTGGGGACCGGAGAAGTTGGCAAGAATGTTTATTGCAACGATAGTCCGATTACATGGTACGCCGAAGACCATTATTTCTGACCAAGACGGTCGCTTCGTGTCGTATTTTTGGAAGGAAGTTCATAAGGCCTTGGGAAATGAGCTGAACTTTAGCACAACTTATCATCCACAGACAGACGGACAGCCCGAGAGGACTATTCAAACAGTGGAAGATATGCTAAGAGCTTGTGCCTTAGATTGGTTGACTGAGTGGGAAGTTCATTTACCATTGATTGAATTCACTTACAACAATAGTTGGCATGCTTCCATTAAGATGGCACCTTATGAAGCATTATACCGGAGGAGATGCAGATCGCCTTTGTGTTGGGACGATTCGTCAGACTTGATCGGGACGGAACCGGAGTTGTTCGTACAGACGCAAGAAAAGATAGATTTGATTCGTGAAAGACTGTTGACCGCCCAGAGTCGGCAGAAATCTTATGCAGACGTACGCCGTCGCCCGTTAGAGTTCAGTACTGGAGATCACGTGCTTTTAAAGGTTTCTCCTACTCGGGGAATTTTTCATTTTGGGAAAAAGGGAAAGCTGAGTCCAAGATATATCGAACCGTTCGAGATTCTTGAAAGAGTTGGAGAGTTGGCGTACAGGTTGGCCTTACCGCCATCGCTAAGTCATGTTCATAATGTGTTCCACGTATCTCAGTTACGGAAGTACATATCAGATGAGATTGAAGTCATGTCATTGATTTCGGTGAGATTGAAGTCGCTAAGGATGGCACGTTTGAAGAAAAGCCAATCAAGATACTCGAGAGTCGACTCAAACAATTAAGGAATAAACCGATCTCCTTGGTTAAAGTTTAGTGGTCTCGGAATGGAGTCGGAGAAGCAACTTGGGAGACTGAAGATAGTATGAAGTCGAAGTACCCGGAATGGTTTTCGTTTTAAGTTTCGGGCCGAAACTTCTTTTTAGAGGGGTAGTATGTAATGCCTGGATAATTATTGTGTATTTTACCTATAGTGGAACTTGTAACGTTTGATTATGTAGTATAAATAATCAAATATTGGTTTCCCGTATTCGTATCCCTACGTTTTTTATATTTCCAACATTCTTGCATGCATGGTTCTGCACGTCATAACGTGCGCTAGGTGATGATCTTGGCATACGCTACGATGGTAATAAAATGTACGTTATAGCTTAAGCTTACCGTATGTAAGCTTCGGTCATTCAAGATCAGACAAGGGTCGGCGTGTCGGGGCCAGTGAAGATTTGTGAGATGCTCCGCGTGAACCTGGACGGCTTTCCAAGTAAGCAAGTCAATGGGACTTAACGCACGCTAGAATGAATTATTAATGTACGCTAAGTTCATAGTGTTATGTACGTAAACGGGTATGATAACGTACATAAGCGAATGCCAGAATCAGTCAGTGAGCTTTGGCGAGACGTTAACGTACGCTAAGGATTGAGTATAGCGTACACTGGAGATTTTACGTACGTAATGGACTATAGGTAGCGTACGTAATGGTTAGAGTTCTATTTATAACCCTTAACCCCCATTTCATTTCTTCCCCATTTCATTTCCGTCTTTCGCCATCTGAGAACTATCCAGCACCATATAACTCCCATATCATCGTCCTAGATTGATTTTGAAGATCATAGTCAAGTGTTCATCATTGTCTTCGGTGTTGGATTTTCGTCAAGTGTTCATCATTGTCTTCTACATTAAGGTATGTTGATACTTTCCAAACTCTAATTCGTGTTCTTGAGGATGTCATGAACATACTACCGAGATTAATAAGTTCCATAGATAACTTTTAACCGAACATCATGTTTTTGGGAGTTGGAATGTTTATGCTTTAGTTGCCATTGTTGAGAACATTTTAGCTCGAACCTTGTTATGATGAACAAATAGGAGAAGTGTTCTAAGGTTGATAATCTACATTAGATGGTGTTTTCGGAATGATCATAGACTTGGTATTGATATCACTTTTGCTAGATGGACTTAGAAGGATAAACATCGAAGGTTTTCTTATATCTTGTAAAGATGGATTGTTAGCCGATCTTCAAGATGATAGTTTGAATGTAATGATGATATTGGTAACAACCGTAGATTTTCCGAATTACATTTGAAGATTGATAATCGATATTGGAGTAAGGTTTTATGGTGGCATGTTTATTCTGGAAATTCTAAGACATCAAACACCATAGGGTCATTCATTTTTGCATGAGTCATGTATTTGTGAGTATAACGTACGTTAAGCATTATGCATTACGTACGTTATATCATCAGGTGAGTCAGTCGTCTGATCAGAGAATAAAATTGTCAAATACATGCTTAATGTACGTTAGGATTTGGAGCTTACGTATGCTAACGAACAAACTTAACGTACGTTGCCTTTGGTATGTAACGTACGTTATGAAGACAGCAGGCAGGATATCATGTTGTCAACTTTCGGCTATATTTTAGGATGTTAGATGTTCGTACGTTAGTTATATGTCGTAAGATGAACCCTTTATTATTTCTTTTGTTTAAGGTCCGAGCTTTCAGCGTGTTAGATCGAGGGGGTGACCTTCGAGTGTATTGATATCCGTCGAAGTATTATCCTTATCGTCAATTTGAGGCAAGTACTTTAATTAAAATTGTTCATATTATGTCGGTTATGTTATGATTGTACTGTGCACATATGTTGTGATTAATTGTCCACCATGCGTTGGTCTGATTGAAGTCATCATGGGAAATCTATAGCTGTATGCGCCGGATCGTTGGACAGTTAGTTCCACCATTCGTTGGTCTGACGGGATCATCATGGAAATTTATACCTGTGTGCGCTGAATCGTTGGAATACCATGAGTATATTGAGACTATTATGATGTGTCATGTGTTGTTATTATTTCTCATTGGAGAAACTTGTCACGATTATCGTTGAATAGATCATTGTTGTACAATTATAGTACTTGTACTAGCATCGTTGTGCTAACCCCTTCGGGGGTGAACATTTGTTTATATTCAGGATCCAGGAGAGTAGGAAAACAACTAATGGAGCTGCATGACGACGAGGGTGCAGAGTGATGTTCCGGCCTGATTTGATTGTCATATGCTTGTGTTGTTTTAAATAAGTACTCGAGTACATTGTCTTTTGTGATGTTGGATTTGGCTATGTATTATTGTTCTTTGTTGGACGCTTGTATTTTCAGTACTGGTTCAGAAATGTTGTATTTTTATTTCAGTTACTTTCATTTGTGGGTATTTGTTATTGTTTTTTCGTTTCATCAGACTTGTAAATTATTACGTAAAGGATTTACGGCGCTGTAATATTCCTGAATAAATCGGGGGTGTTACATACATAGGAATTGGGATTTTATTAGTGCACGCTATGCAGTGTCATAGAGCGCACTAGTATGTCATGTTAACGCACGCTATTGAGACAGTAGATCATGCTAACTGGTGGTCAGGGACAGTCCAGAAACTAATGAACTCGAATGGGGGATTCATTAGCGTATGCTAATGCTTGTTGTTAGCGCATGCTAAGCTGTCCATTATATAAACTGGACTACAATACTTCTTACGTATTTTTTTTCTCACTTCCTTCTTTCTTACGCGACGTCTGAGACAAGGGTGACTAGGGTTCGAACTCCTGGCCGATTTTACTCCATCTAAAGGCATTTTGGAGGGTTTAGGTGATTATAACATCGTCTAATCCTTCATTCTTCGTAAGATCGAAGGTAATATACTTAAACAGCCTCATGATCCATCGCTAGAGCAGATCCGGAAGGATGTTGTAGAAAGAAAAGCCTCGGGATTTTTAATCCATGACGATGGGATTTTGCGATTCCAAGGCAGGCTATGTGTCCCAAACAATGTTGAACTTAAGATAACGATTTTGAACGAGGCTCATGCTGCACTATACTCATTCCCCTCGGGAACAAGTAAAATGTATAAAAATGAGAAGAAGAGTTTCTGGTGGCCCAATTTGAAAAGAGACGTGGCGGAGTTGTTTCACGATGCCTGATTTATCAACAAGTCAAGATTGAACATCAAAGGCCAGCAGGAATGCTAAAACCACTTCCTATTCCATAATGGAAGTGCGAAGCTATCACGGTGGGCTTTACTGTGGGGATACCAAGAACCCGTACCGAAATGAACGCCGATGTGGGTGAGCATTGATCAATTGACCAAGTCGGCCCATTTCCTGAGCATTAAGGACACGTGGGGACCTGAACTTCTGGCTCATCTATTCATTGTTGTAATTGTGAGATTTCACGGTACACCCAAAAGAATTATATCTGCCCGGAACGGTCGATCCATGTCCTATTTTTGGCAAGCCGTTCATAGCGCATTGGGTACTGAATTGACATCCAGTACATCATAACATCCTCACATGGACGGGCGATCTGAGCATACAATTGAAACTCTGGAAGATATGTTGAGAGCATGAATTCTAGACTGGAAGGCAGACTGGGAAACTCACTTACCGTTAATCGAGTTTACCTATAATAACAGCTAACATAGCTCGATACACATGGCACCTTTGAATCACTGTATGGTAGACGGTGTAGATCTCCATTGTGATGGGATGAAGCATATGAGTTAATCGACGTGGAATCGGACCTATTGGTTCAAATGAGGGGAAAGGTCACCTTGATCATGAGAAAGACTTTTAACTGCGCAAAGTCGGCAAAATCCTATGCTGATGTTCGCCGGAGACCGATGGAATTACAGGTCTGGGATCATGTATTATTGAAAGTATCACTAACTCATGGAGTATTCAGATTTGGTAAAAAAGGGAAGTTGAGCCCAAGATATATTGGACATTTCGAGATCTTAGACGGAGTCGGTGAGGTAACATATCGCTTAGCATTACCTCTGTCACTTAGCCATGTTCACAGTGTGTTCCATGTCTCTCAACTCAAAGAGTATATCTCTGACCCCAGCCATGTGATCGATTATATAGAGATTGAGGTCGCTGAAAGTTTGACTTTTGAAGAACGACTAGTGTCGATTCTGGAGCATCGAGTAAAGAAATTAAGGAACAAAGCAATTCCAATGGTTAAGGTCCAATGGTCACGCCATGGAATTAAAGAAGCGATATGGGAAACAGAGGATAGCATGCGTTCAAGATACCTAGAGCTTATCACGTCTTAAGTTTCTGGATGAAACTTCTTTTTAGGGGGAGATGGTATGAGACCCTGGATTTTTACCCCCAAATAATTTCGGATATTTGACACATTTTTGTGGATTCTTTTGTCCTTTTGTGAACTTACGCAATCTTTCATATTGTTCTATTATCCTTGTTGTTCTGTTTTATCACAACTTTATTATCAATACATAATAGTATTTGAAATATCGTTATATGTTACTATTGTTACCGTATGTTGATAACGTTTCTGTATAATACTGTGACTGTGACCGGATCGTTTGATAAATAAAGAGATTGACAACTCTTATTAAGAGTATTACACCATAGAAATGTTCAAAATATGAATGGAGTACCAAAAGGGTGTTAATAAAAACAAGAGTAGATATTTCTGGATAGTACTGTGCGCAAGGACTGACTTTGATCAGTCACCATAAATTCTAGAAAAATCCAAAAATTCTAAAGTTTTACAGCACTATAGATTATTGAATTAACTTTCCAATTTCAAACGGAGAGTCATTTGGAGTTCGGACGAGCAAGTTATGATTGAAATAAGACAAGGGTATCAATCTTCCGTGATGCAAATTACCGAAGTGCCCTTAAAATTGACTTAAAGGGGCTATAATTAACCCTTGGCTGATTTCTGGTGCATTCCAGCAAATTCTCTCGGTCCTACTTCGTCCCTACCATAATTCTTCAGTCTTTAACTCAAATTTGAGACATGAGCATGTTTCTAACATGGTAGAATCAAGATATCAAGTCCGTTTTAGAAGAATCAGCCATTTTCTAAATGAATCAAGGTATGTAACTTGAAGTTCTTCAAGTATTTTTGAATGATTCATGCTGGTTCATGTTTCTATATTAGAGGAGGATTATTTTTAGGTGTTCTTGTGTGGTTTCATTGACTCTAGCGGGAAGAAATCGAATCCCTCAACTATATCACTTCATATACATAAAATGCCCGCTAGGTGTTCGATAAAAGTTCCCTTAGAGTATGGTTTCGAATTTTAATTATTATCTTGATCAAATCAGTAGCTCTTATATGAATCTTGCTATATTGATCATCTTAAGTTCGAAAATTGGGTTTGATAGCCTCCTTCCGAGTTTTACCGAGTTGGTTAAAACGTCGAATTCCAAGCGAGTATTTGATTATGTTTATATATTATCTTGCAATTTAAAGTATATAAATGTGTTTTTGAAATTGAATTATTTGTATTCTGAATTTCACTAATATTTATTGATATTTGGAAATATTTTTGGGAATATTTTCCAAACAAATAAATGGTTTTTGAGGTTTGAAAAATATATTTATGAACGATGTTTAAAAAGGATTTTGAAAAGGCATTTCGAAAAGAAATTGGAAATGGTTCTTCAAAAATGTCAAGGGCTGATCTTCCTAAATTATATCGAGATGATGACATTTCATAAATATTTTGTTGAAATGATTTGGAGATATCGCCTCTGATTGTGATTGAAAAGCATAGTTGTAACGTTTGATGATTTGAAATTGGCGTCGTCAAAGTATGTGGCATCGGACTGTGATTTCTGTGAAATGTGGTCATTTCAGAAAGTGGTAATTTTAGAAAGTGTGACATGTGGTCACTGAGTGTGTGTGAGCCAAGTAAAACAAGTGAGGGTCCCCTGGGATTCGTTAGATTGTGATTTCTACGGACCACTTGGTTGGGCTATACAACCAGAGAGGGCCTGACGAGGACTCCTGGGTGTGTATCTCACGTGAGGTACATGGCCAGTATATCTAGGGAGGTTGTGTTATAATGATGGTACACGTATTATTCCAGAATAATGATGTGGGTTATGCTGCTGCTGTCACGATACTGTTGAGACGCTGGTAAATGATGGTTATTCTTTTCTCTGGTATTTTTACTATACTTAGCCCTATATTTATTGCACGTTATACATACTCATGTATCAAATGCTCGTACCGGCTGTTTCCTAACCCCTTCGGGGGTGAATACATTTTTGTGTATTTAGGTATAGGTCTCAATGGATAGAAGGCGCACGAGGGGCACGTGGACGACGAGCAACAGTGATATTACCTCGGGTTGTTGATGTTGTTTTAGTTTTTTTGGTCTTGTTTTGTAGGAGTACTCGCGAGTACTATTTTTATTGATGTTACGCCCGTGTGTGGGCTTGGGGGCCGTTTGAGAGTTGGTTATTTATATGTTGAATAAGTTGTGATAGTTGTTATGTTCAACCTTGCCGGTTGACGTATGTTGTCTTGATTTTTATGTTCGACTTGATTGGTTGTGTATGTGTTTTAAACAGGTCTTTCCTGGTGGATTCCCGAAATGGATCAACAGTATTGTAACAGTTCCGACCAGGAACGGGGTTGTTACAACAGTTAAAGGTGAATGCTGTTGTTTCTAAGGTGTGGCCCTAAATGATAACTGAAGCTCCATTCGACTTATCATGGATCGAACCATATATAATAAATTTTGATTCTTCCTCTCGGACACTCTATTATGTTGAGGTGTTCCAGGAGGGGTAAGTTGTGAAATAATTTCACAACTCCTGAGACGATCATCGAATTCTTGGCTCAAGTATTCGCCACCTTGATCCGATCGAAGGGCTTTATAATTATCTTTCCAAGTTGATTCCATACTTCACTCTTTAATATTTTGAACATTTCAAAACATTCATGTTTATGACTCCTAAGATAAATATATCCAAAATCATCGGTAAAAGTGATGAAGTATTGATACCCACCGCTAGCAAGAGTGCTAAGAGGTCTGCATACATCAGTATGTGAAAGGCCTAATAGATCATTGGCCCTTTCTCTATGACCGGTGATAGGATTCTTCGTCATCTTGCCCAATAAACAAGATTAGCATATTCCGTATGACTCATAGTAAAAAAAACTCTAAAAATCTATCGTGATGGAGTTTAGAAATGTATTTCTCGTTTATGTGGCCAAGTCGGTAGTGCCATAAGTAAGTCGTATTAGAATCATTGATCTTAGGTTTCTTGGTTGTGATGTTATAGACTTCCAAAGTATTGAACTCAACTAGATAAATATTGTAAAGACCAGTATGTAACTTTGCAGTACCATAAAGCAAGTCATCAAAGGAAATATGAATAATTTTTTTCTTAAAGAAAACTGTAACCTTCACAACCTAATGTAGAAACTGAAATAATATTCCTATTCATAGTATGAACATAATAGCAATTGTTCAAAACTAACAAAAGGCTATTGAATGAAACTAGATCATAAGTTCCAACGACTAGTGCAGCAGCTCTTGCTCCATTGCCGACTCTTAGATCTACATTCCCTTACCTCAGCTCTATACTACTTCTCAATCCCTATACATTTGTACAAATGTGAGATCCACATCCAGTGGGAGTCTCACTACCCTTGACACGATTTAGTTCTTCCATCTAAACCTTGCAATTTCTCTGCCAGTATCCTGGTTTATTGCAGTGATGGCAATTTCCATCTTTGGGAGCTTTTGCCTTGAAAATCAGTTTAGTTGGGTCTTTAGCTTTGACAACTTTTGCTTTACTTTTATCCTTGCCTTTGTTCTTAAAGAACTTCCCTTTGCTGACCATCAGCACATGGCTTGGTTTCTTCTTAATATTTTGCACAGTCGTTTTAAGCATCCGATGCAGCTCAGCAATGTACTTCTCTATCTCATTCATATTATAGTTCATTATGAATTGACCGAAACTATCGGGTAATGAGTTTAGGATCACATACGTGGAGTGCTCCTTAGAAAGTGGAAAACCAAGCCTATCAATATGATCAATGTCTCCTTTCATCTTGAGTATATGAGTGCTGACAGATGTCCCCTCAACCATCTTTCAAGCATACAAGGCTTGAAAAGTCTCACACCTCTCTTGCCTAGCGTGCTTTGAGAAAGTCTCCTTGAGGTGAGCATTAAACTCACATGCTTCCATTTCTACTAGATTCTTCTGAAGTTCTGGACAAATGGTAGCCAACATAAGGCAACTAGCATCAATGAATCATCACAATGTTTCTTCATTTGTATTTTCTTGATCGTCATCTTGTGCAGCTCCCGATAATCAATACACAATTGAAGCGATCCATCTTTCTTTCGGACAAAAAGAACTGGTGCACCCCAGGGTGAAACAGTTGGCTGAATTGGCCTTTGTCCAATAAGTCTTCCAGTTGCTTCTTAAATTCATACATTTCAATAGGTTCCATACGATACGGCGCCTTAGAAATCTGTGTAGCTCTTAGTTCTAGCCTAATGGTAAACTCTACATCTCGTCGCGGAAGTAGTCCAGGTAATTCGTCAGGGAACACGTCCGGAAATTCACTCACAACAGGAATGGATGAAAGCTCTGCTTTTCTATCTTCTTTCTTCATTGTGTAACACCAGTATCCAGTATAGCCCTATTTTAGCAGTTTGACGGCTTTCATAGCTTTGATCATTTTCCTGAGCTTCCTGGCCTCCATCCTTCGAATAATAATCCGGAACCATCTTCGGCTATCATCAAGATATTCCTCTTCCAGTGATTCACAATAGCTCCATATCGATTAAGCCAATCATCTCCGAGAATCAGATCGCCTCCTTGCATCTCTATCACAATCAGATTTGAGGGCCCCTCTTTGCCTCCAATTGATATAGGAAAATCTCTAGTTTCTAAGTTCCCCACAATTCTCTCCTCACTCGGTAAACCCACAACATAAGGCTCACATTTATGAAAACAAGAAATGTTCAAACGATTAACACAAGACAATGATATAAACGAATGTGTAGCCTCTGTATCGAACAAAACACTAACTGGTTGTGAAAGGATCTGAACGGTACCTAATGCAATAGTGGCATCCTGATCGTGTGCCCTCCTCATCTCGTAAAGGCGTGGAGGAAGGGATCCAGCACTCGATGCTCCCTTTCAGTCGAACTGTCCTATGCCTCGTCCTCGACCAAAACTCTGGGGTAGCTGGACCCTCTGTTGCATCTGCGGAACACTTGCTTCCTTCTGAGATGGATCCAAAGTACGCGCTCCAATTATCTTAGTGGCATCCCTGTAGAACATTGCACTATGCCCTTCCTGTCTGCAATCATAACATGTTACTGGAGAATAGAAACAATCACGCCAAAGATGTCCTAGGCGACCACAATTAAAACAGCTCTTGACCACATCTGTCGGTGTTGAGACTGATCTGAAGTTCTTTCCGCCTTTCACTACGCCACAAATGGCCTTCAGCAACGTTTATTTCGATGTTACAAGCAAAAGTGTTAGCATAGATGCCTTAAAATTGATCTACGCTAACACTTTTTTTTATCGTTACAGTTGATAGTAGACGGTGTTGCCATAGTATCTACGGTAACACCAAATAAGGTGTTACCGTTGACCTTAAAAAAAACGTTACAAGGGAAGAAAAAAATAGTCTGAAAATAAGGGAAAACCTGTAAAAATTGTAACGACCCGATTTTTCTAATAGTATTTTATGAATATATTTTTAAAATAAGGAAAACCTGTAAAAATTTAAAGTCATTACGAAACTAACATTTTGTAAAATATTTGCGGAACTTAAAAGCTGAAATTGAGATGACTTGAATGAAAAATGCTTGATTCTTATGATAGACATTGGTTCTCGAATCCTACAATTTAAATAGAAGTATACATAAATATTAAATTCTCATAAGAAAATATAAATTTTATGAAACTAACATAAAAATAAGTATAAAATGATAGGACTTGATTTAATTTAAAGGCTTATGGGATAAGATCTGAAACAATATTAAAATTGATTGGGGCTAAATTGAAAGAATTATAAGTATAGGGACAGAAATGAAGTTCCGGTCAAAATCACGGATATAATATCCCATCGTTGTTTCCCCCACCTCACTCTCTCCCACTCCATCTGCCCGACCGCGAGAACTTTTTTTCTTCCAGTACCGTCGGTTCTCCAACGTCGATCGGAGCATCGGTCGCGCTCAACATGGTTCGAAGACCAGTCTCCAGCGGAAGAAAAGGAGCCAAGGTCTCCGACCGGCCCAGTGGCGGAAGGAAGGGTGTCATCGCAGCAGTTGTGTTTGAATTCGGGCTTCTACACAACGGTTTCGATTGGGACTTCTCCTCACGATTATTGGAGCTTGTTTAACGATATCAATTAGGTATAAACCGTATTTTTAATTTTGGAGCTTGTTTTTTTAGGTTTAATTTTGTATAAACCCTATTTTTGATTTAGGATTTTGCATACAGATTAAGGAAGCTTATAAACAACACTGATCTACCCTTATTTAGTGCAATTGTTGTAGATAAATTTGAAGAACTCTCCTCTTTTGGCATTTAACTTGTAAGCGATGGAAGTTTTGGTAGAATTTGAACTAATATTTCTTTAAATACTCATGAATTATTTTGTGACTCCTTTTTTTTTTGTGTGTGTGGCTAAAACGACATTTATGTTGGGACAGAGGAAGTATTTGTTATGGTTCATATAGTCATTTAGTCACAGTACATGAATGTATCTGTCAACAATAATTTAGTAAGTTTTGGTATCAGTTATAGCAAACTAGATGACTTCCGTAAGGTTGCATTTGGATGGAAGGATTTGGATTTCAAAAAGACTCTACATAATATTTATTTGAAATCCACCCAAATAACTTCAAAAATAGTTTGAATGGACCCTTAAGACTTTGAAATCTGTTGTACCCAAGCCAACTAACATCATTATGGATTTGAAATCCTTTCATGGAGAAGTGGGATCGTAAATGTGGCTGATTTATGTTTTATTCATTATTGGGCTTTTTATTTATTGATTTATTTTGTTAGTTGGACCCAACTGTTTTGTGGGCATTTATTTTATTTTCTGTCCGTACTCTTTGTTAGAGGACTTTGCATATTTTGGTGATTGAACTTTTCTGTGAATGAATACACACCTGGTGTACGTAGTATCAAGGTGTACATTTCATCATATCTATATTTCGTGTTGAATTTATACGTTTACGCTGCGTCAAAAACCCATAGATTATGATGTCTTGAAGAAACATCTTAAGCAAGTTGAAGAGAGTGAGGTATGTAGGTGTTGTTATTTGCTCTTGTATGGTGTCCCTTATTTTTTCACTTTATGTTTATATGGTTTGTGCATTTTCAATTTATGAAAAGGGACACTTTTATAATTTAACAACATTGAATCAACACCTCCAGAGTATATAAGTACTGAGCGTATGTAATTCCTTTCAATGTCTTTATTTCATGATCAAAAGAATGTTAAAGGAAACATCCTGTCTGTTTATTTGATTTCCATCATCTTTTTGGCAGGGATTCAATGTTACTGATTTCTCTGATGTGATATCAGGCGTCAATAAGATCATCCCCTTTTTGGTCTCTTACTGGTAAGCGTGAGAAAAAGCCACTGCGGTATGATGGGTTGAATCTAACAACATTAGCTACTAAGAGTTACAACAATAAACATGTAACTATGCTTCCTTCTTGATTTCTAGTTTTCTTTCGTTGTCACTCTTAGTGCAATGAGTACTATTATGACTCTGTATATTTGCTATATTTTAATAATATTATGTAATATATTTTAATAATATTACCTGTACCAGCAGCAGGCAGAATTCAAAGTTGTGGAAATTGAGAAGGCGAACAAGTAGGCGTGTACCTTTCTTGATACTACTATATCACCTTTAGCGCTGTTGATGTGTCATATACGACTTATGGGAAGGGATCGCTTCTAACATCTCTCTACAATCAATTTGTGACCGCCATGAGAGATGTTGTGCAAGTCATTTGGTTGAAGTTGTTGATCTGGTTCACAGATGAGACGATTTTCGAAGATGAGATGCTAGAAACATATGGTTCTTTCACTGAGTCTAGAAACCTATGGTTCTTTCACTATAGCCCCGTTATCATTTAAACTTGTGTTAATGATTATCTAATCTCATGTCTACTTCACATTCAGCCCTAAGCAAAAGTTGAAGGACAAGATTTTGAAACTGCAAAGGTAAATTATGTGTCAAATATTATACGAACTTTATGCATGTGAATGTAATAATAGTTTCTAATTTATTTATTCTTTTTTTTTTTTAAATTGTTTGTGAACTTCAGTGCTCCGGAGTGTGAGGCTGGTATGGATGACTTGCTTGATGAGACTTTACCTCGAAAGATCTTTCAGGTTGTGGTGGTGGATGACAGAAAACCGGAAGTGTTGTCTTGCAGGATTGCTAAATGTGAATCAGACTGGTGACTGTTGTGATCATTTTTTTATCGTGTTAACTGAATTTTAGAAGGGTTCCTGTTTACTTGTAATTTTTTAGTATAAAGGTTGTGATTTACAAACTTACTGGGCCGCATTGCTGGAATCTTTTAGTGAACTGATATGAACTAGTCTGTATTTCATTATATGCCAAGTTAGGGATGGATAATATCTGTCTTGTCTGGGCCTCATCTATTGGTGAATCGATCTCTTACTGTTCTGTGTTTTGATGCGAAGGAGGATAATATGATCTTTTTTGAGGTTCTGGAAGATTTCCAAAGTGGGTGGTATGCAAGAAACTAATCTAGTGCTTGGTTTTGTCTATGTTGTGGAGGAGCATTAATAATTGTTGAGGATAGATGTCGTGAAAACTCGAGTTAACTTGCAGGTTTCTGTAGTTCATTTTTGACAAATGCCAACCATTTAACTTCCTTCATGAATATTTTATGCCTTGCTGAACCTCAGACGTGCCCTTTTTAAGCATTTAACAAACCTCGTTAACTTTTACCGACTTCAGAGACGTGCAGAGTTTTTCAATATACCACCCTACCTTCTTTTCCCAGTTGATTTTTTTTATTTTACAAATATTAACCTGATGTTGCTACTTACCTCCTACCTTTGAACTTGTCTCAGATTCTGAAGGAGAATAAGGAAGATTTATCTGGTTTTAAGTGTGGCCTTACCCCATCTTGGCTAATTGAGAAGCTTATTCAGAACAAGGAATCGAAGTCAAAGTCTTCTTCAACATCATGTGCAACGTCCGTTCCAGATTAGTGAATGTCAGACTTAACTGCAAAGATTCGGGCTCAACTTCAATAAGAGATGGATGAGAAACATGACCAAAAAGTTCGAGAGATGATGAAAAAATTGGCTGGCCAGAATCCGAATTTAAGTCTTTCTTAGTATTTACGTTATCTTTCGCATTGTTTTCGGATTGTGATGGTATGAATGCGGTGATACTGAAGTTAGATGTTACTTAAGTTAGTTATTATATGGTACTTAAGTTAGCTTTTGACTGGTTTATTTATGTCGAATGATGATGATGTCGTGGTTTATTTGGATGGCTTGAAAAGCCTTGCTTATGTAAAACTTTAACAGGTTATTTGATTATGGTTTATTTGAATGGTTTTATTATGGTTTAAACTATTACCAGAACAAAAAAGTATTCACAAAATAAATGTTACAATAATAGAAAAGGGTGTTGCCAAAACAAAAATGTGTTTCAGCAGTTGGTGTTACAGTAGGGATTAGTGGTGTTGCCATTGGTCTACAGTAACACGTTTATGGGTGTTGCTACAGAGATATTGGTGTTGCCATTGGTCTACAGTAACACTTTTATTGGTGTTGCTACAGAGGTAAAAAGTGTAGGCATTGGGGTCTGTAGCAACACATTTTCCCTGTGTTACCATAAAGTTAAAAAGTGTTGGCATAGACCCCTATGGTAGCAGCCATTTTTGTAACACCACCAAATTTCAAAAAAGTGTTACCGTAGCATGTTTTTTTGCTTTCAGCAACACTTTTTACCCCTTTGAGCACACTTTTTTGGGTGTTGCTGAAGGCCATTTATGGCGTAGTGTTTGGATGCCTCTTAAGTGAATGAAAGGATGACTAGAGACTTGCGGGACCCACTACTCTTGTACTCTGTGAAACTACCAAAGACTTTATGCTTCTTGGACTCCGAGAACTTTTCCATAGCTGCTTTTTTCATTTCATACGCCAGGTCTTTGTCTTGGTACTGGCAGAGAGTGATGCATTCAAAACCTGACATGTACCTCAGTATTTCCGGTTTCATTCCCATACCAAAGTGTATCATCATTCTTGCGTCGGTTCTAACCAGATGTCGAACAAATGCCAGTTGTTGATTAAACGTCTTAATCGTCTGAGCCACCAGCACATCCGAAGGCTGCATGGAGAAAAATTCCCGAACCGTAGCTTCTCTCACCGGACGAGGACAATACTGATCTTCCATCATAAGTTTGAACTCTTCCCAACTGGTATCATGATCAACAGGTCGGATGGCTTCCCACTATTCGGACGCTTCTCCTGTTAGAAAATACTGGGCAATGGGGGCTCTCCGGTCATCTGGACAGTTAATCCCGGCAAATACCTTCTCTAGTTCTCTCAACCAGTGATCCCATGTCTATGTCTCAGAAAATCCATTGAATTTTGGTGGGTGCATCTTCTCCACCTCCTGTAGCCATCTGTCTCCTCGATTTCCCAAATTTGGGATGCCTTGCTGTCTTTCTCCTGGCTTCAATCCTACCACCACTTGCATTCTGTCCACCACTTGATCAAATTGAGTCATCTGGTTAACCACCTGACGAAAGATGTCGGGAACGACAGGATTGGCATTTGTCTCCACTATCTGTTCTCGTTCATTATTCAAGGACTCTGCTGTTCGCCAGAATTGAAGTTAGCCTGATTTTACAGTGAATCAGGAACAGAAGGTGAAGCTTCTCTCTCAGCATTCCTACGTCTGCGTCCATGACCGCGACGACGTCCATGTCCTCCCCTCAACATACTGTAAGCATAAACACTCAATATACAGGGAATAATATCGTCCTAATGTTCAAGTAAAAAAAGGTACAACATGTAAAGGACAAGATAGAGTTTTAGGAAACTTACAACCACCACTCGCACGAAGATGCAGGTACTAGTGTGATGTTATGCCCGACCGGTTACCTCAAAAGACATATACGACCCCTATTTTAACCCAACGGCCAAGATATCCATAATCTTAGCTCCGATACCATATTCTGTAACACCCCCGATATATTCAGGAATATTACAGTGCCATAAATCCTTTACGTAAGAATTTACAAGGCTGAGGAAATAAAAAGAGAATAACAAATACCAACAAACAACGACAGCGGAAATAAAATACAACACGAGTCTGAAAATAGTAATGAAAGACAAACTTCAAACGGTGAACATTAATACATGACCAAATCCAACATCACAAACAACAACATACTCGAGTACTTTATTAAAACAACACAAACATACGACAAATTAATCCGGCCGTAACATCACTCTGCACCCTCATTGTCATGCAGATCTAGTGGTTGTTTTTCCGCTCTCTTGGATCCTAAACATAAAACAAATATTCACCCCGAAGCAGTTAGCACAACGATGCAAGTACAAATACGATAATTATATAACAATGATTTATTCAACAATCCCTGAATAATAACGTCAATAATATCAACAATAATCACGACAAGTTTCTCATCAAAAAACAGTAACAGTGTACAACATATCATGTCAATCTCAACATATTCGTGGTATTCCAACGATCCAGCGCACACGGCTATAGATTCCTATGATGATCCCGTCGGACCAACGCATGGTGGAAATACCTGTCCAACGATCCAGCGCACACAACAATAGATTCCCATGATGATCCCGCCGGACCAACGCATGGTGGACAAACAATCACAACACATATGCATAATACACCAACAACATAACCGACGTAAATACAAATAAATATAATTAAGGCGCTTGCCTTAAATTGATGACAAGAATAATACTTCGATGGATGTCAATACACTCGAAGGTCGCCCCTTCAATCAATCACTTTACAAAGCTTGGACCTTAAACAAAAGAAATAATATAGAGTTCATCTTACGTCATATAACTAACGTACGAACATCTAACATCCTAAACTATGGCCGAAAGTTGCTGGCACTTCGGATCCTATCCGATTCTCTTCTTAACGGATGTTATATACTCAACATAACGTACGTTAAGTCTGTGCCTTAACGTACGTAAGCTCCTATGCCAAACGTACGCTATGCTTGTATTTGACAATGTTCTCTGACCAGACGACGACGTCTCACCTGATGCTATAACGTACGTAATACGTGACACTTAACGTACGTTATACCTACGAACACATTGGGTACAATGTCGGTGACTACGATTTCAAATATATTCATCAAACCATTTTAATTCTACACTTAAATTTTTACTCATGGTTCGGCCATTCATACAATTTTTATCAAAGGTATAATCATACGAATACTAACAAATTCTCGAAGGGAGATGAAACAACAGTGTTCTAGGTTCAATTCGATTATCCTCAACATATTCAATCCATTATAATCAAGAATATAATGAAGTTTATCAATTCAAATACCTCTTACAAAATACGAAATAATCTTGGTGAAAACTCCTAAGATTCATTTTCTTGAATACTTCGATTCTAAGTGATCATATTAACATGACATTGGTATACAACTCGACCAAAACATACCACAATCTCAGAAACTACGTCTTAGGGTTCAACATGATAAGGTTCAATCACGATTCTACTAACAACGAAGAACAATCCAAGTATAACCAAACCAATCTTCCTAAAACACGATATTTGAGTACTACGACTGTAATACCCATAATTTCGATTTCCAGTAATTTCTTTTTTTCGGCGGAAGTCCATCTCGATGACTCTCTCATGACCGTTTCATCATTCTGAGAATGATTAATTCTACACTTTTTGACATCCGAGTTCGTTTCGGTGTCGTTTTGTTGAGTTCCGTGCTTTTTAGCGACTTTTCCGGACTTGAGTTCGATTCTTGCGAATATCGTTCGAAACTGCTGTTTCGAGTTTCTCGTAATTCCGTTTAACTTTGTTAGACGTGTTGTGAACTTCGGTTTGGTTATTCGATCACGTATCGTGATTTTCGGGCGTTTTGGGCCATTTTGTAATTTACCCAAAGTTATGGGTATCCGTATCTGTAATTGTTGTCTCGACCCTTTTCTTGGTCGCGTATGATTAATTATTGCATTATGTTTTCATTTCGGGTCGATGATGTTGTCCGCGAGCTTTTCGTCGTGTTCGTTCCATACGTTTTCGGAAATCGAGTCGTCGGATCATGGCGGTTGAGCACTGGCCGGACAAGTGCGGCCGGCACGGTCGAAAGTGCTGGGCACTGGCCGGGCAAGCACGGCAGGAACTGGCGTAGCACACGCTACGGCCGAAACGCTGCGTGCGCTAACCGGCAGGTGTAGTGCACGCTATCGGGCGGCCCAGCGTACGTTGTCGGGCTGGGCAGATGGGTTACTGGAGTACTGGACTCAGGGATGATCGGCAGGTAGCGCACGCTACTGTCGGGCATTGCGCACGCTACGACCGGGAGGTTGCGCGCGCTACGGCCGGAAGGTTGCGCACGCTACCTGGCCGAGTCAGTAGGGCAGTGGGGGCTCTGGATTGCGGCCTTGGCCGATAGCGCACGCTAGCTCGGCAGCCTAGCGCACGCTAGTCCGGCCCAGTATAATTGTGGCAGAGCAGCCTCATTTTCACTCGTTTTTCATTTCCTTTCTTTTCGATCCGCGGCTGGAGCTTCGGAGGAGGCGAAGCCATGTTGTTGACCAACAAATCCACGAAGTTCTTGAGTTCATATCATCGACTAATCATCCGTTATCATCCTTTGATCCAGCGAATCAAGGTAATCTCTTCTTAGAACCCTAAATTATTGAATTTGGGGGTTTTTGCATTTTTGTCCGATTCGTTCCGTGTTGTTGATTAATTCATGATGGGTATGATTAATCTTGGTAGTATTCTTATGTTTAGCATCATTTAATCCATTGTACTTCGTCGAATCGAAGTATATTTCTTGATTTCCTTCGAATCGACTATTTGGGGGATTTGTTCTCGATCTCATTTTTCATCCGTTTTTGTTGGATAGATTGTGGTTAAATGATGTTGTTAAATATATTCTATGGATTGTATACCCATATTTCAACTTGGAATTCCGTTTTCGTGTTTTGTCGGGATGAATCATGTTCTTGGCCGTTTTGGGGGAAACACTTGAACTTTCGTCATTCGTTCTTTGAATTCAACGACTTTGAGTCGTGTTATGGAATTCGTTTCATTGTTGTTATTGTCCTTCGTAGTTTATGACCGCGAGTTGGCGATCGGTGGAGTCGGCGGGTTCGTAGTCGGTTCGTGTCAACCTACTTTGGTCGATTCTCCGCGTTGTTCTTATTCGAGGCAAGTACCTTGTCCATACTATTCTTGTTTTGTGGATATAATGATTGGTGATCGTCTTGGTGTGTTTGTTTGTTTGTTCGAAATGAGTTTTCAAAAGATTTGGTTAGCCTTGTTAAAGGCCCTCTTTCAAAACCGTGTGTGTTTTGTGATTGGTGTGATTCGTGAACGAGTATGTGAATCTTATGGATATGTTTGATGTTGATGTTGCGCTTGATAATGCGTGTGTACATATATTATCTCTTTTCGGTGCGTTATGGTTTGACGTGGTGTTTTGCTAAGTGTTTGATGCCTCTTGGCAAATTGTTTGGATATCCTTGGTGTGATATGTTACTTGTGCTTGATTATTTCGCGGCCAGCTCGGGAGGGTCCGACGGTGCCCCGAGTGGGATTTGTGGCTTCGTCCCGGTCCTAGGTGACGTGTGGTTCTTGAGTATTTCGCTAGCCAGCTCGGGAGGGTCCGACGGGGCCTCGAGTGGGATTTGTGGCTTCGTCCCAGTCCTAGGCGATGCGAGTACGTGTTTTGTGAATGTGTTTGCTCACCTCGGGAGGGTTCGATGGGACCACGGAGGGAATTTCAATGGCTTCGACCTGGGTTCACGAGTGAAACTTCACCGCTACGTGTGTATAATTTGTGATTGTTTTTCGCTCACCTCGGTAGGGTCCGATGGGATCACGGAGGGAGTCCAATGGTATAGCCCTGGATTCACGAGTGCGGTTGTTTATGTTTTGTGAATGTGTTTGCTCACCTCCGGAGGGTTCGACGGGGCCACGGAGGGAATTCCAATGGCTTCGACCTGGATTCACGAGTGAAACTTCACGGGTGCGTGTGTATTTTATGTCCATCGAGGACGCATGACGTGGGTTTTGACCTTGTGTATTATGGTTGTTTTTATTTGTGAAGACAAAACCTTTGGGCTGTGACCCCTATTGATTTTGGAAAGATAAGGATTCGATAATCCTAAATTGTTTTCTATTAAAACTCTCGATGGCATTATAAACCGTTTTATAAATTGTTTTCCCTTGAATTGCGACCTTTCGGTTTTAGAATATTTTACCAAACTCTTGCCTCGGGAAGTGCTTTTCGTTATGTTTGGATCTTGGAGGATTCCTAGTTATCGTTATTCGTGGAATGTGAATTGTATGGCTCGTATTTGCACTTTGTTCTTGCACTAGCAAAATAGTGGAGTTTTGCTAACCCCCGAGTATTCGGGGAGTGGATGTCTATTTTTGCATTCAAGTTTCGGAGCATAGCACAGGGTCGGCACGAAAGATGATGAAAGATGAACGATACTAATCACACGAGGATCCGTTGATGTCATATTGGTCTAGTTGTATTTTCTTTTCCGCTGCAGTATCCGTTCCCCGTTGTACGGGAGTTTATTGTATTTTGACCCCTGCGTGGGTATGCATTTGGAATTGAGTTGTATGTTATTATTGAAAGACCAAATCGGTCTACTGAGTCATTTTAGCCTTAAAGGCGATGTTTAGATGTTTGATTTTAGTTATCAGCCTGGTAGATCCTCGAGGAGAGGGTCTACGGCGTGTAATATCCTCGAGTGGATTGGGGGTGTTACATAAATTGTATCAGAGCTTAGGTTGTGGAAACCTAGGCTGTCGGGTTTAGTGGTGTTTGTTGAGTTTTTGTCTCGTCAGAATTTGTCTGACTGAGTCGTGTCGCGACGTGTCGTCTGAGTTTGTTGGTCGTGATTAGTATCGTGGGGCGATCATCATCTTCGTGCGACCTGTGGCTGTAAGTCTCCCTTCTTTGTGTTGTGCCTCGTGTGACACGAGCTATTTTTATGATTATTTGTTCAGTGACGGAATCCTCTTATGGATTTTGATTTCTTGATATGTGGTTATTTGACCCTCATATTTCGTTCATATGAGGAGTAGCGTTGCTGGATTGTGCATGTTTGACTTTATTTCTTTTATCCGCTGCGTGAGTTCTTTTGAAATGGCTTTTGGTATTTTACCGACTGAGTTTTATTTCGAAAACCGATTCCCTTAACAGAGTTTTTGGCATTATGGACTTGATCGTTTTGGCGAAATTCTTATGATGTTATTTAGTATTTTGTAAATGGCTTTTGTGAGTTTTTGAAATATTACCGTCATCGGCCTTTTTGGCATTTTTGTAAATGGTTTTTAGCCTGGTGGGTTCCGACGCGGGACCCACGGCACTATAAAGTTTTGTGTAATTACCTAAAATTTTTGGGTATTCTAGCCCATTGAATTATCCTTGAAAACCTTGAGTATCTTAGAAAATAAATTTTGAGACGTACTTTTAAAATAAATTATTTTCTCGTGGTACATCCAAGGTGCCACAACATGCCTAAAAAATTCTTCTACCTCGAGGACCAAAATGTTTTGAGATATTTTCGATGTTTAGAAACACTTATACTTAGACCCGAGGGTCGGATATTCTGAAAGTTTTTCACTAAAAGAAAGGTGTCCTCATTTTTGTTCAAACGTAAGATGATTTTCAAAGTCTCGAAAATGATGTTGTTCAACTTTTTGTAAAATAATACTCAAGATCAACTGGTGTTTCCAAACTGTTTTCAAAAGGTGGTTTTCGTTTTTTTTAAAAAACCCATCATTTCCTGCTTGTGGTCGGAGAAGGTGTGTATGATGTTGGTATTGTTGTTAGGGTGTTAGCCCTCCGAATTGTGATTGAATTGGTGGTGTGAACGTTGAGTCGTTCGCCACGCATATGTTTTGTTAGCCCTTTGTGGGAGGTGTGATGACGATTTTTAATGTTGTCATTTCGTGGTGACTTGTGTGTTATCGCACCTGTGTGAGCTGTTAAAGCTTGGGTTTGTACGTTTGTGTACATATGTGATTGTTTCATGATGTTTGTAATTATGTGCTGGTTATTGTTCGGGCCGTTAAGGTCGCCGAACGATACCGTCGTTGCTGTATTATTTGTGTGTGTGTATCACTTTATGATGGTAATCGTTGTATATGATATGTGTTATGATTCTTTGTTGTGCTGAGTTGGCATCTCCGCTATGTTGTTTTGCGACGTTATGCCCCACTGTATCTAGCATTTATATTTTCGGTATGCCGAGCCGAGACGTTTCAACCGTGATGTGCCGGGGCATGCACGTGTAAATTGTCCTTCTCGTCGGTAACACATTTCAAGTGTGGACTCGAGGGACACCGAATTCAGTTTTGCGAATTGGCTACCAAGACTTTCGGAGTTCGCGATTTAGCATAGTTATCAGAATCGGCTTTGAGAGGCCTTCGAAGGATGTTTCTGTCGGTTGCTTGTTGTGTCGTCACCTTGATTTCGTTGTTGTGAGTTTCGGGGACAACACTTCTTTTAGAAGAGGTCGAATGTAATACCCGTATTATTTTTGGCTTCTGCATTTTCTCTTTCTCAATTCTATCGACTCGCTCGTGTTCGTTGAAACTTTCTGAACTTGTTCTGTATTTCGGTTTCATCATTCGGACGAGCTGTGATCTTGTTTAGAGTCGATCTGGTTATCGCTGTGACTTTTCCGCGTTTGGTTTGATTCTTGTGAACCTTGGAGTTGTTGTTTGAATTTTATTGTTCTTCGTGATTCAAACATGATTGTTCGCTTTTTGTTGTCTCGACCGTTGTGGTTCGATCGTTTGATTGTTCGGTTTTTGTTGATCTCGTCTCGTGATTGTTGAGCGTTCAGACTCCTTCGGGAAATTAGTCTTGTTTCGATCTTCCAACCCTTGGGCGGTGGAATTCCGTATTTGTTCAGCGTTTGGCTCGCGTTTTGATTGATGAACCGTTGGGTTGGTCAATCGTATTGATTTTCGTTCGTTGTGTTTTGTGATTGTTCGGATAATCGACTCAATTGTATTGTATGTTTGATGACGCTTGTCACTTTTTGATTTTATTAGGTCTCTATCGGTGGCGTTGTGTTAGTCGCCGTGGAGCGTATTTTCACGCCGTATGTCTCTTTGCGTTTCTTGCAGCGTTTCGCCTTCGGGCGCGTGTTTTTGGTTTTTGTGTATCTCATTGAGTTTTCCTGGCGGGATATTGCTTCTCCCTACTTGTTTTAAGTTTCGGGACGAAACTTCTTTTAAGGAGGGTAGAATGTAATACCCGTAATTTTGATTTCCGGTAATTTCTTGTTTTTCGGCGGAAGTCCGTTTTGATAACTTGCTCATGACCGTTTCATCATTCTGAGAATGATTAATTCTACACTTTTTGACATCCGAGTTCGTTTCGGTATCGTTTTGTTGAGTTTCGTGTTTTTTAGCGACTTTTCCGCACTTGAGTTCAATTCTTGCGAATATCGTTCGAAACTGCTGTTTCGAGTTTTCCGTAAGTCCGTTTAACTTTGTTAGACGTGTTGTGAACTTCGGTTTGGTTATTCGATCACGTATCGTGATTTTCGGGCGTATTGGGCCATTTTGTAATTTACCCAAAGTTATGGGTATCCGTATCTGTAATTGTTGTCTCGACCCTTTTCTTGGTCGCGTATGATTAATTATTGCATTATGTTTTCATTTCGGGTCGATGATGTTGTCCGCGAGCTTTTCGTCGTGTTCGTTCCGTACGTTTTCGGAAATCTAGTCGTCGGATCATGGCGGCTGAGCACTGGCCGGACAGGTGCGGCCGGCACAGTCGGAAGTGCTGGGCACTGGCCGGACAAGCACGGCAGGAACCGGAGTAGCGCACGCTACGGTCGGAAGGCTGCGCGCGCTAACCGGCATGTGTAGTGCACGCTATCGGGCGGCCCAGCGTAGGCTGTCGGGCTGGGCAGAGGGGTTACTGGAGTACTGGACTCGGGGATGATCGGCAGGTAGCGCATGCTACTGTTGGGCATTGCGCACGCTACGACCGGAAGGTAGCGCGCGCTACGACCGGAAGGCTGCGCACGCTACCTGGCCGAGTCAGTAGGGCAGTGGGGGCTCTGGATTGTGGCCTGGGCCGATAGCGCACGCTAGCTCGGCAGCCTAGCGCATGCTAGTCCGGCCCAGTATAAATGTGGCAGAGAAGCCTCATTTTCACTCGTTTTTGATTTCCTTTCTTTTCGATCAGTGGCTGTAGCTTCGTAGGAGGCAAAGCCATGTTGTTGAACAACAAATCCACGATGTTCTTGAGTTCATATCATCGATTAATCATCCGTTATCATCCTTTGATCCAGCGAATCAAGGTAATCTCTTCTTAGAACCCTAAATTATTGAATTTGGGGGTTTTTGCATTTTTGTCTGATTCGTTCCGTGTTGTTGGTTAATTCATGATGGGTATGATCAATCTTGGTAGTATTCTTGTGTTTAACATCATTTAATCCATTGTTCTTCGTCGAATCGAAGTATATTTCTTGATTTCCTTCGAATCGACTTTTTGGGGGATTTGTTCTCGATCTCGTTTTCCATCCGTTTTTGTTGGATATATTGTGGTTAAATGATGTTGTTAAACATATTCTATGGATTGTATATCCATATTTCGACTTGGAATTCCGTTTTCCTGTTTTGTCGGGACGAATCATCTTCTTGGCCGTTTTGGGGGAAACACTTGAACTTTCGTCATTCGTTCTTTGAATTCAACGGCTTTGAGTCGTGTTATGGAATTCATTTCATTGTTTTTATTGTCCTTCGTAGTTTATGACCGCGAGTTGGCGATCGGTGGAGTCGGCGGGTTCGTAGTCGGTTCGTGTCAACCTACTTCGGTCGATTCTCCGCATTGTTCTTATTCGAGGCAAGTTCCTTGTCCATACTATTCTTGTTTTGTGGATATGATGATTGGTGATCGTCTTGGTGTGTTTGTTTGTTTGTTCGAAATGAGTGTTCAAAAGATTTGGTTAGCCTTGTTAAAGGCCCTCTTTCAAAACCGTGTGTGTTTTGTGATTGGTGTGATTCGTGAACGAGTATGTGAATCTTATGGATATGTTTGGTGTTGATGTTGCGCTTGATAATGCGTGTGTACATATATTATCTCTTTTCGGTGCGTTATGGTTTGACGTGGTGTTTTGCTAAGTGTTTGATGCCTCTTGGCGAATTGTTTGGATATCCTTGGTGTGATATGTTACTTGTGCTTGATTATTTCGCGGCTAGCTCGGGAGGGTCCGACGGGGCCTCGAGTGGGATTCATGGCTTCGTCCCAGTCCTAGGTGACGTGTGGTGCTTGAGTATTTCGCTATCCAGCTCGGGAGGGTCCGACGGGGCCTCGAGTGGGATTTGTGGCTTCGTCCCGGTCCTAAGCGATGCGAGTACGTGTTTTGTGAATGTGTTTGCTCACCTCGGGAGGGTTCGACGGGACCACGGAGGGAATTCCAATAGCTTCGACCTGGGTTCACGAGTGAAACTTCACCGCTACGTGTGTATATTTTGTGATTGTTTTTCGCTCACCTCGGGAGGGTCCGATGGGATCACGGAGGGAGTCCAATGGTATAGCCCTGGATTCAAGAGTGCGGTTGCTTATGTTTTGTGAATGTGTTTGCTCACCTCGGGAGGGTTCGACGGGGCCATGGAGGGAATTCCAATGGCTTCGACCTGGATTCACGAGTGAAACTTCACGGGTGCGTGTGTATTTTATGTCCATCGAGGACGCATGACGTGGGTTTTGACCTTGCGTATTATGGTTGTTTTTATTTGTGAAAACAAAACCTTTGGGCTGTGACCCTTATTGATTTTGGAAAGATAAGGATTCGGTAATCCTAAATTGTTTTCTATTAAAACTCTCGATGGCATTATAAACCGTTTTATAAATTGTTTTCCCTTGAATTGCGACCTTTCGGTTTTAGAATATTTTACCAAACTCTTGCCTCGGGAAGTGCTTTTCGTTATGTTTGGATCTTTGAGGAATCCTGGTTATCGTTATTCGTGGAATGTGAATTGTATGGCTCGTATTTGCACTTTGTTCTTGCACTAGCAAAACAGTGGAGTTTTGCTAACCCCCGAGTATTCGGGGGGTGGATGTCTATTTTTGCATTCAGGTTTTGGAGCATAGCACAGGGTCGGCACGAAGGATGATGAAAGATGAACGATATTAATCACACGAGTATCCGTTGATGTCGTATTGGTCTAGTTGTATTTTCTTTTCCGCTGCAGTATCTGTTCCCCGTTGTACGGGAGTTTATTGTATTTTGACCCCTGCGTGAGTATGCGTTTGGAATTGAGTTGTAATGTTATTATTGAAAGACCAAATGAGTCTACTGAGTCATTTTAGCCTTAAAGGCGATGTTTAGATGTTTGATTTTAGTTATCAGCCAGGTAGATCCTCGAGGAGAGGGTCTACGGCGTGTAATATCCCCGAGTGGATTGGGGGTGTTACAACGACATCCTTAAAACTTAATAATCTCAGTAACATACTCAAGAAACTGAATTCAAGGTTGTGTTTAGTATCAAGATAACTTTCACGAAGAATAACGATGGAAACGATCGGTAGAACTCGACACCGTAGGCTTGAACACAAATCCGAGATGTCTACGATCTTCTAAACCAGGTAGAGAGGCTATATAAGGATTATATGTGGGGGAGAAAGCTCTCTGGACTCTCAGAAATCGGATAAGGAATGAAAAGAAACGAGTTGAAATGAAATGGGGTGCTGCCACATTTATAAAACTCATACCTTTATGTATGTTAACCTCAAAGCATTATGTACGTTATCTCCTTAACATACGCTATCTGAAATTTTTAGTGTGCGTTATCGTCCGACAGTAGCTACTGCCTCATTTCTGACCTTCTTAACGTACGTTAACCATTACCTTTTTACGTACGTAATAAGCTCTATTTAGCATACTCTATCTTAGTCCTTTAGCGTACGTTAAACCTCGTTGACTTGCTTTTTCAAAAAGATGTCTGATCACGTGGGGAATCTTATCCTTCTCCCCGTCCCAAGATGGCTCATGTGTCGACGAAGCTTATCTGTCTGACTGCCTGTTACGTACTCTATGCTCAGTTCATAGCGTACGCTATCCTCAATTCATAACGTACGTTAAGCTCATCTGCTAGCGTATGTTATGACGTAGCTGCATGCATGAATTTGCTAACTCTTCCTAAAATGATCATGACTGTTTGGAAAACGAATACGGGAAAAAATCACACTTCGATTATAGAAACCACATAGTCGAATATTACAAGGTTCAAATACAGATGAAAATACTCAACAATTATCCGGATATTACATGTACCATGCGCATAATCATCCGATGATTATAGGTCAAACTTATACTAGTATATTAATCACTTGAGTACCCACTCTACGTGATTGGACCAAGGACATATGAATAATCTTATTATTCATGTATAACTATTATTCGATTATTATAACATTAAAATATGCACACATTATAATAATTAACGAGAAATAGAGATATCAAATAACTTTATTTAAATATGACAATTACAAATCTAGGCATATCGAATGTCTTAAGGCATTATTCCCAAGATATATATATATATATATATATATATATATATATGATGTTTACTACCTGGGTGCATGCTTCAAAATTCATACTCTTAAGTCTAATCTTTCATTGTTGGTATATATCTGATGGTTACTATTTCTATGATAATTTCTAGGTAAAAGATAAATATCTTGCCGAACATGAAATTTTGACGCGATCTTTCATGTGGAAGAAAGCACGTTGTGACGGGTCGGGCGAAAGCGACCCGGATGACCTTAACAGGAGTCTCTATGTGTCGGAAGGTTCCGGAAGGTTCTAGAATGATCGAGAAAGACCCAGAGATCTCTACATACTTAGACGACTCTAGAAGCATGTAGAAATGTACTTCTTACACACTTTGTAGAAAACTCATGTAAATGCCCATGTAAATGTACTACAAGTATCTAGAGTATTCTATCTAGAAAGTTCTATCTAGAGAGTTCCACTCCAGAACTCTCCTAGGATGGTATAAAAGGAGGAGGAGCCTCATTTGCTCACTCCATCCAGAAATCCTCAAGCAATCAAGCATTGCAAAGCTCTCTTGTACTCAAGCATTCATACTTAATAAAATCCTTTTGTGCCATTGCCCCTTTTCTCGTTACTTTCAGGCTTACTTAGCAACTCGACTCACCTTAGTTGTTTAAGTGCCGCACAGGTTAGCTTCGCAAAACTCCCATCCTGTGACAAGTGGTATCGGATCCAGGTTTACACACAACCGACTCATATCACACGAGAACAGTGGCCAACACTCAGGATGTCCCTATTGATGCTTCTCAAGAGCAGCAACGCGGTCGTGAGGAGCAACGAGGTAACAAGGTCCGAGGCAAGTCCAAGGGACCCTCTGCCGACGCCTTCGAACCTCAGATTGCCACACTGGAAGCCTCGATGGCTAGCTTGGAGGAGAACCTTGATCAAGTCCATGACAGGTTCGACACTGTGGAGACAGAATACGCCGACATTGCTGGCGTACTGAAGAAACTTATGATGGACCAGTCGGATATGTTGCGTGGGCAACTTATTGAATTCCAGAAAGAGATTCATGGTCTCCGTGGCTTTGTCCCAGAAGAGCTACGCTCTATTCGCTCGGAAGTGGAAGAAGTCCGATCGGAATGGGCTAAACACAAGCGAGACGCATCATTTAATTCCACTGCCCCGTTCGCTCTTGATGCGCGCCGCTTGGATGTGCCGAAGCACGAAACCTATGATGGCACTCGGAATGCCACGGTGGTCGATAACTTCTTATTCGGCCTGGAACGATACTTTGACGCTATGGGCGTAAAAGATGAGAAACTGAAGGTCAGTGGCGCACCAAATTACCTGCTTGGTGCCGCACAACTCTGGTGGTGCCGGAAGTATGACGATATGGGCAAAGGAATCTGCACCATTGACACTTGGGCAGACTTCCAAAAAGAACTCCGAAAACAATTTGCCCCAAGCAATGCTGAACGAGATGTGAGAGCTCGCCTCCGAAGACTCAAGCAGACAGGTACGATTCGTGACTATATCAATGAATTTACAACTCTCATGCTTGAAGTTGAAATATCCGATAAAGATGCACTTTTCTATTTCACCGATGGCCTTAACAATTGGGCCAAAATCGAGCTAGATAGACACGGTGTTCAGACCCTTGACGAAGCTATCGCCAAGGCTGAATCACTCACTGACTACTCTGGGCAAGGTAAAGATAAACGGCCCATTCATGGCAAAGGTGGGGGAGAAATTCGCAAAGAAGGATATGGCGGTAATCGCAATAATTGGGCAACTAACCGACCCCCAAGTGGCAAGATCGGGCAACAAAAATTCCCAGGAAAGAAGGAACAATCAAAGCCCAAAAGCCCTTGCTTCATAGGCAACGACAATCATTGGATACGTGACTGTCCGGAGAAGAAGACTTTAAACGCCCTTGCTGCCCACTTAAAAATCAATGCCGACGATACCTCGCCACTCCATTAGAAGAACCCCGACACAGTATGGGTTCTCTTCAGTACATGTCCACTCTTAAGGGACAAGCCCCGACACTCGTTACTCCGAAGAAAGGGCTCATGTTTGCTCGCGCCATTATCAACGGTCACACCGTTAGCGCGTTACTCGACACTGGGGCATCTCACAACTTCATGTCCGAGGAAGAGGCCAAGCGCCTAGGGCTTAAGATGGTCTATCGCGGAGGTGCGATGAAGGCAGTAAACTCACCTGCCAAGCCTATATCCGGAATTGCCCATGATGTCCCACTCTCTCTTGGGACATGGTCCGGGAAGCTCGACTTTTCTGTCGTCCCCATAGACGACTTCAAGATGGTTCTAGGCATGGAATTCTTCGACAGATTCCAAGCCTTTCCTATGCCGGCCACAAACACTCTCGCCATCTACGACGGGGACAAGGCATGCGTGATCCCCATTGAACGAGCCCATGTTGAGAAGAAACTGATCTCGGCCATGCAATTTAAGAAGGAGATGCGAAAGTACCCTAACTACTTGGTAACAATTCGGCAACTTGATGACGAAGGAGAATTCAACTCTTCGCGGACTGACCACCCGCAAATCTTAAAAGACATCCTTGAAGAATACAAAGATGTGATGCCCAAGGAGCTACCGAAGAAACTCCCACCCAGGCGAGAGGTGGATCATTGCATCGAGTTGGAACCTGGTGCCAAACCTCCAGCTGCTGCTCCCTACCACATGGCACTGCCCGAACTCGCGGAACTACGAAGGCAAATCAAGGACCTTCTAGAAACAGGATACATACGTCCCTCCAAATCTCCCTACGGTGCACCCGTACTATTCCAGAAAAAGAAGGATAGCACCCTTCGCATGTGCATCGACTACAGGGCACTCAATCGGATCACTGTCAAGAACAAATACCCAATACCATTGATAGTTGATCTCTTCGATCAACTTGGCAAAGCGCGGTACTTCACCAAACTTGACCTGCGCTCGGGGTACTATCAAGTATGAATTGCTGAAGGAGATGAGGCCAAGACCACATGTGTGACTTGCTATGGTGCTTTTGAGTTCCTTGTCATGCCTTTCGGTCTCACGAATGCACCTGCAACCTTTTGCACCCTCATGAACAAGGTACTTCGCCCTTTCCTTGATCAATTTGTTGTTTACTTGGATGATATTGTGGTGTACAGCTCTACCCTGGAAGAACATATTCAACACCTTAAACAAGTCTTCCAAGTACTACGCGAGAACGAGCTCTATGTTAAGAAGGAAAAATGTTCATTTGCCCAAGAGGAAGTTTAATTTCTCGGTCACAAGGTTAAAGGAGGCAAAATCATGATGGAAAATGCAAAGGTGAAAGCTATTCGGGATTGGCAACCCCCGACCAAGGTTCCAGAACTTCGATCACTTCTCGGCTTGGTAAACTACTACCCCTGCTTTATAAGAGGATACTCGGCTAAAGCAGCCCCACTGACCGATCTACTCAAGAAAAACCAAGTATGGCATTGGTCCAGCAAGTGTCAGCAAGCTTTTGAAGAACTCAAACAAGCGGTGTCCGAAGAACCCGTACTGGCCTTGCTGGACCACACAAAAGCTTTTGAGGTACAAACTGACGCTTCTGATTTCGCTATTGGAGGAGTGCTCATGCAAGATGGACACCCCATTTCCTTTGAGAGCCGGAAACTCAATGAGACGGAAAGACGGTATACGGTGCAAGAAAAGGAAATGACTGCGGTCATACACTGCCTGCGAATATGGCGACATTACTTACTTGGCTCACACTTTGTGATCATGACAGATAACGTTGCTACGAGTTACTTTCAGACCCAAAAGAAGTTAAGTCCCAAGCAAGCTCGATGGCAAGACTTCTTGGCGGAATTCGACTACCGACTTGAGTACAAGCCTGGGAAAGCTAAAGTAGTCGCGGATGCCCTAAGTAGGAAGGCAGAACTGGCCACTCTGAGTTTAAGTATGCCGAAGTCCGATCTCATCCAACGGATTAAGGAAGGAGTCCAACAAGACGCCCAACTGAAAGATCTTTTGGACAAAATAAAGCAAGGCAAAACAAGGCGATTTCGGGAGGAAGATGGTATCGTACGCACCATTGGCGATCGGATATTTGTGCCTAAGTGGGGAAAACTTCGGAAGGAAATCATAAAGGAGTGCCATGACACTAAGTGGGCTGGTCACCCAGGAATCGAACGCACCACTGCACTTGTGCAGGCCTCATACTATTGGCCGCAAATGAGGGACGAAATTGAAGCCTACGTGAAGACTTGTCTTGTGTGCCAGCAAGACAAGAATGAGCAAAATCTGCCGGCAGGATTGTTGGAGCCCCTGCCCATTGCATCAAGGCCCTGGGAGAGTATGTCTATGGACTTCATCACAACTCTCCCAAAATAAGAAGGATTCGGAAGCATCATGGTGGTGGTGGACCGATACAGTAAGTATGCTACTTTCATTGCCACATCACCCGATTGCAATGCTAATGAAGCTGCCTGTCTATTTTTCAAAATATCATCAAACTCTGGGGGATTCCTTTAAGCATTGTGAGTGATCGAGACCCTCGATTCACTGGACGATTTTGGAGAGAACTATTCGAGCTATTGGGAACCGTCCTTAAGTTCTCGACAAGTTTCCATCCCCAAACAGATGGACAGACCGAACGAATTAATGCATTGCTGGAACTATATCTAAGGCACCATGTGAGCGCCCATCAGAAGGACTGGCCAAGATTACTTGATGTGGCCCAGTTTTCTTACAATCTGCAGAAAAGCGAGGCAACAGGTAAGTCCCCTTTCGAAATCATTATGGGTTTTCAGCCACTAACCCCAAATGCTGTAGCCTCGACACATGAAGGAAAAAGTCCCGCAGCTCACCGCATTGCCCGAGAATGGCATGAGGAGGCAGACATTACGCGCGCCTACCTTGATAAGGCCGCCCGGAAAATGAAGAAGTGTGCTGATCCTAAAAGAAGAGACATTAAGTTCCAGGAAGGTGATCAGGTCATGGTCAAGCTTTCTACCAACCAATTCAAGGCATTACGCAAAGTACACAAAGGTTTGGTGAGGAGGTACGAAGGACCATTCACAATAATCAAACGTGTTGGAAATGTCTCTTATATGTTGCAACTCCCTCCAAGACTTAAAATACATCTGGTCTTCCACGCGAGCCAATTGAAACTCTACCATGCTGATTCGGAAGACCCGCACCGAGGAGAGTCAAATCGCGCACCTACTGCCGTAATCACCTCATTCGACAAAGAGGTGGACTATATTGTGACCGAACGAGTTACTCGGAAGAGAGGCGTGCCTCCCGGCACGGAGTACTTGGTAAAATGGAAAAACCTCTCTCATAGCGAAGCCACATAGGAACGAGAAGACGAACTCTGGCAATTTCAAGATCACATCAAGAGGTTCAGACAAGAGAACGCGCCGAGGACGTCGCTGAAATAGGTGGGGGAGGATGTGACGGGTCGGGCGAAAGCGACCCGGATGACCTTAACAGGAGTCTCTATGTGTCGGAAGGTTCCGGAAGGTTCTAAAATGATCGAGAAAGACCCAGAGATCTCTACATACTTAGACGACTCTAGAAGCATGTAGAAATATACTTTTTACACACTTTGTAGAAAACTCATGTAAATGCCCATGTAAATGTACTACAAGTATCTAGAGTATTCTATCTAGAAAGTTCTATCTAGAGAGTTCCACTCCAGAACTCTCCTAGGATGGTATAAAAGGAGGAGGAGCCTCATTTGCTCACTCCATCCAGAAATCCTCAAGCAATCAAGCATTGTAAAGCTCTCTTGTACTCAAGCATTCATACTTAATAAAATCCTTTTGTGCCATTGCCCCTTTTCTCGTTACTTTCAGGCTTACTTAGCAACTCGACTCAGCTTAGTTGTTTAAGTGCCGCACGGGTTAGCTGCATAAAACTCCCATCCTGTGACAACGTGCTAACAAAGATGGAGATTACCAAATGATGAAGTTAGGGACAAGGGAAATGAAATTGTAAGAACTATTATTTTATTAAATGATTTAGCTTTATACTTAAATGCAAATGACATGTTCTGAACAGTCCAACCACGAAAAGGAGATTCAAGAAGGATCCTTAAAGACTGAGCATGGCACAGATGCCTTCACTCTTCCATTGGCAAAGAGCATCTTGGTCGTGTTAGATGGATCGGAAAGGTAGTGACTCCAACGCAGTACTGACATACTCCTAGACAAAGAAGATCTTTAAAATATTGCATCGCTCAAATGCAAATGCAGTTGGATAAGGAAAGGCGTGAGTTTCAGTATGAGCGTGAGTCGAAGGAAGAAGAAATTAAGGATTTGCGGAAACATGTGCAAGATTAAAGTCAGGTTACGCAAGCTATATTAGCTCTGCTATCATCTATATTAGCTCACCTATCATCTAAAGAATTGGATTAGATGTGGGAACAACTTCAAATACAAATTCCGAAAGACGAGTAAGTAAATTCATAAGAAAGTATTTTTAACAAATATATGTAGTTTTTTTAATAAATTATCGTTGAAGATCTAAGCTTTGCATAAATTGTGCATTTGCATTCTTCATAAATATGTGAAAAGAAGTGTTCCAGTTTCACAAGAAACACCTCCAACTTGCAACCCCTCAAAATCAGCTCCACTATATTTAGATAAAATAGTACATCTGTCTTGGGATAAATAATATCTTACATATTTTGATAAATACATCCTACAACCTATCTCTACAACTATCTTCATACAGCGCCCAAAAAGTTGTCTTCCTACAATTAATGAAGATTCCAACGTACAACAATGGGGATTGTTGGCACAACAAAGAAGTTGTAGGTATTTTACTTATGAAAAGGAAAATACAAATCCAACAGGTCTAGACTTAGACATTTAAACCGTTGTAAAATAAGTCGTTCTTTATTAACAAAGTATTAACGGTTTCAAAAGTACATTTAATGCTGATAGGACAACATTTAATGCAGCTGAAAAGACTGGGGACAGAAGAGCGTTTAATGCGGAGCAAAAGAAATATCTGAAGCATTAAATGCATATGACTTTAATTCAAACATTTCAGCAAGCTGCCGATCTGATCTCTCCACATCTCACCAACCGACAAACGGTTACATTTATAACAAATCTATTTTCACGGTTGTAAATAGCTCAATCAAAAGGCATTGCTCACGTACTGAATGATCAATAATATGAAGTATTCATTATCCACAAAGAGCAATGCAATCTATTTCTTCAAGCCTACATCGCCTATCCTTGGGTGAATAAATACTAAGTCCTCAACTAAGAACAACATAGTATGTAAATATAATTCTATAATTCTATGATCTTTTACACTTTAGTCATATAATAACTTTAACATTTGATATACAAGGACATACATAGAAGAAGGTTGACGAAGATGACCAAGTTCATTTTCTCTCCTCTCCTCTTAGATACTTTTAGTTTGTCTTTTTGTTTGTGTAGACAAGATAATGCACAAGGTCCTTTATATAGTAGTTTTAGTGACACCAAAGGTCTAGACTACTAAAGGTCATAATTATTTGCATTATTGATTAGATTAATGAGGGGAAGAGGGTTGGATTAATACCCAGAAATTATATACTTTAATATTTAATAATCATCAATTAAACCCCTTAATATAAAATTAGTCTTTTCATAATATATGGACCATAGTATTATTATTGTTCAATAATCTAACAAGCTCCCACTTGGTCCATATAATAATTTGATGATTCAAAATAATTATGCGCCTTCCAATGAATAAAAAAAATTCATCAACTATAATATGAACTAAACTAAATGGATCATGGAGGTCACAGGTCATTAGAGCGACATGATTCCTTTCATGTATCACGAGTTAATTTAACTCAAAATATACCTTTATTTGAGAGAAACTTTAAGCCTCAATTTTTGTGAAAACATTCCGCTGTATTGTCTTATTATAATCATATATGTACATACTCATAACGTGCACAACACTTTATTAGGCAAAAATATAACTTTTATTGAATTCGCAAGGGTCACTTTTATTTGAGCAAAATCATGCATACATATGTAAAATAATTATTCCATTTAACAAGGCTTTTCTATAACACCCATCCTTTCTACGTGGCCAATGTAAGTATTGGGCGGTAATCCTTTAGTTAAGGGATCCACTACCATTAAGTTTGTACCAATATATTCAATGCGCACCTTTTGTTTCTTTACTTCTTCTTTGATAGATAAGTACTTATGGTCCATATGTTTAGCACCTTTCGTACCTATCATTTTTAGAGAAGAAGAGAGCTGCAGAATTATCACAATAAATTTCAATGGCTTGGCTATGCTGTCGACAACTCCAAGTCTTGAGATAAAGTTCCGAAACCACGAAGCTTGAATTGTTGCCTCAAAGCATACAACAAATTCAGCCTCCATAATAGAAGTAGCAATAACAGATTGCTTCCCACTTTTCCATGATATACCTCCTCCATCTAATAAAAAAAGTGTAGCCAAATGTGGATTTCCTCGAGTCCAAACATCCAGCATAGTCTGAATCTGAATAACCAATCACCTCAAGGCTATCCGACCTTTTATATGTAATAATGTAGGCCTTGATGCCTTGTAAATACCAAAGGACCTTCTTTGCAGTTTTTCAGTGGTCCATTGTAGGATTACTTCGATATCGGCCAAGCATACCAACAACAAAGCTGATATCTAGCCGAGTACATGTCTGAGCATACATTGACTCCCAACCACTAATGCATAGAGAATATTTTTCATTTCTTCTCGTTCCAAATCATTCTTAGGTTATTGAAACAAATTGAATTTGTCCTCTTTCTGAGTTGAAAAACTCCTGAAGAGAACTTTTCCATTCTAAAGATCTCCAAAATCTTATTAACTTAAACTTTATGTGATAAGCCTACTATTCCTTGAGATCTGTCACGGAATATTTCAATGCCAATAACATATGATGCTTCACCCATATATTTCATGTGAAAGTTATTAAAGAAGAACTTCTTTATATCATGTAACAGTCCAACATTATTAGCAGCAAGAAGAATGTCATCAGCATATAGGACTAAAATAATAAACTTACCCCCACTGACCTTCATGATGATACACCTATCAACAGTGTTTTCTTCAAAACTATATGACGTAATGGTATTTTTAAACTTTAGATACCATTGTCGGGAAGCTTGTTTTAGTCCATATATTGACTTCTTTAGCATACACACCGATTTCTCTTTCCTAGCGGTCACAAAACCATCTAATTGATCCATATAAACTGCTTCCTCCAAGTCTCCATTCAAAAAGGCAATTTTCACATCCACTTGGTGAAGCTCTAGATCATACTGAGCCACTAATGCCAAAATAATTCTTAAAGGACTCTTCTTTGAAACTGGATAGAAGGTTTCTTTGTAGTTAACACCTTTATTTTGAGTGAAACCTTTAGAAACAAGTCTGGCTTTGAAAGTTATAATGTTGCCATTAGTCTCATTTGATCTTGAAGACCCCTTACAACCGACTCGTTTGAACCTTTTGGCGACTCAACTAATGCAATATCCGGATTAATTATTGAGTATTTCCTCTATAATTGAACCCTGTATTATTCGAATTGGTGATATCGATAATCGAAGTATGATATTTCTAGTATTTGTATCCTTGTGCATGATTATAGCAACATGTAAATTTTCTCTTGCAAATACGTCATAACGTACGCTAAGAATGTAGCTTAACATACGTTATCAGCCACAGTTAGTGTACACTACGAATGAAGCATAGCGTACATTAGATAGTCAATAATTGAGCTGGGCGGCTAACACATGCGCCATCCGGACATGGGTCCGGATAAGATTCCCTCGGATGAACCTGGACACGTTGGAAGTCAATGATTGTTAACATATTCTAAGGAATGTGTCTACCGTACGCTAATGGGTGTTACTTACGTACGTAACCTGATGGTGTAGCGTACGTAATCGAGTACAGAATGAGAACAGTTAACTATCGGTGATGATAGCATACGCTAAGTATATTGGGTAGCATACTCTAAGAGGCTAACGTACGTTAAGGTCAGAAAATTATAAATAAGACATCACCCCATTTCATTTCATTCGTATCTTTCACATGATTTTCAACACACTTTGTGCCCAAGAGAGATCCCAACCTCCTTAAACACATATAGACCATCTCTACTTGATCATTGAAGATTGCAGATTACTTATACTTGATCATTGAAGTGGAGAATCATTTTGGATTGACACACAAGCAACCGGAGTTGGATTCTACCTATTGTCTCGGTGTTTTCTTCACCTTAAGATATGTTAATGCTATCTCCAACCTTGGATTCATGTTCTTAAGGATATTATAATTATGCTATCAAGATATTAAGTTTCATAGATGACTTATTCAACCAAATATCATATTTACGAAGTTGAGATGATTATGCTTTAAGTACCTCGGTTAAGAGCATCATAATTTGAATCTTGTTACGATGAACAAGTAAAGGAAGTTTTGTGAGATTGATAATCCAAATTTGGAAGGTGTCTTCGTAGTAATCGTGGACTCGGTATTAACATCACTGTTGTTAGACGAACCTAGGAAGTTGATCATGGAAGGATTTGTTGTATCTTGTAAAGGTAGATTGTTAAATAATCTTCAAGATGATAGTTTTAATGATATAAAGATATTGATATCAACCATAGGCCTTCCGAATTATGTATGAGAATTTGTAATCAAGATTAGAGTATGATCACCATGATGATATACGTATCCTTGAATTCAAAGATGTTTTAATCCGTAAGATCATTCATAATTGTATGAGCATGATAAGTATGGGGATAACGTACGTTAATCACTGAGGATATCGTAAGCTTCACAAATCGAGGCAGCCATCTGCCCAGTGAGAAACTGTCATATGCGTGTTTAGCGTACGCTAAGCTATGTAGCTTACGTATGATATCGGGTATAGTTAACATACGCTACGTTTGGTACGTAACATACGTTATATCATCAGTGAGGGACTGTAGATGCATGGTTAGCATACGCTAGACTTTGTAGCTTATGTACGCTAACGAGTAGGCTTAACGTACGCTACAAAGGGTACGTAACGTACATTAAGCAGGTCAGAGAGGTTACGTTTTATGAACTTTCGACCGTAATTTGTATTGTTAGATGTTCATACGATGTGAGATGAATTCTATATTATTTCTTTTGTTTAAGGTTCGAGTTTTGCAACGTGATTAATCAAAGGGGCGACCTTCAAGTATTTGATATTCGTGGAAGTGTTATTCTTGTCATAGAATAGAGGCAAGTACTTTAATTGTTTTATGTATTGATGTTATACATATTGCTGTGCATATATGTTGTTGTTGTATGTCCACCTCGTGTTGGTCCGACGGGATCATCGGGGGATCTATGCTAGCGTGCGCTGGATCATCGGGTGGGTTTTTCCACCACGGGTTGGTCTGATGGGATCATCGTGGGTTCTAGGCAGTGAACGCTGGATCATCAAAATTACCATATGTATGTTGTGATATCATGTTGTGATTGTCATTTGTGTATGTTATTTATGAGTTTCTCATTGGAGGAGACTCGTTGGTATTTTGCCATTTATGTTATTAATATTCTTCGTGAAATGTTGAATAATATGTTGTGGTACGTGTACTAGCATCGTTGTGTTAACCCCTTCGGGGGTGAACATTTGTTTATGTTCAGGATCCAGGAGAGCGGGGAAACAACCACTGGAGCTGCATGACGACGAGGGTGCAGAGTGATGTTCCGGCCGGGTTTAATTGTCTATTGTTTGTGTTGTTTTTAATAAGTACTCGAGTACGTCGTCGTTTGTGATGATTGATTTTGGTGATGTATTGATATTCTTCCTTGGGATATTTGTATTCTCGGTATTGTCCTAGAACTATTGTATTTTATATCAGTTACTTTCATATGTTGCTATTTGTTATTGTCTTTTCATTTCTTCATCCTTGTAAATTGTTATGTAAAGGATTTACGGCGCTGTAATATTCATGAATATATCGGGGGTGTTACAGAATATGGTATCGGAGCTAATATTATGGATATCTTGGCCATTGGGTTAAAATAGGGGTCATATATGTCTTTTGAGGTAACCGGCCGTGAATAACATCACTGTACTGCCTACGTTTTCGTGCGAGCGGTGGTTGTAAGTTTCTAAACTTTATCTCGTCCTTTACATGTTATACTTCTTTATACTTGAACATTAGAACGATTTTGTTTCCTGTATATTGAGTAATTATGCTTACAGTATGTTGAGAGGTGGATGTGGACGTGGTCGCGGTCGCGGACGCGGACGAAGGAATGCTGAAAGAGAAGCTTCACCTTATAATCAGGCCAGCCACAGCTCAGGCGAGCCACAAAGATCTATTAACAATGAACCAGAACCTACTGTGCCCGAAATCCTTCGTCAGGTGGTTAACCAGATGACTCAGTTTGCCCAGGTCGTGGACCGAATACAGGTGGCAGTAGGATTACAACAGGGAGATCGATAGCAAGGTATCCCAGACATGGGAAATCAAGGCGACCGATGGCTGCAAGAGGTGGCGAAGATGTAACCACCCAAATTCGACGGCTTTTCTGAGACACCAACGTGGGATCATTGGTTAAAAGAACTAGAGAAAATTTTTATCGGGATTGATTGCCCAGACGACTGGAGAGCCTCTATTGCTCAGTACTTTCTGATAGGAGAAGCGTCCGAGTGGCCCGGCCTGTAGATCATGATGCTGAAGCAGAATTTAAATTGATGATGGAAGCTCAGTACTGCCCTCGTCCTATGAGGGAAGCCAAATTTCGGGAATTTTTCTCTGCGCAACCTTCAGATGTGCCAGTATCTCAGGCAATTAAGACGTTTAACCAGCATCTGGCATTTGTTCGACATCTGGTCAGAACAGATGCAGAAATGATGATCCATTTTGATATGAGAATGAAACCAGAAATCCAAAGGTACATGTCCGGTTTTGAATGTACCGCTCTCCATCAATATCAGGATAAAGCATTGGCGTATGAAATCAAAGAAGCAGCGATGGAAAAGTTTGCAGAATCCAAGAAGCAGAAAGTCTCTGGTAGTTTCACAGAGCATAAGAGCAGTGGGCCCCAGTCATCCTTTCATTCATTTAAGAAACCTCTGCACCCATCCAAGAGCGGAAAGAACTTCGGAGCAGCATCAGCCACGACGGATGTAACAAGGAAGTGTTTTAACTGTGCCCAGATGGGGCACTATCGACGAAATTGCCCCTACCTGCCGTGAGTTATTTTGATTGTGGTCGAGAGAGACATTGTGCGGTATTCTGTGAAGAGGTTGCAAAGTCTTTTATAGCCCGTACATCACAGCTATCTCAGAAGGAAGCCAGTATTCAGTAGACGCAACAGAGTGTTCAGCTGCCCCAAAATTTTGGTCGCGGACGAGGCAGGGGATAGTGGGACCGAAAGGGGACATCGAGTGCCGGATCCATTCTCCCACGTCTATACGAGATGAGGATAGCAGACGATCAGGATGCTGCTGTCGCATTAGGTACTGTTCAGATCCTTTCACAGCCAGTTAGCGTTTTATTCGATACAGGAGCTACGCATTCATTTATATCCTTTTCTTGTGTAAATCTTTTGTATATTTCTGGTTTTCATAATTGTAAGCCTTATGTTGTGGGTTTACCCAGCGGAGAGAGGATTGTGGGAAACTTAGAAACTAGAGATTTCCCTATATCAATTGGAGGCAGAGAGTGGCCCTCAAACCTGATTGTGATAGAAATGCAAGGAGACGACCTGATACTGGGAGATGATTGGCTTAATCGTTGTGGAGCTATTGTAAACTACCGGAAGAGGAATATTTCAATGATAGCTGATGATGGTTCCGAAATACTGTTTGAGGGATGAAGACCAGGAAGCTCAGGAAAGTTGATCAAGGCGATGAAAGCCGTTAAAATGCTAAAATAGGGTTGTACTGGATACTGGTGTTACGCAATGAAGAAGGAAGATGGAAAAGTGGAACTTTCATCCATTCTTGTTGTGAACGAATTTCCGGATGTGTTTCCTAACGAATTACCTGGACTACCTCCACGACAGGATGTAGAATTCACCATCGAGCTGGAACCAGGAGCTACACCAATTTCTAAGGCGCCGTATCGTATGGCACCTACTGATATGTACGAATTGAAGAAGCAACTGGAAGAGTTGCTGGACAAAGACTATATCCGGCCAAGCGTTTCATCTTGGGGTGCACTGGTTCTTTTTGTCCGGAAGAAGGATGGACCGCTACGATTGTGTATTGACTATCGAGAACTGAATAAGATGACGACCAAGAACAAGTATCCATTGCCACAGATTGATAATTTATTTGACCAGCTGCAAGAAGAAACGGTGTTTTCCAAGATCGATCTGAGGTCGGGATATCATCAGTTGAGGATTAAGGAATCCGATGTTCTAAAATCAGCGTTCAGAACTCGCTACAGACACTATGAGTTTGTAGTGATGCCGTTTGGTCTCACTACCGCACCTGCTGTATTTATGCAATTGATGAATCGAGTGTTGATAGAGTATTTGGATAAATTTATACTCGTATTTATTGATGACATTCTAGTTTATTCTAAGAGCCCGGAAGAGCATGCACATCATTTGCGGATCGTTCTAGACATTTTGAGAAATGAGCAATTGTACGCCAAGCTTTCTAAGTGTGAATTCTGGCTAGAGAAAGTTATGTTCCTCGATCATGTGGTATCAGCAAAAGGAGTCCGAGTAGATCCCCAGAAAATCGAAGCAATTATGGATTGGAAGCCTCTTAAGAACGTGAAAGAAGTCAGGAGTTTCATAGGACTTGCTGGGTATTATCGTCGATTCGTGGAAGGGTTTTCCAAAATTTCCTGCCCACTTACTCGATTACTTCAGAAGACCCAAAAGTCTGAGTGAAACGAGATGTGCCAGACTAGCTTTGATGAATTGAAGAAGAGATTGACGATGGTGTTGAGATTCTAATGTGAATCGAGATATTATGAAGAACCCGGATGAGGACTTGAGCATACCGACTGGACCAATAACGAGGTCTCGATCAAAGAAGTTCAAAAATAATTTATCGACACTCGTCATTGATATGTTTAAAAATAACTATGTTATCAAAGACAACAAATTCATGAGTAATGTCGAAGTTGTCGAACAATAAGTTTTTCGTTTATTTTATCTTGGTGTATTTTAATTTGAATTATATTTCTTGAGTTGTATTTTTATATTTTGAGTTTTATATAATCGAGTCGTGTAATATTAAAGTCAAAGACGATCGGAAAAGACGAACAAACAAACAAGGATGCAAATTCCCGTGCGTAAGACTGACACGCAGCCATAACTTACTCGTCCAAAATCCAATTCAGGTGATTCAGGTGTCGATGGAAAGCTAATAAAGAGAGCTACAAATATTGTTAAGACCATAGGACCAATTTCGGATCTATTGGAGCTCATAAATGACAAAACAGACAGCATCGGATTTATAGTGACTTGTTGTCCTTGTTTTCACTTAAAATCTTGGTCTTTGATATTTTGTCCCCTAAACATGTGTTGATTGACTTTGTATCAGATTTTAGGATCTTTGAATGTTGATTTTTCTATTTTATAGGTTCCTTAGTTGTTTCCTTGTTCACACTAGAGTTAGGTGTAAGATTTTAGCTATAAATAGCCTTGAAGTTTCATTGTAAGAGGACACCAAATATTTTATGAAATTTGAGAGTGTTTATATTTACAAACCTTTGTGAGTGCTTTCTTGTTTTATTGAGTGTGTCTCCAAAACATCCCTTGTGTGATTTATATACTTATCAAGTACAATCTTGTTAGTATTTATATTCCACCCCTTCCGAGTTGCTACGGCGTGTCACGTAGAGGTTTGGAAGTAAAGCCTCATTTTGCTTATTTTGGAAACATCCTGGGAACGAATTCATCTAGCGGTGTCGGTTACCATAGCGTATTGTGTGGGGGGTCGCATCAGATTCGGTGCCTAAAACGAAGGCCCAGCGGAAGCGGCAAAATGAAAATTAAGTCGATCCCAATCCCTAGGAGGATCGATCGAGCTACGTATATACGAATATATAAACGAAAAACAAGAATTATAAGAAACTTACCCTTGAAGTTCGTTGATTAAATGGTATCCTTCTCTAGAGCTATTCCCCAAGCCTTACTTGAATACTCTACGATCCGAAGCACTCCAAGCACTTGAACGATCCAACACTGAAAGCACCGCGTCTCTACTTGCCACGCGCCGGAGAAACGAACGGAATGACAATACTCGATTAACCTCTAAGGTTACGGCTCGAATCAAGTGATGAAGCCTTTTATTATTGCACTCTAAGTGTATAATATATATATATATCAATGTGTCTTGAATTTTCTCCAAGAAAACTCAAGAAGTGAAAATGAAGAAGATGAAGAAAAAGAACTCTTTTCTCTCTCTTTGCCAAAACTCACCATGGAATCAAGCACTCAAGAGTGAGAGGTAGTCTTCAATTTATTCTTCTTACAAATCCCACAAAATCAACTTTCCTTATTTTAAGAGATATCAAATCTCTAAGGTCATTAGTCTTCACCCACCAAAGCAAGACTAAGACTAAAGGTAAGAGATAAAAGGTGGGGCGGCCTCTAGAAGGAATCGGATGAGTTCGGTTCGTTTCGGACTCGCGAGATTCCAATCAGATAAACTCCAATTCCATTCCGATATATTTATATCAGTTAATTAATCCAATTAATTAATCATATCAAATACAAAATTAACATAATTAATTTCTCCAAGAAATAATTATATTCATGAATTGAATTAATCACCCAGTAATTTATTTAATTCATTGGGCCGTAAATTAATTTATCTACTAAATCAATTTAGACATCCAATGTTTAGTAAATTAGATATCTAATATCTAATATTCATAATGAGAGAATAAGCTCGATTCATTCCGTCGTCAATCCTATTGCGCGACTCGGTAGGTTTGTCTCAGTCAGCAATGGGAGGAACCAAAGAGTAGTAGCACCACCTAGCCAGCCTGACATTCTACATTGTACCCCGACTGAGAACGAATGATTGGGATCATTCAAGAACCATTATGTCGTGAATACCAGTATATGTATAGACCCTTCTTTCAAATGTCCCGATCAAGTTATAGGGTCAAGGTCAGTCAAACCCTATATGTACTTGACGCCATGCATGCGTTAATGCAAATCGAGATCATTGAGCTCTCGTGTATCCAATACAACTAGCTCCAATGCTTTGGCCAAAGACTTATGATCTCATCTTCCAATAACCACATAGGACATATAACCCGCTCACTAACGGGAGAAAGAATTCTATCTTGGTATTTAGTAGGACCTACTACTTGCCCGTCAAGATGCACATCGAGGTTGACCCCCACCTTCCGATTTACAGGGTCGAACTACTCTAATGAAAATCTTGACGTCACAAGCACATTCCTACTAATTCCTCAAGTCGAAGGTTCACGAATACCTATCACAACCTTTCGACTCCGTCATTGACTGTCCCGGAGTGAAATCCGTGTGACGAATCGAGAGTGAGTCGGTTCGAGTATACTAATCCAATTAGCATACCTATAACGTGTGCTCCCACTAACCATTAGTGTTCGACATGCACTCTCCATGTCAAAGAACACGTCATACAAGTCTTCACATAAACTTAACGCCCAGTCAAGTTTTATCGACTTGCGAACGATTAAGTATTTGAGCTATAAACCTTAACAATGCCGACCCCCTTATCCAATAAGGAGTGGAACATTTTGCTCTCAAATACGCGAACTAGTTTCTTTATGTATATTTACGAGTTAGGAATGCCAGTAACTACCGTAAATAAAGAAACATTCATTTGCCTTATGATAATACATAATTACAAGTACAATGCCCTCACTCAACATCCTCTGAGTGGCATTCGACGGCATACTCCTAACAATCTCCCACTTGCACTCAATGCCACACACTATGGTATCTAATACCCATGTTCTCCAGATGACGCTCCAAGCTAGTCTGAGAAAGTGGCTTGGTCAGTGAATCAGCGACGTTGTCGGCCGAGTCTACTCTGTGCAGCACAAGGGATAAATTCTCTTACGAGATGATACTTCTTCTCAATATGTTTGGTGCTGTTGTGAAACCTCGGCTCCTTGGCCTGCGCTACAGCTTCGTCGTTGTCGTAGTACATCGGAACAGGCAGCTCAGCACATGGTATCACTTGAAGTTCTCCCAGAAACTTCTTAATCCAGAACCCTCCTTGGAAGCCTCCGAGGCTGCTTGATACTCAGCCTGACAAGTGGAATCAGCAGTCGCACTACGCCAAGATACTGCTCCTCCATTAAGAGTAAATATGTAGTCAGAAGTAGACATCGAGTCATCCTTCAGTCCTTGGAAGTCCGAATCAGTGAATCCCACCACATCCAATTCTCCACCGCCATACATCAGAACTATATCTCTAGTCCTTCTTAAGTACTTGAGAACGTTCTTTACGGCAGTCCAATGTTCCCTACCTGGGTTTGCCTGAAACCTACTCACCACACTTACAAAATGCGCGATGTCAGGTCTTGTACACAACATAGCATCCATAAGGCTACCCACGGCCAAAACATATGGTATATTACTCATTTACTTTCGTTGTTCCTCACTTTGAGGACACATCTTCAAGGAGAGTTTTATTCCATATCGCATCGGTAGGAACCCTCTTTTAGAATCATCCATCTTAAATCGCTTTAAGATCTTATCTATATAGAGGGCTTGGGAAAGACCTATTGTTCTCTTCGCTCTATCCCGGTAGAGCCGAATACCAAGAATATAGGTAGCTTCTCCCAAGTCTTTCATGGAGAAATTACTCGAAAGCTAAGCTTTCACAGAACTGGGCATTCCCACATCATTTCCTATTAGTAGAATATCATCCACATATAGTACTAAGAATGCGATCTTGCTCCCACTAACCCTATTGTATACACAAGGTTCCTCTTCATTTTGCACGAAGTCAAACTCTTTAACCGCCTCGTCAAAATAAAGGTTCCAACTATGCGACACTTGCTTCAGTCCATAAATGGAACGCTGAAGCTTGCACACTTTCTGAATATCGAATATGGACATAAAGCCTTTAGGCTACTTCATATAGATTTTCTCCTCGAGGAATCCATTAAGGAAAGCCGTCTTTACTTCCATTTGCCATATCTCATAATCGTGGTAGGCAGATATAGTAAGCATCATGCAAATAGACTTGATCATGGCTACGGGCGAGAAAGTATCGTGGTAATCGCTCCCTTCTTTCTGGGTATACCCCTTTGCCACAAGCCTGGCCTTATAGGAATCAACCTTGCCATCACCATCAGTCTTTCTCTTGTAGATCCACTTGTTCCCAATAGGCACTATGCCCTTGGGGCGGTCTACTAGGGTCCAGACCTGATTGACATGCATCGAGTCTATCTCAGCTTCCATAGCTTCACACCATTTCGCGGAGTCTACATCCACCATCGCTTGGTCATAGGTCCTTGGGTTGGTCTCTTGGCTATCACTTGGAACCTCATGGAGACCCAGCTCCTCCAAGTGCACAAGCCCATACCACTCAGGTAAATGAGATACCCTACTTAACCCACTTTTCGTGGTTCTCGATCTCTTCCTGATTGGCTCGGGTCCGCACAGGAGGCGCCGGAATGTCCGTCTACAAGACATATCCCAATGCCTCTATACTGAGGACAATCATCAGATTGCGGAGCCAATCCACAAAGTTAGGTCCAATCAGGGTGTTCTTCTTGAGTAGATTTGCGAGTGGATTCATTGTCATATTCAGAGTTATGTCTGCATTAAGTATGACAGATTAATTAGTGACTGGTTCAATTATGTTCTGAGTATAGAATTAAGGTCTTTTCTATTCTTGTTACCCAGCTCCCACTATTTTTATCGGAATAACACACTCCCATGTGAAATCCGGAAGTATCGTCGCTCTACTTCATAGTGGTGATCGAGTTCTTTATAAATCTTAATAGAGGGCAACCAAACAGGTTTCTAGTCTATTAATTTTCATAAAGTAGTGTCTAACACCAACCCATCTAATTGATGATTCGATCTTGTTTTTCCCCTTGTTCACTCCCCTCAACCTATACGGTTTCTATGGTTCGTGAGCAAGTTAAGTTTATACCATCGACGCAAATAAATTTCACAATTGAATCTTACCCGGAAACCTATCAGGTTTTTAGGGATAAAATTTGCTCCAAACGAAGGCATCCAATGCGCTCTCGGTAACTTATCCGTCCTCCCCGAACGACTACCCCGATAACTCGGAAGCATAGCACATCCGGTTTGGATTTCAATTTCCCGAAAACTCGATGGAGGGAAGGAAAACCTTGAAACCATATAAACTTAATAATTTGTCGTGGGAGAATTTTCACGATTAATGTTACACTTTGCACATTAATTATTTAAGCGCGTTTGTGGCATTCATACGATATGAAACAACCATTCACAACCTAGTTGCTACCAACATGTGGTTCGTGCACCATTCCTAGAAAACAAAAACTCCGTAATATAATTACAAGTCGTCGTCTTGAGTCTTCATCTTCTCGAAACGGATCTTCCTCCGGTCTTCGTGATTACATATAAATTTTACATTGAAAATTGCATCCTTGATACAAATATTTCTAGTAAAATAAATAGGCTCAAAACGGCATTTACAACCCAATCGAAAAAAATGAATGGTTCAAAAACTAAGTCCACGAACCACATCACTATTCAAAAGCATTCAACCAATAAATACTAAATAAATGGAAAGCGTAGAGATATGTTGTTAGCCAAAATATTATCCGGATATGATATTGCTGGAATGGTCGAGTAACAAACAAATGCGAGAACACTTCTGTGGGAAAGTAAATAACACAAGATTTGTCGGGGTTGTTAGTCCCGGGCTTAAATGCTCTCGCGAGATGTTATTAATATAAATACTTTGGAGTACAAATATTAATGTTATAATACTATTACAATGAGTGTAAAGATTCTATTTATCTTAGCTATAGAGCGTGAAGATTGCCGGAAGAACCAGATATGAAGCTCTGTGAGTTCTTGCTTTTTGGTGTTCTGTATATGTGAATGAGTTTGTCCAGTAAGTCCACTGTTTTCAGAATGTATCTCCCTCTCTCTCTATTAGGCCACTGTTGGAGGCCTACTACTTATAGTAGAAGAGGTTGCTAGGTCCTCCCCGGCGACCGCGGGCGACCGCCGTATTCTATATTAGAATAGTGTGGGCGATCGTCCCATCACGTGGGACTGTTTCCTTAAAGTCCGAAGCTGCATCTGGCAGCCAGATGTACGGGCCAATGAGAAGTCCGCACGGGTCCTGAGTCTCTGTCAGGGGAGGACCCACTTTGTACCTTTCGGCGGGCCTGTCGGTAGGTGTGAAGGTGCTGACAGGCTGGGGTCAAAAAGCCTTATCTTGTGGCGCCTTTTGCAGATCTACACATGGGTCTACGTCCGAGATTCGGTCTTCGAAGACTTTAACGGGTGTTGGTTTCATACGTGGCACGAGACGATCGTTTACGGTTGGACATCATAGGTGATCGCCAGATACCAATAGACGATCGCCTTGGGTGCCGACTGCTAGGCGTTTGCGCAGCATCTGTCTTCTAAGGTTGGCTCTTGACCATTACGCCGATCGCCATCGAGGTGTATAAATCGCCGAACAACAATTGCCCCCCAGCTCGATCCGATGTTGAAAACATGGGGTGAGGTGGAACTGTTGGCGATCGTCTGTTTTAGATGATTGGCTCGTCTGCTTATGACAAGGATGATCGTCGCCTGGACGATCTGATTTCGAATCCGGACGATCTCCTTATGCGCAGGAAATATCGGGAAATGGAGGCGGGCTCTTGAAACGTTGCAGGGACATGCGTCGCGCTATCATTGGGGGAGTCCGACGGTTTTGTCAGACTTGTCGGCTGGCATGCCCTCAAAATGACGCGTACGCAGGTTTCGAGGGCTGTATTTAATGTGTCCCCCTCCCGACAGTTGCACTTCAGCCCCCGGGATTCCACCTATTTGCCCAAAGGTCCTTGTACTCGCCTATAAAAGGGTTAGGGTCACTTCAGTTTAACTATTTATGCGCCTTTGCCTTTTAGACGAGACTCTGCCAAATTTCTTTGAAGATTCTTGTGCCGACCGACTTTCTCTCTAGGTAAGAACAAAAATTCTCTCTCCCCATTTATTCTTCGAAACATGTCTGGAGGAGGATCCAAAGTTTATGAGGCCAGAAGCTCTTCTGTCGCCGCGACATCGCCTGCCCAAGAAGAGACCTCCGTGGTTCTTCACATGGAGATGGCCGTCGAGGCCATCCATGCGGGAATCACACCCGCGGAGGTTGAAGAGCTTTTCAACGAGGCCGATGTGGCGAGATCGGTGGCGGCGGGGGGGCAGAAGGGCTTGCCGGTGGATGAGGATGAAGCAATGAGGTTGTACTGGGAGCAGAACAGCGTGTTTGGCCCGGCTTATTTGGAGTTCGCCGGTCTTATAGAGAGGATTGCCGGACCACATCCCCGGTTTGACTTCGGGGCATACTCCGCCGCCCACCCCTATGAGCCCGTGAAACGGACGGCGTTTCGGGCCGCAGACCGCTCCCTGTGGACCCTCGGTCAGATTCGGAGTTCGGCGACCAGGAAAGACTTGAGCCGCTGGAGGGCGAAATTCCACATCCTTTCTGATGTCTCGTTGTATGTGCCTTCGGAGAACGAACACACCGACCAAGCCCCCGAGGGTATGGTCGCCGTTAACGAACTGATCATGAAGGCCGGTATACGGTTCCTATTGCCGTTCGCTGTGTCTTACCTGCTGACCGCGTGGAATGTGGCGCCGCTCCAATTGACGCCGAACGCCTGGCTGCAGATTATTAGTACCTTGACACTTTTTGGAGGTCATCGGCTGTTCTGTCTACCTTCAGCGCTGGAAATGAATTACCTCTTCAAGCTGACGGCACAGAAGGGCTCTGTTGGCGGCTACCACATTCAGGGTCGCATGGGCAGAGTGGTCCTCGAGGTGCCGAACAAGACCCGGGGCGACCTCACGAAATGGTTTTGGGTCGGCGGAGCGTGGAGGTCGGCGTCGAGCGATAAGCCAGAGGATGAGTTGTATATCCCCACTAGTTTTCGGGAGAGGAATCCGAGTAAGGGTTCTAAGTCTCCTTTTGTTCAGATACACCTTGAACTGATCTAATTTGGTTTCCTTTTTGCAGGCTCCCTTGTTCCACCGATCGGCGATCTTCCTTTCGATTTCTTGATCGTCTGGGAGCGAATTCGTGGTCTGCCGGACTCCTACCTCGATGTTCGCACAGTCAACGACGAACCTCATTGGTTGGTAGCTCGATTGTTTCGCTTCCCTCACCACCTGAAGGTTCCAGGTATAAAATTTTACTTCCTCTTCCTTGCTTGACGATCGTCTGATTGAAAGAGATGTTTAACATGTCTAAATTTCTTCATTGACAGAGATCCATTTTCCCCTCTACGCCGAGCCACCGAGAGAGATCTCAATGTCGAACCCCGGTCTTTTGTGTCATCTCCACCAGTGAAAGAAGACGGGTCGTGCCCCTGCAACGACATCCCGTCCCGTTCCCAAGGTGAGACCTACTATAGTGCCGGTCGTCGAGCCGGAAGCTCGGGAGGAGGAGCAGCTCCAGCACAACCGCAAGAGGTGGAGGCCGGAGGAGCCCCTGCCGACTGCTGAGGCGGAGGTATCCATTTTGGAACCGTCGGTTGCCGTGCCACCTATCTCTGCTGTTCCGATGGCGGAGGGGTCCAGGCCCTCTGCTGCCTTTCTGAAAACTGCGGCGATCGCCGAAGCCGAAACTCCTCGGGCAAGCCCTTTTTTGGCCGCGACCCCGAGTTGGTCACCAGGTAAGACTGGTTTGATCTTTCCGAGTTAGGCTATTTGTGTAGGATGTATACTAACTCCTTTGTTTCATTTTGTTTGTGTTGCAGGATCCGTCTTGCCGATCCGGACACCTCGCCGATGGTGTTCGATTTCCTGGCGAGCAAGTCTCCACGCTAGTCCCTCGATGTCCCTTATTACGTCTCCCGGGCCATCACCTCTCTTCCTAAGGCCTGGACGATCGACCTCGACGCGATTGCTCATCGGCGGTCTGGAGATGCCATGCAGGCGACGCTCGCCCTGACTCTCCAGGCGGCGACGGTGGCTGCCCAATCCGTTAAGGATTACGAGGGGCGACCCTTTAATGCTCGCCTCCATCAAGATCTTGAGGTTGCTCGGAACCAGAATGGCGAGTTCGGTAGCCGGATCGTGGACATGGAGAAGGAACATATTGAGACAGCCAAACGGGCCAAACAAAACCTCGACCGGATGAAGCAAGAGCTTGGCTGGTCCAGGGAAGTGGACGATCAATTCCGCGGCCAGATGACGGATGCTCGTCAGTTGCACGCAGCCTCGCAGGAGGAGGTGACTGGGCTGAAGGCGACAGTGGATCGTCTCAACGGCGAGCTGGAGAAGGCAAAGGGAGAATTGGCCGCCAAGGTAGCCGAGCTTGCGGATGCTGACAAGACGACTGCGGGGTTGAAGGAGCAGTTAAAGGCGATCGAGACCGATCCCTACCTTAATGTGGAATACGTCGGCGAGTTCGCCTATTATATGGCCTACGCCGATGCTATCCGTGCCGCCAAGAAGGTAGGGATCGAGGTCGGCCCTATGATGGAAACCTTCAAGGCCTACGTACTCGAGCATCCCCTGCAACCGGACTTCTCCATGCCGATCCTAGATCTCACCGACATAGGGATTGATCTGAGCTGGTATCCGTTTCCAGATAAACTTATTTATCCTGAAGCCAGTGAGGAAGCGCGTGCCAATCCACCTGCTGGAGGCGAAAGCCAGTCCGGGGTGGCCTGAGTGATGTTGGAGTTGTTTTTGTTCTCCTTCGCTTGTAATTTCTAGTTTTCTCTTGTATTGCCTCCGGGCTTGTATGTACGATCGTTTTGAATGGAGTAAAATACTTCTTCTTCGCATCTGATTCTTTATATGTAGGATCGTCTATTCTGAATCTTTGCATATGAATTTGTACAATTGTTTACACAATTGCACCTGATGCCTTGTTTGTACGATCGACTGTTTGAATGTTGAATGGATCCGATTGTATTGGTACACTTGAAAATTCTTACTTGTAAATTTCTTGAACAAAACCGATCGTCATGTGTATGTTTGAACGAAGCCGATCGTGTATGGTCCCTTCCTCCTGATCGCATTTCAGGAATAGCTCCACTTTGCCCCTTGTTTTTGTTTGCTTAGTGTAAGTAAGGGAACAAAAATAGTATGTTTGACGAGCTATCTTGAGTTTTGCCGATTCTTTGAGGGAGGACGACTGTGTGCACGGTCGCTGAGTTCGATGGACAGACCTCCGTAACCGTGTCTTTATGTGCGAGGGACATTCCATCCGTAGGTCTGTCCCGCGACTCACTTTATTGTTAGGGTCCTCCGTTAGGCTGCGCCCGCCTTGTATTTAAACAAAAGGCGAGCACTCTTGATCTGGAGGAGTCCTTGCACGGGGCGTCGTCGGTTTATTCGACTCCACGTCCGCAGCTTGTTAGCACTTTTCTACCTCGGGTCGGCATGTTAGATGGAGACCCTCGACGGTATACGTTGTGATGGGGTAGGGACGCGTCGCCTTGTCCGGGTACATCATGTTAGATGATGTACTTTTGAGGGCGCGCGAGCGTGTCCACGGATTTAATTGGAGGGTCCTTCGGCTGCGCTCGCCTCGTATTTAAACGAAGGGCGAGAGCGATCACAGCCCAAAGGAACCTTGCATGGACGAAGTTGTCGGTTCCATCGATCTCCAGGACCACGGCTACACTTTTCTACCTCGGATCGCCATGTTAGATGATGACCCTCGACGGTATACGTTGTGCTTGGAGGGGCGATCGCTTGCATAGGTCTGTCAGGTTTAGACGATGAGCTCTTGTAGGGCGAGCGAGCCATCCTCTTTTTAGTTGTTTGTTTTCGTCGAGCCATATCATATAGATGGGACAGGAAAATCTCATTATACACTTTGTACATTGGGTAACTTAAACTGAATACAAAGTTTTCACTGGTAGTATTTTTTCAAATGTACGGTGTTCCAGGAATATTGGTCCGGAGTGCCGTCAGGGTGTTCAAGTTCGTAGACTCCCCTAGTTAGCCACTTAGATATCCTGAAGGGGCCTTCCCAATTCGGGCCAAAGACTCCTGTGTGAGTCTGGACTTTTTTGAGGACTAGGTCGCCCACTTGGAACCGTCTTTCCTTGACCTTCGAATTGAAGAACTTCTCGGATCTTTTTTTGTGGATTGTGTTCTTCATTTCCGAGGTCAGTCGCCGTTCTTCGAGCATGTCCAAGTCGATCCGTCGGGCCACATCATTGTCCGTCGTCATCTCTTGTTCAGTTTGGTGGCTGAGGACGGCGATCTCCGAAGGGATCACCGATTCTGTTCTGAAGGCGAGGGCGAACGGGGTTCGCTAGTCAAGTTTCGGGTCATCGTACAGTAGGACCACAAAACGTCTGGGAGCTCGCTCGCCCATCGTCCTTGTTTGGATTCAAGTCTTGCTTCGATCGTGTGTTTGATGATTTTGTTTACAGCCTCTACCTGCCCGTTCGTCTGAGGGTGGTAAGGGTCCGAGAACAACTTTTTGATACCCCATTTCTCGCAGAATTGCATGACTTCCAACCCGTCAAACTTCTTTCCGTTGTCGGAGATGATAGCCTGGGGTAGACCGAACCGGCATATGATGTTCTTCCAAATGAACTTGATTACTTGTTCTTGGCCGATCTTGTTGAGTGGTTCGGCCTCAGCCCATTTCGTGAAATAATAGACCCACACGATGGCGAATTTACAACCCCCTGGCGCTGTCGGTAAGGGACCGATGAGGTCGATGCCCCATTGGGCGAACGACCATGGGCTATACATAGAAGTGAGCTTTTCTGGGGAGAGCTTGATGTTTGGGCCCATCACTTGACATCTGTGACACGATCGGGCCTAGGCGATCGCGTCTTTTTATAGTGTAGGCCAGAAAAACTCTTGCCCGGTCGTTTTGTGGATGAGAGCTCACCCGCCAGCATGGTTTCCACAGATCCCATCATGGATCTTGGCTAAAACGAGCCGGCCTTCCTCCGGCGTGATGCACTTAAGGAGAGGAAGGCTGAAAGCTCGCTTGTAAATCCGGTCGTCCAATAGGGTGTATCTGGTCGCACGGAGCTGAAGCTGATGAGCTTTGATACGATCTGCGGGGACCGTTCCGTCCTTCAAGTATTTAATGAATGGAGTCATCCAGTTCTCCTCGGCGATGACAACTGTGGTAATCAGGCTTCTGTCGATCGCCGGCTTTGCTGATTTTGTGATTTGGATGTTAGAGAAATCTGCTGCCCCATATGATGATGCTAGTTTGGATAGGGCATCGGCCTGGGAGTTGTGCTCTCTTGGGACTTGTTCGATCAGAACTTCTTCAAACTTCGTGCACATTTCGGCGACCAGTTCTTGGTATTTGATCATTTGTTCGCCGCACGCCTCATATTCTCCCTTGACTTGGTTCACGACCAAGAGGGAGTTCATGAAGATGTGGAGACGGCGAACATCCAGGGCGAGGGCTAGATCGAGCCTGCATACCAAGGCTTCGTATTCGGCCTCATTGTTGGTCGCCCGAAGCCCGAAACGTACAGCATTTGTGAAACTTTGGCCGTCGGGGCTGATGAGGACAATCCCTGCCACTGCTCGCGAGTTGGTTGCCGAGCCATCCACGTACAACTTCCAAGCGGGGCGATCGATCTGGGTCGGACTGGGTGGGAATGTTAATTCCACCACGAAGTGTGCCAGAGCTTGGACTTTGATCGCCGTGTGAGGATCGTACGTGATACCGTATTGGGCAATCTCCAGTGACCACTTGAGGAGTCGCCCATTAGTGTCTGGCCGGTGCAGGACTTGCCTTAAGGGGAGAGTCGTCAGAACCTCCACTTGATGTTCGAAGAAGTAGGCCCTTAGCTTGCGAACACTCATGACTAGAGCATAGGCGATCTTCTCCAGAGGCGTGTATCGTGTTTGCACGTCATGGAGCGCTTGGCTAACGAAGTAGATCGGCAAGTAGACTTGCCCCTCTGCTCGCACTAAAACAGCACTCAGCGCGACCTCCGAGGCCGCCAGGTAAAGGAATAGCTTTTCGCCGGGGATCGGCTTCGCCAAGATTTGGGGGTTAGATAGATACTCCTTAATCTTGGCGAACGCTATTTGACTCTCCTTTGTCCATGCGAATTTCTTGTTCTTTATGGTCACGAAGAATGGCCTGCTTTTATCCCCGAGCCGAGATATGAAACGGTTGAGGTCAGCTAAACAACTTGTGAGGCGTTGCACCTACTTGACATTCCGTGGCTCCTGCATGTCGAGGATCGCCTGGATCTTTGGCTCACGATGTGCCCCAGGAATTTTCCGGAGCTCACCCCAAAGTTGCATTTCTTGGGGTTCAGCTTCATATTGAACCTCTTGAGGATGGCGAACATCTCGGAAAGGTCATTGAGGTGATCTTCCTTTTTGAGGCTTTTGACCACGATGTCGTCAATGTAGACCACCATGGTCTTGCCGATATGGTTGGCAAACATCCCGTTGACTAGCCGTTGGTAGGTCGCCCCTGTATTCTTCAGGTCGAACGACATTCGGACCCAAAAGTATATGTCTTTTTCCGTGTGGAACGATGTGTGCTTTATGTCCTTCTCCGCCATTGGGATCTGATGGTATCCGGCGAAGGCATCCATGAACGACATCATTTCGCAACCTGTTGTACTATCGACCAAGTGGTAGATATGAGGCATCGGAAAGTGATCTTTCGGGCATGCCGCATTGAGGTCGGTGAACTCGATGCATAACCTCCAGGAGTTGCTCGGCTTCTTGACGAGCACCGCGTTGGCTACCCACTGTGGCTCGTCGGTAGCTACTCCGATTAGTTTATTGTCGAGTAGCTTCTTGACTTCTATGTCGAGTCCTGCGTACTTCTCAGGACCGAATTTCCTACGTTTCTGGTGAACAGGTTTCCTTGTCGGGTCGATCTTTAGATAGTGGAAAGCATGTTTAGGACTTATGCCGACCATATCTTGATGCGACCAGGCAAAGACTCCGATGTTCTTACGTAGTAAGCTGATTAGATCATCCTTTAATTCGAGGTCGACGCTCGTGCCGATCTGTATTTCCCGCTCCGGGCGAGCTGGATCTATTGTTATACTTTCTAACTCTTCAATGGGGACGGTCGCTTCTCGTTTGGATTGATTTCCGGACTCGATTCTTGGATCGATGTCGAGGCTTGGCTTGAAACCGATCCTTGGCTCGATGTCGTCCGTTAATCGATGTGAGATGCCGTCTTCTGAGTCGGGCTGGTACGAGGTTCTTGGCTCGTCGATCTCCATTGGTTGATTGTCAATCGCCTCAATGTTACAAATAGCATGGGAAGTATTGAAAGAAGTTACGACACAGGAGTAATTCAAACATTTCTTAGCCATTAGTTGGTCCCCTTTTACAGTACCGACCGTCCCATCGGCAATGGGGAATTTGATACACTAAAAGAAAGAAGAGGCGGCCGCCTCGAAGGTTTCTAGAAATGGGCGACCTAGGAACCCATTATAGATGCTGGGCCTATCTATGATTACAAAATTTAGGTTCCTAGTAATCCTGGCCTTGGGATCGTAATAACATATTAGCTCGACAGAGAGCTTGATCCTTCCTTAGGCTTGGACTGTGCTGCCGCCGAACCCTTGAAGCACGGTGTCAAATGGCTTGATGAACTTGGTCAGGTTGCCGAGCTGGTCAAGAGCGAATTTGAATATGATATTGCAAAAGCTCCCATTGTCAACCAGCACGCGACCGACCATTTTCCCAAGGATACATGCAGAGATTATCAATGCATCCTCTTTGGGGCACTGTACTCCCTCCCTATCCTTGTTGGAGAAAGTGATGAGCGCGTCTTTGGAGATGGTCGGCTCTGGGGGTACCATGACATGGACCCCGACGAACGCCCTCAATTCGGCCTTCCGCTTTCTGTTCGACATGGTGGAAACCGAGGAAAGTCCTCCGAGGTTTCCACCTCCTGCTTGAAGCATATTGATCCGGCCGCTAGGGTTGATCGGAGGGATTGATTCGTCAGAATACTCCGGTTCGTTCTGCTCGATCCTGGCGACTGGATTAGGAGGGATTCCATTGTTCTGTCGGCGATCGCGTCCCCCGGTCCTTTCGGCCCGGGGTGTAATACCCGTAATTTTGTTCCCCGGAAATTTTCTATTTTTGGCGGAAGTCCGTTTTTGACAACTTGCTTGGGACCGTTTCGTCATCCCGAGAATGATTAATTCTACACTTTTTGTCATCCGAGTTCGTTTCGGTATCGTTCTGTTGAATTCTGTGTTCTTTAGCGACTTTTCCATGTATGAGTTCGACTTTGTTAAATCACCGTAAATTCTTGGAAACTCCAAAAATTCTGAATCTTGGCAATATTATAAAGCATCGAGTTAGCTTTCCAATGGTTCAAACGGTGAGTCAATCGGAGTCCGGACGAGGGAGTTATGGTCGAAATAGCTAAGTCACTCTCATTCTCCAGATTCGGCCAAAACCACCTGTACCCGGTGCCGCGGCACACCTGGGCTGAGCCGCGGCATACTAGTGTGGCATTCTCAGCCAAAACCCGCCTGTACCCGGTGCCGCGGCACACCTGAGCTGAGCCGCGGCACACTGCCGAAACCTGGGAACAATTTTTAGGCCTGTGCCGCGGCACACCTATGCTGAGCCGCGGCACACAATGCGGTCAACTGCATAATTCGGATTTTTAAGCGAGATTTCAGCCTTTTCCTTCATTTCTTCCTTCCGCTGGCGAGAGAGAGAGTTGAGGGAGGAGCTCTTTTCATAGCTATCACTTGTGTGTTGAAGATTTACCACTTTCAATCGGTTGGGAAGCCCGGATAGTCGATCTATCGCGTATTCCTTGGATCATAGAGCTTGGATATTCAAGAGGTAATTTCTTCGACATCTTGACTTCTCGTTTTTGTGTGGGTATTGACGTTTTGGATGATAAAATCATGGGGTATGAAGTGATATACGCATGATTATGGACTTGTTGGAGTATTCATCGGATTATTGAAAGATTTTTCAAGAACACTTCGAATTTTGTGTTGGAAATTGGGGATTTTGTTTGACTTCATCCTTTTAATCCGTAGTAATTTAGATTAGTGATGGATTGATGATGATTTAGGTGCATTCTATCATTTCCATCGTTATTCCACGGTTGGAGTGTATTGATTCGTCGTTTCGGTTGAGTTATTAGTCGACGCCTTGAAGGTGTCCGACAAAATGTCTAAGAGAGGGGTTTTGTGCGTTGTACGATTATTATTCATCGTACGATTGTTGATTTATCATTGATATGACTTAGGGACGAAATCCTTGTGAAGAACTCAAGTCGAAACCCTTCCGTTCGTTGTCTTCTTCGTGGTTCAAGCTTCCCGGTCGAACCGTGTTCTTCGGGATCTTCGGTAACGTTTATTAAGGCAAGTATACATTTATGATTGTACGTTCTCGACTTTGAAAGTAAGAAATATTGATGGCATATCATGAACGAACCGTTTTTACGGCATTCATAGATATATTGATTGGCATGTAATGAACGAACCGTTTTGACGGCATTCCTACATGTATCGGCGTATGAGGTGAACGAACCGTTTTGACGGCATTCACATACGTAACGGCGTATGAGGTGAACGAACCGTTTCTACGGCATTCACATACGTTTTATGAGATTTAGTTATTACTGTATACTAGTCTTAAATTGATGAATTGACGGATATTGATGAATTGACGGATTACATTTACTTTATTGTCGAGGAGTATCATGTTTCATATTGTTATACTTGCACTAGCTATTCGACGGCTAACCCCTTTATGGGGGAAATACGTTTCATGTATTTGAGTTCGGGAGAGCGGATGAGACGGGTATCGGGTCGGCATGAAGATGATGGGCAAGTGTGATACCGTGTTTTGTCTCGGTTATTTTCTTGGATTCCTCCATTCGGTGTTGTTGTCTTGGAATGGATTTTTAAATACTCGAGTATTGTATTTCAGTTTCCTTGTTGTTCCGGCCTGTGTTGCCGAGGTATTGATTTGCACAGTGATGTATATGTTTTCATTGGTTATGGTTTTGAATACCATTTGTATCGTCTTTCTTTCTATTGTATGTAGACCTTATCGGTCAAGTTTATAGTTCCGCGTATTTTTAGCCTTGTGGGTCCCACGGCGGGGCTCACGGTGCTGTAATATACCCTGAATAACTTGGGGGTGTTACAGAATATGGTATCAGAGCTTAGGTTTATGGATACCTAGGCTGTCGGTCTTTTGGGTCGATTGAGTCGGCATTTGCCCACAGTATCACTACTCTGCTATCATCACAGTGCGACCGGTACTTGTAAGTCCTCTCACTCTTCTTGTATTCTTCGTAATCGTTTCGTTTATAGCTTGGTATTCTTGGAAATTAGTCACTTCGAGAATGTGCGATTCGGATTATACTTACGCATGTATGTGCCCTTCAGATTGTCAAAAGTAGGAAGAATCGTGGCGTGGTCACGGACGTGAACTCTTCCTTGAGATTTTGTTAAGTTGCTAATTTCGATAATGGTGTGTATCGGTATTATGTTGAGACTTTGTTTAGGAGTCGCATGCTAGTATCACGGGAGATCTTCGACTTCGCGGACTTGTAAGTATGTTGTTCGAATTATTCGATAATTCTTGGTGAAATTGAATTCCCGTTGAAATGTTATTGAATTGAGTATATGTATTGATTTTGTCGTATGCTCGTATTTGGTATGTCATGACTTTGGACAGGAATTGTTGAGATTGGCTAAGAATGGAATTATTACGTACGTTAATAAGGTGAGATTACGTACGTAAGATTGGCATGGTTACGTACGTTAAGGCTAAGGTATTACGTACGTAACGAAGGCATCGGACAGAACCGAGTCCTGGTCGGCAGATGGGACCCTGTTTCGGCAACTTTCGGCGGAGGATGTTGACAGGCGAGTCAACGTACGTGTTACGTACGTTATACAGGACGTGTTACGTACGTTATACAGGACGTGTTACGTACGTAACACAACCATTGTACCGTAGCAAGTCAACTGGTATATTACGTACGTTTTATGGTATGGGTTACGTACGTAATGGACTGCACGGAATGAGACAGTGAGTTGGTTACGTACGTTATGGATATTGGATTACGTACGTTAAAGTTGTTACGTACATTATGAAAGGACACTTACGTACGTAATGAGAGTGCAATTTATATATTGAAGTGTTGCCTTTCATTTCTCTCACGATCCTTTGAGATATTTCCCTCCAAAACTCGTCCCTCTTTACTTTTAAGAGTGTTCTAAACACTTTTAACATGATTGTGAGCTTGGAGTCATGGAATTAGAGCTTGGTTATGGAACTATTATTGATTCTTGAAGTGATTTCTTGTGTTATCCATATTCTATGAGGTTTATGTTGAAGGAAGATAATGATATGCTTTGAATATGTTGATTATGATTATGGAATCATAGAGATCTTGATGTTCTTGAGGCCATATGATGACTATGATGATTTAATGATTCTTGGAATGGAGTTCAATTATTCTTTCTTCGTGGTTCGTCCATACAAGGTAATCCTCGTATCCCTTTGATAGTGGCTCATTTTTTTTCTTTTTGGATTACTACTTGGGAGGGAGTATGTTGGGAATCGTGTATTTTGATGTTCGTCTTATTTCAATGAAAATGCATAAATTGGACTGTACTTTTATCCGCTGTGTGAGTATTTTTGAAATGGATTTTGGTATTTTGCCAACTGAAATTTTATTTTGTAAAACCGATTCCCTAAACTGAGTTTTCGGCATTTTAACCTTGATCGTTTTGACGGTATTTGGAAAATGATTTTTTTTAGTGTTTGAAAAATATTACCGTCATCGGTCTTTTTGGCATTTTTTTTTAAACGACGTGGAAAATTGTGCTTAGCCTGGTAAATCCTTGTGAGAAGGGTTTACGGCGTGTAATATTCCCAGGAGGATCTGGGGTGTTACAATCTTGGTATCATGTGATAATGCTGTACGAGATTTATTGGAATCGTAATAAGAGATTTCGGATGTTGATATGATTATTGAGATCTTCTTCATATGACGATAAGGGTTTTGTTGTGATTCTTGAGGTTGTATGAATGACATGATGAAGGAAATGATAACATGGAGATATATATACCTCGGATATGTTGTTCTGAACGTGATTTCGGATATTTCATGCTCTTGCAGAACTCTTGAATTATCCGAGGTGATGAAAATTTTTAAGAAGGTTGATGTTTTGAATATGAATATGGAATATTCATATCTAGAGCTAAACTATGTGTTGGAAATAATATTCGTATAGGAAATACGAATGTGATTATGAGCTTGATGAGACTATTATTCATCTCTGAATTTGGAAGCCCATACGTATGGAGCAAATATTCAAATCGAATGATTGGATTGTTTGATAACCTTTTTAATATGATTATCTATTGTTTTGAACCAGTCGGATGATTCGAATTGATAACGGTCATAAGTAAATTTTAACGATGAATTTACGAGAAGGGAACCTTGTCAATTCGTGTTTAAGAATTGAGTTTGGAACCGATAATATTTAGACCCTTATTATTGGTCCGAATTGATTGCTGATATGATCATCGGATTTCGGCTCGTATTGTGGACATGGATTCGTGAGGGTCTGAGTTGGACAGTTCAGACTATGATTGGTCGAGATATGGTGAAACGATTGAGTTCGTGGTTTGGTGGTATTGATATTGGTCGTCATCGAACCGGTTGATTATCAATCCTTCGTTTTACAGTAAGATATGATGTTTGATCATAGATTATGACTTTTGTGTTGCGGTTAAGGTTGAAGGGTTCGTAGATTAACTTGGTCGAGACTCGTAAGACGAAATCGACTGAATTGGTAACAGTTCGTTGTATTGATATCGAGGCAAGTTTTATACTCGTACTAATCAATGAGACTAATGTTATTGTGTAGGCGTACGAATGTGTGTATCATTTCGGGACTTGGCCTCTTTATGATTGTATTGATATCGGGGATCATTGATACGACGCCGTCGGAAAATTATGCCAAATGTTACCGTTGGTTGTAAATGGCGGTTCAAGGCATTACGATACTTGTTGGTAAAGTTGCCGATAGCGGTTCGCGGTATCGATGTATCGATTATTATTGTTCGCGATTAATGTCGTTACGAGACATCGTTGAATCTTTGTCGTCAATCGAACTGTAGCTATGATGTTACGTTAACCGATTGGGGACGTTTGATATATCCTTTTGTCATCTCCATTTCGGTGGTCGGTTTAAGACACCGGGACATCTATTCTATCGTATCATTGATTATCGATTGACCGTTCTAAGGTAATCGATATATTGAATTGGGATTATCAAAGATAATTCCCATCCGTTGTCAAAAATATTCTCATCCGTTGTATCATTGTTATCGATTGGCCATTCTACGGTAATCAAGTATTGAATTGGGACCGCCGAGGATAGTTCCCATCCGTTGAATTATTATTGTCGTGTTGGCGATTCAAGGCAAGACACTATTATTCTTGTAAACTCGGTAATTTTGTGATCGTTGAAGGTTGAGGATTTTCCCGAATCATTGTGTTGTGATCGTTGCTCGTATTAATCGGTCCTTAGGGAATTCTGATCCCAGGATGGTTGTTTTGAATATCGTTGGTCGTGTTGATCTTTCATTATTCGTGTGTCATCGTTCACTTGGTGAGTCGTATGATCCGTATTGGATGTTTTATCCCTTGAGTTTCGTTGTCATGTTGTATCGTGGCATATCTGGAATCATGTCTGCGTGCCGATTGGTTATGTGTAGGATTTTTAGCCAGGCACTCGACGGTCATGTGTGGATATTTCCGCATTGGACCGTGCACACGAGACGTAGTTCTTGAGGCTAATTAGGCACATTGTCACACGTATATTCTGGATTCCGTATACGGGGTGGACATGTGCACGGACACATTTCCGGATCGGGCGTACTGTGATGTCCCTCTTGAGCTTTATTGATTGATCGTTCGTAGTCCATGTTGTATCGATATGTCCGACGATTTGCATCGGTTGTTCATACGCCGAGGGGTATGCCCGATACCACGTTTGCTTCTTTGAGATCTGTATTGTGATGATTTGACTTTGGGCATTCGGCTTTCGAGGACATTGTGATGTATCGGTATTTCCGTTGGAGCCTTCGGGCATTGTGAATTCGTATCTTTTCGGCATTGGTTTGGTTTACCTTCGGGTAATGTATTGTTGTGTTCTATATTGATGATTCGCCGTTTGGGCGTACGTTTGATTCTTGTGCATCTCGTTGAGCTTTTCTGGCGAAATATTTCTTCTCCTACTGTTTTAAGTTTCGGACGAAACTTCTTTTAGGAGGGTAGAATGTAATACCGTAATTTTGTTCCCGGAAATTTTCTATTTTTGGCGGAAGTCCGTTTTTGACAACTTGCTTGGGACCGTTTCGTCATCCCGAGAATGATTAATTCTACACTTTTTGTCATCCGAGTTCGTTTCGGTATCGCTCATTGAATTCTGTGTTCTTTAGCGACTTTTCCATGTATGAGTTCGACTTTGTTAAATCACCGTAAATTCTTGGAAACTCCAAAAATTCTGAATCTTGGCAATATTATAAAGCATCGAGTTAGCTTTCCAATGGTTCAAACGGTGAGTCAATCGGAGTCCGGACGAGGGAGTTATGGTCGAAATAGCTAAGTCACTCTCATTCTCCGCATTCGGCCAAAACCACTGTGCCGGTGCCGCGGCACACAGGCTGAGCCGCGGCACCCTGGGGTGGCATTCTCAGCCAAAACCCGCCAGTACCCGGTGCCGCGGCACACGAGCTGAGCCGCGGCACACCGCCGAAACACAGGGAACAATTTTAGGCTGTGCGCGGCACACCTATCTTGAGCCGCGGCACACAATGCGGTCAATCGCATAATTCGGCTTTTAGCGAGATTTCAGCCTTTTCCTTCATTTCTTCCTTATTTGGCGAGAGAGAGTTGAGGGAGGAGCTCTTTTCATAGCTATCACTTGTGTGTTGAAGATTTACCACTTTCAATCGGTTGGGAAGCCCGGATAGTCGATCTATCGCGTATTCCTTGGATCATAGAGCTTGGATATTCAAGAGGTAATTTCTTCGACATCTTGACTTCTCGTTTTTGTGTGGGTATTGACGTTTTGGATGATAAAATCATGGGGTATGAAGTGATATACGCATGATTATGGACTTGTTGGAGTATTCATCGGATTATTGAAAGATTTTTCAAGAACACTTCGAATTTTGTGTTGGAAATTGGGGATTTTGTTTGACTTCATCCTTTTAATCCGTAGTAATTTAGATTAGTGATGGATTGATGATGATTTAGGTGCATTCTATCATTTCCATCGTTATTCCACGGTTGGAGTGTATTGATTCGTCGTTTCGGTTGAGTTATTAGTCGACGCCTTGAAGGTGTCCGACAAAATGTCTAAGAGAGGGGTTTTGTGCGTTGTACGATTATTATTCATCGTACGATTGTTGATTTATCATTGATATGACTTAGGGACGAAATCCTTGTGAAGAACTCAAGTTGAAACCCTTCCGTTCGTTGTCTTCTTCGTGGTTCAAGCTTCCCGGTCGAACCGTGTTCTTCGGGATTTTCGGTAACGTTTATTAAGGCAAGTATACATTTATGATTGTACGTTCTCGACTTTGAAAGTAAGAAATATTGATGGCATATCATGAACGAACCGTTTTTACGGCATTCATAGATATATTGATTGGCATGTAATGAACGAACCGTTTTGACGGCATTCCTACATGTATCGGCGTATGAGGTGAACGAACCGTTTTGACGGCATTCACATACGTAACGGCGTATGAGGTGAACGAATCGTTTCAACGGCATTCACATACGTCTTATGAGATTTAGTTATTCCGGAATACTAGTCTTAAATTGATGAATTGACGGATATTGATGAATTGACGGATTACATTTACTTTATTGTCGAGGAGTATCATGTTTCATATTGTTATACTTGCACTAGCTATTCGACGGCTAACCCCTTTATGGGGGAAATACGTTTCATGTATTTCAGGTTCCAGGAGAGCGGACAGACGGGTATCGGGTCTGCATGAAGATGATGGGCAAGTGTGATACTGTGTTTTGTCTCCGGTTATTTTTCTTGGATTCCTCCATTCAGTGTTGTTGTACTGGAATGGATTTTTAAATACTCGAGTATTGTATTTCAGTTTCCTTGTTGTTCCGGCCTGTGTTGCCGAGGTATTGATTTGCACACTGATGTATATGTTTTCATTGGTTATGGTTTTGAATACCATTTGTATCGTCTTTCTTTCTATTGTATGTAGACCTTATCGGTCAAGTTTATAGTTCCGCGTATTTTTAGCCTTGTGGGTCCCACGGCGGGGCTCACGGCGCTGTAATATACCCTGAATAACTTGGGGGTGTTACACGGGGTTCTGGCTTGGTAACCAAGTTATCCAACTTGCCTTCCTCAAACAGCCGCCAGAGTTGTCGGAGGAGGTCGCGGCACTGGCTGGTGTTGTGTCCGGGATTCTTGTGGTAGGCACAAAATTTGCTGCGGTCTAGATGACCGTTGTCCCTTATTGGCTTTGGTTTGTTAAGCCACTCGCGCCCCTTGATGGCATTAAAGATGTAGGCCGGAAATAGGTTGAGGTTGCGGAGGAGGTGAACCTCCACATCCTCGAAAGCTTTGAATTCGCCGGGCGGCTTCGCGATCGCCTTTCTGGGCTTGGCGACTGCCTTTCTCGGGATGGAAGATGGCGCCTTCCCTTCCCCGGTAGATCCCTCACCTAAGCGGAGGGTGAGCATCCTCTGCCTAGCCAGGAAATCAGCGGCCCTGACGCGGAAGATCGCGTAGGTCGGGCGGATGTCCTTTGTAAGGTGCCTGAACATGGGCGAGTGGCCATAGAATCCCCCTAGGACCAAGTAGAGAGTGAGCTCATCGCTAATAGGCTCGCCAGTGAGGACTATTTCATACACCCGGTTGATGTAGTCTTCATCGGGCTCGTTCTTCCCCTGCCTGATTTTCATCATGCGGCAGGGGCCTTCTGGCCGAGCAACTTTGGCGGTGAAATACAACGTGAAGTCGTTCGCCAACTTCTCAAAACAATTGATCGAGCGAGGTGGCAGTGAGATGTACCACCTATGGGCGAGATCGCCCAATGTCAATGGGAACATTCTGCACTTTGTCGCGTCCGATGCTCCACATCCGGTCATGTAAATCCGGAATTTGCTCAAATGGGTCTCAGGATCCGATCTCCCCTCGTATAGAGGCCTTTGAGGGGGAGCGATCTTCGGTTGAACTGGGGCGAGCTCGATCTGGTCCGCGAGTGGCCCACTCGGTCCAATGATCGATCTCTTGGCGCCTGCCCCAGTCTCTAGGAGCGCCTTCATTTATTCGAGCTGGCGCTGCATGGCGGCCATCGCTGTAGCCTGACTGCTCGCTGATTGACTCTCGGAACGGGTGCCAAGGCGATCATGTATTGATCTCCTTGCCCCATGGTCGGTGATGAGTTCTCTGCCACCGGGCTCAATTCTTGGGCGAGTGGGGGCCCGTTGGCCGGCTTGTCTTCTGGGAGTCGGATATGCCGAACTCCTAGTGACGGATTCGGACTCCGATGTCTCCCGGATGGGGCCTGAATGCCCGGGTCGCCATGAGGGATTGCTCCCTAGGCGGCTGAAGACGGAATCATCCCGCCTTACGAGAGCCTTTTCCTGCGGCTCGGGGCTTTCCGACGATTTCTCGACGTATATCCCCTTAAGCTTCCGCTTGCCTGGTCGGCGAATGGCTGACGGAGTAATGGTGGGCGAGTCGCATGACCTCCGTCGCTCCCTGAGGATGGCTATAGCCTCCTCGATCTGTTCCGCGGTCTGGAACTGATCGAGTGAGAGGCTGGGACCGTCCCTCGGGGGCGGGAGTGAGACTCTAGCATCGTTATGGTCGCCTTCCGCCGTAGGCTGGGATTCGGTCTGGGCCGGAATGAGATGTCCGGCAGATCGCAGGGTGGCTCTTTTGGAGGTCGTGGCAGATGTCATGTCTCTGAAGGTTTTTCTTTGAAGAACAGTGAGTGTTTCTTCAAGTATATGCCCCAGAGAACAGTGAGTGTTCTTCGAGACGGTCGGAATAAAAATGAAGGTTAAGATCCCCTCCTTCTAGCGCCAATTATTGTTACCCAAAATATTATCCGGAGATGATATTGCTGGAATGGTCGAGTAACAAACAAATGCGAGAACACTTCCATGGGAAAGTAAATAACACAAGATTTGTCGGGGTTGTTAGTCCCGGGCTTGAATGCTCTCGCGAGATGTTATTAATATAAATACTTTGGAGTACAAATATTAATGTTAGAATACTATTACAATGAGTGTAAAGGTTCTAGTTATCTTAGCTATAGAGCGTGAAGATTGCCGGAAGAATCAGATATGAAGCTCTGTGAGTTCTTGCTTTTTGGTGTTCTGTATATGTGAATAAGTTTGTCCAGTAAGTCCACTGTTTTCAGAATGTATCTCCCTCTCTCTCTATTAGGCCATTGTTGGAGGCCTACTACTTATAGTAGAAGAGGTTGCTAGGTCCTCCCCGGCGACCGCGGGCGACCGCCGTATTCTATATTAGAATAGTGTGGGCGATCGTTCCATCACATGGGACTGTTTTCTTAAAGTCCGAGGCTGCACTTGGCAGCCAGATGTGCGGGCCAATGAGGGGTCTGCACGCGTCCTGAGTCGCTATCAGGGGAGGACCCACTTTGTACCTTTCGGCGGGCCTGTCGGTAGGTGTGAAGGTGGTGACAGGCTGGGGTCCAAAAGTCTTATCTTGTTGCGCCTTTTGCGGATCTGCACGTGGGTCTACGTCTGAGATTCGATCTTCGAAGACTTTGACGGGTGTTGGTTTCATACGTGGCACGGGACGATCGTCTATGGTTGGACATCATAGGCGATCGCCAGATACTAATAGACGATCGCCTTGGGTGCCGACTGCTAGGCGTTTGCGCAGCATCTGTCTTCTAAGGTTGGCTGTTGACCATTACGCCGATCGCCATCGAGGCATATAAATCGCCGCACAACAAGATACATTGATCCAATCAACAATATGAACCGATCCAATCGATTCACATAATCGGTAATATGAAAACGTTCAAAATAATTCCGTCGATCATAAGTATTCCAATTATTCAATTTTCTCTTATAAAATGAAATACCATAAATCATTTTAATCATATTAAATCCAATTAAAAATATGGGAAATCATTTTTAGGAATACACGAAGAAAACAAGCCCGAAACGGGTCCGAAAAGGGGCTGGACCGCGCCCGAAATGAGCCAGGCAGCAAGCAGGGCTGCCCAGCAGCCCTGGGCCGCGGCCCCCTGAGCCTGGGCCGCGGCCCCCAGTCCAGTAAGTTCCGGTGGGCTGCCCAGCAGCCCTGGGCCGCGGCCCCCTTCTTGCGGACCACTCCCGGACCATCCAACGACGATTCGGGGCTAGTTTTTCGACTGGATATCCAATATCTATATTTTTCAACAATCATATCTTCAATATAAATCATATTTCCAAGAAATAGAAGATTTATATTTAGACATAAACTTACGAGAAATACAACTATAACGAACGAAAAACATATGCCACGATTATGACTAAAATGATTCCAAATCATACACCATTCAATCGAGCATTCCAAATGCCAATATTGTATATACGATCACAAGACCTACGCTTCGATACCACTGTTGGGATTCGGTGCCTAAAAGGAAGGCCCAGCGGAAGCAGTAAAATGAAAATTAATTCGATCTGAATCGCTACGAGGATCGATCGAGCTACGTATATACGAATATATAAACGAAAAATAAGAGTTGTAAGAAACTTACCCTTGAAGTCTGTTGATTAAATGGTATCCTTCTCTTGAGCTATTCCCCAAGATTTACTTGAATACTCTACGATCCGAAGCACTCCCAGCACTTGAACGATCCAACGCCGAAAGCACCGCGCCTCTACTTACCACGCGCCGGAGAAACGAATGGAATGACAATACCCGATTAACCTCTAAGGTTACGGCTAGAATCAAGTGATGAAGCCTTTTATTATTGCACTCTAAGTGTATAATATATATATATATATATCTCAATGTATCTTGAATTCTCTCCAAGAGAACTCAAGAAGTGAAAATGAATAAGATGAAGAAAAAGAACTCTTTTCTCTCTCTTTGCCAAAACTCACGATGGAATCAAGCACTCAAGAGTGAGAGGCAGTCTTCAATATATTCTTCTTACAAATCCCATAAAATCAACTTTTCCTTATATTAAGAGATATCAAATATCTAAGGTCATTAGTCTTCATCCACCAAAGCAAGACTAAGACTAAAGGTAAGAGATAAAAGGTGGGGCGGCCTCTAGAAGGAATCGGACGAGTTCGGTTCATTTCGAACTCCCGAGAGTCCAATCGGATAAGCTCCAATTCCGTTCCGATATATTTATATCAATTAACTAATCCAATTAATTAATCATATCAAATACAAAATTAACATAATTAATTTCTCTAAGAAATAATTATATTCATGAATTGAATTAATCACCCAGTAATTTATTTAATTCATTAGGCCGTAAATTAATTTATTTAATAAATCAATTTAGACATCCAATGTCCCAGTAAATTAGATATCTAATATCAAATATTCATAATGAGAGAATAAGCTCGATTCATTCCGTCGTCAATCCTATTGCGCGACTCGGTAGGTTCGTCTCAGTCAGCAATGGGAGGAACCAAAGGGTAGTAGCACCACCTAGCCAGCCTGGCGGCCTACACTGTACCCCAACTGAGAACGAATGATTGCAATCATTCAAGAACCATTATGTCGTGAATACCAGTATACGTATAAACACTTCTTTCAAATGTCCCGATCAAGTTATAGGGTCACGGTCAGTCAAACCCTATCTGTACTTGACGCCATGTATGCATTAATGCAAGTCGAGATCATCGATCTCTCGTGTATCCAATACAACTAGCTCCAATGCTTTGGCCAAAGACTTATGATCTCATTTGCCAATAACCACATAGGACATATAACCTGCTCACTAACGGGAGAAAGAATTCTATCTTGGTATTCAGTAGGACCTGCTACTTGTCCGTCAAGATACACGTCGAGGTTGACCCCCACCTTCCGGTTTACAGGGTCGAACTACTCTAATGAAAATATTGACATGACAAGCACATCCCTACTAAATCCTCAAGTCGAAGGTTCACGAATGCCTATCACAACCTTTCGATTCCGTTATTGACTGTCCCAGAGTGAAATCCGTGTGACGAATCGAGGGTGAGTCGGTTCGACTATACTAATCCAATTAGCATACCTATAACGTGTGCTCCCACTAACCATTAGTGTTCGACAGGCACTCTCCATGCCAAAGAACACGTCATACAAGTCTTCACATAAACTTAACGCCTAGTCAAGTTTCATCGACTTGCGAATGATTAAGTATTTGAGCTATAAACCTTTCCAGTGCCAACCCCCTTATCCAATAAGGGGTGGAACGTTTTGCTCTCAAATACACGCACTAGTTTCTATATGTATATCTACAAGTTAGTAATGCCAGTAACTACTAGTAAATAAAGAAACATTCATTTTCCTTATGATAATAAATTACATAATTACAAGTACATTGCCCTCACTCAACATCCTTTGAGTGGCATTTGAGGGCATACTCCTAACAGATGGCAACAATTTTAGCACTCCCACAGGGAACTGGAGGATTCACAGTTTACAGTGACGCTTCGAATCAAAAGCTCGGGTGTGTATTGATGCAGAATGAGAAGGTGATCGCTTATGCATCATGACAACTGAAGCCTTATGAAGTAAATTACCCAACGCATGATTTGGAGCTGGCAGCGGTAGTTTTTGCTTTGAAAATATGGAGACATTACCTATACGGGAATCACTGTCAAATCTTTATGGATCACAAGAGTCTCAAATACATCTTCAGTCAGAAAGAGTTGAACATGCGGCAAAGGAGATGGCTGGAACTGATTAAGGACTATGACTTGGAGATTCTTTATCATCCAGGCAAAGCAAATGTAGTGGCCGATGCACTTAGCCGCAAGCTTGTTTCTATTCAGATGCAGGAGACTCTGACCTCCCAGCCCAGCATTCAACGGGAATTGATTCGTGAAGGAATTGAAGTATGGTTGCAAAGAGTCCAAGGACAACTATGTGTGATGGAAATAACTTCATCGTTAACTGAAGAAATCAAATCTGAGCAATTGGATGATCCTCTGATGATTCGATTACGCGATGAAGTCAGCAAGGAAAAAGCCTCAGGATTTGTAATTCATGATGATGGAGTCTTGAGATTTCAGAGCTGAATTTGTGTTCCCGATGTAGATATTCTGAAGCAGATAATTATGAAGGAAGCTCACAGTACACCCTATTCTATCCACCCGGGCACCAGTAAGATGTATAAGGATCTGAAGTAGAATTTCTGGTGGGGCAACATGAAGAAAGACGTAGCCGATTACGTCTGGAAATGTTTAGTTTTTCAGTAGGTTAAGATCGAGCATCAATGACCTGCCAGAATGCTGAAGCCACTCCCGATTCCTGAATGGAAGTGGGAGGACATATCGATGGAATTTATCACTAATATGCCGAGAACCAAGATAGGAATGAATATGATTTGGGTGATAGTTGACCGTTTAACCAAATCAGCTCATTTTCTAGGCATTAAGGACACATGGGGACCAGAGAAGTTGGCACGAGTGTTTATTGCAGAGATATTTCGATTGCATGGTATGCCAAAGACCATTATTTCTGACCGAGACAGTCGTTTTATGTCTCATTTTTGGAAAGCAGTTCATAAGGCCTTAGGGACCGAATTTAACTTCACCACAGCTTATCATCCGCAGACAGACGGAAAATCCGAGAGGACTATTCAAATGGTGGAAGACATGCTTAGGGCTTGTGCCTTAAAGTGGTCAACTGATTGGGAAGTTCATCTACCGTTGATTGAATTCACCTACAACAATAGAGTCGACAGAAATCTTACTCAGACGTATGCTGTTACCCGTTAGAGTTCAGTACTGGAGATCACGTACTTTTAAAGGTTTCTCCTACTCGGGGAATCTTTCGATTCGGAAGAAAGGGGAAGTTGAGTCCGAGATATATCGGACCGTTTGAGATTCTTGAGAGAGTTGTAGAGTTGGCATACAGATTGGAATTACCGGCGTCATTAAGCCATGTTTATAACCTGTTCCACGTATCCCAGTTACGGAGGTATATAGAAGATCCTAGTCATGTCATTGATTTCGGCGAGATCAAAGTCGCTCAGGATGGCACGTTTGAAGAGAGACCGATCAGGATACTCGATAGTCGAGTTAAGCAATTGAGGAACAAACCGATCGCTTTGTTCAAGGTTCAGTGGTCATGCCACAGAGTGGAAGAATCCACTTGGGAAACGGAAGATAGCATGAGGTCTCGATATCCAGAGTTATTTTCGTCTTGAGTTTCAGGATGAAACTCCTTTTTAGAAGGAGAGTATGTAATATCCGAATTAATTATTGAGTATTTCCTCTATAATTGAACCCTGTATTATTCGGATTGGTGATATCAATAATCGAAATATGATATTTCTATAGCAACATGTAAATTTTCTCATGAAAATACGTGATAACGTACGCTAAGAATGTAGCTTAACGTACGTTATCGGCCACAGTTAGCGTACGCTACGAATGAAGTGTAGCGTACGTTAGACAGTGAATAATTGAGCTGGGCGGCTAACACATGCGCCAGCAGGACATGGGTCCGGATAAGATTCCCTCGGATGAACCTGGACACTTTTGAAGTCAACGATTGTTAACATACGCTAAGGAATGTGTCTAGCGTACATTAATGGGTGTTACTTACGTACGTAACCTGATGGTGTACCGTACGTAATCGAGTATAGAATGAGAACATTTAACTATCGATGACGATAGCATACGCTAAGTATATTGGGTAGCGTACGCTAAGAGACTAACGTACGTTGTGCATGAAGGCTAACGTACGTTAAGGTCAGAAAATTATAAATAAGACATCACCCCATTTCATTTCATTCATTTCTTTCACCTGGTTTTCAACACACTTCGTGCCCAAGAGAGATCCCAGCCTCCTTAAACACATATAGACCATCTCTACTTGATCACTGAAGATTGGAGATTACGTATACTTGATCATTGAAGTAGAGAATTATTTTGGATTGACACACAAGCAACCAGAGTTGGATTCTACCTATTGTCTCGGTGTTTTCTTCACCTTAAGGTATGTTAATGGTATCTCCAACCTTGGATTCATGTTCTTAAGGATATGATGATCATGCTATCACGATATTAAGTTTCATAGATGACTTATTCAACCAAACATCATGTTTAGAAAGTTGAGATGATTATGCTTTAAGTACCTCGGTTAAGAGCATCATAATTTGAATCTTGTTACGATGAACAAGTAAAGGAAGTTTTCTGAGATTGGTAATCCAAATTTGGAAGGTGTCTTCGTAGTAATCGCGGACTTGGTATTAACATCATTGTTGTTAGATGAACCAAAGAAGCTGATCATGGAAGGATTTGTTGTATCTTGTAATGGTTAATTGTTAAATAATCTTCAAGATGATAGTTTGAATGATATAAAGATATTGAAATCAACCATAGTCCTTCCGAATTATGTATGAGAATTTGTAATCAAGATTGGAGTATGATCACCATGATGATATACGTATCCTTGAATTCAAAGATGTTTTAATCCGTAAGATCATTCATAATTGTATGAGCATGATAAGTATGGGGATAATGTACGTTAATCACTGAGGATTTCGTAAGCTTCATCACAAATCAAGGCAGTCGTCTGCCCATTGAGAAACTGTCATATGCGTGTTTAGCGTACGCTAAGCTATGTAGCTTACGTACGCAATCGGGCATAGTTAACGTACGCTACGTTTGGTAAGTAACGTACGTTATATCATCAGTCGAGTCAGTCGACTGAACATTGAGGGACTGTCGATGCATGGTTAGCGTATGCTAGACTTCGTAGCTTACGTAAGCTAACGAGTAGGCTTAACGTACGCTACAAAGGGTACGTAATGTACATTAATTAGCAGGTCAGAAGTTACGTTTTATGAACTTTCAACCATAATTTGGATTGTTAGATGTTCGTACGACGTGAGATAAACTCTATATTATTTCTTTTGTTTAAGGTTCGAGTTTTGCAACGTGATTAATGGAAGGGGCGACGTTAAAGTATTTTGATATTCGTGGAAGTGTTTATTGTCATCGAATCGAGGCAAGTACTTTAATTGTTTTATGTATTGATGTTATACATATTGTGTTGTGCATATATTTCGTTGTTGTATGTCCACCTCGTGTTGGTCCGACGGGATCATCGGGGGATCTATGCTAGCGTGCGCTGGATCATCGGGCGGGTTTTTCCTCCATGGGTTGGTCTGACGGGATCATCGTGGGTTCTAGGCAGTGAATGATGGATCATCGGAATTACTATGTGTATGTTGTGATATCATGTTGTGATTATTATTTGTGTATGTTATTTATGAGTTTCTCGTAGGAGGAGACTCGTTTGTATTTTCTCATTTATGTTATTATTATTCTTCGTGAAATGTTGAATAATATGTTGTGGTACTTGTACTAGCATCGTTGTGCTAACCCTTCAGGGCTGAACATTTATTTATGTTCATGATCCAGGAGAGCGGGGAAATAACCACTGGAGCTACATGACGACGAGGGTGCAGAGTGATGTTCCGGCCAGGTTTAATTGTCTGTTATTTGTGTTGTTTTTAATAAGTACTCGAGTACGTCATCATTTGTGATGATTGATTTTGGTGATGTATTAATATTCTTCCTTCGGATATTTGTATTCTCGGTATTGGCCCAGAACTGTTGTATTTTATTTTAGTTACTTTCATATGTTGGTATCTGTTATTGTCTTTTCATTTCTTCAGCCTTGTAAATTCTTATGTAAAGGATTTACGGCGCTGTAATATTCCTAAATATATCGGGGGCGTTACAACTAAGTCCCAGACTTCGTTGTTATTCATTGATTTTAGCTCCTATTTCATAACATTGAACCACTTTTCCGAATTGTTAAATTCCATGGCTTGAGTGAAAGAAACTGGTTCATTATTAATGCTAAGTCACATTCATGTTCAAGTGAATAAACGAAATAATCATCAGAAATGACTGATCTTTTTGGTCTTGTAGATTTTCTTAATGTCATTCTTGTGGTTCATTCGATACTTGTTCATTAGCGATTTCATTGATAGGGACATTGATAGGCTCACTTAGTGGGTCACCATTTTGAGGAGAGATACTTTGATGAGAAACACTAGATGTGCTATCTCCCACTTGTTTCTTTACAGAATTAATCGCTCGTGGTTCCCCACTCCCACTAATATGACCATTCTCAATAAACCGCGTCTCACTATCCTCGTACTATGGTTAGGACAATTGTATATGTACCCTTTTGATTTTTCTATATATCCGATAAAATTTCCAGAGATGGTTCTTGAATCGAGTTTCTTTTCATGTGGATTATATATTCTTACTTCTGCCTGGCAACCCCAAGCACGTATATGCTTTAAACTAGGCTTTTTATTTTCCATAATTCATAAGGAGTCTTGTGAAGAGCCTTACTATGAACCCTGTTAAGCAGATACGTATCAGGATTTAATGAATATGTACACAAAGATAAAGGTACATTACTATTGCTTAACATACTTCTAACCATTTCTATTAGAGTACGATTCCGCCTTTCATCTACACCATTTTGATGTGGTATACTAGGCATAGTATACAATGCACATATGCCTCGACTTTTAAGTAACTTTATGAACGGACCAGGACATGATCCAATTTCATTGTACTTGCCATAATATTCACTACCTCTATCTTATCTCACAACATTTTTACTTTTGTATCTAACTGCCTTTCTACCTCATCAATGAACACCTCAAGAATGTTTACTGATTAGGATTTATCATGGAGTAGATACACATATCCATAACGTGATTAACCATTAATGAAAGTAATGAAATACTTTTCCCCACTCCAAGATGGAGCTACAAATGGACCACAAATATCGGTGTATATCAATTCAAGAAGTTCTGCGCTTCTTGTGGCTACTTTCTTTGTAGTGTGTTTAGTTTGTTTCAACACATACATTTAGGTCTGTAAAATCCAAATGAGGAAAAACTTTACTTTTAACTAATCTCAACATCTTTTTATTGTATATATGACCCAATATTTTATGCCACAAGAAAGTGGAGTTATCATCTTGTGCACTATATTTACTAACAACATGTTCAACATTAAACAAAGACTCCACAAATTTATTATCAAGATTGAAAAGATACAAACAATTAATTTATTAGTGTACCACAACCATAATAGTACTTATTCTTAAACAATGAAAATGTATCGTTTTCAAACTTGACATTAAACATAGACTCATCCAACTTCCCAACTGAAATAAGATTTCTAGCACAATCAGGAACATAAACACACTTTTCTAGATCTAGATGACAACCAGTACCTAAGATCTGAATGTCCCAATTCCTTCTGTTTGTGCCTTCATCATCTTACCCATGAACAAATACTTTTCACTTACTTTTATGGGCTGGATTGAAAGGAATCCCCCTGTAACATGAGAAACATGAGTAGTAGCACCAGAATCTAACCACGAGGTATTATTAAGAACTTCAATGAGGTTTGATTCAAAACAAACTGAAGCAATGTATGTACCTTTCTTTTCGAACCGTTCCTTTATTTTTCGGACAATCCTTCTTCAAGTGTCCAATTTAGCTCCTTTTGAGTTTTAGATAACTCATTTTTCAGACTATTTTATTTATCTACACATGATGCATGATCTATTTCAACATCTTTTCCTTTATTTTGAATTTTTGAACTTTCAAGTTCGAGAGATTTGATTTTCCTTTGTAAAGTCATATTTTGTTTTACCATCTCATCGTATTTGGTATTCAAAGATTCAAATGCACTTAATAATTCATCATCATGTTTCGATTCTTGCAAGTCAGAAATATCTAAAGATCCTCATCGAGAATGGAGTTTACCTCATTAGCATTTTCGGATTTGTCGGAGTCAACAACCATGTATTTGAGATTGGATTCCTTGGATCCATCATCTTCATTCTCATAATCACTCCAATACGATATTAGTACCTCTTTTTTTTTGTATTTTCCGGTTTGAGGTTTTGAGGTAGTTCCTCGACATTCTTTGGCATAATGTCCGGGTTGGTCGTATTTTTTACAATTATAGTCGAATTTCTTTGGGGGAATATAAGTATTTTTTTTATCCATTCTGGAGTCCCAATCAAGGAAATTCGGTCTTTTTTGAATTGGGGTCTTGTATCTGCTAAAATTATTAGCGTATAGAGCAAGTTCCTCATCATCTTCATCTTTCGGAACTTCTTCCTCAATGTCACTATAGACTTTGAAAGCGACCACCTTTTCTCGAGGCATCAGTTTGAGCTTCTTGGTTTGAGCATGATCTCATAATTAATAAGTGACCCGATGAGGCATTAGATTCAAGTTGGTTAATATGTTTAGATTCCATGACTCTGGTGATCGTGGAATGCCATTCACGTGGTAGAGAGTGGGGGACTTTTCCGGCCTTGTCAGTGCTTAATATTGGCCTCCTGAATGATGCTAGACAGTTGGCAATTGCCGAAAAATGATCCAGCATATTAATGACTGTTTCAGCATCTTTCATAAGGAAGAGTTCATAGTCATGGAGAAGCATTTTCGTTTTAGTCACCTTGTAATGAGTCGTTCCTTCATGAGCGACTTCGAGAATTTTTCATATTTCTTTGACACTCTCATAAGCTGAGATTCGATTAAGTTCCTCGGGATTGAGAGCAGAGTACAAAAGTTGAGTGGCACGCGAGTTGATATGCGTATTTTTCCAATCTTCATCAATTTTTTCAACGACCCATCTTCTTTCTTAGCAATTTTAGGACCAAGAACAATGACCTTCCATATTTTTATGTCGTAGGCTTGGACAAAGATGACCATCTTCTTTTTCCAAGTCATGAAATTGGAACCTTAAAAGAAAGGTGGATGGCATTTGTGCGATAAGAGCCATCCGCAGATCTGTCCTCTTTTGCTGGTTAAACTGATTTCAAGGAGACTTGCTCTGATACCAACTGAAGATAGAAATTCCCCACTAGAAGGGGGTTGAATGGTGATGAAATAGATTTTTTAATTTTTCTATAAAAAAGTAAAGAGAACGCAAAAAAATAAAAGACATAAAGATTTATTGAGATTCGACAACTTGCCAACGTCCCCTCTTCGTTCCTTTTTTATTGGCTCAACGAAAACCATAATCAACTTTGCCTCGTCTTTGCTTGGTCGGGCAAAACCATTATAATTTTGCTTGTCTTCTATTGGTCCGGGCACAACCACTCAAAAACAATCAAGAAGGTAGTTTTTCTAGTATTGTATGGGAACTAGAAAGCCTCACTTAGGGTATTAGACTCCAATCCTAATAATACTGGATCAATGATCCTAGTAACACCAGATTTTGAAGTTCTTAAGTCCTTTTCCCTCGACTTGTGTAGGAGTGATGCAATACCCAAACACAATAACCAAATAAGACACAAAGTATAAATAATATGAAAATAAAGTACAATGCTTGTATCTTTTTATACACAACTCAATAATGCATAAATAACTCAAGAGAGTAGTAGCATGTAGAGCTCAAAATGTGTACTTTTAAGCTGGTAGTTGTGTGTCTTGAAGTACCCAAAGATATGGATATTTATAACTTTCAGCCAGCCTTCTTGCCATGTAAAACGTTACTATTAGCGTGCGCTAATAGTGTCTTTAGCGCATTTACCAGGCTCTATATCCAATATGGCACTCCCGGTTATTTGGAAAGGAATGGCCTTCACTCGTCTAACGGTTATATTTTAGAATTTGCATGCATTAATATACTTTGTAGCGTGCGCTAGTATACATCAATCTTCAAATCTAGAATGATTATCGTGATCTCCATGTTGAAATATGTGCTACGGTCATTTGGACAATGATAATATTTTAAATTTAGCGTACTCTAGTATCATTGCTCATATTTCTGTTTTAACATGCGCTGGCTTCCAAACTTAGTGTGTGTTAGTTGCTCCATATTTTACCACACTTTGTCTTTATTTAATAGCATGCTAGGCATCTTCCCATCATGCATTATCTGCTTCATATTCGCTATACTTTGTCCTGATATACAAGAGTCCACTAGGAAGTTTCCTAACGTGCTTTATATGCTTCACATTTGCCACGTTCTATCATGGTATACTAGTGTGCACTAGGGGACCTCGCGTGCGTAAACTGACCTGTGTTTTGGTAGACGGAGTGCAACAAGTAGCATGCGTAAAAGCCTTGAATTCTGATACCAGGTAGCGTGCATTACTAAAAGCAAATAGCATGCAAGAAAATATGGAGGTCTCATCAAAACATACTTTGTATTATGATGTTTTTATAGTATCAAGTGTTGACTCTGCCGGCTCATTATTTGATGTCCCTATTGTTTAATAGTTGGTTTTTTGTCTAAATTAATTTACAGATTTGTCACACATATTGTATCATCAATATGTAATGTCTAGAGGTAATTTTTTCATTTTTATCTTGTGCTATACGATTCATATATTACCGAAGAGATTTTGGTGGATTAATTGTTGTTTGTACTTGTTTTCATGTTTTGGAGCGGATGGTCTCAAACGTTTTGTTTCAGCTAATTTACAACTGTATAAATAGAGTACCATGATCGTAAGAAAAGGAGTTACGATGGTATAAATATGGTATGTGGCCGTATCATGAATGTTTGTACTTTTAGTTCCGACGAGAATATTGTACGGTCATATATATTAATTTACGATCATATAACTGAAGGTTATGGTTGTATATTGGTGATTATACGCTCATATGTGGAGGCTTGGGAGCTACTAGGAGTGTTCGGGTTTTGTACGTCGAGATGTGAGTATAATCATACAAAATGATGTTACAACCGTATGTGATGAAAGTATATCCATTGTGGTGATATTATGGTCATATGCTTGGGAAAGTTTGGGTACAACATTTCTGATGTACGTAAATTACAATCGGATGCGAGGGACAATACAGCCGTGCATCTAAATGTTTCAGCCGTATATGATTAAGGTAAGATATGGTTGTTGACTTTGAGTTTGAGTGGATGACAGTTGGTTTTTGTACGGCCGTATGATGGTAAATATAGCCGCATCTTGATAGTGTTATGGTTGTACCATAGTGGAATTGCGACTATATCTACTGACAACATATGTAGTTGCATATTGGATATTTAGCTCATTTTGTCATTTCCAGTTCTTTTGTGTGAGAGAGATTTCTGAAAAAGGGTTTTGAGTTCTAAGAACTTGAGTGTTCACGGGATTGATCATACATCACGATTGTTGAGATTGGGAAGCCACTGGGGAGCGGATTCAGCCATGAGTTTTTATCCGATTCTTCCAGAGGTAATTATTCTTCAATTTGGATTTTATTTTCGAATGGATTACGATATTCTTGAGGTTTTAATCATGATATATGTAGATATGATTACGAGATGGATAAGATTACACTACTAAAAAAACGACTTTAGTGACACTCAAAAGTGTCACAATAGGTGGTGTATTGTGACGCTTTTGCTATAGTGATTCTTTTCGAAAGCGTAATCTGATTTGGTGTTTCAATAGACCATTGTTGTGACACTTAAAAGGCGTCGCAACAGATATCTAATGTGACGCTTTCTTGCATATTGTGACCTTTTCATGCATCACATTAGTAAGCTTTAGTGACGCTTTTTGCCATTTTTTGTGACATTTTTTGGCATCATAAAAGTGAATTGTAGTGATACTTTTTAACATCACTATTGTTAATAACTAACTTAACTACTTTTATTAGTGGCATATTTTGGCGTCACAATAGCATGTTATAGTGACACTTTTTAGCATCACGTAAAAACCATAACTACCTTAACTAACTCTTTTAGTGACTCATTTTTGCATCACAATAGTGTGCTATAGTGACACTTTTTAACATCACATAAAAGTTTATAACTACATTGGCTACCTATTTTGTGACGCCTACAAGTATCACTAAATAATTTCAAGTAACATATTTTGCTATAATGACAATTGTCAAGTAAAACGTAACATTTTCTTTAAACATAAAATGTTGCTAATAATAATAGTATGAATAGTTGTTTTGTAATAATAGCAACATAAAATTTTAATGTCAAACTCAAATACCAAGATCGCTAACAATAAAACATAAGATCCCAAAAAGTAAACATAAGAGAAAATCTCAAACAACATTGCGGTCCAAACTACAGAAAAGTAAGTTTTCATCTTAATGTCAATTAACTCCAAAATAAAGCGAAAGTCTTTCATGTCACTTTTCTTATCTCGCATCTTCCACTTCAACCTATAATAATAAACGAAAAGAAAAAATTAATGATACTCAAATACTGAAAGAACAAGCAAACGATAATAATGAAAGATTGTTAAAAAAGACTTACCAAACACTTTGGCCAAGCAATGCTACCTCCTGTAGCTTGTCCAATAAATTTGACACTTCCAATTGTCCTTATTAATGCATGATCATATTTAATTGCCACAGTAACTTTCACTTCACACCAATCAACACCCAATTCTTCATTCCCGACTAGCTTTGATGGATTTAAGCTTTGAACGGAACCTTTCGCAATATAATTTTGAGTAATCATGTCTTTCAAAAGAACCTTTGCTCCAACCTGCATCATACATTGGGAACAATGGAAAAAACCATTATAAATAACGAAAAAAAAAGTAATAATAGTGCTGAAAGCATAATGCACCAAGAAAGCACTTTCCTGCCTCAACATAGCACACAATGACCATATCAAAAAGCAGAGATATTCCTTCAATCATGTAGAGTAAATCTAGAAACAAGGGGATTACAATACAGAACTCGAACGAAGCAAGATGTACAGCTACTTCCACGTTCAAAACAAGAATGGAAATGTTGATCTCTCTATAACAGCACAAGATACGTCTCACTACCACATCTATCACTGCAGGCTCCAACTACCGAGAATAGAGTTTAGTGCTATGCTACAGTGTAATATGCACTAATAGCCTTGTTGGTGTAACACCCCAGATTTAACCGGAAATATTACAGCGCCGTGGGCCCCGAGATGGAACCCACACGGCTAAAAGAATTTTTTGCAAATATTTACAAATGCCCAAGAGGCCAACAACGGTACTATCTTTAAAAATGCACAAAGGTTTATAAAATCCATTTAACAAAAACCGTCGTAAAAACTCATTTGAAATCGCAAGGCCAAACAGCCGACACACAAAAGTTTAGAAAACAATTTCTAAAGTAATCTTAGTTACCAGATACCGAGAGAGCATTTCAAAATACTCACGCAGCGGAAAAACACCAACCATAAAGATACTCTAGCAGCGGAATACAAGAACCAATCAAGAAACTCAATGCACAAAACATGTCCTAGCCGGTATCCTCTGAGAAGCTCATCTCTTCACGACCGCTACAAGCTCGATACTCCAAGAACCTAAAAAGAAATCCCACGACGGGGTCAGCCATAATATCCAACAATGACAACCATCACATCACAATAATAATTACATACCAATAAGAATACAACATATGAATACGACAAATGTAATCTTATCGTCATAGCCTTACCAAAATTCACATCTCGCACAGTACCCAAGGTTCTCAAAACATTATCATAACTCACTGTTACGAAATCTACTAACTCTGTCCAATCCAAATCCGTCGGGTAACATCATCACATCTCGACACGAAAACAAATTGCCCATCAAAGACAAATACCAAGGGAAATACGGAACATACCTCAAGATGCACAATCTCATGACACTCATGTCAGTCTAATCCGAGATCAGATCAATCCAATACGGAGAAGGTCCTAATACAAGACCTACAAATGCATACTCATATGACAACGTCAATATGCTCAAAAACAATAACAACTATGTATACTCAATGGAAATCCCATGATCCAGTGCCCTCAGCGTAGATCCCAAGATGATCCTACCAGATCAACACGAGGTGGATAAACAACAATATACATATGCACAACAATAACATATATAAAACCAACGATGCAAATCCACATGATTCCATCAACACGACACTGGGTAATCTAATGATCCAGCGCCCTCAGCATAGATCCCAAGATGATCCTGTCGGACCAACACGAGGTGGAAAAACCCGTCCTATGATCCATCGCCCTCAGCATAGATCCCAAGATGATCCCATCGGACCAACACGAGGTGGACATCCGATCCAGCGCCCTCAGCATAGATCGTGCGATCCCATCGGATCAACACAACATAAACAACAAAATATGCATACACATATGCAAAAAATATGTTCATCGACATGAACAACGCAACATGAACGACAATATGACAAATCAATTAAGACGACCTCATGTTCGACAACATGAATGACAATATGCATGATCAAATCACTAACTCTAACTGAATCGATATAAGATACTTGCCCCGAGTCCTTCGGGAGAAATCTCGATATCAAACCATCACCGACGATTATCCGCAATGCTCGGCGATCCAAACGTACCATGGACTACAGATACTCATATCCTCGTCTTTACCATAATGTAACCTCGATACCCAAATATAACAATAACCGAAATAAATCATATATATTATGATTAAACTCCCAGAATCAGAATGACAACATATAATCATTGCTATATGCATTATAAACGAAATGAAATTGAAACCATTCATTAAATATTATAACTGAGCAAGTAATAACTTGCCTTGATACCGATACCACGAAGTTGCTACCGAACACATTGCCTTTGTCTACGAGCTTCTCAGTCCCGATCCAAAGCAACACAACGGTCGTAATCCACGATCAATTATCGCAACCTAATGCAATAATCAAATGACAACACACCCGATAATAATCAACAACCGGCAAAACCAACTAATCGAACTCAACGGTTCAACAAAAACCTTGAATAAATGTCGTCTGAACAAACCAAATCAAACCATCACGAATTCATAATCACAACACAAAAATACTGCACTGACTGCCTATTTAGCGCACGTTAAACGCATAACGTAGCGTGCGCTAAGTTGCTCCCGTTAGCGTGCGCTAGCCAGTAAGCTTAGCGTGCGCTAATGCTGTGCAGTGGCATGCATTTCAAGCATCGTCTAACACTTACATCATGCCAATGATCAACTCATCTCTATATTAAGGATTTCATAACATATTCGATTCCAACTTTTATCTTTAAACACGAATCAACAAGATTCTTTCTTGTTCATATTTGGTAACTTCATAGAACAATTTACCGGTTATTATCATGAATAATCATACTCCAAAGTCATCCGTAACCTTTCCAATTTCCAGTTCTTATTCATAACAATCATGACATATATAATTCAATAGTTCTTCAAGAACGCGAATCATCCGAATTCACGTTCATGATCCATAAAATGACAAAATCTGATGTGTTCTAACATCTAAAAATCCTTATTCATCATGTTCTTCAACATACAATTCATATAACTTCAAGAATCACAATAGCACCACCATAATCGTTACCATACGAAGTAACCAATGACAAAACATCAAAAATCCGAATTGAAGAAGGGAATTACGTCAACATATCTCTTGAATTCCATCCAAAACCATACGAAACATATCAATACTCATATATTGATAACAACACTAACTTAGTACGGTAATCCAACTCATTATCATGCTCGTCACTCGAATATATGATAATCATCGACTCAAGAACATCAATAATCAATCCAAACGACATCCAAAAGTGAAGAACTATTACCTTGTATAGACGAACCATGAAGGAGAACAATCAACTTCATTCCAAGAATCATCAATAATTTCAAGAACAAGACTTTAATCCATGTTCCTCAGCTTAATCTTTGTTAAAGATTATCATCTCTCAGTGTTTGGGACCTCAAACTTCTCTCTAAAAATTCTCTCTCTCGATTGCAAGGAAGGAATGGACGAAATGCCTCATAACACCCTTCTGTCCCTTTTTATAAAGTATATTACTAGCGTGCGCTAAACCTTATGTTTAGCGTGCGCAACAGCCTTAGCGTGCGCTAACTGACTTTGTTAGCGTGCGCTATCGCGATCGAGAGGCTGCATGCGGCCGTACATGTGTTTACGTACGTAATGCCCATGCATTAGCATACGTAACTTACACTGTCTAGCGTACGCAAGTCCTTACATTCAGCGTGCGCTAATACCAGTTGACTTGCTACAATCTACACCTACCACGAAGATGCTCGTGACTCCACATGCCGAAAGCAACCAATAAAGCCAAGATTCCCTATTGACCGATATACAATTAGTGTGCGCTAATCAACATGCATTAGCGTGCGCTAACACTACATTACAACATCCGTTAACTTATCAGAACATGCACCGAAAGTGGCCTGGTCCACGCGTAGATTCCTTACGATCGGACTGCATTAGCGTGCGTTATCTTATATCCGTAGCGTGCGCTAAACCTGCACGATAGCGTGCGGTACTCATGATTATTAGCGTGCGCTAATAATGTTACACTTAGCCATTTTCAGCTATTCTTGTCCAACGTGTCGACATACCAAAAACGAACATAAGACACACTGAACACAAACACTGAATCCAATAATATTCTTATACGATATACTCTATATCGAAAGTACAATAACCTGATACACGATATCCTCAAATACAACTGTCGACCATGTAACACCCCAAAATCCTATTGGGTTATTACAGTGTCGTGGACCCCACGCCAGGAGATCCACCAGGCGGACATGACTAAAATACATTAAATTACACAATAAGGGAAAATCGTAGTCCCTTCCATGACATCCGACACAATATTCCGATAAGGAATTTCAACGACAAAGGTGGCCGACATGGCCAAAAATGAAATACAACAACATCTACGAACATATGTTCGGGTAATACAACACTACAACAACTGACAAGACTGGAATACACTCCAACTGACTGACTGACAATGAACAACTCGGACTAGTATCGCTCGAATGCCTCGTCGCCATCGTCATACCCCTGTGTCTCAACTCTCTCCTCGCAAGCACCTAAAACATGAAAACATGTTCCGCCCCCACGGGGTCAGTCATCCAGTTAATGAACATCAAATACATGTATAACATGATATGTATCCAACGACAGAATGAAACGGTACAATGATAATAATAATACGAGATGCTCACAAACCAAGGTAAGAACCGAGCATTCGCGAAATACTATGCCCACGATATACTATTAATACCAGTTCGACAGGTTAGAACATAAGTGCCCAACGGCGAATCATAATCACAGAATACCACAATGAATTACACGACATGAACCAAACCAGAACTGAATTAATTATGAATCACAATGCCCGAAGGCTCCAATGAAATTACCAGGACAATAATAAAGGCTTGAAAGCCACTCACCAATTGTCCAAATTATCACAATCACATGAAGCCAAAGCGACTGCTATTTATTGATTAGGGCCGAAGCCACGACACGAAGCCGTATCACCATTAGGGCCGAAGCCACGGCACGAAGCCGTATCACAATTAGGGCCGAAGCCACGGCATGAAGCCGTATCACAATTAGGGCCAAAGCCACGGCATCCAGCCGTATCACAATTAGGGCCGAAGCCACGGCATCCAGCCGTATTACAATTAGGGCTGAAGCCACGGCATCCAGCCGTATCACAATTAGGGCCGAAGCCACGTCATCCAGCCGTATCACAATTAGGGCCGAAGCCACGGCATCCAGCCGTATCACAATTAGGGCCGAAGCCACCGCATCCAGTCGTATCCCAATTAGGGTCGAAGCCACGGCATCCAGCCGTATCACAATTAGGGATAGTGTGCTGCCTTGAGTCGGCCAACACGATGACAGTAACACACGGATAGGCACCGTCCTCGACAGTCCCAATTCAACACCTCGATTGCCTTAGGATGGCCAACCGATAACAATGATGCAGCGGATGATTACATGAATGATTGAGCGCTTCGATTGTCTTAGAATGGCCAATCGATACGAATGATGCGATGAATGATTTAATACCTCGATTGTCTTAGAACGGTCAATCGATAACAATGATATGGTGAATGATTGAACATTTCGATTTGCCTGAGAACGGCCAATCGATGACAATGATACGAAGGATGCCTCGGCACCTTTAATCGGTGACCGACGACGAAGATGAGAAATGATTATGTCAATGCCTTTAATAGGCCAATACGGTTTTAAGGATAACCCCAACATGAATAACTATGATCTGAACGATGTCTCAATATTAACAACAATCGATGCATCGATACCGCGAACCGGCTATCGACAATGACATTAATAACGAGTATCACAATGCCTTGAATCGGCCATTAACGGACAATAATAAACATTTGGCATAGTTTCCGAAAGGTATCGTATCGAACGATCTCTTAATATCAATGAATTCATGAAGAGACTAAGTCTCGGAATGATACAACACATTCATACACATACATGATGACATTAATCTCATTGACTAGTACAAGTATAAAACTTGCCTCAAACCGAAGGCGAGAAGGTACTTCCACGATCAACGTCCTTAATGAAATTATCGGCCACTCGAACAACCTTGAATAATACAATTACCAACAATCCGATCAATACGAATCAAACATGAATATAACGAACTCAAAACGTCGATACGATCAAATCAAGTTCATTGGGGCAATATATCGAACACTTTGTGGCCAAACTTCGATTGTTTATAACCAAACTCAATAATACCAACATTAAATCCCCAAGAAGTGTTTCAAACCAACAAAACATCTTCAATACGATCAATAATCCATTATGAATATCCAAAATCGTGATTTCAACAACGATTAATCGAAAACCCCCAAATCCAACTCAATATTCAAAGTGTTCTTGAATAATTATCCAATAATCCAATGAATAATCAAACATATCCATAATCATGTGTATTTCACTTCATACAACATGATCTTAACATCCAAAACATCTTATCTCAATACAAAATCGAAATCTAAGAGGTTTGATGAATATTACCTTTGAAGATCCAAGCACTTTGATCCGAAGAACACGCGTTAGATCGACAATCCGAGCTCCACAACCGAATGAAAATGATGAAAGATGAATACTCAAGTGATTGATGATGAAGATACTCTTCCACAAACCCTCTCTCTCGGACCAAAGTGAAGAAATGGGAAGAAATGAGCTGAACTCGCAGAAAAAATGCAATTATAGCGCTGACTGCTCTGTGTGCCACGGCACAGGACAAGTGTGCCGCGGTCCATGGCCAAAAAAAACTGCCCAGCATTGGCTTAGTTCCGCGGCCTAGCCGAAGTGTGCCGCGGCACACGGTACAGTCCACTCCAGCAGCAAAAAGGCACATCGTGTAGTCTTAGCTATTTCGACCATAACTCCTTCGTCCGGACTCCGTTTAACTCACCGTTTGAACCATTGGTAAGCTAACTCGATGATTTATAATATTGCAAAGATTCAGAATTTTTGGAGTTTCCAAAAATTAATGGTGATTTAACAAAGTCGAACACATACGTGGAAAAGTCGCTAAAGAACACGGAATTCGACAGAACGACACCGAGATGAACTCGGATGATAAAAAGTGTAGAATTAATCATTCGCGGAATGACGAAAAGGTAACAATAGAGTCGCTAAGATGGACTTCCGCCAAAAAAATAAAATTACCGAAAGAAATTACTGAATGATAATGACTGAATTACAACCGGGTATTACCTACCTCCCCCCTTAAAAAGAGTTTCGTCCCCGAAACTAAGGGTAGACAGCTCGGGATATGAACTATCCATCATGATCTGAAAACAATAATGCCCAAATAGTTCTCGGGACCAAATCAAACGCACGCCCAAGTCCCCAAGACTTGACGTCTCGGATCACAGTGAACGATTTCCCAAATTATCACGAAGTCTTGAGTACAAAGCCAAAGGGACGAATTCTCAACAAATCATCCAAATCTCAAGATTCTCGATTATGATCATAATAAAATAGATCAACAATAAATGATCCACAGTCACGATACATTAATACGGATAGATTTACACAGTCATCCAAAAACAAGGTTACATCTCAAATGTACCCAACGTCGATATCCTTCCATATCATCAATCTCCTCTATCTCAACGATTTAAGGTAGACCCCAAATCTGAACTCACCGCACAATATGATTCTGGAAGGTCACAAGAACAAAATGATCACAATGAATGATAATGAATCGAAATCCCACAAGGATTAAGAATGACTCACCGAGGTGAATTAATAAATTAATGAGTGATAGCTCCATGAAGTGATTGGAACCATCGTTCCTCGTGAATTGAATGATTAATCGATAATTATGAGTCCCAACATGATTGATATATATAATGAATGAATTATATGAATGAATGAACGACAATGAAATGAATGATTAACCCATTAACGAACAAGAATTAACTTGTTCAAACCGGTGATGAATGTCCTTACCTCTGGCCCTCGAGGCCTGATAGGGCCCTTTGAATGATCCACGGGATGGAGTAACGAAGTCTCTCGAGGCCCTTGAGCTCTTTTGAGATTTACTGGCACTAGAACTCCTGTAGTATTTATGCCGGTGTCCCTGCCTCCCACACAGAAAACAAACAATAGCTGGCACCGTACACCGGATACTAATGTGACCTGCTGAATCACAGTTAAAGCAAACAACAGTCGAACTCGTCGCCTGAGAGGAAGATGCTATCCCAGCACGAAGACGACTAGAAGACGACCCCTTGGACATCGGAGCCCGATGTCCCTCTGAACGATCTGGCATTCTAGTCCTCTCACCCGAAGAAACTGAAGGATGCTTCTGAGTAAGCTCCTTGATCAAAAGTTCTGCTCCAAGAGCCTTCCCGATGAATTCGCTAAGTGAACTACAATTGTGATTGAACAAATGCATTCTCAACTGCGGATTTAGTCTCTTGCTAAAATGTTTGATCTTATCCGCCTCAGTACGGATAACTGACGAAGCAAACTGAAGTAGTCCCTGAAACTTCTCAGCAATGACAATAACACCCTCGTCCTCGATGGGTTCGGGGTTCAAAACCTCTGACAACTTGGCTTCACGAAGTGGAGTCGGATAATACCTCTCTAACATGAGGGTCTTGAACTCACTCCAACCACAATCGTGATCGGTGGGTTTCACAGAAAGCCACCACGAATAAGCACCCTTAATCAAGTAATAAGACGCTACTGTCACTCTACTCTCTTCCGGACACTGAACCATGTCGAAGAGTTTATCAAAATGCTCAAGCCAATGAACAATATCAGCTGGTTCCGACGAACCCTCAAAAGTAGGCGGCCTCTGACGAGAGATATCGCCAACAATCTGATTCACTACTCCAGTTTGTCCATGAAACGTAACCTGGAATCCCTGTTGCGGTGGACCACGTACCATCGAGGTCTGCATGGTCTCCACTATCCGCGTCATATGAGTCATCTGGGCCATCATGCCCTGCATAAATATGAATGGGTCAACCCGAACGTCTTCCGAGTGAGCAACTTCTCGGGTACGACTCCCTGGCGGTGAATGATTATCTGACAGTGAATGAGTAGCATAGCTATATGATGAACACATGCTAACCCTCGCATCCACACGGGCATTCATATGAGATCCCGGATTCTGGTCCGTACCGCGGCCTCTTCCCCTGCGTCCTCGGACAGCTCTATCCATACTGGAGCGGGAAAGCCACATGATAATTATAGATCCCGCATGAATATCGCATTATGATTACGAGACGGAAAGATAACAATGAGCATACACGCTCTAACACAATGAATGCATTAATAATGCAATTAAACGATCGTCGACATGACGCCGGAATACGATAAGATCACATGAAAGATCAAGTGAGGTGACAAGACTATCCGATGAAATTCCTGAAATGATTACCTTGAACAAGTTAACAAGGTTGAAAATTTGATTCACAAGATCAACAACTGAACCGTGAGATGGACTGGATGATTAATGAATTAATTGAACAATGAGATTGACTGAGTGATGATGAATTAACTGAGCGATGAGATTGACTAGGTGATGAATGAATCAACTGAGCGATGAGATTGACAGAGTGATGAATGAATCAACTGAGCGATGAGATTAACTGAGTGATGAATGAATTAACTGAGCGATGAGATTAACTGAGTGATGAATGAATTGACTGAACAATGCGATTGACTGAGTGATGAATGAATTAACTGAGTGATGAATGATATTGACTGTGTGATGAATGAATTAACTGAGTGATGAATGATATTGACTGTGTGATGAATAAATTAACTGAGTGATGAATGATATTGACTGTGTGATGAATGAATTAACTGAGTGATGAACTCAAAATGATGATTGAAGATTATTAACTGATGAATGAGTTGATCCTTAATGCTTACACAAGTCACACGTGCTCCAAAATAATTAGTCATGAATCAATCATAACACTAATATCACATATATGTTTCAACAAACATGAACAATTAATGACATGATGAATATATGAACATAAAGAGAATCGAGTCCTTACACAGGTCATACGAAGCTTCGAGGTCTCACGATACTAGTCCCAACTAACGACAACTCGATGAATGAATGACTCGTGCAGTCGTATTAATATTACGACTCACAAACCCCGACTGTCCAGATTTTCATAACGTGACAGTCCCATTACTACCGCATCGGTAGAGCCACATAACTCACATATCAGGGTATCTCACAACCCAAACGCTCTGATACCATCTTTTGTAACACCCCAAAATCCTATTGGGTTATTACAGTGCCGTGGACCCCACGCCAGGAGATCCACCAGGCGGACATGACTAAAATACATTAAATTACACAATAAGGGAAAATCATAGTCCCTTCCATGACATCCGACACAATATTCCGATAAGGAATTTCAACGACAAAGGTGGCCGACATGGCCAAAAATGAAATACAACAACATCCACGAACATCTGTTCGGGTAATACAACACGACAACAACTGACAAGACTAGAATACAATCCAACTGACTCACTGACAATGAACAACTCGGACTAGTATCGCTCGAATGCCTCATCGCCATCGTCATGCCCCTGTGTCTCAACTCTCTCCTCGCAAGCACCTAAAACATGAAAACATGTTCCGCCCCCATGGGGTCAGTCATCCAGATAATGAACATCAAATACACGTATAACATGATATGTATCCAAAGGCAGAATGAAACGGTACAATGATAATAATAATACGAGATGCTCACAAACCAAGGTAAGAACCGAGCATTAGCGAAATACTATGCCCACGGCATACTATTAATACCTGTTCGACAGGTTAGAACATAAGTGCCCAACGGCGAATCATAATCACAGAATACCACAATAAATTACACGACATGAACCAAACCAGAACTGAATTAATTATGAATCACAATGCCCGAAGGCTCCAATGAAATTACCAGGACAATAATAAAGGATTGAAAGCCACTCAGCCGAAGCTGTCAAATTATCACAATCACATGAAGCTAAAACAGCCCGCAGCTGTTATTGATTAGGGCCGAAGCCACGGCACGAAGCCGTATCACCATTAGGGCTGAAGCCACGGCACGAAGCCGTATCACAATTAGGGCCGAAGCCAAGGCATGAAGCCGTATCACAATTAGGGCCAAAGCCACGGCATCCAGCCGTATCACAATTAGGGCCGAAGCCACGGCATCCAGCCGTATCACAATTAGGGCCGAAGCCACGACATCCAGCCGTATCACAATTAGGGCCGAAGCCACGACATCCAGCCATATCACAATTAGGGCCGAAGCCACGACATCCAGCCGTATCACAATTAGGGCCGAAGCCACGGCATCCAGCCGTATCACAATTAGGGATAGTGTGCTGCCTTGAGTCGGCCAACACGATGACAGTAACACACGGATAGGCACCGTCCTCGATAGTCCCAATTCAACACCTCGATTGCCTTAGGATGGCCAACCGATAACAATGATGCAGCGGATGATTCCATGAGTGATTGAGCGCTTCGATTGGCTTAGAATGGCCAATCGATACAAATGATACGATGAATGATTTAATACCTCGATTGCCTTAGAACGGTCAATCGATAACAATGATATGGTGAATGATTGAACATTTCAATTTGCCTGAGAACGGCCAATCGATGACAATGATACGAAGGATGCCTCGGCACCTTTAATCGACGACGAATATGAGAAATGATTACGTCAATGCCTTTAATCGGCCAATACGGTTTTAAGGATAACCCCAACATGAATAACTATGATCTGAACGATGTCTCAATATTAACAACAATCGATGCATCGATACCGTGAACCGGCTATCGACAATGACATTAATAACGAGTATCACAATGTCTTGAATCGGCCATTAACGGACAATAATAAACATTTGGCATAGTTGCCGAAAGGTATCGTATCGAACGATCTCTTAATATCAATGAATTCATGAAGAGACTAAGTCTCGGAATGATACAACACATTCATACACATACATGATGACATTAATCTCATTGACTAGTACAAGTATAAAACTTGCCTCAAACCGAAGGCGAGAAGGTACTTCCACGATCAACGTCCTTAATGAATTATCGGCCGCTCGAACAACCTTGAATAATACAATTACCAACAATCCGATCAATACGAATCAAACATGAATATAACGAACTCAAAACGTCGATACGATCAAATCAAGTTCATTGGGGCAATATATCGAACACTTTGTGGCCAAACTTCGATTGTTTATAACCAACCTCAATAATACCAACATTAAATCCCCAAGAAGTGTTTCAAACCAACAAAACATCTTCAATACGATCAATAATCCATTATGAATATCCAAAATCGTGATTTCAACAACGATTAATCGAAAACCCCCAAATCCAACTCAATATTCAAAGTGTTCTTGAATAATTATTCAATAATCCAATGAATAATCAAACATATCCATAATCATGTGTATTTCACTTCATACAACATGATCTTAACATCCAAAACATCTTATCTCAATACAAAATCGAAATCCAAAAGGTTTGATGAATATTACCTTTGAAGATCCAAGCACTTTGATCCGAAGAACACGCGTTAGATCGACCATCCGAGCTCCACAACCGAATGAAAATGATGAAAGATGAATACTCAAGTGATTGATGATGAAGATACTCTCCCACAAACCCTCTCTCTCGGACCAAAGTGAAGAAATGGGAAGAAATGAGCTGAACTCGCAGAAAAAATGCAATTATAGCGCTGAGTGCTCTGTGTGCCGCGGCACAGGACAAGTGTGCCGTGGACCATGGCCAAAAAAAACTGCCCAGCACTGGCTTAGTGCCGCGGCCCAGCCGAAGTGTGCCGCGGCACACGGTACAGTCCACTCCAGTAGCAAAAAGGCACATCGTGTAATCTTAGCTATTTCAACCATAACTCTTTCGTCCGGACTCCGATTAACTCACTGTTTGAACCATTGGGAAGCTAACTTGATGCTTTATAATATTGCAAAGATTCAGAATTTTTGGAGTTTACAACAATTAATGGTGATTTAACAAAGTCGAACACATACGTGGAAAAGTCGCTAAAGAACACGGAATTCGACAGAACGACACCGAGACGAACTCGGATGACAAAAAGTGTAGAATTAATCATTCTCGGAATGACGAAAAGGTAACAATAGAGTCACTAAGATGGACTTCCGCCAAAAAAATAAAATTACCGAAAGAAATTACTGAATGATAATGACTGAATTACAACCGGATATTACAGACCAGATACGACAATTATACCGATACTGACATCTCAGTGCTTTATTTATTTTATACCTACTACACAGATTCCACGTTGTACAATATAACTCGGATAAAATATTATCAAACAACAGTAGTAGAAATTTTGGATAGTACAGTTGGTCAATTACATATGTTAAACAGAATTGTTTTGCTCACTATAGTTAATTAAAAACGAGTTCGGATTATAAGAAAATGAAAACTGATCTTTCAGTGTTAACAATTTATTTGACATGATCACATAGAATGCCTCCCAAAAAATGACTTAATAACAAAAAACAATGTGATAAAGTGCCAAAGTAACTAGTATTGAATAACTGCTCAAAACGTGATCACATAATAATTGCTTGGGGTCTGGACTCCATGTCCATCGCTTTCAGAATTCATATATATGTCAACACTATAGTCATAGGCATAGGTCCATGATGACATGATCAATTACTGGAAGCTCGAATACCTCTGTAGGTATGGGTTATTCAAAAAAACAGTAGCATGGTCAGTTAAGAAATTTGAGCTGATGCTCTGTGAAACAATAGTAGCAGGCATTCAAAAAGAGTAAGGAGGAGCAATGTTTTAAACAAGGATTGAACAAAGAGCAATGGTTTAAAATACGAGCATATGAACAGGAGCAATATTTTAATATGCTCCCAGTGAAACACAGAGCATATGTATTATGAACAGGAGCATTGTTTTAAAATACGAGAGGCATATTCGACGCGTCTTGTTCGAACGAGGTGCTTACATTAGTTTTCTTGAAAAAAAATTATACAAAAATATATAATAGTAATGCATGGCAAAGTTGAACAATAATGATTAATAGTACTAAAATTCAACAAAACCAAAATAAAAAAATCAGTCCGAAAGGACCTATTACATATAAATATATTCATGGTATTCTATATAACTTCCCGAAAATACATCTAAATATATTCATGGTATTCCATATAACATCACATAACAGCTCATATAAGTACTATGTACGTACCTGCAAGGGAATAGAACTGGTACTTGAGGGTTGAGCAGGCCAGGCAATTACAGAATTGTGCAAGGTTGATGGGGAAGATCCCCTTTGTCAATCTTGAATTATCATTTCCACTCGAGTCCACACTGCTCAGCAACATTTGAATTAACTTGTCCTTCTCTTCTAGTTGTATCGTCAATGCTTCTTTTTCCATGACAATGCGATGGATATCATTCTGGCCAAGTGAATGATCACCATATACACCTTCAGCTTGTTCCGTAACCATACATGCGCACTCGTCCACCTTTATCTTCTCCAAGGACTTGGGCATATATGTCATTTGGACCTTTGTCCCGTGCACCAGGTGGTAGTTGACTCTTTAATTGTCGCATTTTTTCCTATATACAAATTTAACGAAAAAAAATCATCCAGGGTAATATATTATGAAATGTTGTAGTAAGAAAAAAATATTACAGAAGTAATAGAAAAGATTCACCAATGCATTTGTAACATCCGGATTAGATGTATTCCTATCTCGAGAATAAGATTTTGCAAAAATATCTGCTCTGCTCAGCTCCTTTATTCCTGCCTCCTTAACAGTTTCATCATCATCCTCATATATCCCAACATTAAGTACAACTTCTTCCTACAGCCAAAAACTTCTTTACATTAATCATCACCCTATAAGTTATAATTAGTTTTGAAAATGAAAAGTAGTTACCTTAGCAGATTCATCAACTTGAGCAAAACTCTTTTTTCCAGTAATATGTTGCATTTTCTTCATTGCTCTATTTTTTTTATTCTGCTCGCTATTGTACTATCGAGTTCAATCGTACCAAAAGTTAGAGACAATAATAAAATGACTCTTTAACAAAAAATTATGAATCGCACCTTTGCGTCTTCACTGCACCAATGTTCAACAAGAAATTTCTAATGTTTTTCTGTCACCCTCTCATCATGTGTATCAGGCCTCTTACGTAAGTTTTGTTCCAAACTTAAGTTTGGGTTAAAGTATAATTTTTTAATTCTACATTTGAAAATCCTCCAACTTCTAGCTAAAGGTTTCAAAACAATCTTTTCATATCCAGAAATAACAAAGCTCCCCTACGAAAATGTAATAATCATGTAACGTTGGTAAATCACAACATAATATAAAGATATATCAATTCTAAAATTTATACCTTGATCATGCCCAACATTGTTTTTTGTTGGGAGTGCAATGCAATGCCTAACTGGTAATTATGTGGAGCTACTTTCCCATTTCTTGCAATAGACCCCACAAATTCAACAAATTTGCTTTTATTAGGACCAATGGGTTTTCCATACCGATTGAATGAAACCTTCAGAGGCTGACTTTTGTTGTTTGAGCTTATGGCATAAATGTGAGGCATATAAGTAAATCCTCTAGTTTTATGTTGTTTACAAGTGGCATCTACACATACAAGAAAAATAAGTTTTATAACAATATTGAAAGGGACAAATTATATCATGTGTATATGATGTAGTATCATGTGTAATATGATGTAGTATACCTTAGGACTCAACATGATCTGCATTTGCTAACTCGTTAATATTTTCATCCACCCGGTTATCTACACCAAGAATGGACTGTTCGCTTCTTTTACTATTATTCACATTCCTAACACTCCGCCTTCTTTTTATTGCTCCAATGTTCTCTAAATCAAGGTATGAAAACACAATTCAAGTAACAACAATCAACATACTTAAAAAATGGACAACCAATAACTTCAGATTTTACATTCTGTGTATCATTTAAATCATCAACTTCATTTGTACTTTGCTTTCGCCTTTTCAGTGCTCCAAGGTTATCTGAATTACGAAATCCAAACTCTATATAACTAATAACAGTCAGTAAATATACATTAAGTTGACAAGATGAAACATCAATATCGCTACATTTTCTAATCTATTTCATACTGTAATATCCGGGGGTAATTTTTTTTTCGTGTTACTGTTGAGTTGTACCTATTCATTTGGAATTGTACAAGTGTTTTTGTTTGAACCGATACAATGTATATTGTATTAGAATATTTCGGGATAAAAATATTTATACTGGTCGACGGTTTGGTTTCGTCGTTTGGTTGTTGCTTGGCGAGTTTAAAATTTTGGCTAAGTTTATAGCCATAGCGTACGCTCTGTATAGCATTACGTACGCTAATTTGTTGCGATTACGTACGTTACGTCCTGAGGTTTTCGTACGTAATGCGTGGTAGGTGGTGGGAACCTACCTCGTGGTCAACTTTCGGGGCGAGGGTATCTTTAGGGTATCATTTATATATGTATATATATATTATATATATATATATAAATATATTATCTCTCATATCACCTACCTCTCTCCCTCACGTTAATTGTCATGTTATCTCACTTTATGTATATATATATAATATATACACATGCATTTCTTCTCCCTCTTGTCCTCTCTCTCTCGTTCCCTCTCTCATTTTCTTTTTTTTTTCTTTCTTCTTCCTGTACCATCTCTCCCTCTCGTCCTCTCTCCCTTCTCTCCATCTCTTTCTTTTTCCGGCGAGGTAGAGCTTGAGGACGGGCGACCGGCTTCTCCATTTTCCGGCGACGGACTGGAGTTGACGACGAGGTAGGGCCAGCGTCTCCGGCGATGGCGAAGTTCGCGGCGGCAGCGCTCACGACCGGAGCTCGGCGGCGGCCTGGTCGGAATTTCCGAATCGGAAGGCTGCAAATCCGGTCGAGCTGTTCCGGCATTTTTTTTTCTGGCGAGACGGAGCTCAGGCGTCCACCGGTTCTTCATGGTTTCCGGCCATGGACGTTTCTCCATTGTTTCCGGCGACCGGAGGTGATTTTTGTCCGGAACGAACGGCGTAACGGAGGTTTGACATATTTCCGACAAGGAGTTACAGGCGGAGAGTCGGGTGAAAACCGGCCATGGACGTAAACGGGCTGGAGTTGGACGAAGTCCGGCGGGTCAGTTTTTCCGGCGGCCGAGTTTTGTTTTCTGACCGGATTCCGGCGAGGGTTGCCGGCCGATCGACTCTTCCGGTTAGTTTTTATGTGTGTGTTTTGTGAGTTGGTGTGTGTGTTTTGTTAGTTTGTATGTGTGTGTGTTCTGTATATATATATATATATATATATATATATATATAATGTATATATAGCTGTGTGTTATATATATATATATATTGTGTGTGTTGTGTAGTGTGTGGGTGGTGTAAATATATATATATATATATAACGTGCGCTGTGTGTGTGTGGTATATATATATAGTACAGTGGTATATATATATATATACATATATATATATAATGTGTGAGTGCAGTAAGTATATATATATTTATATATATATATAGATATTGTGAGTTGTATATATATATATGTGATGTATGTATATTATATATATGTGTATACGGATAAATACGAATATAGTATGTGTTCGTATTGGTATCGGAATTATCTATTATGTCGTTTCCGGTCGATATCGTGTTATCGAATGAATTGTATTTCATTCAAGGTTGTTCGAGTGCTTGTGATTGTCGGAGGACGCCGTTGATCGATTCGTGGTAGGACGTTGATCATGGAAGGACTTTCTCGCCTTCGGTTCGAGGCAAGTTTTATACTTGTACTGGTCAATGAGATTAATGTTATCATGTATGTGTATGAATGTGTGTATCATTTCGAGACTTGGTCTCTTTATGATTTTGTTGACATCAAGGGATTGTTTGATACAATACCCTTCGACAAATTATGCCAAATATTATTGTTGTTCGTAAATGGCCGATTTAAGGCATTGCGATACTTGTTGGTAATATATTTGTCGATAGCCAGTTCGTGGTATCGACATATCGATTGTTATTGTTGATTGATGTTCCTTTGAGATATTGTTGTTGATAGCCGGTTCGCGGCATCGACGTATCGATTGTCATTATTGATATCAGTGTATTTCTATTGATGTCGTTTTGGCCGATTGAAGGCATTGACGTATTCGATTATCATCTTCGTTATCGGTAACCGATTAAAGGTGCCGAGACATCCGTTCTACAATTGTTATCGGTTAACCGTTCTGAAGGTTATCGATATATTGAATTGGGATTATCAAAGATAATTCTCATCCGTTGTATAATTATTATCGATTGTCCACTCTAACGGTAATCGATATATTGAATTGGGATTATCAAAGATAATTCCCATCCGTTGTCAAAAGGATAATTCCCATCCGTTGTATAATTGTTATCGATTGGCCGTTCTACGGTAATCGAAGTATTGAATTGGGACTGTCGAGGATAGTTCCCATCCGTTGAATTTTTATTGTCGTGTTGACCGACTCAAAGCAGCACACTATTATTCTTGTGAACTCGGTAATTTTGTGATCGTTGAAGGTTGAGGATTTCCCGGACTGTTGTGTTGTGATCGTTGCTCGTGTTAATCGGTCCTTAGGGATTTTGATCCCAGGATGGTTGTTTTGAATATCGTTGGTCGTGTCGATCTTTCATAATTCGTGTGTCATCGTTCACTTGGTGAGTCGTATGATCCGTATTGGATGTGTTATCCTTTGAGTTTCGTTGTCACGTTGCATCGTGACATATCCGGAGTCATATCTACGTTCCGATTGGATATTATGTAGGATTTTTAGCCGGGCACATATATAGTCATGCGTGAATATTTTCCGTGAAGGGCTGTGCACACGAGATGTAGTTCGTTGAGGCTAATTAGGTACATTGTCCCACGTATATCCTGGATTCCGTATACGGGGTGGACATGTGCACTGACACATATTCGGATCGGGCGTACTGTGATGTCCATCATTGAGCCATACAATTTTGTTCGTTCATAGTCCATTTAAATGTGTGGATGTGTTCGATGTTTTGTGATTAAGCGTTCATACGCCAGAGGGTATGTTCGACAGTCAGGTTTGTTTATTTGAGATCTGTATTGTGATGATTTACAGCTTCGGGCTGTTCGGCTTTCAGGCCATCGTGATATTTTGGCAGCTTCGGCTGAGGGCTTTCAGGCCATTGTGATGTATCGGTATTTCCGTTTGAGCCTTCGGGCATTGTGATCCTTATTTATTTCAGCGTTGGATTGGTTTACCTTCGGGTAATGTATTGTTGTGTTCTATATTGACGATTCGCCGTTGGGCACTTATGTTCTAACCTATTGAGCAGGTATTGATGGTATGCCGTGGGCATAGTGTTCCACGAATGCTCGATTCTTACTTTGGTTTGTGAGCATCTCGTATTACCATTGTTGTACTGTTTATTCTCTCTTTGGATGCATATCATGTTGTGTATGTATTCGATATTCATTATTCTGGATGACTGACCCCGTGGGGGCGGAACATGTTTTCATGTTTTAGGTGCTTGCGAGGAGAGAGTTGAGACACAGGGGCATGACGATGGCGACGAGGCATTCGAGCGATACTAGTCCGAGATATTTTGGTGTTCATGTTGGTCAGACAGTTGGAGTACTCCATTTTTGTTCAGTCGTTGTCGTTTTGTATTATCCGAGCAAGGCTCGTGGATGTTGTTGTATTTTATTTTGGCCATGTAGGCCCATCCTTGTCGTTGAAATTCCATATCGGAATGGTATGTCGGACATCATAGTAGGGTCTGTGATTTCCTATTTTGGTCAGTTTGTTGTATTTTAGTCGTGTTCGCTTGGTGGATCACCTGGTGTGGGGTCCACGACACTGTAATAACCCAATGGGATTTTGGGGTGTTACAGAAGATGGTATCAGAGAATTGGGTTGTGAGATACTCTGGCTTGTGTGTTATGTGGCTCTACCAAGGCAGTAGTAGCGGGGCTGTCAGGTTATGACAATCTGGACAGTCGGGTTTTGTGAGTCGTGATAGTTGGACGACTGTATGAGTCATTCTTTCATCGAGTCGTCGTCAGTGAAGACTAGTATCGCAAGACCTCGAAGCTTCGTATGACCTGTGTAAGGACTCTATTCTCTTTTATGTGCATACATTCATTATGTTATTGATTATACATGTTTTGTTGACACTTGTATGTGATGATCGGGTGCGATTAATTTATGATTATTTGCTTTGGAGCGTGTGGGCTCTGTATCGGCTATGATTAGCGCGATCGATGTGATCCTTTATCTATTGAGTATGTATACTCGTGTTTTGCGTTGACCTAGCATTCTGGCCGTTGAGGCGTATTTGAGCTGTGGTCATGATTGAACGTTATTCTTTAAGTCTGGAAAGAGGACGTGGCAGAGTGGGCCGACACCCGACCTCGTACCAATACTTTGGTGGCTGCCGAATCATTTTCGGAGTCGTTCTCGATAACCCACCGATCGTGATTGTGTTTGGATCGAGTTCAAGACTCTCATGTTAGAGAGGTATTATCCGGCTCCACTTCGTGAAGCCAAGTTGTCGGAGGCTTTTAACCCCGAATCCGTCAAGGACGAGGGTGTTATTGTTATCGCTGAAAAGTTTCAAGGACTTCTTCAGTTTACTTCATCTGTTATCCATACTGAGGCGGATAAGATCAAGGATTTTAACAAGAGGTTGAACCCGCGGTTGAGAATACAGTTGTTCAATCACAATTGTAGTTCACTTGGCGAATTCATCGAGAAGGCTCTTGGAGCAGAGCTTTCGATCGAGGAGCTTACTCAGAAGGATCCTTCAGTTTCTTCTGGTGAGAGGACTAGGATGCCGATTCATTCAGAGGGACATCGAGCTCCGACGTCCAAGAGGTCATTTTCTAGTCGACTTTGTGCTGGGAAAGCATCTTCTTCTCAGGCGACGAGTGCGACTGTTGTTTGTTTTATCTGTGATTCAGCGGGGCATGTGAGTACTTGATGTACGATGCCAGCTATTATTTATTTTCTGTGTGGGAGGCAGGGACACCTTCAGAATACTGCAGGAGTTCTAGTGCCAGTAGGTCTCGAGAGAGCTCATGCGCCTCGAGAGATTCTGTTGCTTCAGACCGTACTTCATCCAAGGGGTCATATCGGGCTTCGGGTGCCAGAGGTATGGACACCCGAGGGGAAGTAGCGAGTTCAGATTAGGGTTTTCCTCGAGTCGATGAGATCGAGGAGCTCGATGATCTGGAGGATGTTGATTTCGGGTACATTTGAGATGTAACCTTGATTTGTATTTTCCTTGTCTTTCGGATTGATGATTGACTTGGTCTGTATTTTAGTATTGTGGTTGCGAACCATTTATGGTTGATCTATCTTGTAATCATTGTATCTGAGAATCTTGACACTTGAGTCATTTGATGTGATTTTCTTTCCTTTTTGGTCCTGTACCCGAGATTTTTGTGATGATATGGATAATTGTTCATTATGATTCGAGACGTCAAGTCATGAGGACTTGGGCGTGCGTTCGATATAGTCCCGAGGACTATGTCTGTATTGTTATTTTCTTTTGTGGTGCGACTTCCTGGCTGGTCGCTAGCAGGAGAGTCATGATTCGGCTAATCTCGCACTTGGTTGAGTGTCTTTATCACTTGATTTTTTCGCCTTGTTCAGGCAGAGGAGACGTGGGGACCCGTGGGGTCGGCCCAGTTACTTAGGCAGAATTGCTCGTATTGAGGAATATTCCTGGAGATGTTATTTTCTTATCCCGATGGATAGTCCGTGCCCCGACTTGCGCACCCTGAGTTTCGAGGACGAAACTATTTTTAAGGGGGGGAGTATGTAATATCCGGGGGTAATTTTTTTTTCGTGTTACTGTTGAGTTGTACCTATTCATTTGGAATTGTACAAGTGTTGTTGTTTGAACCGATACAATGTATATTGTATTAGAATATTTCGGGATCGAAATATTTATACTGGTCGACGGTTTGGTTTCATCGTTTGGTTGTTGCTTGGCGAGTTTAGAATTTTGGCTAAGTTTATAGCCATAGCGTACGCTATCTGTATAGCATTACGTACGCTAATTTGTTGCGATTACGTACGTTACGTCCTGAGGTTTTCGTACGTAATGCGTGGTAGGTGGTGGGAACCTTCCTCGTGGTCAACTTTCGGGGCGAGGGTATCTTTAGGGTATCATTTATATATATATATATATATATATATATATATTATCTCTCATATCACCTACCTCTCTCCCTCACGTTAATTGTCATGTTATCTCACTTTATGTATATATATAATATATACACATGCATTTCTTCTCCCTATTGTCCTCTCTCTCTCGTTCCCTCTCGCGTTTTCTTTTTTTTTCTTTCTTCTTCCTGTACCATCTCTCCCGCTCGTCCTCTCTCCCTTCTCTCCATCTCTTTCTTTTTCCGGCGAGGTAGAGCTTGAGGACAGGCGACCGGCTTCTCCATTTTCCGGCGACGGACTGGAGTTGACGACCGGAGGTAGGACTGACGTCTCCGGCGACGACTGAAGTTCGGCGACGGCAGGCGGCTCACGACCGGAGCTCGGCGGCGGCCTGGTCGGAATTTCCGAATCGGAAGGCTGCAAATCCGGTCGAGCTGTTCCGGCATTTTTTTTTCTGGCGAGACGGAGCTCAGGCGTCCATCGGTTCTTCATGGTTTCCGGCCATGGACGTTTCTCCATTGTTTCCGGCGACCGGAGGTGATTTTTGTCCGGAACGAATGGCGGAACGGAGGTTTGACATATTTCCGACAAGGAGTTGCAGGCGGAGAGTCGGGTGAAAACCGGCCATGGACGAAAACGGGCTGGAGTTGGACGAAGTCCGGCGGGTCAGTTTTTCCGGCGGCCGAGTTTTGTTTTCTGACCGGATTCCGGCAAGGGTTGCCGGCCGATCGACTCTTCCGGTTAGTTTTTATGTGTGTGTTTTGTGAGTTGGTGTGTGTGTTTTGTTAGTTTGTATGTGTGTGTGTTCTGTGTATATATATATATATATATATATAATGTATATATAGCTGTGTGTTATATATATTGTGTGTGTTGTGTAGTGTGTGGGTGGTGTAAATATATATATATATATATATATATATATATATATATATATATATATATATATATATAACGTGCGCTGTGTGTGTGGTATATATATATAGTACAGTGGTATATATATATATATACATATATATATAATGTGTGAGTGCAGTAAGTATATATATATATTTATATATATATATATATATAGATATTGTGAGTTGTATATATATATATGTGATGTATGTATATTATATATATGTGTGTATACGGATAAATACGAGTAAAGTATGTGTTCGTATTGGTATCGGAATTATTTATTATGTTTTTTCCGGTCGATATCGTATTATCGAATGAATTGTATTTCGAGTGCTTGTGATTGTCGGAGGACGCCATTGATCGATTCGTGGTAGGACGTTGATCGTGGAAGGACTTTCTCGCCTTCGGTTCGAGGCAAGTTTTATACTTGTACTGGTCAATGAGATTAATGTTATCACGTATGTGTATGAATGTGTGTATCATTTCGAGACTTGGTCTCTTTATGATTTTGTTGACATCAAGTGATTGTTTGATACAATACCCTTCGGCAAATTATGCCAAATATTATTGTTGTTCGTAAATGGCCGATTTAAGGCATTGCGATACTTGTTGGTAATATATTTGTCGATAGCCGGTTCTCAGTATCGACATATCGATTGTTATTGTTGATTGATGTTCCTTTGAGATATTGTTGTTGATAGCCGGTTCGCGGCATCGACGTATCGATTGTTGTTATTGATTGATGTTCCATCAAGATATTTTTGTGAATTGTCGTTATTGATATCAGTGTTTTTCTATTGATGTCGTTTTGGCCGATTGAAGGCATTGACGTATTCGATTATCATCTTCGTTATCGGTAACCGATTAAAGGTGCCGAGACATCCATTGTACAATTGTTATCGGTTAACCGTTCTGAAGGTTATCGATATATTGAATTGGGATTATCAAAGATAATTCCCATCCGTTGTATAATTATTATCGATTGTCCGCTCTAACGGTAATCGATATATTGAATTGGGATTATCAAAGATAATTCCCATCCGTTGTCAAAAGGATAATTCCCATCCGTTGTATAATTGTTATCGATTGGTCGTTCTATGGTAATCGAAGTATTGAATTGGGACTGTCGAGGATAGTTCTCATCCGTTGAATTATTATTGTCGTGTTGACCGACTCAAAGCAGCACACTATTATTCTTGTGAACTCGGTAATTTTGTGATCGTTGAAGGTTGAGGATTTCCCGGACTGTTGTGTTGTGATCGTTGCTCGTGTTAATCGGTCCTTAGGGATTTTGATCCCAGGATGGTTGTTTTGAATATCGTTGGTCGTGTCGATCTTTCATTATTCGTGTGTCATCGTTCACTTGGTGAGTCGTATGATCCGTATTGGATGTGTTATCTTTTGAGTTTCGTTGTCACGTTGCATCGTGACATATCCGGAGTCATATCTACGTTCCGATTGGATATTGTGTAGGATTTTTAGCCGGGCACATATATAGTCATGCATGAATATTTTCCGTGAAGGGCTGTGCACACGAGACGTAGTTCGTTGAGGCTAATTAGGTAAATTGTCCCACGTATATCCTGGATTCCGTATACGGGGTGGACATGTGCACTGACACATATTCGGATCGGGCGTACTGTGATGTCCATCATTGAGCCATACAATTTTGTTCGTTCATAGTCCATTTAAATGTGTGGATGTGTTCGACGTTTTGTGATTAAGCGTTCATACGCCAGAGGGGTATGTTCGACAGTCAGGTTTGTTTATTTGAGATCTGTATTGTGATGATTTACAGCTTCGGGCTGTTCGGATTTCAGGCCATCGTGATATTTTGGCAGCTTCGGCTGAGGGATTTCAGGCCATTGTGATGTATCGGTATTTCCGTTTGAGCCTTCGGGCATTGTGATCCTTATTTATTTCAGCGTTGGATTGGTTTACCTTCGGGTAATGTATTGTTGTGTTCTATATTGACGATTCGCCGTTGGGCACTTATGTTCTAACCTATTGAGCAGGTATTGATCGTATGCCGTGGGCATAGTGTTCCACGAATGCTCGATTCTTACTTTGGTTTGTGAGCATCTCGTATTACCATTGTTATACTGTTTATTCTGCCTTTGGATGCATATCATGTTGTGCATGTATTTTATATTCATTATTCTGGATGACTGACCCCGTGGGGGCGGAACATGTTTTCATGTTTTAGGTGCTTGCGAGGAGAGAGTTGAGACACAGGGGCATGACGATGGCGACGAGGCATTCGAGCGATACTAGTCCGAGATATTTTGGTGTTCATGTTGGTCAGACAGTTGGAGTACTCCATTTTTGTTCAGTCGTTGTCGTTTTGTATTATCCGAGCAAGGCTCGTGGATGTTGTTGTATTTTATTTTGGCCATGTAGGCCCATCCTTGTCGTTGAAATTCCATATCGGAATAGTATGTCGGACATCACAGTAGGGTCTGTGATTTCCTATTTTAGTCAGTTTGTTGTATTTTAGTCGTGTTCGCCTGGTGGATCACCTGGTGTGGGGTCCACGGCACTGTAATAACCCAATGGAATTTGGGGGTGTTACACATACCTTGATAATGTAAATTTTGCTCATCCATTGAACCATTAATCGCTTTTGTACTTTGCCTTCCCCTTTTTGTTGCTCCAAGATTCTCTACATTATGAAATTCAAACACTATATAACTCAGAATAGTCAAGTAAATATATAATAAGTTGAATAAGATGACAGATCAATACCGCTATGCTACATTTATAATCTATTTCATACCTTGCGAATGTATAGTTTGGTCATCACTTAAATCATTAATCGCTTTCGTACTTTGCTTTCCCATTGTCATTGCTCGAAGGGTCTCGAAAGTGATTAAATCATCAATATTTGGAGCACATTGTTGGCCACTACCTAATGTGTATTTTCCGCGACTATGGACAAAATTTGCACTTTTCTTTCCTTGCTTTATTTCTACAATTAAACAACTGGATTAATGGGACAACTTATTTTTTCAGCCAATATAATAAATGTAAAGTTACTGAAAATACCTGGACACACAATATGTATACAGATATGTACCTAGACGGTCGAGATACTGCTCATCGGTATTCTGATCTTTACTATTTACAAGATAATCTGGAATACTCGTAACTCTTGGTCCCCGTTTTAGACACACAACATTATCTTTTAAGAATGCAAAAGACCGACCAAAGAATTACAGTAAAGATTAAGAAAATACAAACAAGACATATATGTATATGTACTGTAACGAACCTCGACGACCAGCATGTTGCTTGTTGAGATCTCCATCTGTATTTGTATCACTCCAGCTGTCACCATCGTCTAAGGGTAAATGCAACCTTCTTTGGCCACTTTTAGTAAAATTACTTCTTTGTCCTCTCGCCATTACTATATGATCATTCCTAGTAATAACGTGGCCCTTAACCATTTTTTTGCAATTTAGAATCTTTGAAAAAAAATATAATGAGGAGCAATATAAGTAAAAGTATATTTTCAATAAGGTAAATTTCACTAAAATGTAAAATCCAGAACTAGAACAATTAATTTTTCACAAAACATAAGAAACTGATCAACTATCTCAAATAGAAAATAAGAACTCCTAATAGGACTCTATTCTTCTTCTGCTAGAGTAGGAGGCACCCCTTCGCGAACCCAAGAAATGTCTGAAATCCCATCATTGGGTGGTTCGTTACATGGTGTGCTTTGAGCTATGATTTCGATATCACTTATTATTAAGTCATTTCCATCCTCAAATTTCTCTCTCGGTTTAGTTTTTACAACAACATGCCATCCTCTATCAGAAGGATCCTCCACATAGAAAACTTGTTGTACTTGAGATGCAAGAACAAATGGCTCACTCTGACGTTTTATGTTTGTAAAATTCGCTAATGTGAACCCATCACTATCTTGCTTTAATCTTCTGCCCTTTGTGACCCAATAACACTCAAATAGTACAACTCTCTTTCCTTGGAGATAGTTTAACTCAATTATGTCTTTCACAATCCCATAATAGGTCAAATCAGAAGAGATAGGTCTTTTAGCTTTTTTGCTTGCAAAGCTAGTCGTTGCTGCACTAACCATCACTCCACAATTTTGAGTTTTTCTTTTTTGCTCAACTTCCCTGGTGTGAAATCTAAAACCATTAGCAACAAACCCTTTAAATCTTTGACCCACTGGAAGCGGCCCTCTCGCAAGGCATGCGATATCTTTTTGAATCGTGTCATCAGCATCATAATGATCAAGTCCTGATACCTGGTGAAAAAATCATGTCAACAATATCGATAACACATAACCAAAGAAAATAAAATACTTACTAGGCTTGAGAACCATTTGGGAAAACTTTGACTGTGAATTCGTCTGATCTCATGTTCTGGGCAACGATGCTTTTTTCGTCTGATCATTGACTCATAATCACTGCACAACGTAAATATAAGAATCATGTGATGATTTAATAGATAAGGATTTTGTAGGTGAAAATTAGTCGCTTACTCTATTCTAGACTTAATTTCTTCGCAATTAAAAAGCACGTATCTATTTGCTTTTTCTAAGGTTTTATTGTCTAGAACCACTGGTTGTCCTGTGGACAGAGGCCGACTAGCCATTGAGAAGATTTCCAGGCCATCATTATTTGTGTGATCTCTTTCCTCATTTCGACTAAGTCGATTACGCCTTGTTTCTACGTGATCATCAAAGTACAGGGAACAAAATGATAAGCACTCCTCTGCTAAATAACCTTCTGCAATTGACCCTTCAGGTCGGCCTTTGTTGCGGACATAAGATTTAAGCGTGCTCAAATACCTTTGACAATATAGAAAACAAAATATATTACAAAGTATTATGTTCAAATCATAAAAGAGTTTGACAAAAAAAATGAAAAGTTACCTCTCAGGCGAATACATCCATCGATAGTGAACTGGACCTCCTAATTTTGCCTCAGTAACCAAATGCACAGTTACATGAACAGTAATATCGAAAAATGCAGGAGGAAATATTTTTCCAAGCTCGCATAGTATTATTGATATATCGTTTTCCATTCGAACCAAATCACTGTGATGGAGTGTCTTAGAACACAATTCTTGAAAGTACTTGCACAAACGAATAATAGGTGGACGAACATAACTTGGTAACAGATTGTGTAGTGCTATAGGTAATAATTGTTGCATTAGTATATGACTGTCATGGCTCTTATTAATGGAAATCTTTTGAGGCTTTAGCTGCACACATTTTGATATATTTAAGGCATAGCCATCAGACACTTTTATGTTTTTCAACACCATGCAAAATTGATGTTTCTCATTTTTATCCAATTCAAAACAAGACGCAGGTAACCATTCTCTACCATTGACATCTATGAATGGATGAAGTTTGGGTCTTACACCTTTATCTTTCAAATCTAGGCGTGCATTTTTGCTGTCCTTGGACTTATCAGAGCTCAACAACATGTATAAAATATTATCACACATATTCTTCTCAATATGCATAACATCGAGATTATGGCGTAATAAATTACTCTTCCAATATGCCAACTCAAAGAAAATACTCTTTTTCTTCCAGCCATAAGGCAAGCCTTGGGCACCTATTAGTTTCCCAAATTTAGTTTTAATGTGTTTTACTTCATCAAACACCTCTGAACCTGTAGGATAAGGAGTGGATTCTCTATGCTCCTCTTTCCCGATAAATGAGTGTGTGTCATTACGATAAGGATGGTTACTAGATAACAATATTCGATGGCACATGTAGCATTGCTTATGGGAGTTTTTCAGATACTCTGAGTTCGTGTTTTGAAGACACACTGGGCATGCATATTTTCCTTTAGTACTCCAACCCGACAAATTTGCCAGACCAGGAAGATCACTTATAGTCGACAATAATGCCGCATACATTTGGAAATTTTGCTTTCTTGAAGCATCGTATTTCTTAACACCTACATCCCACAATTCCTTTAGTTCAGCAATTAAAGGTTGCAAGTACACATCGATGTTATTTCCTGGTTCACTGGGACCAGGTATAAGTGTAGACAACATACAATATGACTTCTTCATGCACTCTCCAGGTGGTAAGTTATAAGGCATTAAAACAATTGGCCAAGTACTATGGTTAATCATCATGCTTCTAAATTGACTAAATCCATCAGGGAACAAGCCTAATCTTACATTTCGAGCATCCTTAGCGAAATTTGGATGATTGTAATCAAATGTCTGCCAAGCTGGAGAGTCAGCTGGGTGTCTCATGATACCATCATCTATGCACTCATATGCATGCCATGCCATATGGGATGCAATTTTAGTTGTCATGAACAATCTTTGAAGCCTTGGCTTCAAAGGAAAATGCCAAAATGACTTGTTTGCCACTTTGTTTTTCTTTTTAGTCTTCTTAGAGTTTTCAACGCTTGAAATATCACCTTCCAGAACTTTCCACCGAGACTCACCGCAAGTATGACAAAGTGTTTTGCTTTCATTTACACCCCAATATATCATGCAATCATTTATGCATGAGTCTATCTTTTGGTAATGAAGTCCTAAATCTCTCAATATTTTTCTTGATTCATAATAATTTTTTGGAAGTTGGACTCCATCTGGAAAAGATTCTCTAAGTAAATCTAGCATCATACAAAATGACCTATCACTCCAGTGCCCAAGGCATTTTATTTGATGCATGCGAACAAGGAAAGAGAGTTTCGAGAACTTTTTGCATCCAGGATACAGTTCCTGTTCAGCGTCATTTAGAAGCCTACAGAACTTTTCAGCTTCTTCATTTGGTCTCTCGCCCAAGATATTAGAATTAAATTGCATAACGTTATTGTCACCAAACATAGGAAATTAATCATAAATCAACTCACGCATATTATCAGACGTACCTGCACCACTGCTATATGCGTCAACTAAGGGCACCGTGTTCGAAATTAAGTCACCATGGAACACCCATATTTAGTATAGCCTTTCAGAAAACCTCTTGTAATTAGATGTGCTTTGACAATTTTTAGTTCTCTACATATGCCATATTTACACTCTTTACAAGGACACAAGATCAATCCATCATTTGAATTCGAAAATGCAAAGTTCAAAAAGTATTGCACCCCTAGCTTGTAGGCATCCATTAACCTTGGTAATTCCATCCAACTCTTATCTGTATCCATACTCTGTGACTGACAGTAACATATTAATTTAAAAACATAAACATTAGAAAGCAAATCAAGAGAGTTAGAAGGGGAAAAAAGCAGAGATGACAATCATAGACATTAAAAAATCTAGATAAGAAATCCTTTTGTTGTATCTGACAAAGATCAGACCAACATGACAATCATAACAGTTTAACCTCATAACTCGTTACAAGTATATAACCTAGCCACTAACTTACTGCCCATAATTTTATTCCAAATAATTGCAAGATATTGCACATTAAACTCATAAAATTTTAAAAAACTGAACTAACAACCAAAATGCAAAAAACTTGGCTATATGTAACAAAGATCACATCAATATGACAAGCATAACACTTTAACCTTAGAACTCCATACAAGTATATAAACCTATCCAATAACTTACTGCAAATACGTAACATACTTGCAACCTTATTATTCTTTTCTTTAATTAATGTAAATAAAAATGTAGCAATAAAAGAAAGAATTCAATAAGAAATCGCCATTTTCCCAACTTCAATCCTACAAAACATCACAAACCTTCATATTCAAAGAGTATAATCAATTAACTTATCTTATGTGTAATCCTAGTTCAGTTAAACAGTAAAGAAAATACCAATTTTACAGGTAATATTTTTTTTATTGAGAAATTACTGATTCAGCTAAAAATTACTGGAACTATACTTAGCCAGAAGGAGATAAGATTTTTCACTACCTGCCTTCATCAAAAACCATGAGGAAACATATTAGAAAAATAACATATCAATCTTCAATAAAGAGTTGAGGCAGCATTCGAGATTTTGTTTCTCATAAAACAAAATCTACATTGATCAGTTATTGGTACAAAATTAAACAAATAAAAAGGTTATACAAACACTAAACACAGAGACAAAAAACGGGGCTGTAATATTGACATGTTCTTTGTGGAGACAAGAGAAAATATTTCTCTCAAAGTTCTGCTCCTTATCTCCGATTACAAAAGAATACATAATAAATCTAAAACAAAAACTTACCTTAGAAGATTCAGTCATCCGGTGATGGCGTGAGTTCGAATCCGTAAGCATCAGCAACGACTAAGGGACCGAGTTCAAAGATGAATGAACATACGCGCAAAATCGGAGGCCAACCAAAGAAGAAATGATTCTTGAGATGGAAAGATTTTCAGAGGTAAGGGGAGAGATGAAGAGATTCGAGTGGTAATGGAGGCGGAGGAGCAGATTAGGTTAAGCGGTGAAGCAAATTAGGTTAAGAGCGGTAGGTTAAGAGCGGTGAAATAGAAAGAAAATTATTAAAAGCGTCACAAAATATAATTATAAAATTAATAAGACATTAAAATGTCATTACATGTACATATAGAAACACTTGTTTAAAAGTGTCATAAAAAAAGTCACTGTAAGGGTATTTTTCTAGTAGTGTTAGTTCATTGGGTTTTTGGATTTATTTTGAAGAGCATATTGAATATGAGGTTTGAACTTGAAGTGTTCGATTGTGAGTTGATATAATCATGGATTATGATTTTGTTTTAGCTTTGTGATGTTAGTTGAGATGTTCATCGGGTTTGAATCGTGATTTGGGGATTCACAATGATTTTAATGGTTTATAATTGTAAAATCTCTAATATTGTTTATAAGGAGTTTGTTAAACATTTTAAGGAATTGGAATGGATTATTTGGAACTATTTTGAGTTACCTCGTCTAGGATAAAGGGTTATTGTAGTCATATAGACTTGATTATTGGGTATTGCCATTGATGAATTGTGTTTCATTCAAGGTAGATCAATTGTTGAATCACTGAGGGACATATATTCAGGGAAGTACATTGTTACAGTTTTGACAAAGTTTAAATTTGTACTAATCAATGAGATTAATGATAGCATTTATGTGTTTGGATGTGTATTGTCATTTGAGATGTAATATCTTCTTTTATTCTTTTGATATTGTCGGATTTGTTGAATACAATACCCGTCAGCTTTGATGCCATTACCATTATTGTTGGCTAATTGAAGGCATTGAATCATTATTCATTTTGACTAGGTATTGTCGAGGGCAATGCCATTGTTTTCCACTTTAAGACATTGAGCTATTATTTGTTCAGGTTTGGATTTGTCTAGGACGATGCCCGTCCATTGTTAATATGATTTTTGGCCGATTAAAGGCACAAATTCATTATTCCTTTAGGGCTTGAACCTTCGCAGTTGGTTTCACAACACCCGCTTCGCAGGTCACGGTCACTTCAGCAATCTCATTATGCATAAGTTTGTGGCTTGAATCTTTACGGTTGGTTTTCCAACACCCGCTAGGTCATGTCATTGTATACAACTTCATTCTTTTTAGATTCGACCATCTCATTGTATACTGCTTTGGGCTGTTTGGCTTCGGCTATCTCATTGTATACAACTTCTAGCTGTTTGGCTTCAGCTATCACATTGTATCAGGATGTTTGGCTTCACCAATCTTATTGTATATATCTTCGAGCTGTTTGGCTTCATCCATCTCATTATATACAGCTTCGGGCTGTTTGACTCGGCCATCTCATTGTATACAACTTTCGGCTATTTGGCTTCGGCATCTCATTGTATACAGGTTTGGGCTGTTTGGCTTCGGCTATCTCATTATTATATAAAAGCTCAGGCTTTTAGGCTTTGGCCATCTCATTGTATATAGCTTCATGCTGTTTTCCATCATCTCACTGTATACAACTTCATAACATTTGGCTTCAGCAATCTCATTTTTGTATACAACTTTGAGCTATTTGGCCTCAGCTATCTCATTACCAGTGTTTAACCCACGACTGCTTGTTGTTGGGCATATATTTTGTTGTTTCACACTATTAATTGTTCACTGTTGGGCAAGACTTCATTCCATTTCAAATATCAGGTCTTGATTGTATGTCGCATGCATAGTGTTTCATGATCATTCAGTGTTGACCGTGACTTTTGAGCTTTTTGTATTATTATCTTACAGTCTGACTGTAAGTATATTTCATATCACAACATATATCATGTTTGATATATATTAACTGTATGACTGACCCCGTGGGGGTGAATATTTTTTCTTTGCTTTGGGTTACGGGGAGGCATAGGTACATGAAGAGTATGGTGACGGTGAAAAGTCTCAGGGGGTACTAGTCAATGGGCCGAGTCTTCTTGTTTCTAGTCATGTTATTCATGTATTATATTCACTGTATTTTACTCTTTGTGTTTTTATGATTTGTATTTGATTCAGTGTATTCCATCTTCATATTAATTACACTGGTATTTTGGATGATCCTATTGTTTGGTTGACATAGTTTGCCAAGTATGGTACAAAATCTCTATTAGATTATTTTATAATATAATGTAATTCGATACTATAGTTATATTATATTGTCGATTGTTGATATTTTGGTTCACCTGGTGCATCCCAGTTGAGGTCCACGATACTGTAATAGTCACATAGTATGGGGGTGTTACAGATGATGGTATCAGAAAATTGTTTCATTATGAGTTTTAATTGATCAGACTAGTATCAAGAGATATCTGCATCACGTGTGACCTGTGCAAGTGCCAATCCCTGCCTATAAAATACGGTATGTGATTCTTGTGCCACAGTTTAATTACTAGTAAGACAATTAATTTGTTGATTCGATCTTCTTTGATCTTGTTGGAGTTTACAATTTTGGTGATATTCTCAATTGATCCTCCTACTGATATGGTTGATCTTTTTATTATCGTGTTGAGTTATCATATTTTTGATATTCTCAGTTGATCTTTGTACATATATTATTGATTCGATCTTTGTCGATTTTGTTGGAGTATTGTTTTGCCAATATTATCAGTTGATCTTTCTGTTAACCGGTTGGTTCAATTTTTGTTGATATTTTGGATATTATCATGTTGTGGATGTAACACCCCCAAACCACTTGGGAACATTACAGCGCCGTAGACCCTCTCCGTGAGGATCTACCAGGCTAATAACAAAAACAACACATCACATTACATACTGACATGGCTAAATAATGAACCATTTGACCGAATTGGTCTTTTATCACAACATACACATCAAACATACATAATTCTTTCTCACAACTCAGACCCACACAGGGTTAGAATACTACAATATTCCCATAAGACGGGAAAATACCACAACGGAAAGACAAGACAACAAGACTTTACTAAAATACTCCACACTGGTCTTCATGTGATTAGTATCGTTGTCTTCCATCATCCTTCGTACCGATCTTGTGATTCGCTCCCCAGCAACCTTCAAGTACCTGGACGCAATACAGATATCCACCCCCCGAATACTCGGGGGTTAGCAAAACTCCACTATTTTTCTAGTGCAAGTATAAAGTGCAAATACGAGCTATACACAACATACTCGAAGAATATAACAACTTGCTTAATTCCACAATTCAACCCGACGAAGACTTCCCGAGATATTTCATTGGATAAAATAGTTCAAACCCTAAAAGTTGAAATGAGACATGTAGATTCTTTGAAAAGCATTTAAAGATTCTCGGGAGTTGAAAGACATTTCTGGGCTAACGAATCTTCAACTCGACAAACCACATAGGGACACGGGCTAAAGAATTGTTTTTGCTCAAAAATACCAATCCGGTCACGAACATAGGGTCCATGACCCAATCATCCACATCACAAACTCGAGCGAATAACCCAACGGTCACACTCGATACACAACCAAATCACAATGTACGGAAACAATCACAGGGCCCGTATCCTTATGCCAAAAATATCACAATCAAGAAACAAATCATATACGACACTTATACTGGTGCCATTCTAGCCAAGTACCAAGACCTTACGTATGACGTATCTCACGCCGATAATAAAAGCATTGTGATATTCCGGACATATCACAATTATCGAAAACAACAACAAGCCATAATCATCATCACAAAACAAACTCCCGAGCTATACTGGCCCTGTACCTCTCGAGCAAGATACACACCCCAGAGACACCTCGTCAGGCCCTCCCTGGTGTATAGCCCAACCGAGTGATCTGCCGGACTCGAAGTCTAAACAAATCCTAGGGGACCCTCGCTAGTTTTTACTCGGCTCACACACAATCTCAGAAACCACATGGCACAAATCACAATCATCAAAAACACATTCTCTCGAAGCACATCAAACGTAAATCAAGATACCTATTAGAAATGGCCACTTATCCGACACATACTTACAACTGATATTATATAACATCGCATATTCATCAATAAACACACATAACCACGTACACACACAGCTCTTGCCAAAAGGCATCATCTTTAAGTCCGCTATCGGTATAATCACACACAACGGTACCATATGCAATCAAGGCATCCCAAAGCATAACGCTAATACATATTCTTAGAACAACACATTCATCCACAAACGCAAAAGTAGATCTTTGTGAAAGCTTTTATCAAGAATATATCGATTCTTGAGTAAGTTCATTAAAAACATTTCAATCGCCCACATAGTCAATTACCAACTATTACGGATACGAAACATGAAATGTATAGGCAATATACTTGCCTCGATAATCGGTACCGGATACTCCCACGAACATGGCTCAATCGGAAAACCTCGAACACCTAAAATTTTTCGGGCAAAAAACAACGATAACTCGATCGATCGGAAAACGACGAACGGAAGAGTTCCGACTTGGGTTCTTCCCAAGGAACCTGACCCTAACATCATGATATCAAAATCAACGATCATATGAGGAAGAATAATCGTAGAACGCCTGAATCCCCTTTGTGACATTTTACCGGACACCTTCAACGCGTCGATTAAGAACTCAACAAAACGACGAATCTATAACAATCGAACCATGGAACAATAAGGAAAATGATAGAATATAATTTAATAATCACCGATCCGCCTCAAATCTGAGTTACTACGGATTAATCGGACAAAATCAAACAAAACCCCCAATTTTCCCAAAACTAAGATTTCCAGGAAATCTAACCTGATTCGCTTGATCAGAGGATGTTATAGAAGGATTAATCAATGATATGAACTCCAGAAGTTCATGGATTCATCGCCTAACAACATGACTTCGACCTCTCCATGCCTCCAGCCGCAGACAGAAAAAAAACGAGTGAAAATATGACTGCTCAGTCATATTTTTACTGGCGCGTCCCTAGCGTGCGCTAACCTTCCGGACTAGCGTGTGCTATCGGCCTAGAACCTTCGGCCGGGGCCCGCACGACCCGGAACTGTTGACCCAACCTGTCGACGGTAACACGCTGCCCGATCGCGATAAGCGCCACAGCACGGACGCTAGCGGCGCTTAGCTTACTGGCCCGTAATGCTCGACTAAAGCGCTCGGCAGTAACGTGCGCTAGTCGGCCGACAGCGTGCGCTACACTTGCCGATTAGCACGCGCCATGATCGACAGTAGCGTGCGTTACCAGCCGGTCCTCCCCGAGTCCGGAACCTCAAAAACCTCTCTGCCCAGCCTGATAGCGTGCGCTGGTCGGCCGAATAGCGTGCGCTATTCTTGCTGAGTCAGCGTGCGCAGCCTTCCGTTAGTAGCGTGCGCTACGCCGGTTCTTGCCGTACCTGCCCGGCCATTGCCCAGCACTTCCGACAGTGCCTGCCGCACCTGTCCGGCCAGTGCCCAGCACTTCCGACAGTGCCTGCCGCACTTGTCCGGCCAGTGCCCAACCGCCATGACCCGACGACTCAATTTCCGAAAACACACGGAACGAACACGATGAAATGCTCGCGGACAACATCATCGATCCGAAATGAAAAACCATGCAACAATTAATCACATGCGACCATATAAACACAAAAATTAAATCAACGAGAAAATAATGTTGGGTACGGAGTCGGATATTTCGCCGTGTTGCGGAAGCATAAATATCAAGTGCGGAAATTTAAAGCACACAAGGATTTATAGAGGTTTGGCTATAAACGAGCGTACATCCTCTCTCGGTATCTTTTTCAATAGGCTAAAGAAATACCTCTTATCTTCTCTTCTATCGGTCGAGGTATAACCGTTTACAATCACGTCTTCTATTGGTCCGTGATAAACCACTCGTACTTGTCTTTGTGTCGGTCCAAGTTTAACTGTTTTCCTTACGTAGGACAAGGAATCAACCTCTCTAGCTTTCTATCGGTACTAGATAAGCCTCGCTAAGATAGCGATTGTGGTTCTAACAATGCCGGATCCTTGATCCTAATAACACTGAATCCAATCGTATATTTTCTTTTACCACTCGTGTATGATTTTGTGTATAACACTCAATCACTCAATGTAAGCTCAATATTACAACAACAATACAATGAATATCAATCTCATATCAATGTGTAGTATACTTGAAGTTGTTGTGTTGAATCAATACCATCTCCTTGGTATTTATAGGCTCCATCATCAAACTAGCCGTTAGCTGCTGCACACTGCATTACGTACGCTATGTAACACCGGTTACGTACGTAAGCATGATTACAATGGAAATAAATATTTGTCATGGATATTGGATATCGAGATCTATTTAGATGCACAAGGTCTTGGAGACACAATCAAAGAGGGAAATAAAGAATCTGAATCAAACCGCGCATAGGCAATGAACTTTCTTCGCCGCCACCTCCACGAAGGTCTTAAAACTGAATATCTTACTATGAAAGATCTACTTGAGTTTTGGAAACAATTGAAAGATAGATATGATCATAAAAAGCACTATGATTCTTCCAAAAGCCCACTATGAATTGATGCATCTGAGGCTTCAAGATTTTAAAATTGTTAATGAATATAACTCGCTCTTTTTAAAATAACTTCGCAACTAAAATTATGCGGAGAAAAGATTAGTGACGATGATATGTTAGGAAAAACTTCTTCAACTTTTCAAGCCTCAAATGTACTTCTCCAGCAACAATACCGTGAAAAAGGGTTTACAAAATATTCAGATCTAATTTCATGTCTTCTTGTTGCTGAACAAAATAATAAACTTTTGATGAAGAATCACGAGTCTCACTCAACTGGATCTAGCCCCTTCCCGGAAGTGAATGCGGCATCTTATAATTTTGGGCATGGACGTGGTGGCGGACGTGGGCGTGGACGCGATCGAGGAAATTTTGTGAGAAACAACCACTTTCTCAAACATAAGAAACCGAAATCCAACCCAAAATTCAAGAAAGGTGATGAGAAAGTGGAGAAAAGAGGACAAAAGAATGTTGAGAATATTTGCTATAGATGCAGTATGAAGGGTCATTGGTCACGTACCTGTCGTACGCCCCAACATTTAGTTGAACTATATCAAGAATATAAATTTTTGCATATATTGTATAAAGACATGGAACCGAAATGATACTATCGTCGATCAAAACTTTGCATGAAATGTAGCACTTGATATAATGATAGAAAATTAGGATCTTAAAGCAAAACCCGTCGATGAGTGTCGACGTAGAAATGATTGGCCAAAAAAAGGAAAGAAGCCATTGAAAAAGAATTGATCTCACTTAATAAACATAAAGTTTTTGGACATGTAGTCCGAAACCCTGAAGGGACAAAACCAGTTGGTTATAAATACGTATTTGTGCGAAAGAGAAATGATGAAGTTAAAAACTGTAAAATACAAAGCATGTCTAGTTGCTCAAGGATTTAGGAAAGGCCAGACATTGATTATGAGGAAATATATTCTCCTGTAATGGATTCTACCACTTTTCGTTATTTTATTAGCGTGATCGTTATTGGAAAACTAGATATGCGCTTAATGGATGTTGTTACTGCATATTAGTATGGTTCTCTCGAAAAAGACATTTATATGAGAACTCCTGAAGGATTTCGAATGCCTGAAGCATCTAGATCAAATTTCTGCGATCATTATTCGATTAAATTACAAATATCCGTATATGGAGTAAAACCGTCCCGTCAGATGTGGTATAAGAGATTAAGTGATTATTTATTAAGGGGACAGTACAAGAATGATCCCATTTTTTCTTGTGTTTTTATAAAGAAAACAAAATCTTCATTTGCTATAGTTGATGTATATATTGATGATATAAATATTATTGAAACTCCCGATGAGCTCTGGTAGACAGACGATTATTTAAAGGTAGAATTTGAAATAAAAGATCTTGGGAAAACAAAATTTGCTTTGGATTGCAAATTGAGCATCTGTCTGATGGAACATTAGTGCACCAGTCTGTAATATCTCTACCTTTCCATTTTTAGTAGTTTCCATTTTTGGTGTATGTTTATTTTTATCGACTCGCTTGTAACCGTTTCGACGTTTTGAATCTACTTTGTTCTTGGAATTTTTCCATTTGGACGAGTTTCGGAGATGTTTTTACGTAATTCCATTTTATGTTATGTCTTGCCGTATATATGTTCAATTCTCGTAAAACTCATTCGTTTTCGTTGTTTCTTTGTTTACATGAGTTTGTATGGTTGTGTTGCTCATGTTGGGCATTTCGGTTTGTGAATCCGACGTTGTATCATGATTTTCGGACATTTGGGCCATTTTGTAATTTCCTATACATTTGGGGAACTTTATCTTCTTTGTCATATTTCGGATTCCCCGGTAGTCGGAATTATATTTTCTTTCAGCGCTTAGCTTCATCGTCATGAATAATTCGTGTTTATATTTCTGGATTCTGGCCTTGCTTTGCGTTTCGATTTTCGTACCTTCTGCAGCAGTGAGCTAAGCTAGCAGTGTGAGTAGCGCACGCTACTCGTTATTTCTTGCATGCACTATCAGTGTGCAGTTAGTGTACGCTAACTCATAATTATAGCATGCGTTAACGACTTCAGCATTCTCAGTAGTAGGATTCTGGACCCAGAATCCTGATCTCTGACCATCAGGTAGCGCGCTATAGGCTTTGGTAGCGGACGGTATCTAATAGCATTTAGCGCGTGCTAAACATGTATAGCGCACGCTAGTGACGCCTGGGAGCAGCTTCTGGACTGCTTGCGACCCCCGTTAGCACGTGCTATCTTTGATGATTAGCGTGCGCTAATTATGTCTGTTATATATAGGACAATAACCCCCTTTTTCGTCATTTTTCCGCCTCTTCTCATCCTTTGGGCGATTCCGGCGATTTTGGGGCGATTTGTGGAGAGTAATCCTTGAAGTTTCATTGCAGACCGATTATTATGTTCCAAGCTTAGTACATCATCATCTTAATCCATCTTCTCCACTTCAATTCAAAGTATTTTTGACTTAGAACCCTACTTTGTCAAATTTGGGGGGGTTTCAGGTTTCATTCGTTTAAACTCGAACTGTTCAGTTATGTTATATTATTCCTTAACGATCATTAGTAATGAGTGATTCCCAATCCGATTATGTAATGTTCATTTCGTGGATTGTCAATTCGGGGAGGCTCTGTGAAAACCCTCGCCCGTATCAATTATAAGTATGTCGTCATAGCTAGTAATCGGGGTAGTGGCCGTATCCATTCGATTATTGTTATCGTATAGGACTGAGTTGTGTTAACCCTTCGTTTAGGAATGGTCGTGTTCCCTCCGGGTCAATCGTAGTTGTTATCCGTTCCTGTTTCGTCGAATATTTCTCAAAGGCAAGTACTTTAAATTTGTTTGCATATTCTAGTATTTTCATTATGGCTTTTCGTGTATGTTGTGGATGCATATGTGTATGTTCACCCAGAGATGATCTGACGGGGCCTCTAGGGATATGTATTGCCGTGTGTGTGCGTATCGCGATCTAGGGTTAACCACTCAGGGATGGTCCGATGGGGCCTCTGCGGGCTACAGTGGGCGTGAGTCTCGTACCAATGGTTAACTTTCAAATGGATTGTACTTGCACTAGCACTTGTCGCTAACCCCTTAAATGGGGGAAATACTTTTGTATTTCAGGTATAGGTCATGGAGACGAACAAGCACGCGGGCCGTACGAGGATGATGGGCAAGAGTGAATCTGTTCAGTGGTCGTCCGTTTGGTGTCTTGGTTTTTAATTTTATTTATTATGCCATTTGCTTAAGTACTCGAGTACTTCCTTCTTTGAATTTATTATTGTCATGTGCCCGTTTTGGGGTGGATTTGATGTTGAATGGTATCATTGAGTTCAGTCTTACGTCTTGTATTATGGATTCGTGTGTATGTTGTCGATCTTTGTGTTTTGATCGAATGTCGGTTTGGTACGTTAGCCTAGTGGATTCCAAAGGGTGGGGTCCACTGCACTGTAATATGCCCTGAACGTCTTGGGGGTGTTACAGAATATGGTATCGGAGCTTAGGTTTATGGATACCTAGGCTGTCGGTTATTTGGGTCTAGTTGAGTGTCGCTTTTGAACAGTATCACTACTATGCCATCATCTCAGTACGCTGGTGCGCGTAAGTTTTTCCTAACTCGACTCGTTACGTTATCATGTTCTGTTCCTTTCTTAGTGTCATGTTGTGTTTTGCGCTTGAATTGTACTTACCCATTACTTCTTGAGAATGCCTGCCAGTAGAGGACGCGGACGCGGTCGCGGATGCGGTAGGGGACGTGGCGCAGATGGTAGGGCGGCCATGTCCGATATCCCAGGGGCTGGTTCGGCAACACCTTCTTTGTCAAACATTGTCCCGCTTAACGTCGAGGGCCAGCAGGATCAGTCTGCTAGCTTCGGCAATGCTCATGAGAATATAGGAGTAGCGAATATTTTACAACAAGCAGCGAACCAGATGACGCTACTGACTCAGGCAGTCTTGGTCGACCAAGCTAATGCTAACCCTGTTCCGCCTACTGGTTCCGGAACCGATAAGATACTTCAGGACGTGATCCGTATGCGTCCCCCATAGTTCGATGGTACTTCCGACCCGTCTGATTGGGAGAGTTGGTTATTCGAGATAGAGAAGGTATTCGAGGCGGATAACTACCCCGAGGAAAGGAATGTACCCATCGTTCAGTACTTCCTCGCCAAGGAGGTGGCAACGTGGTGGCAAGCAGTGAAACCACGTAACCGGTCAGCCACATGGGAAGAGTTCCGAAAGTTGATTGAGAACGAATATCGTCCTTGTCCGGTAAAAGAGGGGAGGATCTGAGTCTTCTTTGAGACTAAGCCCCAGGATGTTCCTATTTCACAGGCGATCAAGGATTACAATCAACAGCTTTATTATGTGAGAAATTAGGTCCGGGATGAGTTAGATAAGATCCGCCACTTTGATATGCGGATGAAGCCGAGGGTTCGTCATTACATGTCTGGTCTGGGGTGTACAACTTTGAAGGATTATCAGAACAAGGCGATGGCTTATGAGATGTCATTTTCTGCGACAGAGGCGGCAATGGAGGGTAAGAAGCAGAAGACCTCCGGTCAGTTTTCGGGAGGTAAGTCTGCGAGTATCAGAAGGCTCAGTCTGGTTCGCGAGTCTTCGGGAATCAGTCCTCGTCATTTGGGCGAGGAAATGGTTCTGAGTCTGCTCCGCCTATTTCCGTTCGTGGTCCTACCTGCTTTAACTGTGGTCGTCCCAGACACATGATGAGTGAGAGTGACAGGCCACCGATTCAGTGTCTTACTTGCATTCGGATGGGGCATTGTGCTAAGTTTTGTGGAGATGCGAGTCGGGCACCAGCTACTCAGGTGTCAGCCCCAGCTATGAGGGAACCGAGTGTGAATCAGACGCCGAAAGTTAATCAACCTCAGTAGAGTTTTGGCAGAGGTCGAGGTCGTGGGCAGCCTTCTAGAGGGGGGGCTTCTAGTGCGGGGTCTATTCCGCCCCGTGTATATGAGATGAGACGAGTAGGAGATCCTGACGCGACGGTAGCTATATGTACTGTTCACATCCTTGACCATCCTGTTTCCGTGTTATTCGATTCTGGTGCTACGCATTCTTTCATATCTCTGGATTGTGTGCGTCATCTGCATGTTGATTGTCTGGTTGCATGTGAACTGTTTGTTGTTAAACTGCCTAGTGGGGATAGTATCGTGGGGGATCGTGAGATTAGATATTTTTTGGTGAGTATCGCGGGCACGGATTGGTCTTCTAATTTGATTGTGGTAGACATTAGGGATGAGGACTTGATTCTTGGTGAGGATTGGCTAGACCGATATGGGGCGATTAGGAATTATATAATGAGAACCGTTTCGATGTTAGCCTCAGACGGTACCGAGCATTCTTTTGTGGGGCGTAAGCGGAGTAGTCAGAAATTCCTAATCAACGCCATGAAAGCAGTGAAACTCCTTCGAGGGGGTTGCACTAGTTACTGGTGTTATGCTTTGAGATCGGAAGAATGGGGTGTCGAGCTCTTGTCTATTTCGGTAGTGAGTGAGTATCCTGACATCTTTCCAAATGAGTTACTAGGTTTGCCACCGGGCCGTGAGGTTGAGTTCACTGTTGAATTGGAGCCGGGTGCAGCATCGATTTCTAAGATGCCATAGCGCATGGCGCCTTCCGAGATACTTGAGTTGAAGAAACACTTGGGAGAGTTGCTAGACATGGGTTATATCCGACCGAGCGCTTTGCCTTGGGGCGCACCAGTCTTGTTTATAAAGAAGAAGGATGGGTCACTTCATCTGTGTATCGACTATCGGAAGTTGAACAAAGTGACTTTAAAAACTAAGTATCCGTTCCTAAGGATTGATTACTTGTTTGACCAATTGCAAGGGGCAACTGTGTTTTCAAAGATTAATTTGAGATTGGGATATTACCAGCTCCGAGTGAAGGATTCCGATATTCCGAAGACGGCATTTCAGACGAGATACGGGCACTACGAGTTTGTGGTTATGCCTTTTGGGCTAACCAGCGCCCTAGTCGTGTTCATGCAGTTAATGAACAAGGTCTTTATCGAATATCTCGATAAGTGTGTAGTCGTCTTTATCAACGATATCCTGATTTACACGAGGAGCGAGGAGGAGCATGCACGGCATTTACATATCGTGTTGAGAATCTTGAGAACTCATCGCCTTTATGCGAAGTTCTCAAAGTGTAAGTTTTGGTTGCGGGAGGTTATGTTTCTCGGCCACGTGATCTCATCCGAGGGTGTTCGTGTGGACCCACATAAGATAAGGGCAGTGTTGGATTTGGCGCCACCCAAAAATGTGAAGGAGGTCCGTAGTTTTCTGGGTTTAGCCGGGTATTATCGTAGGTTTCTCGACGGGTTCTCTAAACTCGCTCGACCGCTTACACAGTTGTTGCAGAAGTCAGAGAAGTTTGTGTGGACCGAAGAGAGGCATAAGAGGTTCGAGGAGTTGAAGAAGCGGTTGCAACCGCTCCCGTCTAGGCCTTACCGAGTGGTAATGAGGGTTTTTCAGCTTACAACGATGCTTCAGGCCAAGGGCTTGGATGTGTACTCATGCAGCACGGGAAGACGATTGCCTATGCTTCCTGTCAGTTGAAGCCGTACGAGTTGAATTACCCTACCCACGATCTTGACTTAGCCGCAGTTGTATTTTCATTGAAGATTTGGCGTCATTACTTGTATGGCTCGTCATGTCAGATTTTCACCGATCACAAGAGCCTAAAGTATATTTTCACGCAGAGAAAACTGAATATGAGACAGAGAAGGTGGTTAGAGTTGATTAAAGATTACAATCTCAAGATTCTTTATCATCCAGGCAAGGCAAATGTGGTGGCAGATGCCTTAAGTCGGAAATCGGTATCACTTTGGACGCTTGAGTTACTCACGGAACATCCAGGGCTCCAGCCAGAGTTGATGGGGTTGAGTATTGAGGTTGTACTGCCAGGGAGTGCCGGACAGTTGCGCGCTCTTGATATTTCTTCGTCTCTGGTCGATGACATTAAATCGAGATAGTTAGAAGATCCGATGCTTATTCAGCTCCGTGAGAATGTGGTGAATGGCAAAGTCCTGGGATTCTTGGTTCATGAGGATGGTGTATTGAGATTGCAAGGTCGGCTTTGTGTTCCGAATGACTTGGAATTAAGACATGGTATTATGCGAGAGGCTCATGTGTCACCTTACTCAGTCCATCCGGGCTCGAGTAAAATGTATAAGGATTTGAGGAAGAATTTATGGTGGAATGACATGAAAAATGAGGTAGTTCAGTTTGTGGCTAAGTGTTTGACATGTCAGTAAGTCAAAATCGAGCATCAGCGGCCAGTCGGGTTATTGAAACCACTTCCCATCCCGGAATGAAAGTGGGAAGATATCTCTATGGATTTTGTCACGAATCTGCCGAGGACGAAGAACGGAATGAATATGGTGTGGGTGATCGTGGACTGACTGACTAAGTCGGCACATTTTCTGGGCATCCAGGACACTTGGGGTCCAGAAAAATTGGCTCGTATTTTTATCGCACAGATCGTGAGACTTCATGGTACGCCGAAGACTATTATTTCGGACAGAGATGGCCAGTTTGTATCACATTTTTGGCAAGCGGTACATAAGACATTGGGGACACATTTACGTTTGAGCACATCTTTCCATCCTTAGACCGACGGGCAGTCCAAGCGTACCATTCAGACGTTCGAGGATATGTTAAGCGCGTGTGCGTTAGACTGGAGTAGTGACTGGGAGGAGCATTTGGCCTTGATATAGTTTACTTATAATAATAGCTGGCATGCGTCAATTAAGATGGCACCGTATGAGGTGCTTTATGGCCGATGATGTCGATCACCGATATGTTGGGATGAGCCGTCCGATTTAGTTGGCACCGAGCCGGATCTTTTATTGGAGACGAGAAAGAAAGTTTAGTTAATTTGAGAGCGGATGTTGGCAGCTCAGAGTCGACAAAAGTCTTATGCGGATATTAGGCGTCGACCTTTGGAGTTTGAGGTAGGGGATCATGTCTTGTTGATAATTCTCCGTCGAAGGGAGTTTTCCGTTTTGGGAAAAAGGGGAAGCTCAGTCCAAGGTATATTGGACCTTTTGAGATATTAGAGAGAGTTGGCGAGTTAGCGTACTGTTTGGCATTACCTCCGTCGTTGAGTCATGTTCATAATGTATTTCACGTCTCTCAGTTGAGGAAGTATGTTCCGGACCCAACTCATGTTATCGACTTCGGGGGCGTACAGATCGAGAAGAACGTTACGTTTGAGGAGAGGCCAGTGAAGATTTTGGAACGTCGGGGCAAACAGTTAAGGCACAAAACCATTCCCTTGGTTAAAGTGCAATGGTCGAAGCACGGAGTGTAAGAAACAATGTGGGAATTGGAGGAGGATATGCGCGCGAGACACCCCGAGCTTTTTGATTCTTAAGTTTCAGGACGAAACTTCTTTTTAGAGGGGGAAGATGTAATATCCATACCTTTCAATTTTTAGCAGTTTACATTTTTGGTGTATGTCTATTTCTATCGACTCCCTAGTAACCGTTTCGACGTTTTGAATCTACTTTGTTCTTGGAGTTTTTCCATTTGGACGAGTTTCGGAGATGTTGTTACGTAATTCTATTTTATTTTATGTCTTCCGTATATACGTTAGATTCTCGTAAAAACTCGTTCGTTTTTGTTGTTTCTTTGTTTACATGAGTTCGTATGGTTGAGTTGCTCATGTTGTGCGTTTCGGTTTGTGAATCCGACGTCGTATCATGATTTTCGGACATTTGGGCCATTTTGTAATTTCCTATAAGTTTGGGGAACTTTATCTTCTTTGTCGTATTTCGGAGTCCCCGGTAGTCAGAATTGTATTTTCTTTCAGAGCTTAGCTTTGTCGTCATGAATAATTCGTGTTTATGTTTCTAGATTCTGTCCTTGGTTTGCATTTCGATTTTCGTACCTTCTGCAGTAGTGAGCTGAGTTGAGCAGTGCTGAACTGCTACGTGAGTAGCGCACGCTACTCGTTATTTCTTGCGTGCGCTATCAGTGTGCAGTTAGCGCACGCTAACTCGTAATTATAGCGTGCGTTAACGACTTCAACATTCTGAGCAGTAGGATTCTGGACTCAGAATCCTGAACTCTGACCATCAGGTAGCATGCACTAGGCTTTGGTAGCGTACGCTATCTAGTCGCATTTAGCGCGCGCTAAACTTGTATAGTGCACGCTAGCGACGCCGGGCAGCAGCTTCTGGACTGCTTGCGACCCCCATTAGCGCGCGCTATCTTTGATGATTAGCGTGCGCTAATTATGTCTGTTATATATTGGACAGCAGCCCCCTTTTTCATCATTTTTCCTCCTCTTCTCATCCTTTGGGCGATTCCGGCGATTTTGGGGCGATTTATGGAGAGTAATTCGTGGAGTTTCATTGCATATCGATTATTGTGTTCCAAGCTTAGTATATCATCATCTTAATCCATCTTCCCCACTTCAATTCAAGGTATTTTTGACTTAGAACCCTACTTTGTCAATTTTGGGGGGGTTTCGGGTTTCCTTCGTTTAAAATCTAATTGTTCAGTTATGTTGTATTATTCCTTAACGATTAATAGTAATAAGTGATTCCCAATCCGATTATGTCGTGTTCATTTCGTGTATTGTCGATTCGGGGAGGTTTTGTGAAAACCCTCGCCCGTATCAATTATACGTATGTCGTCATAGCTTGTAATCGGGGTTGTGAGCATATTCCATTCGATTATTGTTATCGTATAGGACTGATTTGTGTTAACCCTTCATTTAGGAATGCTCGTGTTCCCTCCGGGTCAATCGTAGTCGTTATTCGTTCCCGTTTCATCGAAGATGTCTCAAAGGCAAGTACTTTACATTTGTTTGCATATTCTACTATTTGAATTGTGGCTTTCCGTGTATGTTGTGGATGCATATGTGTATGTTCACCCAGGGATGGTCTGACGGAGCCTTTGGGGATACGTATTTCCGTGTGTGTGCATATCACGAACTAGGGTTAACCACCCGAGGATGGTCCGACGGGCCTCTGAGGGGTACGGTGGCCGTGAGTCTCGTACCAACGGTTAACATTGAAATGTTTTGTTGGATTGTACTTGCACTAGCAGTTGTCGCTAACCCCTTAAATGGGGGAAATACTTTTGTATTTCAGGTACAGGTCATGGAAACGAACAACCATGCGAGCCGTACAAGGATGATGGGCAAGAGTGAATCTGTTCAGTGGTCGTCCGTTTGGTGTCTTGGTTTTTAATTTTTTTTATTATGCCAGTTGCTTAAGTACTCAAGTACTTCCTTCTTTGAATTTATTATTGACATGTGCCCGTTTTGGTGTGGATTTGATGTTGAATGGTATCGTTGAGTTCAGTCTTTCGTCTTGTATTATGGATTCGTGTGTATGTTGTCGATGTTTGTGTTTTGATCGAATGTCGGTTTGGTACGTTAGCCTAGTGGATTCCAAAGGGTGGGGTCCACAGCACTGTAATATGCCCTGAACGTCCTGGGGGTGTTACAGAATATGGTATCGGAGCTTAGGTTTATGGATACCTAGGCTGTCGGTTATTTGGGTCTAGTTGAGTGTCTCTTTTGAACAGTATCACTACTACGCCATCATCTCAGTACACCGGTGCTCGTAAGTTTTTCCTAACTCGACTCGTTACGTTATCATGTTCTATTCCTTTCTTAGTGTCATGTTGTGTTTTGCGTTTGAATTGTACTTACCCATTACATCTTCAGAATGCCTGCTGGTAGAGGATGCGGACGCGGTCGCGGACGCGGTAGGGGACGTGACGCAGCGGTAGGGCGGCCATGTCCGATATCTCTGTAGGGATTCGGTGCCAATATGAAATTATAACACTCTAAGTATATAACTCACAATCTCTCTTTTATTTCTTGATGTTTTCTCCAAGAAAAAACCAAGAACTTGTGATGAAGATGAAGAAGACTTGGAGAGGCCTTTCTCTCTCTCTCTCTCTACTTGCAACCTCACGTATGGAATCAAAATGAATGAAGTGAGTTTGATGAGAAGTCTTCCTCTATTCTATTTCCACTCACATGCAAAACAAATCATCCCATATGATATTTTGCCCCACAAGCCATGTTCCTTAATATAAAAAGGAAACAACAAGATAATGAGAAGGTGGGTGGAAGGGGTTGGGGCGGCCCATGTAGAAATCGGACGAGTTCGGTTTGTTTCGGACTCCCGAAAGTCCAAACAGATAAACTCCAATTCCGTTTCGATGTATTTATATCGATTAATTAATCCAATTAATTAAACAGATCAAATACAAAAAAATATAATTAATTTCTCCAAGAAATAATTATATTCATGAATTAAATTAATCACTCAGTAATTTATTTAATTCATTTAGGCCGTAAATCAATTTATCCAATAAATCGATTTAGACATCTAATGTCCCAAATTATATATCCAATATCTAATATTCATAATGAGAGAATAAGCTCGATTCATTCCGTCGTCAATCCTATTGTGTGACTCGGTAGGTCCGTCTCAGTCAGCAATGGGAGGAACCAAAGAGTAGTAGCACCACCTAGCCAGCCTGGTGGCCTACACTGTACCCCAACTGAGAACGAATGATTGGGATCATTCAAGAATCATTCTATCGTGAATACCAGTAAACGTATAAACCCTTCTTTCAAATGTCCCGATCAAGTTATAGGGTCACGGTCAGTCAAACCCTATCTGTACTTGACGCTATGCATGCGTTAATGCAAATCGAGATCATCGAGCTGTTGTGTATCTAATACAACTAGCTCCAATGCTTTGGCCAAAGACTTATGATCTCATCTGTCAATAACCGCATAGGACATATAACCCGCTCACTAACGGGAGAAAGAATTCTATCTTGGTATTCAGTAGGACCTGCTACTTGCCCGTCAAGATGCATGTCGAGGTTGACCCCCGCCTTCCGGTTTACAGGGTCGAACTACTCTAATGAAAATATTGACGTCACAAGCACATCCCTACTAAATCCTCAAGTCGAAGGTTCACGAATACCTATCAAAACCTTTCGATTCCGTCATTGACTGTCCCAGAGTGAAATCCGTGTGACGAATCGAGGGTGAGTCGGTTCGAGTATACTAATCTAATTAGCATACCTATAACGTGTACTCCCACTAACCATTAGTGTTCGACAGGCACTCTCCATGTCAAAGAACACGTCATACAAATCTTCACATAAACTTAACACCCAGTCAAGTTTCATCGACTTGCGAACGATTAAGTATTTGTGCTATAAACCTTTCCAGTGCCGACCCCCTTATCCAATAAGGAGTGAAACGTTTTGCTCTCAAATACACGGACTAGTTTCTATATGTATATTTACGAGTTAGGAATGCCAGTAACTACCAGTAAATAAAGAAACATCCATTTCCTTATATTAATGATTGACATAATTACAAGTACAATGCCCTCACTCAACATCCTCTGAGTGGAATTCGAGGGCATACTCCTAACAATCTCCCACTTGCACTCAATGCCACACACTATGGTATTTAATACCCATTTTCTCCAGATGACGCTCCAAGCTAGTCTGAGAAAGTGGCTTGGTCAGTGGATCGGCGACGTTGTCGGCCGAGTATACTCTGTGCAGCACAATATATCCCTTGCGAACAAATTCTCTTACGAGATGATACTTCCTCTCAATATGTTTGGTGCTGTTGTGAAACCTCGGCTCCTTGGCCTGTGCTACAGCTCCGTCGTTGTCGCGATGCAGTGAACAGAAGCGATTCGGCACATGGTATCACTTGAAGTTCTCCCGAAACTTCTTAATCGAGAACCCTTCCTTGGAAGCCTCCGAGGCCGCTTGATACTCGGCTGACAGGTGGAATCGTGATCGCAATTTGCTTGGCGCTACGCCAAGATACTGCTCCTCCATTAAGAGTAAATATGTAGCCAGAAGTAGACATCGAGTCGTCCTTCAGTCCTTGGAAGTCCGAATCAGTGAATCCCACCACATCCAATTCTCCACCGCCATACATAAGAACCATATCTCTAGTCCTTCTTAAGTACTTGAGAACGTTCTTTACAGTAGTCCAATGTTCCCTACCTGGGTTTGCCTGAAACCTACTCACCACGCTTACTGCATGTGCAATGTCAGGTCTCGTACACAACATATCATACATAAGGCTACCCACGGCCGAAGCATATGGTATATTACTCATTTCCTTTCGTTGTTCCTCACTTTGAGGACACATCTTCAAGGTGAGTTTTATTCCATGTCGCATCGGTAGGAACCCTCTTTTAGAATCATCCATCTTAAATAGCTTTAAGACGTTATCTATATAGAGGGCTTGGGAAAGACCTATTGTTCTCTTCCCTCTATCCCGGTAGAGTCGAATACCAAGAATATAGGTAGCTTCTCCCAAGTCTTTCATGGAGAAATTACTGGAAAGCCAAGATTTCACAGAACTGAGCATTCCCACATCATTTCCTATTAGTAGAATGTCATCTACATATAGTACTAAGAATGCGAACTTGCTCCCACTAACCCTCTTGTATACACAAGGTTCCTCCTCATTTTGCACGAAGTCAAACTCTTTGACTGCCTCGTCAAAACGAAGGTTCCAACTACGCGACGCTTGCTTCAGTCCATAAATGGAACGCTGAAGCTTGCACACTTTCTGAATATCGACTTCGGACACAAAGCCTTTAGGCTGCTCCATATAGATTTCCTCCTCGAGGAATCCATTAAGGAAAGCCGTCTTTACATCCATTTGCCATATCTCATAATCGTGGTAGGCAACTATAGCAAGCATCATGCGAATAGACTTGATCATGGCTACGGGCGAGAAGGTATCGTGGTAATCGATCCCTTCCTTTTGGGTATAACCCTTTGCCACAAGCCTGGCCTTATAGGCGTCAACCTTGCCATCACCGTCAGTCTTTGTCTTGTAGATCCACTTATTCCCAATAGGCACTATGCCCTTGGGGCGGTCTACTAGAGTCCAGACCTGATTGACATGCATCGAGTCTATCTCAGCTTCCATAGCTTCACGCCATTTCGCGGAGTCTACATCCACCATCGCTTGGTCATAGGTCGTCGGGTCGGTCTCTTGGCTATCACTTGGAACCTCATGGAGACCCAGCTCCTCCAAGTGCACAAGCCCATACCTCTCAGGTAAATGAGACACCCTACTAGATCTACGAGGTGGTTGTACTTATGTTTCAGAAGGTTCAGTTCCAGTTTCTTGCACAGGTGTCTCCCGAAGAGTTTCATTGTATTCTTCTAAAGAAATACTTCTACCTGCTCCGCCTTCCTGAATGAACTCATCTTCCTGGAAGTGTGCTTGTAAAGCAACAACGATCTTTCGATCTTCGGGCATGTAGAATAGATATCCCATCGTCCCAGATGGGAATCCTATGAAATGTCCCTTCGCGGACCTAGCTTCCAACTTCTCCACCTTAGTCTTCTTGACATAGGCGGGACATCCCCAAATCCTAATGTGATTAAGACTTGGTTTCCTGCCCTCCCACATCTCATGTGGAGTTTTAGGAACGGATTTGGAAGGACATCTGTTCAAGATGTAAGCAGCAGTCAGGAGTGCATACCCCCACAGGTAAATCGGTAAGTCCGTATAGCCCAGCATGGAACGGACCATGTTCAACAAGGTTCGGTTCCTTCTTTCTGACACACCATTTAACTGAGGAGTCCCTGGAGGTGTTAGTTGTGAAACTATTCTATGTTCCTTAAGGAACTCGTCAAACTCCGTACTCATATACTTGCCACCTCGGTCCGACTGAAGTGCGTTGATATAATTACCAGTTTGTTTCTCGACTAGGGCCTTGAATTCCTGGAATTTCTCAAAAGCCTCGGATTTATGTTTCATTAAGTATACATAACCATACCTAGTATGATCATCTGTAAACGTAATAAAATATTGATATCCGTCACGTGCTGCTTCCAAAGCACCACAAACGTCAGTATGGATTAATCTCAGTTTATCATCGGCTCTTTCAAAAGTCCCTGTGAAGGGGGACTTAGTCATTTTGCCTTTAAGGCAAGATTCACAAGTAGGAAAGGGATCCGATCCCAATGGACCCATAAGTCCATCCTTTTCCATCTTGTAAACCTTGGTCTGACCAACATGACCAAGTCTAAGATGCCATTTCAAAACTTGATTGGTTTCATCCCTACCACGTTTTCTAGTCATAGTGTTCACAACTACTTTATCGCTGAGATTTAGATGATACAATCCATTTAACAATGTAGCAGTACCCACTAGTTTATTTCTAAAATAAATTTTGCAGGAATCATCACCAATGAAAAATGAAAAGCCTTTTCGGTCCATGACCGGAATAGATACAATGTTTTTGTGCCCCTTGGGCAAAACATGTACATCTTCTAAAGTCAAAACAAAGCCGGATTCTAAACCCAAAAGAAGTGATCCTATGTCAGTCGCCTCGACACTATGCCAGTTTCCGACTGTGATCATAACTTCTCCAGCTCCAAGCTTCCTACTTTGTTCCAGATCCTGATTCACGGTACAAATATGAGAACTAGCACCAGAATCCAAGATTCAGAAGTAGAAAATACGAGTGAGAATAATTTGTTTCCAAAACTAAAAGTTACAGACGAAGTGCCATGAAGAATCGGACAGTCTCTAGCCCAGTGGCCCAGCTCACCGCACTTGAGACAAGCATCCTTCTTCTTCTTGTTCTTTGGAACCATCGGGGCCTTACCCTTTCCCTTAAGGTCCTTAGCTTGTGGTCCAGTCCGCTTCTTGGTCTTTTTCTTCTTATTCTTAGACTTCCGAAGTCCAGAAGAAATCAACAAGGGCAGACTCCTTCATTCGCGGAGTCTTCATCTGAGACTGAGCGGTCACCAGTTTTTTCATTAGCCCAGCTAAGTTACATGCAATCTCATTGCAGTTGAAGTTCATAACAAACTGTGAGAAGGAATCAGGGAGAGACTGTAGGATAAGGTCGGTTTGGAGATAAGTATCCATTTTAAAATCAAGAGCCTCCAATCTCTCGATCATGAATATCATTTTGAGGACGTGTTCCCCAACCTTCTCACCTTCCTTCATCCTTGCACCGAATAGTTGCTTGGATATCTCATATCTAGCAGTTCTGCTGTGCTCACCATAAAGTTCGGTTAAGTGAGATAGAATCTGCCTCGCAGAAGTCATTTTCTCATGAGCTCTCTGAAGCTCATTAGACATAGAAGCCATCATGTATGCACGGACTTTTACGTCATCCTTAACCCACTTTTCGTGGTTTTCAATCTCTTCCTGATTGGCTCGGGTCCGCACAGGAGGCGCCGGAATGTCCGTCTCCAAGACGTATCCCAGTGCCTCTATACTAAGGACAATCATCAGATTGCGGAGCCAATCCACAAAGTTAGGTCCCATTAAGGTGTTCTTTTCGAGTAGAATTGCGAGTGGATTCATTATCATATTGAGATTTGTCTGCATCAAGTATAACAGATTAATTAGTGACTTGTTATATTATGATCTGAGTATAGAATTAAGGTCTTTTCTATTCTTGTTACCCAGCTCCCACTATTTTTATCGGAATAACACACTCCCATGTGATATCCGGAAGTATCGTCGCTCTACTTCATAGTGGTGATCGAGTTCTTTATAAATCTTAATAGAGGGCAACCGAACAGGTTTCTAGTCTATTAATTTTCATAAAGTGGTGTCCAACACCAACCCATCTAATGGATGATTCGATCTTCTTTTTCCCCTTGTTCACTCCCCTCAACCTATACGGTTTCTATGGTTCGTGAACAAGCTAAGTTTATACCATCGACGCAAACCAGTTTCATAATTGAATCTTATCCAGCAACCTATCAGGTTTCTAGGGATAAAATTTGCTCCAACCGAAGGCATCCAATGCGCTCACGGTAATTTATTCGTCCTCCCCAAATGACTACCCCGATAACTCGGAAGCATAGCATATTCGGTTTGGATTTCAATTTCCCAAAAAACTCGATGGAGGGAAGGAAAACCTTGTTGTGGGAGAATTATCGCGATTAACGTTATACTTTGCACATTAATCATTTAAGCGCGTTTGTGGCATTCATACAACATGAAACAACCATTCAAAACCTAGTTGCTACCAACATGTTGTTCATGGACCGTTTATAGAAAACAAAAACTTTGTAATCTAATTACAAGTCTTTGTCTTGAATCTTCGTCTTCTCGAAACGGATCTCCCTCCGGTCTTCGTCATTACATATAAATTTTACATCGAAAATTGCATCCTAGATACAAACATTTCTAGTAAAATAAATAGGCTCAAAACAGCTTTTACAAGCCAATCGAATAAAACGAACGATTCAAAACTAATTCCACGAACCACATCCCCATTCAAAAGCATTCATCCAATAAATACTATATAAATGAAAAGCGAAGAGATACATTGATCCAATCAACAATACGAACCGATCCAATCGATTCACACAATCGGTAATATGATAACGTTCAAAATAATTCGGTCGACCATAAATATTCCAATTAATCAAATTTCCCTTATAAAATGAAATACCATAAATTATTTTAATCATATTAAATCCAATTTACATGTGGGAGATTAATTTTCAAGAATACTCGAAAAAATCGAGCAGCCTGCCGACAGACAGGCATGCATGGCCGAGTCACGCTCGGAAGATGCCGGCCAGGACACGGCCCGTGGCTCCAGACACGGTCGGGTCAGCCTGGCAGTGGCCTGGGGACTGCCGGACACGGCCCGTGTCACCAGACACGGCCGAGTCACCTTGGCAGCAACCTGCCCTTTGTCCGAAAAATCGTCCGACGACGATTCGGAGCTCGATTTTCGATCGGATATCCAATATCAATATTTTCCGACTTTCATATCTTCAATATAAATCATATTTCCCAAAAATTTAAGATTTATATTTAGACATAAACTTACGAAAAATATAACTACAACGAACGTAAAACATGTACCACGATTATGACTAAAATGATTCCAAATCATTCACCATCTAATCGAGCATTCCAAATGCCAATATCGTATATACAATCGCAAGACCTACGCTCCGATACCACTGTAGGGATTCAGTGCCTAAAACGAATGCCCAGCGGAAGTGGTAAGACAAAAATTAATTCGATCCGAATCCCTACGAGGATCGATCGAGCTACGTATATACGAATATCAAAAACGAATTCACAAGAGATATAGAAACTCACCCTTGTAGTCCGTTGATTAGATGGGTAACCTTCTCTTGAGCTATTCCCCAAGCTTTGCTTGATCTCTACGAATCTATTCCACTTCAAGCCCTTGAACGATCCAACGCCGAAAACACCGCGTCTCTACTTGCCACGCACCGGAGAAATGACAGGAACGACGATCACCCTGCTATCCTCCGAGGATACGGCTAGAGATAAGTGATGAAGCTTCCAATATGAAATTATAACACTCTAAGTGTATAACTCACAATCTCTCTTTTATTTCTTGATGTTTTCTCCAAGAAAAAACCAAGAACTTGTGATGAAGATGAAGAAGACTTGGAGAGGCCTTTCTCTCTCTCTCTCTCTCTCTCTCTCTCTCTACTTGCAACCTCACGTATGGAATCAAAATGAATGAAGTGAGTTTGATGAGAAGTCTTCCTCTCTTTATTCTATTTCCACTCACATGCAAAACAAATCATCCCATATGATATTTTGCCCCACAAGCCATGTTCCTTAATATAAAAAGGAAACAACAAGACAATGGGAAGGTGGGTGGAAGGGGTTGGGGCGGCCCATGTAGAAATCGGACGAGTTCGGTTCGTTTCGGAATCTCGAAAGTCCAAACAGATAAACTCCAATTCCGTTTCGATGTATTTATATCGATTAATTAATCCAATTAATTAAACATATCAATTACAAAATAATATAATTAATTTCTCCAAGAAATAATTATATTCATGAATTAAATTAATCACCTCGTAATTTATTTAATTCATTTAGGCCGTAAATCAATTTATCCAATAAATCGATTTAGACATCTAATGTCCCAAATTAGATATCCAATATCTAATATTCATAATGAGAGAATAAGCTCGATTCATTCTGTCGTCAATCCTATTTCGCGACTCGGTAGGTCCGTCTTAGTCAGCAATGGGAGGAACCAAAGAGTAGTAGCACCACCTAGCCAGCCTGGCGGCCTACACTGTACCCCAACTGAGAACGAATGATTGGGATCATTCAAGAACCATTCTGTCGTGAATACCAGTAAACGTATAAACCCTTCTTTCAAATGTCCCGATCAAGTTATAGGGTCACGGTCAGTCAAACCCTATCTGTACTTGACGCTATGCATGCATTAATGCAAATCGAGATCATCGAGCTGTTGTGTATCTAATACAACTAGCTCCAATGCTTTGGCCAAAGACTTATGATCTCATCTGTCAATAACCGCATAGGACATATAACCCGCTCACTAACGGGATAAAGAATTCTATCTTGGTATTCAGTAGGACCTGCTACTTGCCCGTCAAGATACACATCGAGGTTGACCCTCGCCTTCCAGTTTACATGGTCGAACTACTCTAATGAAAATCTTGATGTCACAAGCACATCCCTACTAAATCCTCAAGTCGAAGGTTCACGAATACCTATCACAACCTTTCGATTCCGTCATTGACTGTCCCGGAGTGAAATCCGTGTGACGAATCAAGGGTGAGTTGGTTCGAGTATACTAATCTAATTAGCATACCTATAACGTGTACTTTCACTAACCATTAGTGTTCGACAGGCACTCTCCATGTCAAAGAACACGTCATACAAATCTTCACATAAACTTAACGCCCAGTCAAGTTTCATCGACTTGCGAACGATTAAGTATTTGAGCTATAAACCTTTCCAGTGCTGACCCCCTTATCCAATAAGGAGTGGAACGTTTTGCTCTCAAATACACGGACTAGTTTCTATATGTATATTTACGAGTTAGGAATGCCAGTAACTACCAGTAAATAAAGAAACATCCATTGCCTTATATTAATGATTTACATAATTACAAGTACAATGCCCTTACTCAACATCCTCTGAGTGGCATTCGAGGGCATACTCCTAACAATCTCAGGGGCTGGTTCGGCAACACCTTCTTTGTCGAACATTGTCCCGCTTAACGCCGAGGGCCAGCAGGATCAGTCTGCTAGCTTCGGCAATGCTCATGAGAACATCAGAGTAGCGAATATTTTACAACAAGTAGCAAACCAGATAATGATACTGACTTAGGCAGTCTTGGTCGGCCAAGCTAATGCTAACCCTGTTCCGCCTACTGGTTCCGGCACCGATAATCTACATCAAGACGTGATCTGTATGTGTCCCCCACAGTTCGATGGTACTTCCGACCCGTCTGGTTGGGAGAGTTGGTTATTTGAGATGGAGAAGGTATTCGAGGCGGCAAACTGCTCCGAGGAGAGGAAGGTACCCATCGCTCAGTACTTCCTCGCCAAGGAGGCGGCAACATGGTGGCAAGTAGTGAAACCATGTGACCGGGCAGCCACATGGGAAGAGTTCCGAGAGTTGATGGAGGACGAATATTGTCCTTGGACGGTAAAAGATGGGAGGATCCGAGCCTTGTTTGAGGCTAAGCCCCATGATGTTCCTATTTCATAGACGATCAAGGATTACAAACAACAACTTCATTATGTGAGAAATTAGGTCTGGGATGAGTTAGATAAGATCCGCCACTTTGATATGCGAATGAAGCCGACGGTTCGTCATTACATGTCTGGTCTAGGGTGTACCACTTTGAAGGATTATCAGAACAAGGCGATGGCTTATGAGATGTCATTTTCTGCGACAGAGGCGGCACGGGAGGGTAAGAAGCAGAAGACCTCCGGTCAGTTTTTGGGAGGTAAGTCTGGCGGGTATCAGAAGGCTCAGTCTAGTTCGCGAATCTTCGGGAATCAGTCCCCGTCATTTGGTCTAGGAAATGGTTCTAAGTCTGTTGCCTGTTTCTGTTCGTGGTCCTACCTACTTTAATTGTGGTCGTCCCGGACACATGATGAGTGAGTGTGATAAGCCACCGATTCAGTGTCTTACTTACGGTCGAATGGGGCATTGTGCTAAGTTTTATGGAGATGCGAGTCGGGCACCAGCTACTCAGGTGTCAGCCCTAGTTATGAGGGAACCGAGTGTGAATTAGACGCCGACAGTTAATCAACCTCACCAAAGTTTTGGCAGAGGTCGAGGTTGGGGGCGGCCTTCTAGAGGGGGAGCTTCTAGTGCGGGGTCTGTTCCTCCCCGTGTATATGAGATGAGACGAGTAGGAGATCCTGACGCGACGGTGGCTACAGGTACTGTTCACATCCTTGACCATCCGTGTTATTCGATTCTGGTGCTACACATTCTTTCATATCTCTTTGATTGTGTGCGTCGTCTGCATGTTGATTGTCTGGTTGCATGTGAACCGTTTGTTGTTAAACTGCCTAGTGGGGATAGTATCGTGGGGGATCATGAGATTAGAGATTTTCCTGTGGGTATCGCGGGCACGGATTGGTCTTCTAATTTGATTGTGGTAGACATTAGGAATGACGACTTAATTCTTGGTGAGGATTGTCTTAACCCGACATGGGGCGATCAGGAATTATAGAACGAGAACCGTTTCGATGTTAGCCTCAGACGGTACCGAGCATTCTTTTGTGGGGCGTAAGCGGAGTAGTCAGAAATTCCTAATCAGTGCCTTGAAAGCAGTGAGACTCCTTCGAGGGGGTTGCACTGGTTACTGGTGTTATGATTTGAGATCGGAAGAAGGGGGATTCGAGCTCTCGTCTATTCCGGTAGTGAGTGAGAATCCTGACGTATTTCCAGATGAGTTACCGGGTTTGCCACCGGACCGTGAGGTTGAGTTCACTGTTGATTTGAAGCGGGGTGCAGCACCGATTTCTAAGACGTCATACCGCATGGCGCCTTCCGAGATGCTTGAGTTGAAGAAACACTTGGTAGAGTTGCTAGACATGGGTTATATCCGACCGAGCGCTTCGCCTTGGGGCGCACCGGTCTTGTTTATAAAGAAGAAGGATGGGTCACTTCGTCTGTGTATCGACTATCGGGAGTTGAACAAAGTGACTATCAAAAATAAATATCCGCTCCTAAGGATTGATGACTTGTTTGACCAATTACAAGGGGAAACCGTGTTTTCAAAGATTGATTTGAGATCGGGATATTACCAACTCCGAGTGAAGGATTCCGATATTCCGAAGACGGCCTTTCGGACGAGATACGGCCACTACGAGTTTGTGGTTATGCCTTTTGGGCTAAACAATGCCCCAGCCGTGTTCATGCAGTTAATGAAAAAGGTCTTTATTGAATATCTCGATAAGTGTGTAGTCGTCTTTATCGATGATTTCCTGATTTACTCGAAATGCGAGGAGGAGCATGCACGTCATTTGCATATCGTGTTGAGAACCTTGAGAACTCAGCGCCTTTATGCGAAGTTCTCAAAGTGTGAGTTTTGGTTGCGGGAGGTTATGTTTCTCGGCCACGTGTTCTCAGCCGAGGGTGTTCGTGTGGACCCACATAAGATAGGGGCAGTGTTGGATTGGGCGCTGCCTAAGAACGTGAAGGAGGTCCGTAGTTTTCTGGGTTTGGCCGGGTATTATCTTAGGTTTGTCGAGGGGTTCTCTAAACTCGCTCGACCGCTTACCCAGTTGTTGCAGAAGTCAGAGAAGTTTGTGTGGAACGACGAGAAGCAGAAAAGTATCGAGAAGTTGAAGAAGCGGATGACGAACACTCCCATCTTAGCCTTACCATGTAGTAATGAGGGTTTCTCTGTTTATAGCGATGCATCAGGCCAAGGGCTTGGATGTATACTCATGCAGCACGGGAAGATGATTGCCTATGCTTCCCGTCAGTTGAAGACGTACAAGTTGAATTACCCTACCCACAATCTTGAGTTGGCCACAGTTGTTTTTGCATTAAAGATTTGGCGTCATTACTTGTATGCCTCGTCATGTCAGATTTTCACCGATCAAAAGAGCCTAAAGTATATTTTCACACATAAAGAACTGAATATGAGACAGAGAAGCTGGTTAGAGTTGATTAAGGATTACGATCTTGAGATCTGTTATCATCCGTGCAAGGCAAATATGGTGGCAGATGCCTTGAGTCAGAAATCGGTATCACTTTGGATGCTTGAGTTACTCACGCCCAGCCAGGGCTCCAGCGAGAGTTGATGGGGTTGAGTATTGAGGTTGTACTGCCAGGAAGTGCCGGGCAGTTGCATGCTCTTGAGATTTCTTCGTCTCTGGTCGACGACATTAAATCGAGACAGTTAGAAGATCCGATGCTTATTCAGCTCCGTGAGACTGCGGTGAAGGGGAAAGCCCCGGGATTCGTGGTTCATGAGGATGGTGTATTGACATTCCAAGGTCGGCTGTGTGTTCCGAATGACTTGGAATTGAGACAGGGTATTATGCGAGAGGCTCATGCGTTACCTTACTCAGTCCATCCGGGCTCGAGTAAAATATATAAGGATTTGAGGAAGAATTTCTGGTGGAATGACATGAAAAATGAGGTAGTTCAGTTTGTGGCTAAGTGTTTGACTTTTCAGCAAGTCAAAATCGAGCATCAGCGGCCAGTTGGGTTGTTGAAACAACTTCACATCCCGGAATAGAAGTGGGAAGATATCTCTATGGATTTTGTCCCGAATCTGCCGAGGACGAAGACCGGAATGAATATGGTGTGGGTGATCGCGTATCGACTGACTAAGTCGGCACATTTTCTGGGCATCAAGGACATTTGGGGTCCAGAAAAATTGGCTCGTATTTTTATCGCAAAGATCGTGAGACTTCATGGTACGCCGAAGACTATTACATCGGACAGAGATGGCCGGTTTGTATTGCATTTTTGGCAGGCGGTACAAAAGGCATTGGGGACACATGCGTTTAAGCACATCTTTCCATCCTCAGACCGACGGGCAGTCCGAGCATACCATTTAGACGTTCGAGGATATGTTAAGCGCATGTGCGTTGGACTGGAGTAGTGACTGGGAGGAGCATTTGGCCCTGATAGAGTTTACTTATAATAATAGCTGGCACGCGTCAATTAAGATGGCACCATATGAGGCGCTTTATGGCCGATGATGTCGATCACGAATATGTTGGGACAAGCCATCCGATTTAGTTGGCACCGAGCTGGATCTTGTATTGGAGACGAGAAAGAAAGTTGAGTTAATTCGAGAGAGGATGTTGGCAGCTCAGAGTTGACAAAAGTCTTATGCAGATGTTAGGCGTCAACCTTTGGAGTTTGAGGTAGGGGATCATGTCTTGTTGAGAGTGTCTCCGTCGAAGGGAGTTTTCCGTTTTGGGAAAAAGGGGAAGCTCAGTCCAAGGTATATTGGACCTTTTGAGATATTAAAGAGAGATGGCGAGTTAGCGTACCGTTTGGCATTACCTCCGTCGTTGAGTCATGTGCATAGTGTTTTTCACGTCTCTCAGTTGAGGAAGTATGTTCCAGACCCAACTCATGTTATCGACTTCGGGTGCATAGAGATCGAGAAGAACATTACGTTTGAGGAGAGGTCGGTGAAGATTTTGGAACGTCGGGGCAAACTGTTAAGGCACAAAACCATTCCCTTGGTTAAAGTGCAATGGTCGAAGCACAGAGTGGAAGAAACAACGTGGGAATTGGAGGAGGATATGCGCGCGAGACACCCCGAGCTTTTTGATTCTTAAGTTTCGATACGAAACTTCTTTTTAGAGGGGGAGAATGTAATATCCGTACCTTTCCATTTTTAGCAGTTTCCATTTTTTGTTTATGTCTATTTTTATTGACTTGCTTGTAACCGTTTCGACGTTTTGAATCTATTTTGTTCTTGGAGTTTTTCCATTTGGACGAGTTTCGGAGATGATTTTACGTAATTCTATTTTATGTTATGTCTTGCCATATGTACGTTCGATTCTCTTAAAACTCGTTCGTTTTTGTTGTTTCATTATTTACATGAGTTCGTATGGTTGAGTTGCTTATGTTGTGCGTTTCGGTTTGTGAATCCGACGTTGTATCATGATTTTCGGACGGCCATTTTGTAATTTCCTATAAGTTTGGGGAACTTTATCTTCTTTGTCGTATTTTGGATTCCCCGATAGTCGGAATTGTATTTTCTTTTAGAGCTTAGCTTCGTCGTCATGAATAATTCGTGTTTATGTTTCTAGATTCTGTCCTTGGTTTGCATTTCGATTTTTGTATCTTCTTCAGCAGTGAGCTGAGTTGAGCAGTGCTGAACTACTGCGTGAGTAGCGCACGCTACTCGTTATTTCTTGCGTGCGCTATCAGTGTGCAGTTAGCGCACGCTAACTCGTAATTATAGTGTGCGTTAACGACTTCAGCATTCTGAGCAGTAGGATTCTGGACTTAGAAACCTGAACTCTGACCATCAGGTAGCGTGCGCTAGGCTTTGGTAGCGTACGCTATCTAGTCGCATTTAGCGCGCGCTAAACTTGTATAGCGCACGCTAGCGACGGCGGGCAGCAGCTTCTGGACTGCTTGTGGCCCCCATTAGCGCGCGCTATCTTTGATGATTAGCGTGCACTAATTATGTCTGTTATATATTGGACAGCAGCCCCCTTTTTCATCATTTTTCCTCCTCTTCTCATCCTTTGGGCGATTCTGGTGATTTTGGGGCGATTTGTGGAGAGTAATCCGTGGAGTTTCATTGCATATCGATTATTGTGTTCGAATCTTAGTACATCATCATCTTAATCCATATTCTCCACTTCAATTCAAGGTACTTTTGACTTAGAACCCTACTTTGTCAATTTTGGGGGGTTTTCGGGTTTCATTCGTTGAAACTCGAATTGTTTAGTTATGTTGTATTATTCCTTAACGATTATTAGTAATGAGTGATTCCCAATCCGATTATGTCGTGTTCATTTCATGGATTTTCGATTCGGGGAGGTTTTGTGAAAACCCTCGCCCGTATCAATAATATGTATGTCGTCATAGCTTGTAATCGGGGTTGTGAGCGTATTCCATTCGATTATTGTTATCGTATAGGACTAATTTGTGTTAACCCTTCGTTTAAGAACAGTTGTGTTCCCTCCGGGTCAATCGTAGTCGTTATTCGTTCCCGTTTCATCGAAGAGGTCTCAAAGGCAAGTACTTTACATTTGTTTGCACATTCTAGTATTTGAATTATGGCTTTCCGTGTATGTTGTGGATGCATATGTGTATGTTCACCCAGGGATGGTCTGACGGGGCCTCTGGGGATACGTATTGTCGTGTGTGTGCGTATCGCGAACTAGGGTTAACCACCCAGGGATGGTCCGACGGGCCTCTGAGGGGTACGGTGGCCGTGAGTCTCGTACCAACGGTTAACTTTGAAATGTTTTGTTGGAGAAATGTGTTTTGTGCTTGAGCACCATAATATTCCAGAATATAAATATTTTCTAAAATGATTTTTGGTATATTTCATCTGATTAGAATGGTAGTTCAAATGGATTGTACTTGGACTAGCAGTTGTCGCTAACCCCTTAAATGGGGAAAATACTTTTGTACTTTAGGTACAGGTCATGGAGACGAACGAGCATGCGGGCCGTACGAGGATGATGGGCAAGAGTGAATTTGTTCAATGGTTGTCCGTTTGGTGTCTTGTTTTTTAATTTTATTTATATGCTTAAGTACTCGAGTACTTCCTTCTTTGAATTTATTATTGTCATGTGCCCGTTTTAGGGTGGATTTGATGTTGAATAGTATCGTTGAGTTCAGCCTTTTGTCTTGTATTATGGATTCGTGTGTATGTTGTCGATGTTTATCTTTTGATCGAATGTCGGTTTGGTACGTTATCCTGGTGGATTCCAAAGGGTGGGGTCCACGGTACTGTAATATGCTTTGAACGTCTTGGGGGTGTTACACAGTCAACATATACAAAAAAGGTATTAAAATGCTTTTACATGGGCAAATCACATTCCATTAGCTCTTAGATGGTTGTCCAATCACTAGATAATAAAAAGATGTATTTCTGCCAAGGGAGGAAAATGAAGAAGTACTTGGTCCCGAAATACCATATCTTAGTGCTATCGGTGCACTGATGCATCTGCCTAATAACACATAACCTGATATCGCATTTTCTATAAATCTTATAGCAAGACATAGTTGTGCTCCAACGCAAAGATATTAGTACGGAGTTAGCATATTTTACGGTCTCCTCGAGGCACAACTGACATGGAATTATTTTATTCTAATAAATCCAAAGCAGTACTAAAGGTTTATGCAGATGCAGGATATTTATCTGGTCCAGATAAAGCTCGATCATAAATAGGTTATTTGTTTACTTATGGCAACATAGCCATCTCATGGCATTCTGTAAAATAATATTTGGCTGCTACATCCTCTAACCATGCAGAAATTCTTGCCATCCATGAAGCCAGCCGAGAATGTGTTTGGTTGAGGTCAATCTGGCAGCATATCCAAGAATCATATGGCATGTGGTATGACAGAACAACTCCAACAGTAATGTTTGAAGACAACACATCATGCATTGAATAATAAAAGAGAGGTTATATCAAAGGCGACAAAACTAAGCATATTTCTCCCAAATTCTTCTTCACACACGACCTTCAAGAAAATGGAGAGATCAAAGTTCAACAAATTCATTCGAGTGACAATCTTGCAGATTTGCTTACAAAAACATTACCCCCGACAATGTTTCTCAGAAGTTGGTACATATGATTGGAATGCGCCGGCTCAAAGATTTGAAGTAATTTTTGATATAGATGTACTCTTTTTACTTTACTAAGATTTTTTTCCCATTGGTTTTTTTCCTAGAAAGGTTTTAACGAGGCACGATTATTGAAAAATGTGTTGGAACATTTTATTCCACACATTCAATTTAGAGGTTTTGATGATATGTTAATAAACAAAGAGAAACAACAATTAATCAAGAAGAAGTCGAAGACGCATGAGCTGGACAGAAGAACATTGAATTTAAGCAAAAACACATATAACTTACGCTATGCAACAAGGCTAACGTACGCAGCGAAGACCAAACTGAAGTCAGACGAGAAAGACATGCCTAACACACAATATGTGCTAATGACAACGCACACTATGAACATGAGACTAACGTACGTAATAGAAAACACTTAACGTACGCTATGAGAAGATGAATTTCGAATTCAAATAAATCAATCCGTTGGATTGATTCTAAAAAGTCAAAAAGCATGCAACGGATATGTGAAAATAACGTACGCTATAAAAAGATTTTAGCATTCGCTACAAGGAGAATATAACGTATGCAATCGGAGAGGCTAACGTACGCTACAAAGCTTAACCTACGTTACGGATGATGAATAAGGTATGTAATGAAAGATGTAGAACCAACGTCTAGTTTAGGCCTTGAAGCCTAAAAATAGCACCTCATATGGTATTCACCATACAACAACTTCAAGCAAAGCTTATTTACTTCAGATATCATTATCTTTATTATTGTTGTTGTAATCGAGCTTAAATAGTAAGAGTTCAAGTGTTTAATTCACTCAAACATACACGAGAAAAATAAAGGATTGTAGATTTGATTCGGTGTTATTAGGATCATGGATCAGGCATTGTTAGAATCATAATCTAAATCTAAGTGAGGTTTTTTTAGTACCTATATAAATCTAGAAAGGTTGATTCCTTATCAGATAGAAATGTAAAACGGTTTATCTTCGACCGACATAAAGACAAGATCTTAACGGTTTATCTTGGGCCGATAGAAGACAAGATTGTAACGGTTTACCTCGAACTAATAGAAAATAAGGTAGAACGGTTTATCTTAAGCCTATAGAAAAACATACGGAGAGAGGACGTAGGTACATTGCCGAACCTCTATATCCATGTGTCATTTACATTTCGCACTTAATCGCTTCCGCAATCGCAAAAGAATTCTATATTCTTAACAGCACTATCTAAACCCCCCTTCTAGTGGCAGTACCAACCCAATAATTGGTATCAGAGCGGGTATCTCTTATCGTCGGCTTAACATCCAAGGAGAAAAATATCCAATGGTGCTTCATTATGCCCCAATCGAAGGCCTCGCCTTAAACCAACCTCCATTTTTTGATGGATCAAATTTTATGACATGGAAGAAGAAGATGTCAATATTCATACGAGCTTATGATATCGAGCTTTGTAAGGTTATTTGCCTTGGTCCAAAGATTCCTAAAAAATCGGATGGCTCTCTCAAAAAGTTCGAAGAATATGATGTTACGGATTGGAGAAACGATCACTATATTTCCAAAGCAGCTCAATTGCTTCATTGTGCATTAAATTCGAAAGAACATAATCGTATTTCCTCGTGTGATAGTGCTAAAAAAATTTGGAAAATGCTAGTGGTAACTCACGAAGGAACGAATCAAGTCAAGAAGATGAAGATCAATATGCTTCTCCATGACTACGAGCTTTTCATGATGAAAGACGAAGACTACATTACAAACATGCTATATTGATGTTCGGTCATTACAGATGGACTAGCATGCTTCGGAAATCCTTATCGAGTAGTGAAAAGGTCAAGAAAATATTACGATCACTACCTCGCAAATAGGACGGGACAATTACGACAATTATAGAATCTAAAGATCTCAATACTCTTAATTTTAGTGCCATTGTTGGTTTGCTAATAAATTAGGAGATTGTCCGTAAATTGCGGAACACGAAGCCGAATCCGAAGCAAAAATCTATAGCTTTAAAAGCTAAGAAGATGTCAAGAAATGAAGAAGCTATACTGTTTGATGATGATGATGAAGAATCGGCATTTTATGCCAAAAATATCAATAAGTATCAAAAATCATTAAATTGGAGAAGAAGAGACTTTAACTCACAAGTCCGAAACGAGACAAATTAGTTCGACAATTATTGTCAAATTGTGCAAAATCCGGCCACTTTGCGAAAAATTGCGTGGCTCGACTTCTAAGGAGTGTTGATAGCCACCTGGAGTGACGAGGATGAAGAATAAGATAATATTCAAAACAATCTCGCACTCATGGCAAGGAACTCGTTTGACGATAGTGACGATGAAAATCAGGTAAGTATCTCGTCTCAGGATGAATTTTTCAATGCTTTCGAACAATTACATACGGATTTTCAAAATTCGCTAAAAGATAATAAATACCTTAAAATTAAAAATAAATTTTTTGAAGACGAAATCTCCAAATTACAAGAATATGAATTTTTTTTAAAAATTGATCATTCTCTATGCCTTGAAAATGAAAATAAATTAAAGAATGATTTATTAAAAGTTCAAAATGAACTCAAAAATCTAACGACCAAAATTTCTCTCGGAAATGACAAATTTGAAAAACTACTTAGTGTTTAAAAATTTTTGTTAAATAAATACGGTTTAGGATTCAAACATATTGATAAAAAATGATCTTTAAATTTCAAAATACCTCAATGTGGTAAATATTTAAAAATCGGGCATCACATTTCAAATTATAAAATCCCAAGACGAACAATCAAAATAAAGAAAATATGGATTCCAAAAGGAACTATTATACCAAACATCGTCTATTTACAAAATGACAATGACCGAGAGTCGGTTAGATCCCCAAAATTCAAAATTAATTATTTTAAAATAATTGGTATTTAACTCGGAGGGATGTATTTTTTAAAGGGAGATCTTTTTCAGGGAAGTTTTACCCATTTCTTTTCATATTTTATTTTTCATCGAGGTTATGATTTTTATGCACTTTTTGCGAATGACAAAAAGGGGGAGAAGAATAACGAGAAAAATGAAGAAAAAATATAATGGGGGAGAAGAATATTAAAAGAGAAAAAGAGAAGGAATGATGGGTAGAAGAAAACTAAAGAAACGGACAAAGCCGAAAATTTTGATCTGTATTTATTTTTTTCTATTTTTGCAGGTATAAATTCCATCGAAGTATTGTTGTTTTGTCATCATAAAAAAGGGGGAGATTGTTGGAACATTTTATTCCACACATTTAATTTAGAGGTCTTGATGATAAGTTAATAAAAAAAACAATGAATCCAGAAGAAGTCGAAGATGCACGAGCTGGACAGAAGAACATTGAATTGAAGCAAAAACACATATAACTTACGCTATGCAACAAGGCAAACGTACACAACGAAGACCCAGCTGAAGTCAGCCAAGAAAGACATGCTTAACGCACGATATGTGCTAATGATAACACATGCTATGAACCTGAGACTAACGTACGTAATAGGGAACACTTAATATACGCTATGAGAAGATGAATTTCGAATTCAAATAAATCAATCCGTTGGATTGATTGTAGAAATTCAAAAATCATGCAATAGATATGTGAAAAGAACGTACACAATGAAAAGATATTAACATACGCTACAAGAAGAATATAATGTAAGCTACGAAGAAGGCTAACATACGCTACGGAAGAGACAAAAATTACTGAACTGATTTGAACATCACAGAACGTACACAACCGGAGAGGCTAACGTACACTATAGAGCTTAACATACGCTACGGATGATGAATAAAGTATGTAATGAAAGATGCAGAACCAACGACTAGTTTAGGCCTTGAATCCTATAAATACCACCTTATATGGTATTCACCATACAACAACTTCAATCAAAGCTTATATACTTCAGATATCATTATCTTTATTATTATTGTTGTAATTGAGCTTAATTGTTAAGAATTCACTCAAACATACACGAGAGAAAAGAAAGGATTGTAGATTTGATTCAGTGTTATTAGGATCGTGGATCCGGCATTGTTAGAATCATAATCTAAATCTAAGTGAGGTTTTCTAGTACCGATAGAAAGCTAGAAAGGTTGATTCTTTATCCGATAGAAAGTAAAACAGTTTATCTTGGACATACATTAAGATAAGATTTTAATGGTTTATCTCAAGGTGGAAAGGTTTATCTTAATCCTATAGAAAAAGATACAGAGAGAGACGTAGGCACATTGCCGAACCTCTATATATCCTTGTGTCGTTAACATTTCGCACTTAATCGCTACCACAATCGCAACAGAATTCTATATTCTTAACCACATTATCTAAACTCCTCCTTCTAGTGGCTGCACCAACCCAACAATTGGTATCAGAGCGGGTATCTCTTACCGTCTCCTTAACATCCAAGGAGACAACGAGCCAATGGTGCTTCATTATGCTCCAATCGAAGGCCTCGCCTTAAACCGACCTCCATTTTTTGATGGATCAAATTTTATGACATGGAAGAAGAAGATGTCATTATTCATCCGAGCTTATGATCGAGCTTTGGAAGGTTATTTGCCTTGGTCCAAAGAATCCTATAAAATCGGATGGCTCTCTCAAAAACTTCGAAGAATATGATGATACGGATTGGAAAAACGATCATTAAAATTCTAAACCAACTCAATTGCTTTATTGTGCATTAAATTTGAAAGAACACAATCGTATTTCCTCGTGTGATAGTGCCAAAAAAATTTGGAAAATGCTAGAGGCTCACGAATGAATGAATCAAGTCAAGGAGAAGAAGATCAATATGCTTCTCCATGACTACGAGATTTTCATGATGAAAGACGAAGAGTCCATTACAAATATGCTAGACCGATTTTCGGTCATTACGATGGACTAGCATGCCTAGGAAAATCCTTATCGAGTAGTGAAAAGGTCAAGAATATATTACGATCACTACCTCGCGAATAAGACAGGACGGTTACGGCAATTATGGAATATAAAGATCTCAATACTCTTAATTTTAGCGCCCTTATTGGTTCGCTAATAAATTAGGAGATTGTCCGTAAATCACGGAATACGAAGCCGAAATGGAAGCAAAAAACTATAGCTTTAAAAGCTAAGAAGATGTCAAGAAATGAAGAAGCTATCCCGGTTGATGACGATGATGAAGAATCAATATTTTATGCCAAAAATATCAATAAGTATCAAAACTTATAACATCGGAGAAGAAGAGACTTCAACTCGCAAGTCCGCAATGAGTCAAATCGGTTCGACAATAATTATCGAAATTGTGCAAAATTCGGCCACTTTGCGAAAAATTGTCATGGCTCGGCTTCTAAGAAGGAAGTGTTGATAGCCAGTTGGAGTCACGAGAATGAAGAATAAGATAATATTCAAAACAATTTCTGTAACACCCCCAAGATATTCGAGGTATATTACAGCGCCGTGAATCCCTATATGGGACCCACCAGGCTGAACAGCATCATACTCAACGACTCACAGAAACGACAAAATAACACCTCGTCATAAAGACGCAAAACAGAATAATCCACCCGGTTCAACCGGTCAACATAACATCACCATCCAACACAACATAATAGGCAACAATACAATCCGGACGAACAAGAACTCTTAAGTACTCGAGTACAACTATTAGTTCAAAACCACAAAAGATGAAAAGATAAAAAGACATTAAGACGTCACTTAAGCACAATCATCACGCACGGCCATCATCCGTGTACTGGTCCAGCGCCCGCTCGTCCCGATGAACCTGACCTGAAATTCATAAAACGAATTTCCCCAAAACGGGTCCCCAGAAGGGTTAGCAATTATGCTAGTACAAGTAACCAAATGAACAATTTACATCTTCCACATATAGCAATGCATGCAATCAAGAAATCATAGTTCCAAAACACTCATTTCCGGAAATGCTAATGATCAAACCACATTTGTAAAAATGCACCACAATTAACCGCGGACCCACAGCTTCGTGGATCCCTGTCGAGACCCCGTCGGATCTAACCCACAGTGGTTAAAAGCAAGCTCGCGGTTCCACAGCTTCGTGGAGCCCTACCGAGACCCCGTCGGATCTAACCCGTAGTGAGCATACACACACACACAATTTCTCATACAATACTACTATGTCAAGATTGTAAGTTCATAAGGATACTTGCCTCGATTAAATAGACGATGACACGAACGGAACGGAAGAATCAAGCACAACCGCGAGGAACCGACAAAAATGAACCTAACGATTCGAATAGCACAATCACAACCACTTCTAAACGATTATGGAAATGGAATACACCCGGAAACCCGCCTACGATTCATGTATAATTGAATAAAAATAACAATGAGGGCGGACCACAACCAAACCCTCTCGATTCCGCAAAACTATGAAAATATACCATGAATCCGTAGGAAAACTAAAGATACTAACAATATTAATCGTATTCATCATGAATCCATCGACAAAATGGAAAGAATCGGACAAGAACCCCAAAATCCCCAATTATTCGAAAATAGGGTTCTAGAGATGTTACCTTTGAAGATTCAAGTACTAAGATCCATAGAACACGCATTAGATTGATTTCCCGGGCTTCACTACCGAAGAAAAATGATGAAAATCGATCCCCCAATGGATAATGATGAAGAACTCTCCCCCCTCTCTCACACTCTCTCTCGTGCAGGGAAGAAGAAGAAAGAATGAGCAATGACGCTCAAAACGACATAATTATAGGGGTTGACCGCATTGTGTGCCGCGGCACGGCTTAGGTGTGCCGCGGCACAGACAAAAATTTACTCCTGTGGTTCGGCATTGTGCCGCAAGATACCGCAGCCGCGCACCCGTCTGATTGGGTTTGGGCAGAAGACACACGAGTGTGCCGCGGCACGACAGTGTGCCGCGGCACTGCTCGCACCGTGCCGCGGCATCGATGGGTGTGCCGCGGCACACAGTACAGTTTGTTCGACCAACAGCTGAAGGAATTTGTGTGCCGCGGCACGCACATCTTGTGCCGCGGCACACACCCCCTTTGGGTCCCAAAATGATAAAAAATGATCCGGAAAGAGAATAAAACGATAGGAATCAATATTTGGGAACCAACAACACGAAATGGACTCACGGCAACCCCGAAACGGCGGTCCCGCACAACAATAACGAGAATACAGTTCAACAGTTTGACAGGAAGGTCACGCTGAAAAGTACACGAGGGTCACTACGATCGAGAAATACACCAAAAACGAAAACAAGGGAAAGAAAAAATACGGATATTACATTCTACCCCTCTAAAAAATAAGTTTCGTCCCGAAACTTAAGAAACAAACAACTCCGGGTACCTAGCACGCATGCTATCCTCGGTTTCCCAAGTTGCCTCCTCGACACCGTGTCTCGACCACTGCACTTTGACCAAAGGGATGGTTTGATGCCTCAATCGTTTCTCACGATGCTTCAAAATCTTCAAAGGACGCTCTTCGAAAGTAATATCCTCGGCGACATCAATCTCACCATAATCGATGACGTGACTAGGATCCGGGACATATTTCCTCAGCTGGGAAACATGAAAAACGTTATGAACATGACTCAAGGCCGGAGGTAACGCCAAACGGTATGCCAACCCACCGACTCGCTCGAGGATCTCAAAGGGGCCGATAAATCTCGGACTCAACTTCCCTTTCTTCCCGAAACGAAAAACTCCCTTCGTCGGCGACACCTTTAGCAAAACGTGGTCTCCTACCTCGAAGTCCAAAGGTCGACGAAGGACATCGGCATACGACTTCTGTCGACTCTGGGCAGTCAACATCCGTTCCCGAATTAATTCTATCTTCCGCCTCGTCTCTAAGACGACATCCGGCTCGGTCCCGACGAAATCGGACGCCTCATTCCAACAAATCGGTGATCGACATCGCCGCCCATAAAGTGCCTCGTACGGTGCCATCCGAATCGACGCGTGCCAACTATTGTTATACGTGAATTCGATCAGCGGCAAATGTTCCTCCCAGTCACTACTCCAATCGAGAGCACAGGCACGCAACAAGTCCTCGAACGTCTGGATAGTGCGTTCCGACTGTCCATCTGACTGGGGATGAAAAGAGGTACTCAAACGCAACCGGGTACCCAACGCCTTATGCACCGCCTGCCAGAAGTGCGATACAAAACGGCCATCACGATCCGAAACAATGGACTTCGGGGTACCATGAAGTCTCACGATCTGCGCGATAAACACACGAGCTAACTTCTCCGGGCCCCAACTGTCCTTGATGCCCAGAAAGTGTGCCGACTTGGTCAGACGATCGACAATCACCCATACCATATTCATGCCCGACCTCGATCTCGGCAGACTCGTAATGAAATCCATCGATATATCTTCCCATTTCCATTCCGGAACGGGAAGTGACTACAAAAGCCCAGCCGGTCGCTGATGCTCGATTTTGACTTGCTGGCAAGTCAAACACCTTGCTACAAACTGCGCGACCTCCTCCTTCATGTCGTTCCACCAGAAGTTCCTTCTCAAGTCCTTGTACATCTTACTCGAACCAGGATGAACGGAGTAAGGTGTAGCATAGGCCTCCCGCAAAATACTCTGTCTCAACTCTGAGTCGTTCGGCACACAAAGCCGGCCCCGAAACCTCAAAACACATCTTCGTGAATCACAAATACAGGAGACTTTCCTTTAAGAACGTTCTCTCGGATTTGAGTAATCATCGGGTCCTCTGACTGCTTCAGCTTAATCTCATCGATCAAGGACGACGAAATTTCCAAAGCACGAAATTGCCCGACAGTCCCCGGCAACAGAACCTCGACATCTAACTCGATTAAAGCTCGCCGAAGCTCGGACTGAGACGTAAGGATCTCAAGCGATCGCAATGCAATCGGTTTCCGACTCACGGCGTCGGCCACGACGTTCGCCTTGCCCGGATGATAAAGGATTTCGAGGTCATAATCCTTAATCAGCTCTAACCACCTCCTCTACCTCATATTCAACTCCCGCTGAGTAAATATCTATTTCAGACTTTTATGATCGGTAAAATTCTGACATGCAGAGCCGAAAAGATAGTGACGCCAAATCTTGAGCGCGAATACGACTGCCGCTAACTCCAAATCATGGGTAGGGTAGTTAAGCTCATACGGCCTCAACTGTCTCGACGCAAAGGCAATGGTTTTGCCGTGCTGCATTAATACGCACCCAAGACCCTGACCCGAAGAATCGCTATAAACTGCGAATCCCTCGTTGCCACATGGTAACGCCAAAACCGGAGCTGAAGTCAAACGCTTCTTCAGTTCCTCAAAATCAATCGCCTCGTCATTCCGCATTTAACTTCTCGGATTTCTGGAGCAACTGTGTAAGTGGTCGAGCCAGTTTCGAGAAACCCTCGACGAACCTACGGTAGTAGCCAGCCAAACCCAAGAAACTTCGGAGCTCTCTCACATTTTTGGGCGGTGCCCAATCCAATACCGCCTCGATCTTCTGCGGATCTACACGAACCCCCTCGGATGAAATCACGTGACCCAAAAACATCACTTCCTTCAGCCAGAACTCACATTTCGAGAACTTCGCATAGAGTTGCTCGGCCCTCAAAATGTCTAACACTATCCGCAAATGATGGGCATGCTCTTCCTCGTTCCTCGAATAAATAAGAATATCGTCAATGAAGACGACGACACACTTATCCAAATACTCGATAAAGACTTTGTTCATCAACTGCATGAACACCGCCGGCGCATTCGTTAACCCGAAAGGCATAACTATGAACTCATAATGTCCGTATCTCGTCCGAAAAGCTGTTTTCCGCACATCGGATTCTCTCACCCGGAGCTGATAGTACCCCGATTTCAAATCAATCTTCGAGAATACCGCAGCTCCCTGCAATTGGTCGAACAAGTCGTCAATTCTCGGCAAAGGATACTTGTTCTTGATGGTCACCTTGTTTAGTTCGCGATAGTCAATACACAAACGTAGTGAACCATCCTTCTTTCGCACAAACAGGACCGGTGCGCCCCAAGGCGAGGCACTCGGTCGAACATTCCCCGACTCAAGAAGCTCACTCAACTGCTTCTTCAACTCGGACATCTCTGAAGGTGCCATGCGATAGGGTGCCTTCGAAATAGGAGCCGCACCCGGCTCTAACTCTATAGCGAACTCGACCTCACGATCCGGTGGCAATCCCGGTAACTCGTTAGGAAAAACATCAGGAAATTCATTAACGATTGGAATCGACGAAAGCTCGACTCCACCACTCTCGGCCTTCAAGGCGTAGCACCAATAGCCGGTACACCACTTTCGCAGGAGTCTCATCGCCTTCAAGGCGTTAATAACGAGTTTCTGGTTCCCCCTCTTTCGCCCGGCGAAAGAGTGCTCGGTGCCATCATCGGCTAACATGGTGATGATTCTCGTGCGGTAGTTCATGATTGCACCATGCCGCTCGAGCCAATCATCCCCGAGAATTAAGTCCTCACCCTCAATACCCACAAAAATAAGATTAGAGGGCCAAGCCCTCTCACAAATAAACACAGAACAGTCTCGAACCTCCTGATCACTAACGATCCTGTCACCACTAGGAAGCTTAACGATGAAGGGCTCACAAGGCGTCAAACGGTCGAGACTCAAACGGCGCACACAATCCAGAGATATGAACGAATGCGTAGCACCGAAATCGAAAAGCACACTGACAGGATGAGAAAGAATATAAACGGTACCTGTCGCCACGGTAGCCGCTGGGTCATCGGCTCTCCGCATCTCATAGACACGCGGGTGGGCGGAGCCGACACTGGAAGCTCCCCCTTTTGAGGGCTGACCCCGAACTCTCCCCCGACTGGCACTCGGCGGGGATTGAGGAGCAAACGATCCCTGATTCACACTTGGTTCCCTAGGCGCTGGAATGGAAGCCCGGGCACCAAGGATTTTCTCCCTCTCAGCACAGAAAGCAGCCTTGTGACCCGACCGCCACACTGACACGTCGCCAAGAAAGGGTTCGGACAAATACGACTCATGTGGCCTGCCGCCACGATTAAAGCATTTCACCTCACGAGAAGGGGTATCGCAGCCCTACGGGAAACCCAAGAGATCGAGCCGGGCCACCACCAATGAAAAGTTAGCAGATCAAATTTCGCCGACCCCCACCTTGTGGCCCGAAAATTCGTGGCGGACTGCTTTCTTGCTCTCGCGGCCGCCGCACTCGCCGTCACTGCATATATCGTAAGCAAGGGCCCTACTCTGATAATCCTTCAAGGTAGTACATACGAGCCCCGACATATAGTCCCGAATCGACAACTTCATCCGTCTGGAGAAATGGAAAATTTTGTCGCTCTCCTCGACAACTTGGGTCTTCACATAACCCAACTCCTTGTTAAAATCAGCAATAGCTTGAGATACGGGGATATCCCGCGGTTGAGCATCATAAAAAGCAGGTACCCGAGCCTCGTCCGACTGCCACGGCAATATTGATCTCCATCAATTCTCGAAACTCGGCCACGAAGCAAAGATGATCTTTGGGCCCAACGGCCTCCCACCAGTCCGTAGCGTCCCCTGTGATAAAGTATTGGGCAATAGGGACTTTACGTTCCTCGGGACAGTTAGTGGCAACGAAGACCTTAGATATCTCCTTGATCCACCCTTCCCATCCAATCGGGTCTGAAGCTCCCGAAAACTGAGGAGGATGCATCTTGATAACATCTTGGAGCCAACGATCCGCTCCGCCCCGATTAGCGTGGGCACGATCCGGGTTACGAACCGCTGAGCTATCGCCGCCATTTGATTCACCATTTGCCGCATAACGGCCGCAATACCGAGGTCGGCACGCTCCGAGAAGAAGCATGGCTATGACGGTCGCCGATCGCGGCCTCGAAGACTGCGACGTGGCCGCCCCACCGGCTGCCCAACGTCCCCGGCCGCGTCCACGACCACGACCGCGACCACGACCTCTTCCAGCATCCATACTGGAGTTAAATAAGTAGCAAAAGCCATACGAGGGTAAGTACGAGAAAAGAACAATCACAAGTCGAGAATCAAAGGTACGATACAAAGAAATAATGAACAGAGGAAGGAAAACTCACGGACACTGGTAGTACCGGAATCATGGCACCGTGACGATGATGTGCAAAACAAAACACCACAAGACCCAATAAACCGACAAGCCTAGGTATCCATAAACCTAGTTCTCTGATACCATTTTCTGTAACACCCCCAAGATATTCGAGGTATATTACAGCGCCGTGAATCCCTATATGGGACCCACCAGGCTGAACAGCATCATACTCAACGACTCACAGAAACGACAAAATAACACCTCGTCATAAAGACGTAAAACAGAATAATCCACTCGGTTCAACCGGTCAACATAACATCATCATCCAACACAACATAATAGGCAACAATACAATCCGGACGAACAAGAACTCTTAAGTACTCGAGTACAACTATTAGTTCAAAACCACAAAAGATGAAAAGATAAAAAGACATTAAGACGTCACTTAAGCACAATCATCACGCACGGCCATCATCCGTGTACTGGTCCAGCGCCCGCTCGTCCCGATGAACTTGACCTGAAATTCATAAAACGAATTTCCCCAAAACGGGTCCCCAGAGGGGTTAGCAATTACGCTAGTACAAGTAACCAAATGAACAATTTACATCTTACACATATAGCAATGCATGCAATCAAGAAATTATAGTTCCAAAACACTCATTTCCGGAAATGCTAATGATCAAACCACATTTGTAAAAATGCACCACAATTAACCGCGGACCCACAGCTTCGTGGATCCCTGCCGAGACCCCGTCGGATCTAACCCACAGTGGTTAAAAGCAAGCTCGCGGTTCCACAGCTTCGTGGAGCCCTACCAAGACCCCGTCGGATCTAACCCGTAGTGAGCATACACACACACACAATTTCTCATACAATACTACTATGTCAAGATTGTAAGTTCATAAGGATACTTGCCTCGATTAAATAGACGATGACACGAACGGAACGGAAGAATCAAGCACAACCGCGAGGAACCGACGAAAATGAACCTAACGATTCGAATAGCACAATCACAACCACTTCTAAACGATTATGGAAATGGAATACACCCGGAAACCCGCCTACGATTCATGTATAATTGAATAAAAATAACAACGAGGGCGGACCACAACCAAACCCTCTCGATTCCGCAAAACTATGAAAATATACCATGAATCCGTAGGAAAACTAAAGATACTAACAATATTAATCGTATTCATCATGAATCCATCGACAAAATGGAAAGAATCGGACAAGAACCCCAAAATCCCCAATTATTCGAAAATAGGGTTCTAGAGATGTTACCTTTGAAGATTCAAGTACTAAGATCCATAGAACACGCATTATATTGATTTCCCGGGCTTCACTACCGAAGAAAAATGATGAAAATCGATCCCCCAATGGATAATGATGAAGAACTCTCCCGCCTCTCTCACACTCTCTCTCGCGTTGCAGGAAGAAGAAGAAAGAATGAGCAGCGGACGCTCAAAACGACATAATTATAGGGGTTGACCGCATTGTGTGCCGCGGCACAGCTTAGGTGTGCCGCGGCACAGGACAAAAATTTACTCCCAGGGTTCGGCATTGTGCCGCAAGATACGGCAGCCGCGGCACCAGCATCTGATTGGGTTTGGGTCGCAGAAGACACACGAGTGTGCCGCGGCACGACAGTGTGCCGCGGCACTGCTCGCACCGTGCCGGCACACACATGCTTTGTTCGACCAACAACTGAAGGAATTTGTGTGCCGCGGCACGCACATCTTGTGCCGCGGCCCACACCCCCTTTGGGTCCCAAAATGATAAAAAATGATCCGGAAAGAGAATAAAACGATAGGAATCAATATTTGGGAACCAACTACACGAAATGGACTCACGGCAACCCCGAAACGGTGGTCCCGCACAACAATAACGAGAATACAGTTCAACAGTTTGACAGGAAGGTCACGCTGAAAAGTACACGAGGGTCACTACGATCGAGAAATACACCAAAAACGAAAATACAAGGGAAAGAAAAAATACGGATATTACAATTTCGCACTCATGGCAAGGAGCTCGTTTGACGATAGTGGCGACGAAAGCCAGGTAAGTACCTCGTCTCACGACGAACTTTTCAATGATTTCGAACAATTACATACGGATTTTGAAAATTCGCTAAAAGATAATAAATCCCTTAGAGTCAAAAATAAATTTCTGGAAGACGAAATCTTCAAATTACAAGAAAATGAATTTTTTTTTGAAACTAATCATTCTCTATGCCTTGAAAATGAAAATAAATTAATGAATGATTTATTAAAGTTCAAAATGAACTCAAAAATTTAACTACCAAATTTTCTCGAAATGAGAAATTTGAAAAATTACTTAATGTTCAAAAAATTTCGTTAAATAAACAAGGTTTAGGATTCAAACATAATGATAAAAATGATTACTTAAATTCCAAAATACCCCAATATGGTAAACGTTTAAAAATCGGGTATCACATTTCAAATTGTAAATTCCCAAGACGAACAATCAAACTAAAGAAAATATAGATTCCAAAAGGCACCATTACACCAAACATCGTACATTTACCAAATAAAAAACGACCAAGAGTCGGTTGGATCCCCAAAATTCAAAATTAATTATTTCAAAATAATTGGTATTTAACTCAGGGGGTTATTTTTTAAAGAGAGATATTTTTCAGGGTAGTTTTACCCATTTCTTTCAATATTTAATTTTTCATTGAGCTCATGATTTTCATGCACTTTTTGCTAATGACAAAAAAGGGGAAGAAGAATGACGAGAAAAATGAAGAAAAAATATAATGGGGGAGAAGAAGATTAAATGAGAATAAGAGAAGGAATGATGGGGAGAAGAAAACTAAAGAAATTGACAAAGCCAAAAACTTTGATCTGTATGTAATATTTTTTTTGTCTTTTTGTAGGTATAAGTTCCATCGAAGTATTGTTGTTCTGTCATCATAAAAAAGGGGGAGATTGTTGGAATATTTTATTCCACACATTCAATTTAAAGGTTTTGATGATAAGTTAATAAATAAAGAAAACAAAAATGAATGAAGAAGAAGTTGAAAACGCACGAGCTGTACAGAAGAATATTGAATTGCAGCAAAAATACATATAACTTACGCTATGAAATAAGGCTAACGTACGCAACGAAGACCCAGCTGAAGTCAGTTGAGAAAGACATTCTTAATGCACGCAATATGCTAATGATAACGCACGCTATGAACATGAGACTAACGTACGTAATAGAGAACATTTAACATACGCTATGAGAAGATGAATTTCGAATTCAAAAAGCATGCAACGGATATGTGAAAATAACTTACGCTACGAAAAGATATTAACGTACGCTACAAGGAGAATATAACATATGCTACGAAGAAAGTTAACATACACTACGGAAGAGACAGAAGCTATTGAACTGATTTGAACATCACATAACGTACGCAACCGGAGAGGCTAACATACACTACAGAGCTTAACATGCGTTACGGATGATGAATAACGTATGTAATGAATGATGCAGAACCAACAGCTAGTTTAGGCCTTGAAGCCTATAAATACTTTAGATATCATTATCTTTATTATTGTTGTAGTAATCGATCTGAATTGTTAGAGTCCGAGTGTTTAATTCACTCAAACATACACTCGAGAAAAGAAAGGATTGTAGATTTGATTCGGTGTTATTAGGATCGTGGATCCGGTATTGTTAGAATCATAATCTAAATCCAAGTGAGGTTTTTCTAGTACCAATAGAAAACTTTAAAGGTTGATTCCTTATCCGGTAGAAAAGGAAAACGGTTTATCTTGGACTGACATAAAGATAAGATTTTAACGGTTTATCTTGGATCAATAGAAGATAAAATTGTAACTGTAACACCCCCGAGATATTCAGAGTATATTATAGCGCCGTGGACCCCTGCATGGGACCCACCAGGCTATAACAAGAAAACACCACTCGACTAACCATCTCGGTTAGCGAGGACACACATTTAAATAATACAACATATGAAAATACGCCCGGAGAAACCGGCATAATAAACGTCAACCGACAATATAGCAATTTAAGTTAATACAAACGAAGGTTGAAATGAAAAGCTTAAGTACTCGCGAGTACAATCTATAAGTTTATAAATGTAGGAAACAACCATATCGAATTAGACAGAGGAATAAGAAGACTCGAATGCACATGTCAACGACCCTGGCCAACATCCTCATACTGTCCCAGCGCCCGCTCGTCCGGTAGAACATGACCTGAAATCCATAACAAGAATTTCCCCAAAACGGGTCCCCAAAGGGGTTAGCAATTATGCTAGTACAAGTAATCAAGGCAAACCATTCGCTTACACGTTTCATAGTACATGCACCAATTCATTCAAAAATCCAAAACCAGACATGTCTTTTCCGGAAACAAACAGTCACAATCAAATTTGCCTAAGACCGGGACGAAGCCACAAATCCCACCTGAGGCCTCTAAGGACCCTCCCGGGCTGGCCATATCATAAAACAAATCACGCACATGCATCGCCTAGGATAGGGACGAAGCCACAAATCCCACCCGAGGCCTCTAAGGACCCTCCCGGGCTGGCTAGCTAAACAAACTCATGAATCCAGAGTGAAGTGATAGATTCCCCCGAGGCCCCGTCGGACCCTCCCGGGGTGAGCACAATCACAAAAAATATACATTATCATTTCACGTTAAGCATAAAGGTTTCCAAAAAAATACTTGCCTTGAATAATTGACGACGCAACGAACGGAAAGGAAAATCACTGACGAACGCTATGAACCAACGGAACCAAACCTAACGATTCGAAGAACATAATTACAACCAACTCTAGACGAATACGGAAATGGAATACACCCGAAAACCCGCCTACGATTCATGTATATTCGTATATAAACAACAACGAGGGCGGATCACAACCAAACCCTCTCAATTCCGTAAAAACTACAAAATATACCATGAATCCGTAGGAAAAATAATGATACTAACAAGATTAATCATATTCATCATGAATTAACCAACAAAACAGAACGAATCGGACGAAAATCCAAAAACGCCCAAATCGCCCAAAAGTAGGGTTCTAAGAGATTTACCTTGGATTGAGGATGAAGAACACAAGTAGGTGTTGTTAATCTACTTCAAAAACTCAAGGTAGGGGATGCCTGAAATAATCGGAGGAAGAGATCGCTCGAAAATCTCCTGAAGAAGCCCTACGTCGCGGGGAGGAGAAGAAATGAAAATAATACGTTCATCTGGGTCAACTCCCTGGTTTATATAGCCAGGGAGTGTTAGCGCGCGCTAATCCTAAAAGTTAGCGTGCGCTAACGGGACAAAACTCGATCCAAAGAGCGGACTCGCCGTTAGCGTGCGCTACTCAAAATGTAGCGTGCGCTAATAACCTCTCGGTAGCTACTGCCGGGCCAATAGCGTGCGCTACTGGACATCACCGAGTCCGAAGCTAAATCACAAGACACCTGATCCAGTTAGCGCGCGTTATCGACCAAACGTAGCGTGCGCTAAAAGTATATCGGTAGCGCGCGCTATCGGACAATAGCGTGCGCTACCTGGGCACCTGATCGAGTCCAGAGCAATCCGGCCCAAGATCGATACACTAGCGCACGCTACCGGGCATCTCAGCGTGCGCTAGCCCCCGACATTAGCGTGCGCTAGACTAAGTAGCGTACGCTAATCCGCTAGTCCAGAGGGTTGGAATCAGCACTGCCACTCCCAGGGCTTTCTCTCTAGCGCGCGCTACGAAGCAGTCGTAGCGTGCACTATGCAGAAAAGATAGCGTGCGCTAGGTACGAAATATAAACGGTCCAAAACACCGGAATATAAACGAAACATCAAACGGAACATCTCAAAACGCATCATAATATAGAATGGATCCACGGCAACCCCGAAACGGTGGTTCCGCATAACAATTACGAGAATCAGATCAATAGATGACGGAAGAAATATACTGAAAGATACACGAGGGTCGCTACAACTGAGAAATACACTGAAAAATGAAAATACAGGGAGAAGAAAAAAATGCGGATATTACATTCTACCCCACTAAAAATAAGTTTCGTCCCGAAACTTAAGAAACAAACAACTCAGGGTACCTAGCACGCATGCTATCCTCGGTCTCCCAAGTTGCGTCCTCGACACCATGTCTCGGCCACTGCACCTTAACCAAAGAGATGGTCTTATGCCTCAGTCGCTTCTCACGATGCTCCAAAATCTTCAAAGGACGTTCCTCAAAAGTAATATCCTCGGCGACATCAATCCCACCATAATCGATGACGTGGCTAGGATCCGGAATATATTTCCTCAGCTGGGAAACATGAAAAACGCTATGAATGTGACTCAGGGCCGGGGGTAATGCCAAACCATATGCTAACCCACCGACTCGCTCGAGAATCTCGAAGGGTCCAATAAATCTCGGACTCAACTTCTCCTTTTTCCCGAAATGGATAACTCCTATCGTCGGTGATACCTTCAGTAAAACGTGGTCTCCCACCTCGAATTCTAAAGGTCTATGACGAACATCGGCATATGACTTCTGTCGACTCTGGGCAGTCAACATCCATTCCCGAATTAATTCTATCTTCCGCCTCGTCTCTAAAATGACATCCGGATCAGTCCCGACCAAATCGGACGTCTCATTCCAACATATCGGTGATCGACATCGCCGTCCATAAAGTGCCTCATACGGTGCCATCCGGATCGACGCGTGCCAACTATTGTTGTACATGAATTCGATCAATAGCAAATGCCCCTCCCAGTCACTGCTCCTATCTAGAGCACAAGCACGCAACATATCCTCGAACGTCTGGATAGTGCGTTCCGACTGTCCATCTGACTGGGGATGAAAAGAGGTACCCAAACGCAAACGAGTACCCAACGCCTTATGCACTGCCTGCCAAAAGTGCGACACAAAACGGCCATCACGATCCGAAACAATAGACTTCGGAGTACCGTGAAGTCTCACAATCTGCGCGATAAACGCACGAGCCAACTTCTCCGGGCCCCAAGTGTCCTTGATGCCCAGAAAATGTGCCGACTTGGTCAGACGATCAACAATCACTCAGACCATATTCATGCCCGACCTCGATCTCGGCAAACTCGTAATGAAATCCATCGATATATCTTCCCATTTCCATTCCAGAACAGGAAGTGACTGCAATAACCCAGCCGGTCGCTGATGCTCGATTTTGACCTGCTGACAAGTCAAACACCTCGCTACAAACTGTGTGACCTCTTCCTTCATATCATTCCACCAGAAATTCCTTCTCAGGTCCTTGTACATCTTACTCGAACCAGGATGAACTGAGTAAGGTGTAGCATGGGACTCACGCAAAATACTCTGTCTCAACTCTGAGTCGTTCGGTACACAAAGCCGACTCTGGAATCTCAAAACACCATCCTCGTGAATCACAAACCCAGGAGACTTTTCTTTAAGAACGTTCTCTCGGATTTGATTAATCATCGGATCCTCCAACCGCTTCACCTTAATTTCGTCAATCAAAGATGATGAAATCTCTAAAGCACAAAGTTGTCCGACAGCTCCAGGCAGCAAAACCTCGACATCTAACTCGATCAAATCTCGTCGAAGCTCAGACTGAGATGTAAGGATCTCAAGCATTCGCAACGCAACTGGTTTCCGACTCAAGGCGTCGGCCACGACGTTCGCCTTGCCCGGATGATAAAGGATTTCGAGGTTATAATCCTTAATCAACTCTAACCACCTTCTCTGCCTCATATTCAACTCCCGCTGAGTAAATATGTATTTCAGACTTTTATGATCGATAAGAATCTGACACGCAGAGCCGAAAAGATAGTGACGCCAAATCTTGAGCGCAAAAACAACTGCCGCTAACTCCAAATCGTGAGTAGGGTAGTTAAGCTCATACGGCCTCAACTGTCTCGACGCATAAGCAATGGTCTTGCCGTGCTGCATCAATACGCACCTAAGACCCTGACCCGAAGCATCACTGTAAGCAGCAAAACCCTCGTTGCCACACGACAACGCTAAAACCGGGCTGAAGTCAAACGCCTCTTCATTTCCTCAAAACTCGACTGTCTCTCGTCATTCCAGATGAATTTTTCGGACTTCTGGAGCAACTGTGTAAGTGGCCGAGCTAGTTTCGAGAAACCCTCGACGAACCTACGGTAGTAGCCGGACAGACCCAACAAACTATGGATCTCCTTCACATTTTTGGGAGGTGTCCAATCCAACACTGCCTCGATCTTCTGCGGATCCACTCGAACTCCCTCGGCTGAAATCACGTGACCCAAAAACATCACTTCCTTCAGCCAGAACTCACATTTCGAGAACTTCACATAGAGTTGCTCGGTCCTAAAAATGTCTAACACTATCCGCAAATGATGGGCATGCTCTTCCTCATTCCTCGAATAAATAAGAATATCGTCAATGAAGACGACGACACACTTATCCAAATACTTGATAAAGACTTTGTTCATCAACTGCATGAACACCGCCGGCGTATTAGTTAACTCGAAAGGCATAACTACAAACTCATAATGTCCGTATCTCGTCCGAAAAGCTGTTTTCGGCACATCGGACTCCTTCACCCGGAGCTGATAGTACCCCGATCTCAAATCAATTTTCGAGAATACCGCCGCTCCTTGTAACTGATCGAACAAGTCATCAATCCTCGGCAAAGGATACTTGTTCTTGATGGTCACCTTGTTTAGTTCGCGATAGTTGATGCACAAACGCAGTGAACCATCCTTCTTCCGCACAAACAGGACCGGTGCGCCTCAAGGCGAGGCGCTCGGTCGAACATACCCCGACTCAAGAAGCTCACTCAACTGCTTCTTCAGCTCTGACATCTCTGAAGGTGCCATGCGATACGGCGCATTCAAAATCGGAGCCGCGCCCGGCTCTAACTCTATAGCAAATTCGACCTCACGGTCCGGTGGCAATCCCGGTAACTCGTCAGGGAATACATCAGGAAATTCACTAACGATTGGAATCGACGAAAGCTTGACTCCACCATCCTCCGCCTTCAAGGCGTAGCACCAATAACCGGTACACCCCTTTCGCAAGAGTGTCATCGCCTTCAAGGCGTTAATAAAGAACTTCTGGTTTCCCCTCTTTCACCCCGCAAAAAAGTGCTCAGTGCCGTCCTCGGCTAACATAGTGATGATTCTCGTGTGGTAGTTCATGATTGCGCCATGCCGCTCGAGCCAATCATCCCCGAGAATCAAATCCTCACCCTCAATATCAACAACAATAAGATTAGAGAGCCAAGCTCTCTCACAAATAAACACGGAGCAGTCTCGGACCTCTCAATCGCCAACGATCCTATCACCGCTAGGAAGTTTAATGATGAAAGACTCACAGGGCGACAAACAGTCGAGACTCAAACGGCGCACACACCCCAGCGATATGAACGAATGTGTAGCACCAGAATCAAAAAGCACACTGATGGGATGATAATGGATATGAACGGTACCTGTCGCCACAGTGGCTGCTGGATCATCGACCCTCCTCATCTCATAGATACGCGGCTGGGCAGAGCCGACACTGGAAGATCCTCCTCTAGCGGGCTGACCCCGGCCTCTACCTCGACCGGCACTCGACGGAGGTTGCGGTGCAAACGAGCCCTGGTTCACACTCGGCTCTCTAAGTACTGGGAAAGAATCACGGGACTCGCGAAGCTGTCTGACCTGATCACAGAAAAGGGCCTTGTGGCCCGACTGAACACAAGTATGACAAGTCAACATCGGGCGAGAACATTGCCGGTTCCTATGGCCCTGCTGGCCACAGTTAAAGCATGTGGGTTCACGAACGGAGGTTCCGGCGGCACCTCAAAAACTCCCAGAGAAACGAGCCGAACCGCCCATAGAAACATTCGCAGCCTGAGATTTCTGCTGGCCTCCACCCTTGGGACCAGAAAAATTTCCGACTGACTTCGGCTTCTTGCTCTCACGAGCCACATCACTAGCCGTCACCGACATATCGTAAGTAAGAGCCCTACTCTGATAATCTTTCAATGTAGTGCAGACGAGCCCAGACATATAGTCCCGAATAGACAGTTTCATCCTCCTGGAAAAATGGAAAATTTTGTCGCTCTCCTCAACAACTTGGGTCTTCACATAGCCCAACTCCTTGTTAAAATCGGCAATGGCTTGAGATACGGGAATATCCCGTGGTTGAGCATCATAGAAAGTATGGACTCGAGCCTGTCTAACTGGCCATGGGCAATATTCAGTCTCCATCAATTCCTAAAATTCAGCCCACGAAGCAACATGATCTTTGGGCCCAACGGCCTCCCACCAATCCATAGCGTCCCCAGTGAGAAAGTACTGGGCAATAGGGACCTTACGGTTCTCGGGACAGTTGGTGGCGATGAAGACTTTAGATATCTCCTTGATCCATCCCTCCCAGCCGATCGGGTCTGATGCTCCCGAAAACAGAGGAGGATGCATCTTGATAACATCTTGGAGGCAACGGTCTGCTCCGCCCCGATTAGCATGGGCCTGATCCGGGTTCTGAACCACCTGAGCTATCGCCGCCATTTGGTTCACCATTTTCTGCATAACGGCTACAATACCAAGGTCGGCGCGCTCCTGAGAATAAGCATGACTATGATGGTCACCGGTACTGGCGGCTCCCGAAGAATGCGACGTGGCCGCCCCACCGGCTGCCCCACGTCCCCGGCCGCGTCCACGGCCACGACCACGACCACGGCCACGGTTTCCTCCGGCATCCATACTGGTGTTAAGAGATAACAGAAGTATATCGATGATGAGTAAGGGAGAAAGAAAAAAAAAAGCAACTACGATTCAAGAAGCGGAAATACAATGCAAGAAACAAAAGGGCCGAATAAGAAAACTTACGAGCACTGGAAGTACCGAGATGCCGGCAGCGGTGTTACAATGTACAAAACAAAACACGACTAGACCCAAATAACCGACAAGCCTATGTATCCATAAACCTAGAGCTCTGATACCATTTTCTGTAACACCCCCGAGATATTCAGGGTATATTACAGAGTCGTGGACCCCTGCATGGGACCCACCAGGCTATAACAAGAAAACACCACTCGACTAACCATCTCGATTAGCGAGGACACACATTTAAATAATACAACATATGAAAATATGCCCGGAGCAACCGGCGTAATAAACGTCAATCGACAATATAGCAATTTAAGTTAATACAAACGAAGTTTGAAATGAAAAGCCTAAGTACTCGCGAGTACAATCTATAAGTTTATAAATGTAAGAAACAACCATATTGAATTAGACAGAGGAATAAGACGACTCGAATGCACATGTCAACGACCCTGGCCAACATCCTCATACTGTCCCAACGTCCGCTCGTCCGGTTGAACATGACCTGAAATCCATAACAAGTATTTCCCCAAAACGGGTCCCCAAAGGGGTTAGCAATTACGCTAGTACAAGTAATCAAGGCAAACCATTCGCTTACACGTTTCATAGGACATGCACCAATTCATTCAAAAATCCAAAACCAGACATGTCTTTTCCGGAAACAAACAGTCATAATCAAATTTGCTTAGGACCGGGACGAAGCCACACATCCCACCCGAGGCCTCTAAGGACCCTCCCGGGCTGGCCATATCATAAAACAAATCACGCACATGCATCGCCTAGGATAGGAACGAAGCCACAAATCCCACCCGAGGCCTCTAAGGACCCTCCCGGGCTGGCTAGCTAAACAAACTCATGAATCCAGAGTGAAGTCATAGATTCCCCCGAGACCCCGTCGGACCCTCCCGGGGTGAGCACAATCACACACAATATACATTACCATTTCAAGTTAAGCATAAAGGTTTCCAAAAAAATACTTGCCTTGAATAATTGATGACGCAACGAACGGAAAGGAAAATCACCAACGAACGCTATGAACCAACGGAACCGAACCTAACGATTTGAAGAACTTAATCACAACCAACTCTAGACGAATACAGAAATGGAATACACCCGAAAACCCGCCTACGATTCATGTATATTCGTATATAAACAACAACGAGGGCGGACCACAACCAAACCCTCTCGATTCCGTAAAAACTACAAAATATAGCATGAATCCATAGGAAAACTAATGATACTAACAAGATTAATCATATTAATCATGAATTAACCAACAAAACAGAACGAATCGGACGAAAATCCAAAAACCCCCAAATCGCCCAAAAGTAGGGTTCTAAGAGATTTACCTTGGATTGAGGATGAAGAACACAAGTAGGTGTTGTTAATCTACTTCAAAAACTCAAGGTAGGGGATGCCTGAAATAATCGGAGGAAGAGATCGCTCGAAAATCGCCTGGAGAAGCCCTACGTCGCGGGGAGGAGAAGAAATGAAAATAATACGTTCATCTGGGTCAACTCCCTGGTTTATATAGCCAGGGAGTGTTAGCGCGCGCTAATCCTCAAAGTTAGCGTGCGCTAACGGGACAAAACTCCAGTCCAGTAGCCAGACTTCTGGCCATTAGCGTGCACTACTCAAAATGTAACGTGCGCTAATAACCTCTCGGTAGCGCGCGCTATCGGCCAAATAGCGTGCGCTACCTGGACATCAGCCGAGTCCAGATGCAACTGTCAGTACACACCTGATCCAGTTAGTGCACGCTATTGACCAAATGTAGCGTGCGCTAAAAGTGTATCGGTAGCGCGCGCTACCTGGGCACCTGATCGAGTCCAGTAGCAACTGTCCAGTACTGGATAGTTTTAATACCCGGTTGTAATTCATTCATTTTCATTCAGTAACTATCAGTCTGTAATTGTCACTCAGTAATTCTCACTCGTTAATAATCACTCATCATTCTTGATTCATTCATTTGTGTTCACTGTTGGCATGTTGTAATCGTATATCAGTTACCGATCGGCATGTCATCTCCGTTTAGAGACTGACGGGAGTATTATTATTTTCATCGTGATTGGTAGTCGTATACTGGGAGCATCATCTGTGGCTTGTGTTAGACTTGTTCATTTTCACATTCGTATGTTATGTCAGATCATTCATCAGTCGTAGCGAGGAATCGGAGTTGTCGGATTTTTTTTCAAATTGGCCAGCATCGAGTTACGGCCGTAAGGACTTTGGTTATGGCCGTAACAAGGGTTCGTGTTTTCAGGCCATTTGGACGAAAGGGACTTACGGTCGTAAGGTCTTGTGATACGGCCGTAAGTTGAGAGGGTACGGCTGTAAGGCTGGCCGGTTACGGCCGTACGTGGTCCAGCAGGCCGCCCAGGCACTTTGGCCGAAGGCGAGTTACGGCCGTAAGGAGGTTTAGTTACGGCCGTAAGTGGTGTTCGTAAATTTTGGGTGTTGTCGACCAAGGGTGACTTACGGCCGTAAGGGTTGCGGCATACGGCCGTAAGGCTTGGCCGGTTACGGCCGTACGCGGCAGGCAAGGTGCCTGGTCGTTTTCGACGAAGAGGGCTTACGCCCGTAAGTTTGGCCGGTTACGGCCGTATCTTCCGAGTTACGGCCGTAAGGTGCGCGGTTACGGCCGTAAGGGTGTCGACGGATGTTTTTGACGAAGGCGGGTTACGCCCGTAACTCAGGAGCGGTTACGGCCGTAAGTCTGTCGGCAGGCTTTCGGACGAAGCCGAGTTACGACCGTATGAGTTGGCCGGTTACGGCCGTAAGGCCGTTGACCTGGGATGTTACGTCCGTAAGAGGGCCGAGTTACGGCCGTAACTTCCGGCAGTACTTAAGGACTTGGCCGGGTCATTTTTCCTCACTTCTTCATTTTTCCATCTTTATCCGAGAGAGAGGGTTGAGGGAGAGATTTTATCATCATCAATCACTTGAGTGTGTAATCTTCATCATCTTCATTCCTTTGGGAAGCGTGGATACTCGTTTTAACTCGTGTTCATGGGATCGAAGTGGTTGGATCTTCAAGAGGTAATTTCTTCAACACCTTGGATTTCGATTTTGTGTTGAGATACGATGTTTTTGGACGTTATAATCATGTTATATGAAGGGATATGTATATGATTATGAGTTTGTATAAGGATTCATTGGATTATTGAGGGATTATTCAAGAACACTTTGAATATCGAGTTGGATTGGGGATTTTCGATTAATCGTTGTTATAATCACGTTTTTGGATATTTATAACGGATTATTGATCGTATTGGAGATGTTTTGTTGATTCGAAAAACTTCTTGGGGATTTGAAGTTGGTATTGTTGAGGTTTAGTTGTAATCAATCGAAGTTGGCCTCAAAGTGTTCGATATAATGCCCCAATGAACTTGGTTTAATCGTATCGACGTCTTGAGTTCGTTATATTCGTGTTTAATTCGTTATTGATCGGATTGTTGGTAATTGTATTGAATTAAGGTTGTTCGAGCGACCGACACTTCATTTAGGACATTGTTCGTGGAAGGACTTTCTTCATCGGTATTGTGTAAGTTGATTCTTACTCGGTTAAAAGGATATTCATTCCTTTTGTTGTTGATCATTCATAATCATAACTCATTCATCATTGTATTAATCATATTGAGACTTGTAATTGTCGAATAATCACTTCATTAATAAGGAACAGCGGTTCCAATCATTTCATTGAAACTATCAATCACTTCATTATCACTTTCATCTCGGTAAGTCATTCTTGACGTTGTCGGATTATTGTTATTCATTGATATTCATTATGGTCATTCTCGTTCATATGACCTTCTGGGTTCATATTGCGTGGCCGGGTGTGGCTGTGTGGAATTTTTAGTCGGGCACACGATGGTTATGTATTGGGTTCACCGATACATTGGACCGTGCACACGGGAAAGCGTTACACCGTGAGACTAATTAGGTACAAGGACGGGTGTGTCCGGTCATTCGTCTTGTACACTCGCACAGAACACTACGGGCGTACTATGGTACTCCTCTTCAGCGTAATTCATAACTAAGGATATTTCATAACTTCAGTTAAATCATGTTTGTGTATTTTCAACCCTTGAGGATTGTTGTTCTGTATAACTGACCCCGTTTGGGGATATTGTTTTTCAGGTCATGGCAAGGCAAAGGCGCATGGAGAGCACGTTGACGGCGGTGAAACTAGAAGGGGGCCCCAGTCCTTTCAGTCATGTATTCAGTCATTCATGTTTTCTTTATTTATTCCGCTGCAGACATTCCGTTCGAATACTCATTTCATTCAGTGTCGTGTATTTTATCGTCACATAAGATACACATGTATTCTATATTATCCTGGGTGTGTTGTAAGAAACTCCTACTCGGAGTAATTGATGTTATAATGTGGTTCGGTACTACATTTACCCTGTGTAATTCATCCTTTTTCATTCGCCTGGTGGGTCCCAGTCGGGGGTCCACGGCACTGTAATATCCGCCTAGTTTGGGGTGTTACAGAGTTGGTATCGGAGCGTGGTTTTGAATACTACCCTCCAAGTCATGTCTCATTTGAAATCATCGTCATCGGACTAGTATCATTGGACTTTCGCGTCACGTGTGACCTGTGCAAATGCCGAGCCAATCAGACCAAGAACTGTAAGATTTCTAATGCCATGGTATAATTTCTGGCAATAATCATTCATTCATAATTCATCAGTTAACAATCCTCAATCATCATTGTCTTTTTGACCAGGACGGTCAGGTTAACTCATTAATAACTCGATTCATTTCATTATTCAGTTGTTGATCAGGAAGATCAAATCATTAATCATGTTCAAGATAATCATGTCACCTCAGTTAATCATTCACGTAGTCACTGTGTTAGAGCGCGTATGCTCATTTTCATCATCTCATGTCATAATCATAACATGATATTCATGCGGGAAATATAATCATCATGTGACTTTCCTACTTCAGTATGGAGAGGGCAAGAAGAGGACGTGGAGGATGAGGCCGTGGAGCGGGCCAAATCCCGAGAGCTCGTGTGAATACACGTGCAAACGCGAGAAATAACGCTAATTCATCGAGCAGCGACGCTGCCACTCATTCACCTGGACGCGATCATTCACTTTCGGGGAGTCGTACCCGGGACACGGCTCAGTCATAAGGTGTCCGGGTTGACCCACTCGCTTTTATGCAGGGCATGATGGCCCAAATGACTCAGATGGCACAGCTGATGGAGACGATGCATAACTCCACTACTCAAAATCAACAGGCTCCTCCGCCGCCACCTCAGAGGCAAGAGAGGAATGTGAGCAATATCATCGGCGACATCTCTCGCCAGAGGCCACCTACTTTTGAGGGCTCGTCTGAGCCGGCGGATATTATTCATTGGCTCGAGCACTTCGAGAAGTTGTTTGCTATGGTAGAGTGTCCCGAAGGACACAAAGTTTCTGTTGCGGCTTACTACCTGGGTAAGAGCGCACATTCTTGGTGGTTGTCGTTGAAGCCCACCGAAGGATCGTGTACTTGGGATCAGTTCAAGACTCTCATGTTGGAGAGGTATTATCCGGCCCCACTCAGAGAGGCCAAGCTGTCAGAGTTACTCACTCCCGACCCCTCATCAGACGCGGATGTTCTCGCCATTGCCGAGAAATTTCAGGAACTTCTTCCGTTCGCCTCATCCATCATTCATTCCGAGGCGGATAAGATTAAGTATTTCAGCAAGAGGCTGAAACCACGTATGAGGTTACAGTTGCTTAATCATAATTGCACCATGTTGGCCGAATTCATCGAGAAAGCTCTCACTTATGAACTTACTGCTAAGGAAATTGCTAAGCAGCAACCTTCGTCTGCTAGCAAGAAATCGAAGAACCGTAATCAGTATGAAGACGGTCAGACAACCTTCAAGAAACCCCGTGCGGGATCTGCTTATTCTGAGCGACCTCCTGTGTCGTCTAAACCCGCGGAATCTCAGTCTCGAGCGGCCAGTTCGGCCATCACCTGTTTTAATTGTGGGGAGCTTGGTCACCTCAGTACCAAGTGTCCTCGACAGACTATCACGTGTCATAATTGTGGGATTGCTGGGCATAAGGCCCATTTTTGCCGTAGGGACTCCAAACCTACTCAGACGTCATCTCAGGCACCTAAGCACACTGCTCGTAATCAAGCCACTTCAATCGGGCTGTTTAAAACGACAGAGCGACTAAAGGTGGAGCTTTTAGCCATCAAACGGAGCGTCGGTGCTGGGACTAGCAAGCCCCGGATTTATGAGATGAAGAAGACCGATGATCCCGAGGCCCGAATGATCTCAGGTACACTCGATATTCTATCTCAACCTGTGTGTACCCTTTTTGATACTGGTGCATCGCATTCATTCATTTCCGAGTCATGTTTGAGTAGACTACGTCTGGGTAGTGCTACTAGTTGTGAGCCTTATGTCATTGGCCTACCTGATGGTAGACGAATTATCGGTAATCGTGAGATTCAGAATTGTCCGATTCAGTTTCATGGTCGTGTATGGCCAGCGGACCTAATCGTAGTAGATTTGCCGAGAGACGACGTCATATTGGGTATTGATTGGATGGATCGTCATGATGCCATCATTAGTGTCCGTAAGCGTATGATCACTATCATTTCAGACGATGGGGTTGAATGCGTGTTTCAGGGAGGTAATCCCGGCTATTCTGGTAAGGTCATTAATTTGATGAAAGCAGTAAGATTACTCAATCAGGGATGTGTCGGTTATTGGTGCTATATGGCCAAAACCGAGAAGTCATCAGTAATGTTGACGGATATTCCGGTAGTGAGGGAGTATGCCGACGTTTTTCCAGACGAGTTACCTGGTTTCCCTCCACAGAGGGATGTGGAATTCACGATTGAGTTGGAGCCTGGTACGTCTCCGTTATCGAAGGCACCGTACCGGATGGCCCCGACCGAAATGCAGGAATTAAAGAACCAACTTGAGGAGTTGTTCGAGAAGGGTTATATCCGACCGAGTGCGTCTCCGTGGGGAGCACCCGTGTTATTTGTCAAGAAGAAGGACGGTTCATTTCGTTTGTGTATTGATTATCGGGAGTTGAACAGAGTGACAATCAAGAATAAGTATCCCTTACCCCGTATTGATGATCTTTTAGATCAACTTCAGGGAGCTTCAGTATTTTCCAAGATCGACTTAAGATCTGGATATCACCAGTTGCGGATTCGAGAGTCGGATATTGCGAGGACGGCCTTTCGAACACGCTATGGTCATTATGAGTTCGTAGTTATGCCGTTCGGGCTAACTAATGCACCTGCGGTATTCATGGAGTTAATGAATCGGGTTTTCATCGACTTTTTGGATCAGTTTGTTGTTGTCTTCATCGACGATATTTTGATTTATTCTCGTAGCCGAGAGGATCACGGGGTTCATCTTCATCAGGTTCTCGACGTGTTGAGACAAGAGCAACTTTTTGGGAAGTTTTCCAAATGTTTGTTCTGGATGTCCGAAGTGACGTTTCTCGGACACGTAATTTCTTCAGACGGAGTTTGTGTCGATCCTCAGAAGACGGAGGCTATTCGAGATTGGCTACCTCCGAAGAATGTTAAGGAAATCCGAAGTTTCCTCGGATTAGCGGGTTATTATCGGCGATTTGTGGAAGGATTTTCCAAAATCGCTCAACCATTGACGAACCTTTTGCGAAAGGATAAGAAATACACGTGGTCCAACGCGTGTCAACGGAGTTTTGAGGAACTCAAGAGCCGGTTAATGTCAGCACCTGTACTTTCCTTGCCGCGGGGGACGGAAGGATTTGTGGTCTATAGTGATGCGTCCGGACAGGGTCTCGGATGTGTGCTCATGCAGAACGGGAAGGTTATTGCCTATGCTTCACGGCAATTGAGACCTTACGAGGTTAATTATCCGACTCACGACCTGGAGCTAGCAGCCGTGGTGTTCGCATTGAAGATTTGGCGTCATTACCTTTATGGCGTTACTTGTCAGATATTCACCGATCATAAGAGTTTAAAATATATATTTACTCAGAAGGAGTTAAATATGCGACAGAGACGGTGGTTGGAATTAATCAAAGATTATGATATCGAGATCCTTTACCACCCGGGCAAGGCGAACGTTGTCGCCGACGCCTTGAGTCGTAAATCCGTTCAGGAGCAGATGCTTGCCCGCTTAACAGTTCAGAAGGAGCTTCAGCAGGAATTCCTTAGACCCGAGATCGAGGTCTGACTCCAGCGAGTTCAGGGACAGCTTTGTATGTTAGAGATTTCATCGTCACTTGAGGAGGTAATCAGAGAGAATCAGAGTTCAGACCCTTCATTGTTGCGCATCCGTGAGGATGTGGCTCAGGGGAAAGCCCCTGGATTCGTGGTCCACGAGGATGGACTTTTGAGATTTAAGAATCGGTTGTGCGTACCGGCGAATGACGAGTTGAAAAACTCGATTTTGAAAGAAGTTCATGCTACCCCTTATTCTGTTCATCCGGGGTCTAGCAAGATGTACAAGGACTTGAAACAAAATTACTGGTGGAGTAATATGAAGCGAGAAGTCGCAGAATTTGTTTCGAGATGCTTAACCTGTCAACAAGTTAAGATTGAACATCAGCGATCGGCGGGTATGCTGAAACCTCTTCCTATTCCCGAATGGAAGTGGGAAGACATTTCCATGGATTTCATCACGAGTTTGCCGACGAGTCGTCGTGGCATGAATATGATCTGGGTGATCGTGGACCGCTTAACTAAATCAGCTCATTTCCTTGAGATCAAGGAGACGTGGGGTCCCGAGAGACTGGCTCAGTTGTTCATCAAGGAGATAGTGAGACTGCACGGTACTCCTAAGAGTATCGTTTCCGATCGTGACGGACGATTTGTGTCTCATTTTTGGAAATCAGTTCATCGTGCTATGGGAACTCAGCTCAATCTCAGTACCGCCTTTCATCCTCAGTCCGACGGACAATCAGAGAGGACGATTCAGACATTAGAGGACATGTTGAGGGCATGCGTCCTCGATTAGAAGGACGATTGGGAAGCCCAACTACCATTGATCGAGTTCACGTATAATAATAGCGGGCATGCTTCCATTAAGATGGCACCTTACGAGGCCTTGTACGGTCGTCGTTGTCGGTCTCCTTTGTGTTGGGATGACTTGTCAGAATCAATCAGCACTGAACCCGATATGCTTATAGTCGCCCGGGAGAAGGTAGCTTTGATCAAGAGTCGTATGTTGACAGCTCAGAGTCAATAGAAATCATATGCAGATAATCGTCGTCGACCACTAGAGTTCGAGACGGGTGACCACGTTTTGGTCAAGGTATCCCCGAGTCGAGGTATTTTCCATTTCGGAAAACGGGGGAAGTTGAGTCCGAGATTTATTGGACCGTTTGAAATTTTGGATCGAGTAGGCGAGCTAGCTTATCGATTGGCTTTACCTCCGGTATTGAGTCGAATTCATAATGTGTTTCACGTCTCTCAGTTGCGGAAGTATGTTGCCGACCCGAGCCACGTACTTCAGTTTGACGAAATCGAGATCGCAGATGATCATTCGTACGAGGAGCGTCCTGTACGAGTGTTGGAGCGGCGAATCAAACAGTTGAGGAACAAGACGATCCCTTTGGTCAAGATTCAGTGGTCCAGACACGGAGTCGAAGAGGCCACTTGGGAAACCGAGGAGAGTATGCGGGAGAGTCATCCCGAGTTGTTTGACCCTTAGTTTCGGGGACGAAACTCTTTTTAAGGGGGGGAGTATGTAATACCCGGTTGTAATTCATTCATTTTCATTCAGTAACTATCAGTCTGTAATTGTCACTCAGTAATTCTCACTCGTTAATAATCACTCATCATTCTTGATTCATTCATTTGTGTTCACTGTTGGCATGTTGTAATCGTATATCAGTTACCGATCGGCATGTCATCTCCGTTTAGAGACCGACGAGAGTATTATTATTTTCATCGTGATTGGTAGTCGTATACTGGGAGCATCATCTGTGGCTTGTGTTAGACTTGTTCATTTTAACATGCGTATGTTATGTCAGATCATTCATCAGTCGTAGCGAGGAATCGGAGTTGTCGGATTTTTTTTCAAATTGGCCAGCATCGAGTTACGGCCGTAAGGACTTTGGTTACGGCCGTAACAAGGGTTCGTGTTTTCAGGCCATTTGGACGAAAGGGACTTACGGCCGTAACGTCTTGTGATACGGCCGTAAGTTGAGAGGGTACGGCCGTAAGGCTGGCCGGTTACGGCCGTACGTGGTCCAGCAGGCCGCCCAGGCATTTTGGCCGAAGGCGAGTTACGGCCGTAAGGAGGGTTAGTTACGGCCGTAAGTGGTGTTCGTAAATTTTCGGTGTAGTCGACCAAGGTGACTTACGGCCGTAAGGGTTGCGGCATACGGCCATAAGTCGAGGAAGGTACGGCCGTAAGGCTTGGCCGGTTACGGCCGTACGCGGCAGGCAAGGTGCCTGGTCGTTTTTGACGAAGAGGGCTTACGCCCGTAAGTTTGGCCGGTTACTGCCGTATCATCCGAGTTACGGCCGTAAGGTGCGCGGTTACGTCCGTAAGGGTGTCGGCAGATGTTTTTGACGAAGGCGGGTTACGCCCGTAACTCAGGAGCGGTTACGGCCGTAAGTCTGTCGGCAGGCTTTCGGACGAAGCCGAGTTACGGCCGTATGAGTTGGCCGGTTACGGCCGTAAGGCCGTTGACCTGGGATGTTACGGCCGTAAGAGGGCCGAGTTACGGCCGTAACTTCCGGCAGTACTTAAGGACTTGGCCGGGTCATTTTTCCTCACTTCTTCATTTTTCCATCTTTATCCAAGAGAGAAGGTTGAGGGAGAGATTTTATCATCATCAATCACTTGAGTGTGTAATCTTCATCATCTTCATTCCTTTGGGAAGCGTGGATACTCGTTTTAACTCGTGTTCATCGGATCGAAGTGGTTGGATCTTCAAGAGGTAATTTCTTCAACACCTTGGATTTCGATTTTGTGTTGAGATACGATGTTTTTGGACGTTATAATCATGTTATATGAAGGGATATGTATATGATTATGAGTTTGTATAAGGATTCATTGGATTATTGAGGGATTATTCAAGAACACTTTGAATATCGAGTTGGATTTGGGGATTTTCGATTAATCGTTGTTATAATCATGTTTTTGGATATTCATAACGGATTATTGATCGTATTGGAGATGTTTTGTTGATTCGAAACACTTCTTGGGGATTTGAAGTTGGTATTGTTGAGGTTTAGTTGTAATCAATCGAAGTTGGCCTCAAAGTGTTCGATATAATGCCCCAATGAACTTGGTTTAATCGTATCGACGTCTTGAGTTCGTTATATTCATGTTTAATTCGTTATTGATCGGATTGTTGGTAATTGTATTGAATTAAGGTTGTTCGAGCGACCGACACTTCATTTAGAACATTGTTCGTGGAAGGACTTTCTTCATCGGTATTGTGTAAGTTGATTCTTACTCGGTTAAAAGGATATTCATTCCTTTTGTTGTTGATCATTCATAATCATAACTCATTCATCATTGTATTAATCATATTGAGACTTGTAATTGTCGAATAATCACTTCATTAATAAGGAACGGCGGTTCCAATCATTTCATTGAAATTATCAATCACTTCATTATCACTTTCATCTCGGTAAGTCATTCTTGACGTTGTCGGATTATTGTTATTCATTGATATTCATTATGGTCATTCTCGTTCATATGACCTTCTGGGTTCATATTGCGTGGCCGGGTGTGGCTGTGTGGAATTTTTAGTCGGGCACACGATGGTTATGTATTGGGTTCACCGATACATTGGACCGTGCACACGGGAAAGCGTTACACCGTGAGACTAATTAGTACAAGGACGGGTGTGTCCGGTCATTCGTCTTGTACACTCGCACAGAACACTACGGGCGTACTATGGTACTCCTCTTCAGCGTAATTCATAACTAAGGATATTTCATAACTTCAGTTAAATCATGTTTGTGTATTTTCAACCCTTGAGGATTGTTGTTCTGTATAACCGACCCCGTTTGGGGATATTGTTTTTTAGGTCATGGCAAGGCAAAGGCGCAGGGAGAGCACGTTGACGGCGGGGAGTCCCAGTGATACTAGAAGGGGGCCCCAGTCCTTTCAGTCATGTATTCAGTCATTCATGTTTTCTTTATTTATTCCGCTGCAGATATTCCGTTCGAATACTCATTTCATTCAGTGTCGTGTATTTTATCGTCACATAAGATACACATGTATTCTATATTATCCTGGGTGTGTTGTATGAAACTCCTACTCGGAGTAATTGATGTTATAATGTGGTTCGGTAGTACATTTACCCTGTGTAATTCATCCTTTTTCATTCGCCTGGTGGGTCCCAGTCGGGGGTCCACGGCACTGTAATATCCGCCTAGTTTGGAGTGTTACAATAGTCACACTAGCGCACCCTGCCAGGCATCTCAGCGTGCGCTAGCCCCAGACATTAGTGTGTGCTAGACTAAGTAACGTAAGCTAATCCGCCAGTCCAGAGGGCTGGAATCAGCACTGCCACTCCCAGGGCTTACTCTCTAGCGCGCGCTTCGAAGCAGTCGTAGCGTGCGCTACTAAGGGACCCCTAGCGTGCGCTATGCAGAAAAGATAGCGTGCGCTAGGTACGAAATATAAACGGTCCAAAACACCGGAATATAAACGAAACATCAAACGGAACATCTCAAAACGCATCATAATATAGAATGGATCCACGGCAACCCCGAAATGGCGGTTCCGCACAACAATTACGAGAATCAGATCAATAGATGACAGAAGAAATATACTGAAAGATACACGAGGGTCGCTACAACTGAGAAAAACACTGAAAAATGAAAATACAAGGAGAAGAAAAAATGCGGATATTACAGTAACGGTTTACCTTGGACTGATAGAAGACAAGGCAGAAAGGTTTATCTTAAGCCTATAGAAAAAGATACGGAGAGAGCACATAGGAACATTGCCGAACCTCTATATATCGCTGTATCATTTACATTCCGCACTTAATCACTTCCGCAATCGCAAAGGAATTCTATATTCTTAACTGCACTATCTAAACCCCCCTTCTAGTGGCGGTACCAACACAACAAAATAGACATCCAAGGGGAGTATTATGAATGGATATCCTAGATCCTTCTAGACCAAACTCTTGGTCTTTCATATTTTTTGTAACGGTAGACTTTTGGCATTTCAAGTACCTTGTAACTTCCATGTACTGTACCTATAAATAGGCCTCAAACTTGTACTTGTAAACTCACTTGAACAATATAAGTTTTTTCTCTCCATTTTTCCTTAATATCTTATATGGGAAAATTACAGCCAACTACCTTATTAGATAGTATGTTTACAATTTAGTCCCTATTGTTCCGTAAATTACAGCGAAGGACAAAAATCTGGTTTGGTGTTGACTTCCATTAAAAAGACGAAAATGCCCCTCTATTTACTTGAATAAAATATTTCTTTTAAAATATATTTCATATGAAACAAATAGTTTATAAGTTATTAAAGTGTTTGGCTAATACATTTCTTTTAAAAAATATTCTTTTTTCAGAAAATAATTTTTTTCGAAATACAATTTTTTTCCAGAAAATAATTTTATTTTTTGAAAAAATAATAATTTTTTCCATAAACTAATTTTCTCTCCATGAAATATTTTTTTAAATTTTTTTCTAAAAAATAGAAAATTCCATAAAATAATGTTTTTTTCGAAAAGATAATTTTTTTCCCAGAAAATATTTTTTTTATTTTTTCGAAAAACAATACTATATTTTTTCGAGAAAATACTTTCTTTTTTTTGGAAAAAATATATTTTCTAGAAAATTTGAAAATTTATTACACTAAAGTCCAAAAGCGTTATATATTACAATGAGGTCGAGCATGTGCTACCCATGTGAGGCAAAAAATAAATGGGTAAAAGCAAAAAGGAAAATAAAAGGGCAAATCCGGAATATCAGTACTCTCTCCTGTGACATCATCTAAAAGTTTGAATTTTTCCCTTCGTTGTAAATATATTTTCTGGACAGAGCAATATATCTGAACAATAGTGACTAAACTGTAATTAGGCCATGTAAAAAGGTAGTCAGATGTAAATCGTCCTATCTTATATATCTCTCTATAATACTATACATTCTTAACATGACCAACTAATTTTAATTTTATGTAAATTTTCTCATTAATCTTACCTAGTTTAGATTATAGTTTATCAGACTTCTAATATTATTGTCATGTGTTCAAGCCTCATGATTGGTGTTTTCTTCTTAATTTTCAAGGGATTTAAACCAAAATCGTCCTCTAACTTTTCACCTTTATTGAAATGGTCCTGTATCTATTTGCTTTATTGATTTAGTCATGTATGTTTTTAAAATTTGCTAATATCGCCCTAATTAGCCGGAAAAGGCATAAAACTCTGTCGTTTCGGTCACGTGCCGGCCACGTGATCGCGTTTTCTGGCGAGTATGTATGATGTGGCATTATTTTACTACGTGGCATGCTGACTTGGAAATTTTGCCAATTAAAAAAAATAATAATAAGTTAAATATTCCAACTCATTTATTTGAATAAAAATTAATATAAAATAAAACAGTTAAAATAATTTAACATTTAAAATCCTTAGAAATTAGATTAGAAGTTAAAAACATATATACTTAAAAGAAAGAGTCAAAACTAAAAAACTAAATCTAATCTAAACAACCAAATATACTTAAAAGAAAGAGTCCAAACTCATGTTAGGATACAAAAGAACCATATTCCCAAATCTCATTCACGAACCCTAAAGAAAAAAAAAATCTCAAATTGAACCCCACCTAAAATCCCTCAAATCTAAGAACTCTCATCGCAACCATGGTGTTTGTGCGCCGAAAAGTCGCAAGGAAGTGGTCAGCTCCAATATATGGTATGTTTTCGTGATTTTATTGGTTTTGAAATTTTTGGATGCTCGGTGGGTTATGATTTTGGTTAAATAAATATATGGATATTAATATATTATTGTTGTTTGTTCGTATTATGTGGGGGTTCATATTTATTGATTTTTGTAGTAGTGTGTTGGCATGTAAATTAATCTCTTCTTCATTTGTTTGTTATTCTGAATTTTTTTTCTTTCTATTTTACAGACTCAAATAGTAAAAACCTCAGCTTGACCTCATATTTTGGGGGAACATTTGAGACTAGAACCTTCAACAATTTGCCTTTGACTGAATATGTCGGGGGTGATTCACTAGTGTTTGATTGGGTAAAGGCTGATAAACTTTGTTTCAGTGACTTAGATGAATATTGTAGGATAACCAAGGTTAAAGGTAAGGGAAAAGATATTATCTAAAGTTGAATAATCAGAGTTTTAAGTTATTAATTGATGATAGTGATGTTACAACATGGGCACTTAAGTATTTGGTATACAGAGAGTTGCACATATATGTTGAGTTTGTGCAAGTAGAAGGAGATGAAGTAGGACTTCAGGATGATGAAGTTGAGGTGGAAAATGGTGAAGTTGACCCTGGTTATGGGTCATTTGAGGATTCAGACTTTGTCATAGGGAATGAGTTATTTGATACCGATAATGATGAGGTATTTGAGTCTAATGTGGAACATCTTAATGTTGAGGAGGATCTGGCTGAAATTGATCCATTTAATGTGGTTCAAAGCACTGAATTTGTCCCTCTTTTAGAAGCTAGGTATGGTGAACCAAGTGAGGGTGAGGGTGAAAAAGATATGATTGAATGGGATAATGACTTTGACTTTGATGAGGGTAGAGTAAGTGATGAGGATAATGAGCGAGAAATTTACACTATCTTTAACACAAAAACTTCTTTCAATCCTGAGTTTGTGGTTGGACAAATTTTTGGAACCAAACAAGAGTTTAAGTTTGCAGCCCAATTTCATGCAATTAACTGTAGAAGAAGCATATGTTTTCCTAAAAATGATGCTATTAGGATTTATGCAAAGTGTGCTTCTACTAACTGTGAGTGGAAAATTAATTGCTTGAAGATGTCTGATGAGCATTCCTTTCAGATTAGAGTATGAATGATAAGCATAAGTGTGCACCTTCTCAAAAGGTTAAGAATGTGACTTCTACATGGCTGAGTAAGAAATTTTCTCACAAGTTCCAATGTGATAAGGGAAGGGACATTCCTGGGTTTGTGTTAGAAATATATAATGATATTAGGTGTACTGTAACCTTAGCACAGGCTTATAAGGCTAAGATGAAGGCTGTGACAAAAGATAGAAGGGGAAACTGATGCTCAATACTCTAAGTTATGGTCATATGCTGAAAAAATTAGAAAAACAAACCCTGGTTCTACTATTATCCTTGGAACAGAAGTTGATAATGGAGTGACTAGATTTATCAGGATGTATATATGTTGGGATGCTTTGAAAAAGGGGTTTTTTGGGTGGCTGTAGACCAATTCTAGGGGTTCACGGTTGTTGGTTGAAGGGGAAATAGGGGGGTAATTTACTCACTACTGTAGGGGTTGATGGGAATAACAATCTATTCCTTGTTGCTTACGCTGTGGTTGATAAAGAGAATGTGGAGATTTGGGAATGGTTTCTAACTATTCTTAACCATGACCTAGAAATTGAAGCAGACAAGATCACCTTCATGTCTGATAAACAAAAAGGACTTATACAAGCCTTTCAAGTTGTTTTCCCAGGTGCAGATCATCGATATTGTGTTAGGCATATGCATAATAATTTAAAAAATGCTGAGTTTAGGGGGCAAGCATTTAAACAAGTTATGTGGGGAGATGCTTCTAGTACTACTGAGGGGGAATTTAAGAAAAAATGAATGATCTTAAGAGTTTGAGTGAGGGAGCTTGGGAATGGTAAGCCCCCAAGTGAGTGGTCCAGGGCATTTTTCAGTGAGAAAAGCAAGTGTGACATGTTATTGAACAATGTTTGTGAGTATTTCAATTAAAATATCTTAGCTGCAAGGGATAAGGCCATAATAACAATGCTTGAGTGGATAAGATGTAACACCCCCGAGATATTTAAGGTATATTACAGTATCGTGGATCCCTACATGGGACCCACCAAGATAGACACGAATTACCACAGTAAAATCACACATCATCCAGATGAAAATCAAATAACACGCCCGGTACAACCGGCGGAATAATCAACATCAACAACTGTAATTAAAGTCAAAGAATATGAATCACAAGTCCACATGGGCTGCTCAACTGGTTCCTGGGTGGCAGATTGCTATAAGGACGCAGGTTCGAGTCCTGGCAGCCGCAGTGTGGGAGTTTTATCCATCCAATGTGGGGGATAGCTTTTTGTGGGCACCAGACACTGTTCCTCCCACCTAGTGGGCAATTGAGTCACCATGATTTAATTCCTCTACTAATCCCTGTCGGGCCGGGGGTGGGGGCCCTGGGGGCGAGGGATTTCGCCTTTTGCTACAAAGAATACGAATCACAATTCAAAGTGAAAAAGCCTAAGTACTCGCGAGTACAATCTATAAGTTTAGAAAGTGGGAAACAACCATATCGAATGGAACAACGGAAATAAAAGACTTAAATGCACATGTCAATGATCCTGACCAGCCTCCTCGTACTTGTAACACCCCCAATCCACTCAGGGATATTACACGCCGTAGACCCTCTCCTCGAGGATCTACCAGGCTGATAACTAAAATCAAACATCTAAACCTCGCCTTTAAGGCTAAAATGACTCAGTAGACCGATTTGGTCTTTCAACAGATACATGCAACTCAAATACAACTCATGCCCACGCAGGGGTCAAAAATACAACCACACCCGTACAACGGGAAAATATACTGCAGCGGAAAAGAAAATACAACTAGACCAATACGACAGCAACGGATCCTCGTGTGATTAGTATCGTTCATCTTTCATCATCCTTCGTGCCGACCCTGTGCTATGCTCCAAAACCTGAATGCAAAAATAGACATCCACCCCCCGAATACTCGGGGGTTAGCAAAACTCCACTGTTTTGCTAGTGCAAGTACAAGTGCAAAAATACGAGCCATACAATACAAGTTCCAAGAACAATAATAATCGGGAATCCTCAAAGATCCAAACGTAAAGAAAAGTACTTCCCGAGGCAAGAGTTTGAGTAAGCATTTCCAAAACCGAAAGATCGCAAATAAGGGAAACAATTTACAAAACAGTTTAAAATGCCATCGAGAGTTTTAATAGAAAACAATTTAGGATTATAAAATCCTTCTCTTTCCAAAAATCAATAGGGTCACAGCCCAAATGTTTTGTTTTCGCAAATAGGAAACCACCAACAATTTACAGGGTCAGAGCCCAACATCACGTGTCCTCAACGGACGTAAAATCAACCGACGTCCCACTCGAGGCCTCGAAGGACCCTCCCGAGCTGGCTAGCGAAACAAATCACACACATCCCACGGTTGGATCAATCGCTTGTTGCATCCTGGCCACATGATCACATGCCATGTGCCACCGCAGATTATCTCAGGCTCTCACGGTTGGATCAATCACTTGTTGCATCCTGGCCACATGATCACATGCCATGTGCCACCGTAGACCTTCAACCATATCCACACATTCACACAAATAACATATCATATCAAGGATATTCAAACAATTCGCCCAGAGGCATCAAACACTTAGAAAAACACCACGTCAATCCGCAACGCACCGAAATGAAATAATATACGTCCACACACAACACCAAGTGCAACATGAGCACCAAGCATATACATAGAATTCACATAGTTATTCACGAACCACACCAATCACAAAACACACACGGTTTTGAAAGAGGGCCTTTAACGAGGCTAACCAAATCTTTTGAAAACTCATTTCAAACAAACAAACAAATCAAGACGATCACCAATCATCATATTCACGAAACAAGAAAAGTATGGACAAGGTACTTGCCTCGAATAAGAACAACGCGGAGAATCGACCAAAGTAGGTTGACACGAACCGATTACGAACCCGCCGACTCCACCGATCGCCAACTCACGTCATAAACTACGAAGGACAATAATAACAATGAAATGAATTTCATAACACGACTCAAAGCCGTTGAATTCAAAGAACAAATGACGAAGGTCCAAGGATTTCCCCCAAAACGGCCAAGAACACGATTCGTCCCGTCAAAACCCGAAAACGGAATTCCAAGTTGAAATATGGATATACAATCCATAGAATACGTTTAACAACATCATTTAACCATAATCGATCCATCGAAAATGGATGAAAAACGAGATCGGGGACAAATCCCCTAAAAAGTCAACTCGAAGGAAATCAAGAAATATACTTCGATTCGACGAAGAACAATGGATTAAATGATGTTAAACACAAGAATACTACCAAGATTAATCATACCCATCATGAATTAATCAACAACACGGAACGAATCGGACGAAATTGCAAAAATCCCCAAATTCACGAAATTAGGGTTCTAAGGAAGATTACCTTGATTCATTTGGATCAAAGGATGATAACGGACGATTGATTGATGTTATGGACTCCGAACTTCATGGTTTTGTTGTTAAACAACATGGCTTCGTCGCCCATGAATCGCCATTCGCGGACGGAGAAGGAAGGAAATGAAAACGAAGTGAAATGTGTCTTTCACCATATTTATATTGGGCAGACTAGCGTGCGCTAGCCTTCCCGGACTAGCGTGCGCTATCGGCGGTATCGGCCGAGTACCCTCGGCCAGGCCCACACGACCCGGCATCACCAACCAACCTCGCCGACCAAACTGCCGACCCGACTCCGCTAGCGTGCGCTACGGCCGAAGTCGCGCGCTTGACTGGCCCAAAGAGCCACCGGACTAACCAACTTATCCAGTAACGACGCTAGTCGGCCGGCAGGCGCTACCCTCGCCGGTTAGCGTGCGCTACGACCGACAAGCAGCGGCGCTACCCGCCGATCCCGACCGAGTCCGTAACCTCGAAACCCCATCGCCTGTGCCCGAGAAGACGCTAGTTACACCGGCACAGGCGCTACACTGCCGCGCAGCCTTCCGGCCGTAGCGTGCGCTACGCAGGTTCCTGCCGCACCCGTCCGACCGGTGCCCGCAATCGTCCGGCCAGTCCCGCCACCGTCCGGCCAGTCCTGCCACCGCCAGGGCTCGACGACCCGATTTCCGAAAACGTACGGAACGAACACGACGAAAAGTTCGCGGACAACATAAACGACTCGAAATGAAAGCGTAATACCATAATTAGTCATACGCGACCAAGAAACGGGTCGAGACAACAATTACAGATACGGATACCCGTAACTTTCAAGAAATTACAAAATGGCCCAAAACGCCCGGAAATCACGATACGTGATCGAATAACCAAACGGAAGTTCACAACACGTCTAACAAAGTTAAAAGGACTTACGGGAAACTCGAAACAACAGTTTCGAACGAGATTCGCAAGAACCGAACTCAAGTACGGAAAAGTCGCTAAAAAGCACGGAACTCAACAAAACGACTCCGAAACGAACTCGGATGTCAAAAAGTGTAGAATTAATCATTCTCAGAATGACGAAACGGTCATGAGCGAGTCGTCAAAACGGACTTCGGCCGAAAAAGAAATTTACCGAAAGTCGAAAATTGCGGATATTACATTCTACCCTCCTTAAAAGAAGTTTCGTCCCGAAACTTAAAACAAGTAGGGGGAAGAAATATTCCGCCAGGAAAAACTCAACAAGATACACAAGAATGCGTAACTAACGCCCAACGGCGAAATGTTACAAACAACGCAAAGAAATATACGGCGTGAAAACACGCTCCACGATGACCAACACAACGCCACAGGTAGAAACATAATAAAATCAACAAGTGACAAGCGTCATCAAACGGACAATACAATCGAGTCGATTATCCGGACAATCACAAAACACAACGAACGAAAATCAATAGGATTGACCAACCCAACGGTACATCAATCAAAACGCGAGCCAACCGCTGAACAAATACGGAATTCCACCGCCCAAGGGTTGGAAGATTGAAAACGAGACTAACTTCCCGAACTTAAGGGAATTAGGAAGGAGCCTGAACGCTCAACAATCACGAAACGAGAACAAAACCGAACAAACAAACGATCGAGACAACAAAAATCGAACGATCGTGTTCGGATCACGAAGAACAATAAGGTTCAACCGACAACTCCGAGGTTCACATCTCGACTCGAGACAAAACATGATCCGGTGAAAACAACAAGATGCACACTCGCATAAGATCCACAGGAAAGGGAATAACAATTGAAAAGTCACAACGACGAACGAGTAATTCCGAAATAATACCACCCTCGTTCGATCAACAAAAGCAAGGGGCAGGACAAGCTCAGAAAATGTCAATGAACATAAACGAGTCGACAGAATCGAAAATACAGAAGTTCCAACTCCGATCCACTTCGAATAAAAGAATTAGTAGAATCAAAAGATGCTACTTCCGAACAAGGTTCACAAGAATCGAACCGAACTCGGAAAAGTTACAGCGATAACCAGATCGACCCAAAACAAGATCACAGCTCGTTCGAACGATGAAACCGAAATACAGAACAAGTTCAGAAAGTATCAACGAACATGAGTGTATCGATAGACTGGAGAAAGAGAAAATATAGAAGCCAAAAATAATACGGGTATTACATTCGACCTCTTATAAAAGAAGGTCGTCCCCGCTACTCACAATAACGAAATCAAGGAGACGACACAACAGGCAGTCGACAGAAACATCCTTCAAAGGCCTCTCAAAGCCGATTCTGATATCTGTGCTGAAGCGCGAACTCCGAAAGTCTCGGTAGCCGATTCGCAAAACTGAATTTGGTGTCCCTCGAGTCCACACTTGAAATGTGTTACTGACGAGAAGGACAATTTACGCGTGCATGCCCCGGCACATCACGGTTGAAACGCCTCGGCTCGGCATACCGAAAATACAAATGCTAGATACAATGGAACTAACACCGCAAAACAACATACCGGAGATGCCAACTCAGCATAGCATATCAACGCATACAAAAATCACAACAACGGCATCGTTCGACGATTACAACATCCCGAACGACATACCAAAGACACAATCACAAACATCATGAAACAATCACCCATGTGTATAACGCACAAAAATCCGTGCTTTAACAACTCACACTAGTGCGACAACACGCAAATCACCACGAGGCGATAAACAAGAACACTACTCACACCTCTCACAGAGGGCCAACAAAACATATGCGTGGCGAATGGCCCGACGCTCACGCCACCAATTCAATCACAATTCGGGTTAACACCGTAACGAAAGTTCGAAAACCATACACGCATTTCCGGTCCGCAAACAGGAATGATAGGTTTTAAAAACGAGAACCACCTTTTGAAAACAGTTTGGAAACAACAGTTGATCTTGAGTATCATTTTACAAAAAGTAGTACAAACACCTTTATCGAGACTTTGAAAATCATCTTGCGTTTGAACAAAAATGAGGACACCTTTCCTTTAGTGAAAAACTTTCAAAAATATTCGACCCTTGGGTCTAAGCAATTGCATTTGAAAATACCTCAAAAATATTTTTGGTCCTCAACCGAAATTTTTTTGAAATGTATTGCGGCATTAGAAAACACCGTGAAAACACCGCAAGAAAATAATTCGTTTTAAAAGTATGTCCCGAATTTTAATTTTCTAAGATACTCAAGGTTTTCAAAAATAATTCAATGGGCTAGAATGCCCAAAAATTTCAGGTAATTACAATGAACAATATAGCGCCGTGGGTCCCGCGCCGGAATCCACCAGGCTAAAAACCATTCACAAAAACGCCAAAAAGGCCGATGACGGTAATATTTCAAAAACTCACAAAATCCATTTACAAAATACTAGATTCCGTCATAAGAATTTCGCCAAAATGATCAAGGCCATAATGCCAAAAACTCGGTTAAGGGAATTGATTTTCGAAATAATTCTGAGTCGGTAAAATACCGAAAGCCATTACTGAAGAACTCACGCAATGGATAAAAGAAATAAGGTCAAACATGCACAAGACAAAGAACACTACTCCTCATATGAACGAAAAATGGGAGTCAAATAATCACGTATCACGAAATCAAAATCCATAAGAGGATTCCGTCAATTAACTCATAATAAAAAATAGCTCGTGTCACACGAGGCACAACACAAAGAAGGGAGACTTACATCCACAGGTCGCACGAAGATGATGATCGCCCCACGATACTAATCACAACAAACCAACTCAGACGACGCGTCGCGACACGACCCAGTCAGATAAAATCCGACGAGACAAAAACTCAATAGACACCACTGACCCGACAGCCTAGGTTTCCACAACCTAAGCTCTGATACCATTTATGTAACACCCCCAATCCACTCAGGGATATTACACGCCGTAGACCCTCTCCTCGAGGATCTACCAGGCTGATAACTAAAATCAAACATCTAAACCTCGCCTTTAAGGCTAAAATGACTCAGTAGACCGATTTGGTCTTTCAACAGATACATGCAACTCAAATACAACTCATGCCCACGCAGGGGTCAAAAATACAACCACACCCGTACAACGGGAAAATATACTGCAGCGGAAAAGAAAATACAACTAGACCAATACGACAGCAACGGATCCTCGTGTGATTAGTATCGTTCATCTTTCATCATCCTTCGTGCCGACCCTGTGCTATGCTCCAAAACCTGAATGCAAAAATAGACATCCACACCGAATACTGGGTTAGCAAACTCCACCGCTTTGCTAGTGCAAGTACAAGTGCAAAATACGAGCCATACAATACAAGTTCCAAGAACAATAATAATCGGGAATCCTCAAAGATCCAAACGTAAAGAAAAGTACTTCCCGAGGCAAGAGTTTGAGTAAGCATTTCCAAAACCGAAAGATCGCAAATAAGGGAAACAATTTACAAAACAGTTTAAAATGCCATCGAGAGTTTTAATAGAAAACAATTTAGGATTATAAAATCCTTCTCTTTCCAAAAATCAATAGGTCACACCAAATGTTTTGTTTTCGCAAATAGAAACCACCAACAATTTACAGGTGGTCGAGCCCAACATCACGTGTCCTCAACGGACGTAAAATCAACGAAACATAATCACGCACGCGCATCGCCTAGGACCGGGACGCTACCACCGACGTCCCACTCGAGGCCTCGAAGGACCCTCCCGAGCTGGCTAGCGAAACAAATCACACACATCCCACGGTTGGATCAATCGCTTGTTGCATCCTGGCCACATGATCACATGCCATGTGCCACCGTAGATTATCTCAGGCTCTCACGGTTGGATCAATCACTTATTGCATCCTGGCCACATGATCACATGCCATGTGCCACCGTAGACCTTCAACCATATCCACACATTCACACAAATAACATATCATATCAAGGATATTCAAACAATTCGCCCAGAGGCATCAAACACTTAGCAAAACACCACGTCAATCCGCAACGCACCGAAATGAAATAATATACGTCCACACACAACACCAAGTGCAACATGAGCACCAAGCATATACATAGAATTCACATAGTTATTCACGAACCACACCAATCACAAAACACACACGGTTTTGAAAGAGGGCCTTTAACGAGGCTAACCAAATCTTTTGAAAACTCATTTCAAACAAACAAATCAAGACGATCACCAATCATCATATTCACGAAACAAGAAAAGTATGGACAAGGTACTTGCCTCGAATAAGAACAACGCGGAGAATCGACCAAAGTAGGTTGACACGAACCGATTACGAACCCGCCGACTCCACCGATCGCCAACTCACGTCATAAACTACGAAGGACAGTAATAACAATGAAATGAATTTCATAACACGACTCAAAGCCGTTGAATTCAAAGAACAAATGACGAAGGTCCAAGGATTTCCCCCAAAACGGCCAAGAACACGATTCGTCCCGTTAAAACCCGAAAACGGAATTCCAAGTTGAAATATGGATATACAATCCATAGAATACGTTTAACAACATCATTTAACCATAATCGATCCATCGAAAATGGATGAAAAACGAGATCGGGGACAAATCCCCCAAAAAGTCAACTCGAAGGAAATCAAGAAATATACTTCGATTCGACGAAGAACAATGGATTAAATGATGTTAAACACAAGAATACTACCAAGATTAATCATACCCATCATGAATTAATCAACAACACGGAACGAATCGGACGAAATTGCAAAAATCCCCAAATTCACGAAATTAGGGTTCTAAGGAAGATTACCTTGATTCGCTGGATCAAATGATGATAACGGACGATTGATTGATGTTATGGACTCCAGAACTTCATGGTTTTGTTGTTAAACAACATGGCTTCGTCGCCCATGAATCGCCATTCGCGGACGGAGAAGGAAGGAAATGAAAAACGAAGTGAAATGTGACTGCCACCATATTTATATCGGGCCAGACAAGCGTGCGCTAGCCTTCCCGGACTAGAGTGCGCTATCAGCCGGTAGCGGCCGAGTACCCTCTGCCAGGGCCCAAACGACCCGGCAACACCAACCAACCCGGCCGACCAAACCTCTCGACCCGACTCCCGCAAGCGTCCGCCACGACCTAAGTCGCGCGTTAGCCGACTGGCCCAAAGAGCCACCGGACTAACCAACTTATCCAGTAACGCACGCTAGTCGGCCGGCAGCGTGCGCTACCCCTGACGGTTAGCGTGCGCTACGTCCGACAGCAGGCGGCGCTACTCGCCGATCCCGACCGAGTCCAACCTCGAAACCCCACCGCCTGTGCCCGATAACAGACGCAGCCACCCGGCACAGGTGCTACACTGCCGGTTAGCGCGCAGCCTTCCGGCCGAAGCGCGCTTACGCCGGTTCGCGCACCTGCCCGGCCGGTGTGCCCGCAATCGTCCGGCGCCCCGCCACCGTCCGGCTGGGCCCCGCCACCGCTGTGGCTTGACGACCCGATTTCCGAAAACGTACGGAACGAACACGACGAAAAGTTCGCGGACAACATAAACGACTCGAAATGAAAGCGTAATACCATAATTAGTCATACGCGACCAAGAAACGGGTCGAGACAACAATTACAGATACGGATACCCGTAACTTTCAAGAAATTATAAAATGGCCCAAAACGCCCGGAAATCACGATACGTGATCGAATAACCAAACGGAAGTTCACAACACGTCTAACAAAGTTAAAAGGACTTACGGGAAACTCGAAACAGCAGTTTCGAACGAGATTCGCAAGAACCGAACTCAAGTACGGAAAAGTCGCTAAAAAGCACGGAACTCAACAAAACGACTCCGAAACGAACTCGGATGTCAAAAAGTGTAGAATTAATCATTCTCAGAATGACGAAACGGTCATGAGAGAGTCGTCAAAACGGACTTCGGCCGAAAAAGAAATTTACCGAAAGTCGAAAATTGCGGATATTACAGTACTGTCCCAGCGGCCGCTCGTCCAGCTAATCATAACCTGAAATCCATAACAAGAATTTTCCCAAAATGGGTCCCAAGAGGGGTTAGCAATTACGCTAGCACTAGTAATCAAGGCAAATCATTCACTTACACATTTCATAGTACAATGCATCAATCCATTTCAAAACCAAAACAAGACATGTCTTTTCCGGAAATAAACAGTCAATCAAATTTGCCTAGGACCGGTACGAAGCCACAAATCACACTCGAGGCCTCGAAGAACCCTCCCGAGCTGGCCATATCATAAAACAAATCATGCACATGCATCGCCTAGGACCGGGACGAAGCCACAAATCCCACTCGTGGCCTCTAAGCACCCTCCCGAGCTGACTAGCGAAACAAACTCGTGAATCCAGAGTGAAGTCATAGATTCCCTCGAGGCCCCGTTGGACCCTCCCGAGGTGAGCAAAGCACACATAATATACATTACCATTTCATTTTAAGCATAAAGGTTTCCAAAAATACTTGCCTGAATAATTGACGACGCAACGAACGGAAAGGAAAATCACCAACGAACGCTAGGAACCAACGGAACCGAACCTAACGATTCGAAGAATATAATCACAACCATTTCTAAATGAATACGGAATTGAAATACTCCCGAAAACCCGCCTACGATTCATGTATATTCGTATGTTAGTAGCAATTGTAACACCCCCAGATTTAACCGGAAATATTACAGCGCTGTGGGCTCCGATATGGAACCCACAAGGCTAAAAGAAATTTTCGCAAATATTTACAAATGCCCAAGAGGCCAACGACGGTACTATCTGTAAAAATTCACAAAGACTTATAAAAATCCATTTATTAAAAACCGTCGGAAAAACTCATTTGAAATCACAAGGCCAAACAACCGAAACTCAAAAGTTTAGAATATGGTTTCCAAAGTAACCTCAGTTACCAGATACCAAAAGAACGTTTCAAAATACTCACGCAGCGGAAAAAGACCAACCAAAAAGATACTCTAGCAGCGGAATACAAGAACCAAACAAGAAACTCAATGCACAAAACATGTCCTAGCCAGTATCCTCCGGGAAGCTCATCTCTTCACGACCGCTACAAGCTCGATACTCCAAGAACCTAAAAAGAAATCCCACGACGGGGTCAGCCATAATATCCAACAATGATAACCGTCACATCACATTAATAATTACATACCAATGAGAATACAACATAAGAATACGACCAACGTAATCTTACCGCCATAACTTTACTTACTCAAGAAATTCTCATCAGAATAACCATTATCACATTTCACATCCTGTACTCGATTAACCAATAAACTCGAACATAATATCTGTATTTTACCTCAAACAATACTCAAGATTCTCAAACTATCATAACCAACTCACGATACGGAAATATACCATTTCTGACCAATACGATTCATCGAATAATATCATCAAATCCCAAGACGATAACCGATTGTCCATCAAGGACAAATACCAAAGGAAAATACAGAACATACCTTGAGATATGAAGTGCCACGACAATCACATCAGTCTAATCCGAGATCAGAACAATGCAATACGGACACGGTCCTAACACAAGACTTACAAATGCATACTCATATGACCACATCAATATGATCACAACAATAACAATCATGTATACTCAATGGAAATCCGACGATCCAGCGCCCTCAGCATAGATCCATTTGTTGATCCTATCAGATCAGCATAAGGTGGATAACCAACAATACACATATGAAGAACAACACATGATAAAATCAATGATGCGAATTCACAAGATTCCATCAACACAATACTGGTAATCCAACGATCCAGCGCCCTCAGCATAGATCCCCATGATGATCCCGTCGAACCAACGCATGGTGGAAAACCTGTCCAATGATCCAGCGCCCTCAGCATAGATCCCCATGATGATCCCGTCGAACCAACGCATGGTGGAATTCGATCCAGCGCCCTCAACATAGATCCTCATGATCCCATCGGATTATTTACAACATAAACAATACAATTATGCAAACACATATGTAAATCAATATGTTCATCAACATGAACAACAGAACATGAACGACAATATGACAAATCCACTAAGACGACCTCATGTTTGACAACATGAAAGACAATATGCATGATCAAATCACTAACACTAACTGAATCGATATAAGATACTTGCCCCGAGTCCTTCGGGAGAAATCTCGATATCAAACCATCACTGACGATTATCTGCAATGCTCGGCGATCCAAACGTATCATGGACTACAGGTAATCATATCCTCGTCTTTACCATAATGTAACCTCGATACCCGAGTATGCCAATAACCGAAATAAATCATATACATTATGATTAAACTCCCAGAATTGGAATGACAACATATAATCATTGCTATATGCATTATAAATGAAATGAAACTGAAACCATTCATTAAACATTATAACTGATCAAGTAATAACTTGCCTCGATACCGATACGATGATGATGAAGCCGTTACCAGTCACAATGCCTTCGTCTAGGAGCTCCTCGGCCCCGACCGAAGCAATTCACGAACATACTCGAACATGACCGCAACATACGGTTATACTCACCGATCAATAATCTCAACCTATTGCAATAATCGATTAACATACAATCCGATAATAATCAATAACCGACATAGCCAACCAATCAAACTCAACGGCTCAACAATACCTCGATCATACACAAAACCAAACAATACAACTCAAACCAATCAAACACGAATTCAAAACAACAATACGATTCCACATTCAATCTTAAATACACTTACAAGTTTCCTCCTTGTATATTCATAATAAAACCAATTACCGATTATCATCATCAATCCGGACAGTCCGATTAATTATAGATAATCATATTCCAAGAGTTCCACAACTTATTCCGAAATCACATTCAAAGTCCCCAAACGGCATAATCCGATGTGTTCTAACATCTAAACAATCCTTATTCACAATTCAATGTTTATGTAATCATGTTCTTCAACATATATACTTCTCATAACATCATGGATCTCAACAAACTACCAAGAATATCGAGATTACTACGATTCCATAATCATAACGACATAATCAAGGTATTTGATCACCAATTCATTATCTTTCCTTAACAAAATTCCCATAATTACCAAGAATAATCACAACACTGTCAATTCCATCACCATTCATACGAAAACGTGTAGAATTTCCCAAATTCTACTCATTGAGGCATTTCATCGAACACTTTGAAGGCATAATCCAATTCAATCATTTATTCGAAGAAATACTCGAATTCGTTCCACAAAACTTCAAGAGTATTGAATGATTACGAGATTACAACAAAGTTCCATCAATAATCTGAACCAAAACGAATCAAATCGGCCAAAACACCAAGAAACTCCAAGAATATCCAAAAACCAAAAGTTCATGTGTTCTTACCTTCGATCCGGGTGGAAGAAGATGTTATCCATGAATCAAACTTCCAAAACATGTTGCTACATGATGTTATTACTCAAATCCATCAACTTTGCTGAAGAAATCGTGAAAGAAACGAAGAAAAATGAAAAATGACAAGGATGACTCGGTCCAAGCCTTATATAGGCCGAGACCTGCCGGCACCTTACGTACGTAACCGGCGGGTCCTTACGTACGTAGCCGGCCGTGGCCTAACCTTCTGTCCATTTCGTTCGGCAGCCTTACGTACGTAACCGACAGCTGCTTACGTACGTAGCGGGCACTTACGTCCGTAACCGGCCACATCCTTACGTACGTTATTGGCCAGTCCTTACGCCCAGCGAGTCACTGCCGACCATGATCGGCCACCCCTGCGAGTCACTGCCGACCATGCTCGGCCACTGCAGGTCCTCTCGGCCACGACTCGGCCAGCCGCCCCGTAACGTATGTAACACTTATTCTGTTGCGTATGTAATACGTAAGGTGACTTGCTACAGTATTATACTCGTATTACGTACGTAATATACCCTGTATAACGTGCGTAACTCCATCCGTTGACTCACCAGTCCACATCCGCGCCGAAATCCGCCGACATCGGGCCTAACTGTCTGATTCCTCTTGTTACGTACGTAATGTCTTGGCCATAACGTACGTAACTCTTGTGATTTAGCGTACGTAAGTCTTCAGCATTAGCGTACGCTAAGTATTCTATACTTAGCCAATTTCAATCAAGTACGCTTTGTCTCGACATACCGAAAACACATATACACTTACTGAATACATATACTGAATCCAATAACATTCTTATACGATATACTCTATATCGAAAGTACGATAACCTGATACACGATATCCTTAAATGCAACTGTCGACCAGATACGACAATTATACCGATACTGACATCTCAGTCCTTTTATTTATTTTATCCATACTGTACAGATTCCACGCTGTACAATATAACTCGGATACAATAATATCAAACAACAGTAGTAGAAATTCCGGATATTACATTCTACACCACTTAAAATAAGTTTCGGCCTCGAAACTTGCAATCCGTCAAAAAAACAAACAAACATACTGTTTAACCAAAATATCCCAAAGCCATCACGACAACGATCAATCATCATCATTACTGAATAACCAAAAGAGTACACTTACAAATACGCAGGTCGACGACCTCCGGAGATACTAGCAAGCGATCTCACTGTACAGTCCCAATGCGCTTACAATCACAATTCCTTGAGTCTCAACAAAATATATCATCGTCAGATGAAATAATCTATCCGTGACAAATCCTGTTTGCCTGATCGCATGATCAAGTTCCAATTCCTATAAAACGAATAATATCCGATATATATGAAACAACTGTCCAAAACAATGACAATCAATCCCAAAACATAGACACAGAATTCGAATGCTTATATGATCATTAACAATGATCAACCAACTAACTAACCGAGAAGATCATCGATAAGATGTCTCCAATACGATTAATCCAATGGTCAAAACACAACTGAGATTTTCATCAACATGATAAACTCCAATATGACCGACTAGAGTCAAAACACAGTCAAGAATATCATCAACATGACAAACTCTATTATTACCAACGAATGAGCAACAATAATCAGGAATACCTTCACACGGTAAATTCCAACACGATAAACACGGAACCACAGAGACAGATATACGGAAGAGCAAAATTCTCGAAACGCTAAACAAATCACATACAGTGGACCTCAACGAAACACATCCGGTTGGTGAACATACCCCTCGGCATACGAACACCTAATCAAGCCGACGAAAATAACCAATCATACCTGGAGTGGAAACGATCGCTCAACATCTAAAACAACCAACATGGGGTCACCATCCCCAAATCTACAAAAGAAGTCATTCGAAGATCACTAAGGTAAAATTCGCGCTACTACCATACCAATTGAATCACATAGCACATATGTCCCGGTTTTACAAAGTCCAAAGTTCCAAAATTATATTATCTGCATGATTCTACAACACATGACATATTTCCCTTATCTGATCAACCAACCGATCATCTCTAGATAACCAAAATGCCATACCAAAGTTCGGATTTCTATTCATCGTTCCATACTGATGTCTTATCCAGTTCGTCAGTCACACTCAGAACTTCACCATGATATGCATTATGCACTAAGTGCGTATTTATATCGATCATATTTTCAAAACCAGTTTGAAATCATATAGTCTCGTCAAAAGACAAATTTCCGAAAGTTCTTTCAAAAATTTCAAAACTCAAATCATAAATTTTCGTAAGACCACGAAATCTATTTTAAAAATTAAATCGGCTCGCTGGTGCCAAGTTCTCGATAAAAATTCTTTTCGAATACACACGATTAAATAAAATGGAATTTATGCAAATGCTTGTCCATATCCATACTCTTGAATACCAATTCGGCTCGTCACCAAATTCCACTGATATTCCATCGGGAAAACCACACGATAGGGTTCCAAAATCTCAATATATAAATTCCGACCAAAAACTCCTTTTCCACATACTACTCGCAACGTCAATCCTTAATCCATCTTGGATCACCTCTAATATGCTATGACAAAACATTGAAATGAATCAATACAACGAAAGACTTCCCGAGAAGTTTCATTTGAACGAGTAAATCAAAACCCCAAAAGGTAGGAACGAAATAAATAAACGATTGATAAAGTGTTTTACAAATCTAGGGAGTTTTAGAAAACAAGAAAAAGCCTTTTGAAACATTAGGGTCTCAGCCCGTATCTCGTTCCGCCTTACAAGAAGTTTAAAACGTAGAAAACTCTTTTCGGACCCCAAGTCCTGAGTTATAAAACCATTTCAAAATCGATTGGGTCTCGGCCCAAAATCATTTTCCGTAAAACATCCATAAAATATTCATTTTGAAAAACATCATTTTCAAATGCTCAAAAGCAGTTTATATATATCACAAAATGAACTAACATGACTACATGTTCTTCTCAACAATCCATAGTCCTTCTCCCAAATACACAATTCCGTTCCAAAATCTAACCAACATACTGATTCTCAAAATTATAACTCCTCAAGATCATCAATCCTGTCCAAACTCTGTCACCTTATACTATAACGTATAATATTCTGCTGAATCTCAAAACGTATGAACTTAGAAAGGCAATAAATCTCAATGAAATTCAAAAATCCAAATACTTACAGATCGTGAAGCCGACGATTCCCCGTGATACTGGCACATGTCTCGACTCAAGGAAATACTCGACACAAATATCTTCAAAACACACGTTTTGCAAAATCAGTGCAACTCAAGAACACAATATATCACGTTGACACCAATTGGAAAAGTTTACAACAATCTCACTACCACAGTGATAAATCACATAACGCACAAGCCCAGGTGAACAATAAAAACTCAGAGCTCAAACACTTGTCAACCGACAACTCGAATGACACGACAAAAGCACGACCTAACTCGACCCGACTGCCTAGGTTTTCACAACCTAAGCTCTGATACCATATTCTGTAACACCCCCAGATTTAACCGGAAATATTACAGCGCCGTGGGCCCCGATATGGAACCCACAAGGCTAAAAGAAATTTTCGCAAACATTTACAAATGCCTAAGAGGCCAACGACGGTACTATCTGTAAAAATTCACAAAGACTTATAAAAATCCATTTATCAAAAACCGTCGGAAAAACTCATTTGAAATCACAAGGCCAAACGACCAAAACTCAAAATTTTAGAAAATGGTTTCCAAAGTAACCTCAGTTACCAGATACCAAAAGAGCGTTTCAAAATACTCACGCAGCGGAAAAAGACCAACCAAAAAGATACTCTAGCAGCGGAATACAAGAACCAAACAAGAAACTCAATGCACAAAACATGTCCTAGCCAGTATCCTCCGGGAAGCTCATCTCTTCACGACCGCTACAAGCTCGATACTCCAAGAACCTAAAAAGAAATCCCACGACGGGGTCAGCCATAATATCCAACAATGATAACCGTCACATCACATTAATAATTACATACCAATGAGAATACAACATAAGAATACGACCAACGTAATCTTACCGCCATAACTTTACTTACTCAAGAAATTCTCATCAGAATAACCATTATCACATTTCACATCCTGTACTCGATTAACCAATAAACTCGAACATAATATCTGTATTGTACCTCAAACAATACTCAAGATTCTCAAACTATCATAACCAACTCACGATACGGAAATATACCATTTCTGACCAATACGATTCATCGAATAATATCATCAAATCCCAAGACGATAACCGATTGTCCATCAAGGACAAATACCAAAGGAAAATACAGAACATACCTTGAGATATGAAGTGCCACGACAATCACATCAGTTTAATCCGAGATCAGAACAATGCAATACGGACACGGTCCTAACACAAGACTTACAAATGCATACTCATATGACCACATCAATATGATCACAACAATAACAATCATGTATACTCAATGGAAATCCGACGATCCAGCGCCCTCAGCATAGATCCCTTTGTTGATCCTATCAGATCAGCATAAGGTGCATAACCAACAATACACATATGAACAACAACACATGATAAAATCAATGATGCGAATTCACAAGATTCCATCAACACAATATTGGTAATCCAACGATCCAGCGCCCTCAGCATAGATCCCCATGATGATCCCGTCGAACCAACGCATGGTGGAAAACCTGTCCAACGATCCGGCGCCCTCAGCATAGATCCCCATGATGATCCCGTAGAACCAACGCATGGTGGACATTCGATCCGGCGCCCTCAGCATAGATCCTCATGATCCCATCAGATCATTTACAACATAAACAATACAATTATGCATACACATATGCAAATCAATATGTTCATCAACATGAACAACAGAACATGAACGACAATATGACAAATCCACTAAGACGACCTCATGTTTGACAACATGAAAGACAATATGCATGATCAAATCACTAACACTAACTGAATCGATATAAGATACTTGCCCCGAGTCCTTCGGGAGAAATCTCGATATCAAACCATCACCGACGATTATCTGCAATGCTCGGCGATCCAAACGTATCATGGACTACAGGTAATCATATCCTCGTCTTTACCATAATGTAACCTCGATACCCGGGTATGCCAATAACCGAAATAAATCATATACATTATGATTAAACTCCCAGAATTGGAATGACAACATATAATCATTGCTATATGCATTATAAATGAAATGAAACTGAAACCATTCATTAAACATTATAACTGAGCAAGTAATAACTTGCCTCGATACCGATACGATGATGATGAAGCCGTTACCAGTCACAATGCCTTCGTCTACGAGCTCCTCGGCCCCGACCGAAGCAATTCACGAACATACTCGAACATGACCGCAACATACGGTTATACTCACCGATCAATAATCTCAACCTATTGCAATAATCGATTAACATACAATCCGATAATAATTAATAACCGACATAGCCAACCAATCAAACTCAACGGCTCAACAATACCTCGATCATACACAAAACCAAACAATACAACTCAAACCAATCAAACACGAATTCAAAACAACAATACGATTCCACATTCAATCTTAAATACACTTACAAGTTTCCTCCTTGTATATTCATAATAAAACCAATTACCAATTATCATCATCAATCCGGACAGTCCGATTAATTATAGATAATCATATTCCAAGAGTTCCACAACTTATTCCGAAATCACATTCAAAGTCCCCAAACGGCATAATCCGATCTGTTCTAACATCTAAACAATACTTATTCACAATTCAATGTTTATGTAATCATGTTCTTCAACATATATACTTCTCATAACATCATGGATCGCAACAAACTACCAAGAATATCGAGATTACTACGATTCCATAATCATAACGACATAATCAAGGTATTTGATCATCAATTCATTATCTTTCCTTAACAAAATTCCCATAATTACCAAGAATAATCACAACACTATCAATTCCATCACCATTCATACGAAAACGTGTAGAATTTCCCAAATTCTACTCATTGAGGCATTTCATCGAACATTTTGAAGGCATAATCCAATTCAATCATTTATTCGAAGAAATACTCGAATTCGTTCCACAAAACTTCAAGAGTATTGAATGATTACGAGATTACAACAAAGTTCCATCAATAATCTGAACCAAAACGAATCAAATCGGCCAAAACACCAAGAAACTCCAAGAATATCCAAACTCCAAAAGTTCATGTGTTCTTACCTTCAATCCGGGTGGAAGAAGATGTTATCCGTGAATCAAACTTCCAAAACATGTTGCTACATGATGTTATTACTCAAATCCATCAACTTTGCTGAAGAAATCGTGAAAGAAACGAAGAAAAATGAAAAATGACAAGGATGACTCGGTCTAAGCCTTATATAGGCCGAGACCTGCCGGCACCTTACGTACGTAACCGGAGGGTCCTTACGTACGTAGACGGCCGCGGCCTAACCTTCTGTCCATTTCGTTCGGCAGCCTTACGTACGTAACCGGCAGCTGCTTACGTACGTAGCGGGCACTTACGGCCGTGACCGTCCACAGCCTTACGTACGTTATTGGCCAGTCCTTACGCCCAGCGAGTCACTGCCGACCGTGATCGGCCACCCCTGCGAGTCACTGCCGACCATGCTTGGCCACTGCAGGTCCTCTCGGCCAAGAGTCGGCCAGCCGCCCCGTAACATACGTAACACTTATTCCGTTGCGTACGTAATACGTACGTTGACTTGCTACAGTATTATACTCGTATTACGTACCTAATATACCCTGTATAATGTACGTAACTCCATCCGTTGACTCACCAGTCCACATCCGCGCCGAAAGCCGCCGACACCGGGCCCAACTGTCTGATTCCTCTTGTTACGTACGTAATGTCTTGGCCATAACATACGTAACTCTTGTGATTTAGCGTACGTAAGTCTTCAGCATTAGCGTACGCTAAGTATGCTATACTTAGCCAATTTCAACTGTTACCGCCTGTCTCGACATACCGAAAACACATATACACTTACTGAATACATATACTGAATCCAATAACATTCTTATACGATATACTCTATATCGAAAGTACGATAACCTGATACACGATATCCTTAAATGCAACTGTCGACCAGATACGATAATTATACCGATACTGACATCTCAGTCCTTTTATTTATTTTATCCATACTGTACAGATTCCACGCTGTACAATATAACTCGGATACAATAATATCAAACAACAGTAGTAGAAATTCTGGATATTACAGCAATGAGGGTAGACCACAACCAAATCCTCTCGAGAACGCAACAACTACGAAATATACCATGAATCCGTAGGGAAACCAAGAATATCAACAAGATTAATCATATTCGTCATGAATTAATCAACCATACGGAACGAATCGGATGAAAAACTCGAAACCACAAGTTTTCCCAAAAACAAGGTTCTAGGAGTTTACCTCGGATTAAAGACGAAGAACACGAATAGATGTTGATAATATACTCCAAAAACTTGAGGAAGATGATGGCTCGGAGTTACAAAGCTTCAAATCACCCGGAAATGCCAAGAAATCGCCTTGGAGTCGGAGGAGAGAGGAGGAGAAGTAAAAAATGACTGAAATCGGTCAACCCCTGGGTATATAAACCCAGGCCGAGTTACGTACGTTAGCCACAGGTAGCTAACGTACGTTAGCTTGTTAACGTACGTAAGCCCTCCCATCTTACGTACGTAATGTAATGGGCAGGACCGCCTGACCAATTTCCTACATACCATTACGCACGTAACATCATATGGTTAACGTACGTAATGTCCCTTCCTAAGGAGTACAGGCCACTACCAACAGGCAAGGAAAGAACCGACAAATCGAAATGCAACGGTGAACATACACGAGGGTACGAACGTGAAGGATTCGAGGCGACGAACCTAAGTGTTAAAGGAGAACGTATTCCGGACTACCCGAAGGTTCGGAAAACAACAACAAACCTAATTACCCAAAACCTTGGGAAATTACAAAACGACCCAAAACATCCGAAATGTACGATACACGGTCGAAACACCAAACAAAAGCTCACAACACGCATAATAACATGAGATGGATCTTCGGCAACCCCGAAATGACGGTTCTGAATGACAATTTACGAGAATACACGAAATATCGACGAAAATGACATAAAACACCGAATCGAGTAAAACGAGTCCGAAACAAGCTCGAACGACAAGAAGTCCAATATTAAATATTCTCGAAATGTCAATACAGTTACAAGCGAGTTTCTAAAAACGAAAATACACCAAAAATTAGATTATCGAGAAAAAAAATGCGGATATTACATTCTACCCCTCTAGAAATAAGTTTCGTCCCGAAACTTAAGAAACAAACAACTTGGGATACCTAGCACGCATGCTATACTCGATTTCCCTAGTTGCCTCCTTGACACCATGCCTCGACCACTGCACTTTGACCAAGGGAATGGTCTTATGCCTCAGTCGCTTCTCACGGTGCTCCAAAATCTTCAAGGGACGCTCCTCGAAAGTAATGTCCTCGGCAATATTTATCTCACCATAATCGATGACATGACTAGGATCCGGAACATATTTCCTCAGTTGGGAAACATGGAAATGCTATGAACATGGCTCAAGGCTGGGGGCAATGCCAAACGGTAAGCCAATTCGCCGACTCTCTCGAGAATCTCTAAAGGTCCAATAAATCTAGGACTCAACTTCCTTTTCTTCCCGAAACGGAAAACTCCTCTCGTCGGCGACACCTTTAGCAAAATGTGGTCTCCCACTTCGAATTCCAAAGGTCGACGACAGACGTCGGCATATCACTTCTGTCGACTCTGAGCAGTCAACATCCGTTCCCGAATCAAGTCCACCTTCCGCCTCGTCTCTAAAGCGATATCCGGTTCGGTCCCGACCAAATCGGACGCCTCATTCCAACAAATCGGCGATCGACAACGCCGCCTATAAAGCGCCTCATACGGTGCCATCCGAATCGACACGTGCCAACTATTGTTGTACGTGAATTCTATCAATGGCAAATGCTCCTCCTAGTCACTACTCCAGTCAAGAGCACAAGCAGACAACATATCCTCAAACGTCTGGATAGTGCGCTCCGACTGTCCATCCGACTGAGGATGAAAAGAGGTACTCAAACGCAACCGAGTACCCAACGCCTTATGCACCGCCTGCCAAAAGTGTGATACAAAACGTCCATCCGATCCGAGACGATAGACTTTGGAGTAACGTGGAGTCTCACAATCTGCGCAATAAACACACGAGCCAACTTCTCCGGGCCCCAAGTATCCTTCTTGCCCAGAAAATATGCCGACTTGGTCAAACGATCGACAATCACCCAAACCATATTCATGTCCGACCTCGATCTCGGCAAACTCGTGATGAAGTCTATCGAAATATCTTCCCATTTCTATTCCGAAACGGGAAGCGACTGCAATAACCCAGCCGGTCGTTGATGCTCGATTTTGACCTGCTGACAAGTCAAACATCTCGCTACAAATCGTGCGACCTCTTCCTTGATGTCATTCCACCAGAAATTCCTTCTCAGGTCCTTGTACATCTTACTCGAACCAGGATGAATGGAGTAAGGCATAGCAAGGGCCTCCCGCAAAATACTCTGCCTCAATTCCGAGTCGTTCGGCACACACAGACGACTCTGGAATCTCAATACCCCATCTTCATGAATCACAAATCCAGGAGACTTTCCCTTAAGAATATTCTCTCGGATTTGAATAATCATCGGATCCTCCAGCTGCTTCAGTTTAATTCCATCGATCAGAGACGACGAAATCTCTAAAGCACAAAGTTGCCTTACGGCTCCAGGCAAGGAAATCTCAAGACTCAACTCAATCAAATCCCACTGAAGCTCAGCTTGAGACGTAAGGATCTCAAGTGTCCGCAAGAAGACCGGTTTCCAACTCAGGGCGTCGGCCACGACGTTCGCCTTGCCCAGATGATAAAGGATTTCGAGGTCATGATCCTTAATCAATTCTAACCACCTACTCTGCCTCATATTCAACTCCCACTGGGTAAATATGTATTTCAGACTTTTATGATCAGTAAAATTCTAACATGCAGAGCCAAAAAGATAGTGACGCCAAATCTTGAGCGCAAAAACAACTGCCGCTAACTCCAAATCGTGAGTAGGGTAGTTAAGCTCATACGGACTCAACTGTCTCAAAGCAAATGCGATAGTCTTGCCGTGCTGCATCGCTATAAACGGAAAAACCCTCGTTGCCACACGGCAATGCCAAAATCGGGGCTGAACTCAAACGCCTCTTCAGCTCCTCAAAACTCGACTGTCTCTCGTCATTCAAGACGAACTTCTCGGACTTCTGGAGCAACTGTGCAAGTGGCCGAGCTAGTTTCGAGAAACCCTCGACGAACCTATGGTAGTAGCCAGCCAAGCCCAAGAAACTACGGATCTCCTTTACATTCTTGGGCGGTGCCCAATCTAACACTGCCTCAACCTTCTACGAGTCCACACGGACTCCCTCGGCTGAAATCACGTGACCCAGAAACATCACTTCCTTCAGCCAGAACTTGCATTTCGAGAACTTTGCATAGAGTTGCTCCGTCCTCAAAATGTCTAACACCACACGTAGATGATGGGCGTGTTCCTTCTCGTTCCTCAAATAAATAAGGATATCGCCAATGAAGACGACGACATACTTATCCAAATACTCAATAAAGACCTTGTTCATCAACTGCATGAACACAGCCGGTGCATTAGTTAACCCGAAAGGCATAACTACAAACTCATAGTGTCCGTATCTCATCCAAAAAGCTGTTCTCGAACGTCGGACTCCTTCACCCGAAGCTGATAGTACCCCGATCTCAAGTCGATCTTCAAGAATACCGCAGCTCCCTGCAACTGATCGAACAAGTCATCAATCCTCGGCAGAGGATACTTGTTCTTGATGGTCACCTTGTTTAGATCGCGATAGTAGATACACAAATGCAGTGAACCATCCTTCTTCCGCACAAACAGGACCGGTGCGCCCCAAGGCGCAGCGCTCGGTCGAATATATCCTGACTCAAGAAACTCACTCAACTGCTTCCTTAACTCGGTCATCTCTGAAGGTGCCATGCGATACGGCGCCTTCAAAATCGGGGCTGCACCCGTCACTAACTCTATAGCGAACTCGACCTCACGGTCCAGTGGCAACCCCGGTAACTCATCACGAAAGACGTCAGGAAACTCACTAACAACTGGAATCGATGAAAGCTCGACTCCAACACTCTCTGCCTTCAAGACGTAGCACCAATAACCAGTACACCCCTTTCGCAGGAGTTTCATCGCCTTCAAGGCCTTAATTACGAACTTCTAGTTCCTCTTTCGCCCCGCGAAAGAGTGCTCGGTGCCATTCTCGGCTAGCATGGTGATGATACTCGTGCGGTAGTTCATGATTGCACCATGCCGCTCGAGCCAATCATCCCCGAGAATCAAATCCTCACTCTCAATACCCACAACAATAAGATTACAGAGCCAAGCCCTCTCACAAATAAACACAGAACAGTCTCGGACCTCTCGATCGCCAACGATTCTATCACCGCTAGGAAGTTTAATGATGAAAGGCTCGCAAGGCGATAAACAGTCGAGACACAAACGGCGTACACACTCAGAGAAATGAATGAATGCGTAGCACCCGAATCAAAAATCACACTGACATGATGGGAATGGATGTGAACGGTACCTGTCGCCACAGTGGCCGCTGGATCATCGGCCCTCCTCATCTCATAGATATGTGGAGGGGCGGAGCCGACACTGGAAGCTCCCCCTCTAGCGGGCTGACCCCGACCTCTCCCTCGACTGGCGCTCGGTGGAGACTGCGGAGCAAACAAGCCCTGGTTCACACTCGGCTCCCTATGTGCTGGAAAAGAAGCCTGAGCACCAAGAAGCTGTCCTACCCGCTCACAAAAGAAAGCCTTGTGGCCCGACTTGCCACAGTTAAAGCATCTGGCATCCCAAACGGAGGCACTGGCAGTACCTCGATAGCCCCCAGAGAATCGAACCGAACCACCCCTAGGAATATTTGTAGACTGAGATTTCTGCTGACCTCCACCCTTGTGACCCGAGAAATTCCTAGTGGATTTCTGTTTCTTACTCTCCCGAACCGCCGCACTGGCCGTCACAGACATATTATAGGCAATAGCTCGACTCTGATAATCCTTCAAAGTAGTATAGACGAGCCTAGACATATAGTCCCGAATCGACAGTTTCATCTATCTGGAAAAATGAAAAATTTTGTCGCTCTTCTAGACAACTTGGGTCTTCACGTAGCCCAACTCCTTGTTGAAATCGGCAATAGCTTGAGAGACAGGAATATTCCGCAGTTGAGCATCATCGAAGGCATGAACTCGAGCCTGTCTAATCGGCCATGGGCAATACTCAGTCTCCATCAGGTCCTTGAATTCTGCCCACGAAGCAATGTGATCCTTAGGCCCAACGGCCGCCCACCAATCAGTAGCGTCCCAAGTGAGAAAATACTGGGCAATAGGGACCTTACGGTCCTCGGGACAGTTGGTGGCAACAAAGACTTTGGATATCTCCTTGATTCACCCCTCCCAGCCAATCGGGTCTGAGGCTCCCATGAACTGAGGAGGATGCATCTTGATAACATCCGAAAGCCAATGGTCAGCTCCATCCCGAGCATCATGGGCCGGATTCTGAACCGTCTGGGCTATCGCCGCCATTTGGTTCACCATCTGTTGCATAACAGCCACAACACCAAGGTCGGCGCCATCTTGGGAAGAAGCATGGCTATGTCGGTCACCGGTGCTTCCAGCTCCCGAAGAATGCGACGTGGCCGCCCCACCGGCTGCCCCACGTCCCCGGCCTCTTCCACGGCCACGACCATGACCACGACCTCTTCCAGCATCCATACTGGTGTTAAAAGGTGGCAAAAAGCAACTCGATGATAAGTAAGGGAGGAAAAACATTCACAATTTAAGAAACGGAATTACGTTACGAGTAAACAAAGAATCGAGTAAGAAAAACTTACGAGCACTGGAAGTACCGAGATGCTGGCAGCGGTGTGACGATGTGCAAAACAAAACTCAACTAGACCCAATTAACCGACAAGCCTAGGTATCCATAAACCTAGTGCTCTGATACCATTTTCTGTAACACCCCCGAGATATTCAAGGTATATTACAGTGTCGTGGATCCCTACATGGGACCCACCAGGATAGACACGAATTACCACAGTAAAATCACACATCATCCAGATGAAAATTAAATAACACACCCGGTACAACCGCCAGAATAATCAACATCGACAACCGTAAATAAACTCAAAGAATACGAATCACAATTCAATGAGAAAATGCCTAAGTACTCGCGAGTACAATCTATAAGTTTAGAAAGTGGGCAACAACTATATCGAATGGAACAACGGAAATAAAAGACTTAAATGCACATGTCAACGACCCTGGCCAGCCTCCTCGTACTCTCCAAGCGCCCGCTCGTCCAGCTGATCATAACCTGAAATTCATAATAAGAATTTCCCCAAAACGAGTCCCCAGAGGGGTTAGCAATTACGCTAGTACAAGTAATCAAGGCAAACCATTCGCTTACACATTTCATAGAACAATGCATCAATTAATTTCAAAACCAAAACCAGACATGTCTTTTTCGGAAACAAACAGTCAATCAAATTTTCTTAGGACTAGGACGAAGCCACAAATCCCACTCGAGGCCTCGAAGGACCCTCCCGAGCAGGCCATATCATAAAACAAATCACGCACAAGGATCGCCTAGGACCGGGACGAAGCCATAAATCCCACTCGAGGCCTCTAAGGACCCTCCCGAGCTGGCTAGCGAAACAAACTCGTGAATCCAGAGTGAAGTCATAGATTCCCTCGAGGCCCCGTCGGACCCTCCCGAGGTGAGCAAAGCACACACAAAATACTTGCCTTGAATAATCGACGACGCAACGAACGGAAAGGAAAATCACCGACGAACGCTAGGAACCAACGGAACCGAACATAACAATTCAAAGAATACAATCACAACCATTTCTAAACGAATACGGAATCGAAATACTGCCGAAAACCCGCCTACGATTCATGTATATTTGTATGTAAATAGCAACGAGGGCGGACCACAACCAAACCCTCTCGAAAACGCAACAACTATGAATTATACCATGAATCTGTAGGGAAACCAAGAATATCAACAAGATTAATCATGTTCGTCATGAATTAATCAACCATACGAAACGAATCGGATGAAAAACTCGAAACCCCAAGTTTTCCCAAAAACAAGGTTCTAGGAGTTTACCTCGGATTAAAGACGAAGAACACGAATAGATGTTGATAATATACTCCAAAAACTTGAGGAAGATGATGGCTCGGAGTTACAAAGCTTCCAATCACCCGGAAATGCCAAGAAATCGCCTTGGAGAAGTAAAAAATGACTGAAATCGGTCAACCCCTGGGGATATAAACCATGCCGAGTTACGTACGTTAGCCACAGGTAGAGCTAACGTACGTAAGCCCTCCCATCTTACGTACGTAATGCAATGGGCAGGGCCGCCTGACCAATTTCCTACATACCATTACGTACGTAACAACATATGGTTAACGTATGTAATGTCCCTTCCTGAGGAGTACAGGCCGCTACCAACAGGCAAGAAAAGAACCGAAAAATCGAAATGCAACGGTGAACAAAACACAAGGGTACGAACGTAAAGAATTCGAGGCGACGAACCTAAATGTTGAAGGAGAACGTATTCCCGACTACCTGAAGGTTCAGAAAACAACAACAAACGTAATTACCCAAAACTTTGGGAAATTACAAAACGGTCCAAAACATCCGAAATGTACGATACACGGTCGAAACATCAAACAAAAGCTCACAACATGCATAATAACATGAGATGGGTCTTCGACAACCCCGAAACGCCGGTTCCGAATGATCATTTACGAGAATACACGAAATAGCGACGAAAATGACATAAAACATCGAATCGAGTAAAACAAGTCCGAAATAAGCTCGAACAATAAGTAGTCCAATATAAAATATTCTCGAAATGTCAGTCCAATGTCTGAAAAAAGCTCGAACGACAAGAAGTCCAATATAAAATACACCAAAATAAGAATATCGGGAAAAAAAAAATGCGGATATTACATAAGAGAGTATCTAGTGAAAAGACTTGTAAAAAACAGAGATCGTGCTAATTTGAAGTGGAATGGGAAATTATGTCCTAGAATCAGCAAGATATTGGAGAGGAATATGGAAAGGGTATCTGATTGTATGCCAATTAAGAACATTAATATCCATTATCCAATTAAATGCTTTAATGGGGGGCAATATACAGTTGACTAGCGGCAGTGGACTTGTACTTGTAGAGCATGGCAATTGAGTGGTATTCCATGCACACATGCCATGTGTGCAATAATTGGGGAGAATCTGGATCCTAAAGACTTTGTACATCAATTCTATAGTGTTGATATGTACAAAGAGGTGTACAAGTATCCAATCAAGGGGATAAGTTATGATAAACTGTGGGGAGAGTCTCTGTTTATTCCTCCATTGCCCCCAAATTTTGGTAACAAATCCAAGAAAGGCAGACAAGCAACAAAAATAAGATTACAAGATGGTAAAAAGGAAATCAAACAAAAAAAGGGCACAAGGTTGAAAAGACAACAAAAAACAGTCACTTGCAAGAGGTGTGGTGGCAAGGGACATAATACAGCAACTTGTTCAAAATAGGGAGTAAATAACAGTCTGATTAATTGAATATTTGATTATTGTTTTGATTCATTATCTTATTTATTGTTTATTGATTATATGTTGGGTTGCAGGTAGAAGGAGAAGGGCCATCTAATGTGAAGAAATCAACAAGAAAGAGAAATGTATGATTGGTGATAGAAGAGGGAAAGGGTAATGCCCCAAGTTTAAAGAAACCACCCGTAAAGAAAGAGGTTTGAATTAATTTTTTAATATTAATTTGATTTTAATATACAACAATTTAATTTGACTTTTCTTTTTTAGGTGAATGAAGGTGGAAATATTTCTCAGCTTGGTGGTGAAAATACTCCAACAATTATTGATCCAAAAAATGTTGAAGTAAGTTAACATATTGTCATTAATTTACAAACCTGTAATAAAGTATGCATTAATTTGAAAATGTGTCCTATTTTTTTCTTGAAGCTTGCACCTCCTAGGGTGAGTGAGCGAATTCAAGTAGATGAGGTGGATGATGAGATTGGAATTACATTTCAACATAGTCTAGTAACTACAGTAAGATAGTTTCGAACTCCCCAACCACTTGTTCAAGGGCCTACACCTCACCAACAACTACACATGGGACAAGTTGGACAGCCGTCTACACTGCAATCAAGGGTCCAATTTAGAGCTCCCCCGCCCTACTCGGATGCACAATTTACTCATAGGGCAAAGCAAATTATGGATTTGTCTAGTCAAGGAAGTAGTGGAGACAACAAAGTCAAGAAGAAAGCCACATGAACAGAGTTAATGGAATTATATTTTGGCCTTTTCTGATTGACATTAATCAAGTTTAAGATAGAAGTTTTTGCCCTTTTATGAGCACATTATGTGTTTTGGCTCATCAATACTCTGTTCAATTAAGTACCTTTAAACAGATGTTTTTTTTTGTTTTGAAATTGGCTTATCATATTTTGTCGGCCTGGGATAGTTCGGTTTCTTGAAAAAAAAGTAAGGAATCGAAGTTCCAAATGTGTTATGTAATTCGGGTTCGGTTGCTGACTTTTTTCTGCAGGAACCGAAGTAATTTTACCAAAAAACCGAAAAAACCAAACCGAAATTTACAGTTCAAAATTTTCAAAAATAACCGAAAAACCCGAAATAAAATTTGTTAGGTTAGTTTTTTTTTTTAATTTATATAGTGTATAGAAAGTAGAAACATCTAAAATAAAATAACTATGGGTAGTACGGTTAGCATGGGTTTTAATTTTGTGTTCGGGTATAATGGGTTTTAATTTTTTGTTCGGTTATTGTCACTAATTTCGGGTAGTACGGTTATTGAAATTTTAAAATTACAATAACCGAACCCGAACCCGAAATTTATTGCAGGACCCGAACCCGAAATTTATAAATAATGTTTTTCTTAAAACCCGAACCGAACCGAACCGAAATGTCAATTTCGATTCAGATCTTCGGTTATTCGGGTCCTAAGTCGCAGCCCTAATATTTTGCCATATTCAAATGTATTTTTGGCAAAATGAGTTGGAATATTTAACTTATTATTATTTTTTAATTGGCAAAATTTCCAACTCAACGTGTCACGTCGTAAAATAATGCCACATCATACATTCTCGTCAGAAAATGTGATCACGTGGTCGGCACGTGACTGAAATGACACAGTTTTATGCCTTTTCGGCCAATTATGACGAAATTGGCAAATTTTGAAACATATAGGACTAAATCAATACAGCAAATAGACACAGGACCATTTCAATAAAGGTAAAAAGTTACAGGGCGATTTTGGTTTAATCCAAGCTTTAATTGGCAAATTTCCAACTCAGCGTGCCACGTCGTAAAATAATGCCACATCATACATTCTCGCCAAAAAACGCGATCACGTGGCCAGCACGTGACCAAAACGACACAGTTTTATGCCTTTTTCGGCCAGTTAGGACGAAATTAGCAAATTTTAAAAACATACAGGACTAAATCAGTAAAGAAAATAGATACATGACCATTTCAATAAAGGTGAAAAGTTAGAGGACGATTCTTTTTTGATGTTAGGTGATTTCATTACGAAAACTAATTATAAATACAAAAGTTTATTAAGTTAGTTATTAGAAAACAATACTCTTAATTTTGTGGTTCTTAGTTCAAGTCACATTATAGTTTTTTCTTTTTGATATAGATTTTTCATTTGAACTGTTTTTTAAAAAAAAATATCTACTTTAAATGTTAGTTCCTAAGATATTTAATCTTATCTTCATGTATTTCGACTTCATGAACCGTTAGAATAAACAACTTTTTGGTGACACAAAATAACTAAAATCGTTATCAATTCATGACATACTGTTACACTAAATTTCAGAACCATTATTATAAATTATATTTTCTTGACATGAAATAACTAAAATCGTTACTATAAATTACCCATTTCTTGATATGAAATAACTAAAGTCGTTACTATAAATTACCTTTTGGTGACATTGATTATCTAAAATCATTAACAATTTTTGACATATAGTTGCAATAATTTTAAAAAACTGCTACTATAAACTACCTTTTAGTGACACAAAATAACTAAAACAGTTACCAATTCTTGATTTACAGTTACGCTAATTTTTCAAAGTCGTTGCCACCAACTATATTTGTTCACATTAAATAATTAGAACAATTGCGACATATGGCTACGATAAATTTTCAAACTCGTTACCATAAACTATATTTGGTGACATGAAATAACTAAAATCATTGCCAAATCATGACATAATGTAACAACTGATTTGATGACCATTGCCAAAATCACCTTTTAAGTGACATAAAATATATTAAACCGACTCATTTATGACATATGGTTACTCTTAATTTTTTTAAAAAAAATCGTTCTTATTAACTATCTTTGGTTAGAAGATTTGAATAGTATGTGTACACATGATAAATAATTTTGTACCGGTACCTCTGGTAAAGCCTCACTGAAGAAGCTTCTCTCGCTTATTTTTATCTGTTATAGATCATTGGTAATCTTCAACTCAGTATAGACTCTATACTTCTAATTTAGAGTCCAACTCGATACTTCAACTTTAATCAAATACTTTTTGATAACAAACTATTCAGCTTATCAGGAAAGGTAACAATCATTCATTCCTAGCAGAGGTAGAGTATATGTATCAAATATAATAATACAAAATTGTAAGACTACTTTGAATATAAATACTGTACGTATTTTGAACTATAGTGTACCAGGTCACAGATGGGAGTAGAGGTGGGCAAGAAAACCGAAATCGAAACTGAAATCGGAAAAAAAAAATGAAACTGAAACCGGTCAAAACCAGTTTTTGACCAAAACTGGTTTGGGTTGTCTCAAAACCGGCGGTTTCTACCCGGTTTTCTATTTTACCGTTATAAACCGGTTCGGGTCGGATTTTGGGGGAACCGGTTTCGGAAACCGGGTTGGAAAAACCGGTTTGAAGCCGGTTTTTCCTTGTGAACGTTAGGTGTCCGTTTGATTCAAAAATGTGACTGTTTTTTGCCTTTTTTATTTTTTACCATTTTGCCATCCCTAATCAACTATAAATAGCCTATTTGAGTTTTGGTTTAGTCACAATATTCAAACACTCTTCAAGTACTAAAAAAATTTACAAAATTCTCGTTTCTCTCAATTCAAATGGCAACTCAATCTTCTTCCGCTTCCACGAATGCACCCGAGATTGTTGAAGTTATAGAAACAACCTGAAACCCAAAAATTTGGTGTAATTTCAACCTCGTGAAGTTGTCGGATGGGCAACTTAAGGCTCCTTGTAAACATTGCGGTAAGTTTTTGAAACATGAATCCAACACGACGTTGAAGATGCATACCGACAAGTATTGCGAAGGACTCAAATCCGTTCCGGAAGCCGGTCAAGCATCTATGTCACGAGAGGGGGGTCTTTTTGCATACGAGGCGGAGTGGAGCCGACAACAATTTGCAAGCTACGTGATTCAAGAAGGTTTGTCGTTCAACCACTTTGATAAACCTCGATTGACTAAGGTGATTCAAAATACTCTTCAACCGCGATATAAACAAGTAAGTCGTGCTACTCTTAGACGTGATTGTATTAAATTATGGAAAAATGCTAAAATAGAACTAGTAAACGGTTTTGCAAACTTAAATACAAATGTAAACTTAACAACCGATGTTTGGTCGGCACCTCATGGTTTGCCCGGTTCATACTTTTGTGTTACCGCACATTAGATTGATCCCGATACATGGCTAATGATGAAGCGTACGATTGCTTTTGAAAATTTTGAGTACCCTCACACGGGTCAAAATTTATTTCATATGTTACAAAATGTAATAAATAACTTTAACTTACAAGAAAAAAAAAATTCGATCTCATTTGATAACGTGTCTAATAATACAAACGCACTAAAAAAATTAATATTAACATATAAACCGCCTTTGAAGGATATTTTTTATCATAGTCGATGTGTTGCACACATTATAAATTTGATTGTGCAAGACGGATTAGCGGTACCCGAAATAAGTTTGGTAAAAGACGCTTTTAAAAAAATGTTACAAGATATATTTTGTTCAAATGAAGCTAGATATAAACAATATATGAAATTGTGTTAGGACACGAATTCTATTTTTTAACCCCTAATTGGGACGTTCCTACAAGATGGAATTCGACTTATAAAATTTTTTGTTGTGGTTTACACCAACGTGATACTTTACAACTTTTTCATGATGAACTTGCGAATAGGACGAGTAGGGTTACACCATTTACATCGGAACAATGGGATATTGTTAGAAAAATAAGCGAATTGCTCAAAGTTTTTAAAAACGCAACAACTTTATTATCGGGTGTTTATTATCCCACCATTCATTTGGTACTTAATCAAATTTATTTAATGTGTTCAAAATTAAGCGACTATGAATTAAGTGGTGATTTATATGAAAAAATAGTTTCGCCCATGAAAGAAAAACTAAGAAAATATTTCAAAGAAATGCCACCGGTAATTACTTGTTCCGCCGCGTTGAACCCATGTATGAATATTAGCGGGGTGGAACTACTTATCGACAAAATCTCTATTGATTTAGAGTTGCATAACGATAAAGTTTTCTATGCAAGAGATGCAAAAGCCATTTTTAACAAAAATTTCAAAGATTTATTCGGGGTTTATTTTAAAAAGTATGGTTCAAGAAATGATTCTTCAACTTCGTTTTCATCATCATTTTCTACTTCTACTAGCACGGATCCCATGCTTAACTTATATAATAGTTTAAGAGAAAAAAACTCTAAACGGGTGTAATACCTCCGGTATTCCATGCTTGATTACTTTGTACTGTGTGAGTGTTTGGTAATGTGACGTCATTTCTATTTATGTATTCCATTGAGTGCTATATAATTGTACGATGTGAATGAAACGGGGGTGACACACCTTGACGCCGTGGGACGATCGTCGGTGCGAATATGACGGTGGCCAACGTCTTGTTCCCCGATAATTGTTGACGAGTGGAAGGGATGGTCACCCCAAGGTGGTTAGAATGTGGTTTGAGGCTAAAAAGTTCTGTCTAACACGCGCTATAACCCATGCCTAACGTACGCTATATTTCGATCGTTACATACGTTAAGGCAGCTACATTACGTACGTAACGGGTGGGTCGGTCTCCCGACCAGAATCTTTCTTTTGACACGGACAGGGCTACTTTCGGCGGGCTAGAGGATAATCGAGTCAACTGTTTGTTACGTACGTTATGTCCCAAATTTAACGTACGTAACACTTGGGCACATTTCGGGCAGTGAGTTCTTTACGTACGTTGTCATCACACTGTTACATACGTAATACACCTTACGTACATAACACTCTTATCGTTAACGTACGTTATCAAAACCAAGTTTTATAAAATGATAGTTCCCTTCTTCATTTGCACGACCCAACATCACAAACTACCACCCTTGGAGAAATTCCTAGCCCTATACCCGGTTCTTAAGCCTCTTAAACACTTGAATTAACATTGAGGAGGTGGATTCTTGAGCTTCGGTGAAGATTATCCAAGTCGTTCAAGTCACTTCTCGTTCTCCTCGTAGTTCTTGTGAATCCGTCAACTATCTTCATTATTCTTCTTCCAATAAGGTAAGCCACCAATCCCTGGAGTTATATCTTCGATGTTTTCTTATTTATACTTATTATATTGCGGGTATTGGGTAGATTTTGCTAAACTTCGTAGACAATCTTGTCGGATGAAATTGTAGTAACCGGGAATTTCGTTTCTCATATGTTTCGTTTCATGCAAATGAAATTTCACTTCAAATCATCACTAGGTATGTAAAATTTGACGAATCAATTGTGGGGAAATTCGTAGTAATCCGTCACCGTATGTTCCATTGTTCGTAGCCACCCTTACCTTGTGATTTTTGACACTTAGCAAACTAAGGAAAAATAATTCGATAGTATGATCAATATTGGTTGTCAAACCACCGAAGTTGTTGTGCAATAAAATCCGTCGATTGTAGTATTCGGAATATAGAATTGTATTAGAAAGCATAAGATTCGATTTCGCCATAATAATTCGTTGACAACCGAAGAATGATAGGATTATCTTCTTGAGTAAATCGATATATCTAATGTTAATTATAAGATTGAACGAGATAATGGTACACAACACTTGAAAACTTAGAAACGATACTCATACCGACAATTAAAACTACACTAGGAATCCGGTTAGGAAAGGGAGACTAGTTTTATTCATTATAATCCGTACGAGGTGTTAATCGGATGTTTCGTGGCTAGGTTAAGCTCGAGAGGGCGTGGGGACTTCGTTATCATAAAGCACCTACTATCGGATCACAGGCAAGTGAAATCTTGCTCGTGAATTTTCTAATATCAATGTTATACCGTATGTGTGTACGTGCCATTTTGATAAAAGCCGACGTTTGTCTTTCTCTAAAGATGTTATAAATGGGCCGATGTGTTGGGGATAAAACCTGTATGGTACCCGTGTGGAAATGTGTTAGGGGGTAAGACCAGAATTGGGCACCTATGTTCCGAGGTATTCCCGTGTGGATACTTCCGTGACCCTTGGTTGCGACCTTGGGGGCTTATGTGATAAAGAGAGAGACTCGTCGGTTGAGTGATGAAATATTCCCTGTGATTACTAGGTATTGTGATTGTAAAGATGTCGTATATCGTTGTTAGTAGTTGTTATTTGGTATGCATTCTCTGACCCTGGTTACCTGGTATGACTCGTCGTACCAGGTAAAATTGTTCATCATGTGCAGGACATTCCCGAGGGGTCCGGTCAGACTTGAGTGGTATTGGAATTGTCTCTAGCCGCTGCTTTAATTGGAATAAATTGTTTTCTTTGGAAAAACCTTTGTTGTGTAATAATTGGACTTCAAATTACATTTTCCCCTAAATCTTTCGATTCACGTTATGTAATCCTTGAATTTAAGGTTTTATCGCGATTTTCTTAAAATGCCTATTTTTCTAACTAGCCTTGTGGGTCCCACGTGGGATTTATGGCACTGTAATACCTCGGGATATTTTGGGGGTGTTACAGAAAATGGTATCAGAGAGAAACTCCTGGTTTGAATAAAACTTTCTCCTATATTTTTTTTCTTTCTCTCAAAATCCAACACCCCAAGCGATCGAAGCTCCTCGTGGGAATGCAAGTAAGTGATATGTGTGTGTTTCTATTTTTGTACAACATTTAATTGTAAACCATGTGTGGAACTGGATTTAGATTGATACCGTTAGTGATGGCACGCCGAGGAGCTTGAAGGGTGGTGAATGACACTCAGGGTTCCGCCGCGAACCACAATGAGGACGGGAACACCGCCGAGACCCATCCTGCTGGGGGCCAGCCGCCACCAGTTAACCAAAACGATCAGGAGGCGGAACGCCAAAATAACAACCCTGGAGGCATGGATCCAGCTTTTGTTCAGGCCCTTGCCGTGCTATCGCCATGGGAATTGCTCAGTGTCAATCGGGCGAGAACGGATACGGTCATCAATGTGGAAGAAAACGCAGGAAGAGATCGATGGTTGGGAGAGATCTTGAAGGCTAGGCCTCCATTATTTGTGGGACGGAGAGAAACACGTGGGCATCGGATTTCGGAAATGGAGACTGCCTTCGAAGTAATCGGATGCCCAGAAAACAGAAAGGTGCCGCTCAGAATTAATCAACTCCGTGACACTGCTGCACGTTGGTGGAGGATTTACAGGCCAGAGGACCGATTGGTCGGGTGGACCGAATTTTCCCGACTGCTATGGAGCGAGTATTGTCCCAGATCAGCCCGAACCGCTCGCGCACGAGACTTTTTCAGTGCCGGCCCTCAGAACATGCCAGTACCAGAGATCATTCGGGCCTACCGAACCGAGCTAAGTTACATCTCCCAGATGGTTCCATCAGAAGATCAACGAATATGCCATCTTGCACAGAGGTTACCGGAGGATGTACAACGCTATGCCGCCGGATTTCACTGCACGACCCTGAGAGCATACGAAGACGTAGTCACAGCATATGCCGGTACAGTTGTTAATACCGACATCGGGCATAACTCGAAGAAGCAGAAGACATCAGTTCAGCCTGGGAGCAACAACAAAACGAATTCGGGGCCCGCATCTTCTTTTAAGCCGGCGGTTTCGTACCAACAGAAGGGTGTATCTGATCGGCCTTACCGTAGGGACTGTTTCAATTGTGGCATGACCGGGCATACTAAGGATCGGTGTCAGAAGACGGCTACCAAATGTTTCACTTGCGGAAAGAGTGGACACATGTCTCGCTACTGCTGGCGGGCCAATTCCACTCAGAGCCCAGCTTCGCAACCAAGTCAACAAGGCTCTGTGCAATCCCCTAGGACGCCTGCTGTTTCCAACTACCGAGCTCCATCCCACCAGAGCCAACCGCCACTGCATGGTGCCGGGCGAGGCCGTGGGCGCGGCGGAGGTACCTCGTCCTTTTTGGAGTCAGTACCGTCTCGTGTATTTGAGCTGAGGGCTACGGATGGTCAGCCTGCGCCAGCTATCTCAGGTACTCTTCTTGTTAACTCTCAGCCAGTGCATGTACTATTTGATACTAGAGCCACCCATTCGTTTATATCTGTGGAATGTGTTGAACGCTTAAATCTTGTTTGTGTACCTTGTGAGCCCTTAACTGTTAAACTACCCTAGGGTAGTAGATTAAGCGGCGATCAAAAGGTTCGAGATTGTCGGATCAGCATCAACGATCATAGTTGGACCGCTAATCTTATGGTCTTCCCACTCCAGAATGAAGATATCATATTAGGAATGGACTGCATGCCATTGCACAGAACAATCTTGGATACCTACCACCTGACTATTTCTATTTCGGCTCATGACGGTACCACACATGTCATCAGCGGACGTGAACACTTTAGTACAAAAGGATCTCTCAGCATTATCGCATCGGAAGCCTCCTGCAGCTCTCGAAGTGAATACTACTGGTGTTATGTTCTTCGAGAGGACACTTCACAACTTGCAATCACAAACATTCCGGTGGTGAAAGAGTTTCCAGACGTTTTTCCTGATGAACTACCAGGGCTGCCACCGCACCGAGAAGTTGACCTTTCCATTGAACTCGAACCGGGGACGAGACCTATTTCCAAAGCTCCTTACAGAATGGCACCGGCCGAGATGAAGGAATTAAAGATACAGCTCGAAAATCTGTTGGAGAAAGGGTTGATCCGCCCAAGCACCTCACCATGAGGCGCGCCGGTACTTTTCGTTAAGAATAAAGATAACTCTCTACGCTTGCGCATCGACTATAGGGAGCTGAGTAAGGTTACTATCAAGAATCGTTATCCACTACCAAGGATTGATGACCTATTGGATCAGTTACAAGGGGCAGTCGTGTTTTCAAAGATCGATTTACGGTCCGGATATCACCAATTGAGGATTCGGGAGGAAGATATACCCAAGACTGCATTTCGGTCGAGGTATGGGCATTACGAATATATCGTGGTATCATTCGGGTTGACTAATGCCCCAACCATTTTCATGGAACTGATGAATAGAGTTTTGAATGATTTCCTTGATAAATGCGTGGTGGTTTTTATCGACGACATCCTGATATATTCTCGAAGCCGACAGGAACACGAGGAACATTTGAGGCAAGTGCTGGGCGTGTTAAGACAACACCAACTTTATGCGAAACTGTCCAAGTGCGAATTCTGGATGCCGGAGGTAATTTTTCTCGGACATGTTGTCTCGGCAGAAGGTGTCAAGGTCGACCCACAAAAGATCGAGACAATAACGAGTTGGGAACCTCCGAAGAATGTCAAAGAGGTTAGGAGCTTCCTAGGACTGGCGTGTTACTATCGAAGATTCGTCGAGGCTTTTTCCTGTATCGCCCGACCGTTAACGAACCTACTGAGAAAGAGCACCAAATTTGTATGGGTGCAGATGCCGGAAGAGCTTCGGCGAGCTCAAGAGTAGGCTAACTCGCCAAGATACTAGTGTTACCACAGTGCGAAGGATTCATTATATACACGGATGCATCCAAGCATGGACTAGGGTGTGTCTTCATGCGAGAATGGCGAGTCGTTGCGTACGCATCCCGACAAGCCGCACGAAGTAAATTACCCGACACATGACTTGGAGCTAGCCGCGGTGGTGCATGCCCTCAAGATTTGGAGGCACTATCTTTACGGAGTTGCTTGCAAAGTTTTCACGGATCACAAGAGTTTGAAATATATCTTCACGCAGAGAGAATTAAACATGAGACAGAGGCGTTGGTTGGAGCTAATCAAGGACTACGATGTGTAAATTTCTTATCATCCCGGAAAAGCCAACGTGGTAGCTGATGCTCTTAGTCGGAAAACTACACAAGAGGTGATGGTATCCAAGATTGATTCAGCCCAATGCGGCAAGAGATCAGGAGAAGCAACACCGAAGTATGGGTACAACGTAGGCAAGGACGATTATGCTCAATCAATATACTTTCGTCCTTACTAGACGAGATACGTCTAGCACAGATGGAAGATCCTGAATTACGTGCGATTGGTGAAAGAATCGAGAAAGGAGATGTTTCCGACTATAAGATTCAGGGTGATTTGGTGAGGTTCAAGAATAGGATATGTATTCCACGGAATGACGGACTGAAGCAAACTATACTGAAGGAGGCGCACTCCACTCCCTATTCTATTCACCCCGGAGCAAGCAATATGTACAAGGATTTGAGACAGAGTTTGTGGTGGAAGAACATGAAGTGGGAAGTTGCTAGGTTCGTCGCCCGATGTATGACATGCCAACAAGTGAAAATCGAACACCGCAGACCAGCCAGAATTATGAAACCCCTACCCATCCCGGAGTGGAAATGGGAGAGCATATCAATGTACTTTGTCACTAAGCTACCTACGGCGGTGGGAGGAAAGGATACGATTTGGGTCATTGTTGATCGATTGACAAAATCAGCACATTTCATTCCTATTCAAGAGACAACCGGGACAGAGCAGTTGGCCGTCATTTTCATCAGAGAGATAGTCAGGCTACATGGTGTTCCCTCATCCATCATTTCGGATAGGGACACCAGATATGTGTCTCGTTTTTGGAAAGCCGTCCATAAAGCTATGGGGACACAAATACACTTTAGCACGGCTTATCATCCTCAGACAGATGGACAGACCGAGCGTACGATTCAAACCTTGGAAGATATGTTGAGGGCGTGCGTGCTCGATTGGGGAAAGGATTGGGCTAGACATTTAGGATTAGTGGAGTTCTCGTACAACAACAGCTGGCATGCAAGCATAGGCATGGCACCGATTGAGGCCCTGTATGGGCGAAGGTGCAAGTCACCGTTATGCTGGGATGATGCCTCCGACACCGCGGTTACCGAGTTGGATCTTATCCAGGAGTCCATTAAGAAGATCTCTATAGTTCGGAAACACATGCTGGCCGCACAGAGCCGGCAGAAATCTTATGCCGAAAGCGGCAGACTGCTAGAATTTACGGTCGGGGATCATGTTTGGGTCAAAGTATCACCTATGCGAGGTATTCGGCATTTCGGCCAGAAGGGCAAGTTAAGCCCGAGATTTATAGGTCCGTTTGAGATATTGGACCGGGTAGGGAAACTCGCGTATCGATTAGCTCTACCGCCGCATCTGGATGGAGCGCATAATGTTTTTCACGTCTCCCAGTTAAGAAAGTATGTCTATGACCCGAGTCACAAGCTCAATTTCGAAGAAATGGAAATTTCCGATGACGCTACCTTTAGGGAGGTACCGATCGCCATTCTAGACCGGCGTGTGAAGATGTTAAGAAATAAAGCCATACCCCTCGTAAAGATTCAGTGGTCGCACCACGGCACGGAAGAGGCGACTTGGGAAACCGAGTCGAGCATGAAGGAGAGTCATCCCGAGTTATTTTCTTAAGTTTCGTGACGAAACTATTTTAAGAGGGGTGATATGTAATACCTCCGGTATTCCATGCTTGATTACTTTGTACTGTGTGAGTGTTTGGTAATGTGACGTCATTTCTATTTATGTATTCCATTGAGTGCTATATAATTGTACGATGTGAATGAAATGGGGGTGACACACCTTGACGTCGTGGGACGATCGTCGGTGCGAATATGACGGTGGCCAACGTCTTGTTCCCCGATAATTGTTGACGAGTGGAAGGGATGGTCACCCCAAGGTGGTTAGAATGTGGTTTGAGGCTAAAAAGTTCTGTCTAACGCGCGCTATAACCCATGCCTAACGTACGCTATATTTCGATCATTACGTACGTTAAGGCAGCTACATTACGTACGTAACGGGTGGATCGGTCTCCCGACCAGAATCTTTCTTTTGACACGGACAGGGCTACTTTCGGCGGGCTAGAGGACAAACGAGTCAACTGTTCGTTACGTACATTATGTCCCAAATTTAACGTACGTAACACTTGGGCACATTTCGGGCAGTGAGTTCTTTACGTACGTTGTCATCACCTTTATTACGTCGTAATACACCTTACGTACGTAACACTCTTATCGTTAACGTACGTTATCAAAACCAAGTTTTATAAAATGATAGTTCCCTTCTTCATTTGCACGACCCAACATCACAAACTACCACCCTTGGAGAAATTCCTAGCCCTATACCCGGTTCTTAAGCCTCTTAAACACTTGAATTAACATTGAGGAGGTCGATTCTTGAGCTTCGGTGAAGAATATCCAAGTCGTTCAAGTCACTTCTCGTTCTCCTCGTAGTTCTTGTGAATCCGTCAACTATCTTCATTATTCTTCTTCCAATAAGGTTATATCTTCGATATTTTCTTATTTATACTTATTATATTGCGGGTATTGGTTAGATTTTGCTAAACTTCGTAGACAATCTTGTCGGATGAAATTGTAGTAACCGGGAATTTCGTTTCTCATATGTTTCGTTTCATGCAAATGAAATTTCACTTCAAATCATCACTAGGAATGTAAAATTTGACGAATCAATTGTGGGGAAATTCGTAGTAATCCGTCACCGTATGTTCCATTGTTCGTAGCCACCCTCACCTTGTGATTTTTGACACTTAGCAAACTAAGGAAAAATAATTCGATAGTATAATCAATATTGGTTGTCAAACCACCGAAGTTGTTGTGCAATAAAATCCGTCGATTGTAGTATTCGGAATATAGAATTGTATTAGAAAGCATAAGATTCGATTTCGCCATAATAATTCGTTGACAACCGAAGAATGATAGGATTATCTTCTTGAGTAAATCGATATACCTAATGTTAATTATAAGATTGAACGAGATAATGGTACACAACACTTGAAAACTTAGAAACGATACTCATACCGACAATTAAAACTACACTAGGAATCCGGTTAGGAAAGGGAGACTAGTTTTATTCATTATAATCCGTACGAGGTGTTAATCGGATGTTTCGTGGCTAGGTTAAGCTCGAGCGGGCGTGGGGACTTCGTTATCATAAAGCACCTACTATCGGATCACAGGCAAGTGAAATCTTGCTCGTGAATTTTCTAATATCAATGTTATACCGTATGTGTGTACGTGCCATTTTGATAAAAGCCGATGTTTGTCTTTCTCTAAAGATGTTATAAATGGGCCGATGTGTTGGGGATAAAACCTGTATGGTACCCGTGTGGAAATGTGTTGGGGGTAAGACCCGAATTGGGCACCTATGTTCCGGGGTATTCCCGTGTGGATACTTCCGTGACCCTTGATTGCGACCTTGGGGGCTTATGTGATAAAGAGAGAGACTCGTCAGTTGAGTGATGAAATATTCCCTGTGATTACTAGGTACTGTGATTGTAAAGATGTCGTATATCGTTGTTAGTAGTTGTTATTTGGTATGCATTCTCTGACCCTGGTTACCTGGTATGACTCGTCGTACCAGGTAAAATTGTTCATCATGTGCAGGACATTCCCGAGGGGTCCACTATGCGACCCCATGAATTCGCAAATTTTGATATTTTGGCTTGGTGGAAAGGTGTAACACCCCCAATCCGCTCAGGGATATTACACGCCGTAGAACCTTTCCTCAAGGATCTACCAGGCTGGTAACAACATATAACAACTCAACCATGCCTTTAAGGCTAAAATGACTCAGTAGACCGATTTGGTCTTTCAATAAATACTTACAACTCAATTACAACTCATGCCCACGCAGGGGGTCAAAATACAACCACACCCGTACAACGGGAAAAATATACTGCAGCGAAAAAGAAAATACAACTAGACCAATATGACATCAACGGATCCTCGTGTGATTAGTATCGTTCATCTTTCATCATCCTTCGTGCCGGCCCTGTGTTATGCTCCAAAACCTGAATGCAAAAATAGACATCCACCCCCCGAATATTCGGGGGTTAGCAAAACTCCACTGTTTTGCTAGTGCAAGTACAAGTGCAAAAATACGAGCCATACAATACAAGTTCCAAGAACAATAATAATCAGGAATCCTTAAAGATTAAAATACCACGAAACGAATACTTCCCGAGGCAAGAATTTGAGTAAAACTTTCCAAATCCGAAAGATCACAAATAACGAGAACGGTTTGCAACAAGGTTTAAAATACCCTCGGGAGTTTTATTATAAAACAAATTAGGATTATCAAATCCTTATCTTTCCAAAATCAACAGGGCTCATAGCCCAAAGGTTTTGTTTTCGCAAATAGAAAAACGACAACGGTTCACAGGGCCAAAACCCAACTCACGTGTCCTCGACGGACATAAAATCAATACCAACTCGTGAAGTTTTTACTCGTGATTCCCGGACTCAACCCATTGGAAATCCCTCCGTGATCCCGTCGGACCCCCCGAGGTGAGTAAAATACATTCACTAAATAAACACCAACCTGTGATTTCTTTTACTCGTGAATCCCGGACTCAACCCATTGGAATTCCCTCCGTGATCCCATCGGACCCCCCGAGGTGAGTAAAATACATTCACTAAATAAACACCAACCTGTGAAGTCTTTCACTCGTGAATCCCGGACTCAACCCATTGGAATTCCCTCCGTGATCCCGTCGGAACCCCCCGAGGTGAGTAAAATACATTCACCGCTCGTGAACCTAGGGCGCAACCCATTGGAATTCCCGTCGTGGCCCCGTTAAACCAACCTACGGTGAGCGAAGTAAACATGCACAAATAACATATCACACCAAGCATCGCCTTGGGAACAGGGTAATACCATTGATCCCGCCCGAGGCCTCGAAAGACCCTCCCGAGCTGGCTAGCTAAACAAATCACACACATAGCACAATGCAACAAAGATATCCAAACAATTCATTCAGAGGTATCAAACACTTAGCAAAACACCTCGTCAAACCACAACACACCGAAATGAAATATACGTCCACACGCAATACCAAGTGCAACATCAACACCAAACATATCCATAGTAATCACATAGTCATTTACAAACTACACCATTCACAAAACACACGCGTTTTGAAAGTGAACCTTTAACATGGCTAGCCAAATCTTTTGAAAACTCATTTCAAACAATCAAACAAACATATAAAGACGATCACCAATTATCATATCCACAAAACAAGAAAATTATGGAAGAGGTACTTGCCTCGAAATTGGCACGCAACTATTCCGACGAACACGGCTCAACCGGAAAGCTTCGAAACGCCCGATGCTATCGAAAAGGAAGACGACAACGAACGGAAGGGTTCAACACGGTTTCTTCGCAAGAAACACGACCCTAACATCATACAATTAATAAATCAACGATCATACGATGAATATTAATCGTAGAACGCCCGAAAACCCCTCTAAGACATTTTACCAGACACCTTCAAGGCGTCGGTCAAGAACTCGACCCAAATAACGAATCGATACGATCCAACCATGAAATAACAAGGGAAATGATATAATACATCTAAATAATCATCAATCCATCATAATCCTAAGTTAAATCGGATTCATCGGACGAAAACAACCAAAATACCCAAATTCCCCAAAACTAGATTTCTAGGAAATCTGACCTGATTCGGTAGATCGGAGGATGTTATAGGATGGATGATTGATGATATGAACCTCAAAACTTCATGGATTAATTGTATAACAACATCCTTCCATGATTCCAACACCTCCAGCCGCGGAAGAGAAGAAAGACCGAGTGAAAATGGTCAAGAAAACGCTGCCGAGCCTTAAATAAGGTGATCGGCCGGGTTACGACGTAATCGGCCATGGTGAACTCATCACTGGAATTGCCGGAAATGTTACGACGTTACGGCGGGGCCTTACGTCGTAATCGGCATTATGTACGTATCGCCGAGCACTACCGTCGTTACTCGGCGGTGGCACGGCCCAAGATGCCGGCCATGACTCGGCCGGGACCAACTCTGACGGCCCGAACGACCCCGAAACCCGAACCTGAGTACGAAACGAAGATATGGTTATGAAGTACTCGCAAAGATGAATTCGTGTACTAATAGAACACACGATTCCGACCACCCGAAGGCTCGAAATTCGACAACGGAAAGTAATTACTCCAAACTTTGGGAAATTACGAAAATGGCCCAAAACGTCAGAAATACACGATACATGATGGAAACACCAAACCGAAATTCACAACACGCATAACAAAGTTAAACGGACTTGCGGGAAACTCGAAACAGCAGTTTCGGACGAGATTCGCAAGAATCGAACTCAAGTGCGGAAAAGTCGCTAAAAAGCACGGAACTCAACAAAACGACACCGAAACGAATTCGGATGTCAAAAAGTGTAGAATTAATCATTCACAGAATGACGAAACGGTCATGAGCGAGTCGTCCAAATGGACTTCCGCTGAAAAAAAGAAATTACCGGAAATCGAAATTACGGGTTATTACATTCTACTCTCCTTAAAAGAAGTTTCGTCCCGAAACTTAAAACAAGTAGGCAGAAGAAATATCCCGCCAGGAAAACTCAACGAGATACGCAAGAAACGCGTAACTAACGCCCAACGGCGAAACGTTACGAACAACACAACAGAATATAAGGTGTGAAAACACGCTCCACGACGACCAACACAACGTCGCCGTTAGGGATATAATAGAACCAACAAGTGACAAGCGTCATCAAATGGATAATATAATCAAGTCAATTATCCGAACAATCATAAAACACAACGAACGAAAATCAATACGATTGACCAACCCAACGGTACATCAATCAAAACGCGAGCCAATCGCTGAACAAATACGGAATTCCACCGCTCAAGGGTTGGAAGATCGAAAATGAGACTAATTTCCCGAACTTAAGGGAATTAGGAAGGAGCCTGAACGCTCAACAATCACGAAACGAGGACAAAAATCGAACAAACAAATGATCGAGACAACAAAAATCGAACAATCATGTCCGAAACACGAAGGATAATAAAATTCAAACAACAACTCCATGGTTCACATCTCGACTCGAGACAATATATGATCCGGTGAAAACAATAACATGTGCTTTCACATAAGATCCACAGGAAAGGGAATAGAAATTGAAAAGTCGCAACGACAAACGAGTTATTCCGAAACAATACCACGCTCGTTCGATCAACAAAAGCAAGGGATAGGGAAAGTTCAGAAAATGTTAACGAGCATAAACGAGTCGACAGAGTCGAAAACACAGGAGTTCCAAATCTGATCCACTTCGAATAAAAGAATTAGTAGAACCAAAAGATGTTACTTCCGAACAAGGTTCACAAAAATCGAACCAAATTCGGAAAAGTCACAGCGATAACCAGATCGACCCACAACAAGATCACAGTTCGTTCGAACGACGAAACCGAAATACAGAACAAGTCCATAAGGTATCAACGAACATGAGCGAATCGATAAACTTGAGAAAGAGAAAATGCAGAAGCCAAAAATAATACGGGTATTATATTCGACCTCTTCAAAAGGAAGTGTCGTTCCCGAAACTCACAACACGAAATCAAGGTAACAACACAACAAGCAACCGACAGAAACATCCTTCGAAGGCCTCTCAAAGCCGATTCTGATAAGTGAGCTGAAGCGCGAACTCCGAAAGTCTCGGTAGCCAATCCGCAAAAATTAATTCGGTGTCCCTCGAGTCCACACTTGAAATGTGTTACCGACGAGAAGGACAATTTACACGAGCATGCACCGGAACATCACGGTTGAAATGCCTCGGCTCGGCATACCGAAAATACAAATGCTAGATACAATGGGGCATAACGTCGCAAAACAACACAGCGGAGATGCCAACTCAGCACAACAAGGAATCATAACGCATATCATATACAACGATTACCATTGTAAATTAATACACACACAAACACTACAACAATGACGGTATCGTTCGGCGACCTTAATGGCCCGAACAATAACCAGCACATAATTACAAACATCATGAAACAATCACAGATGTACACAATCATATAAACCCAAGCTCTAACATTTCCTTGCAGTGCGATAACACGCAAGCCACCATAAAATGATAACATTAAAGATCGTCATCATACCTCCCACAAAGGGCTAACAAAACATATGTGTGGCGAACGACTCAACGTTCACACCACCAATTCGATCATACTCAGGAGCAACCATCATAACGACAAAGCAAACATCATACATACATTCCCAAATGCAAACGGGAATTGATAGGTGTTAAAAAAAATGAAAACCACCTCTTGAAAATAATTTAGAAAAACACCGGTTGATCTTGAGTATCACCTTTCAAAAAAAAAGTACAAACGTGAAATATCGTTATCGAGACTTTGGAAAACCATTTCGCATTTGATAAAAATGAGGACACTTTCTTTTCGTGAAAAACTTTCAAAATATTCGACTCTCGGGTCTAAGTAAAAGTGTTTATAAAACATTGAAAATATCTCAAAACATTTTGGTCCTCGAGGTAGAAGAATTTTGAAACATATTGCGGCACTAGAATACACCTTGAAAGTACCGCGAGAAAATAATTCATTTTAAAAGTACGTCTCGAAATTTATTTTCTAAGATACTTAAGGTTTTCGAAAATCTATTAGGCTCGAATGCCTAAAATCTCATATGATCATTTATCAAACCGTCATAAAACATTCAAGGCCAAAATGCCAAAACTCGATTAATGGAATCGGTTTTCGAAATAAAACTCAGTCGGTAAAATACCGAAAGTCATTACAAAAGAACTCACGCAGCGGATAAAAGAAATACAGTTCAACATGCACAATCCCGCAACACTACTCCTCATATGAACGAAATATGAGAGTCAAATAACCACATATCACGAAATCAAAATCCATAAGAGGATTCCGTCACTTAACAAATAATCATAAAAATGACTCGTGTCACACGAGGCACAACACAAAGAAGGGAGACTTACATTCACAGGTCGCACGAAGATGATGATCGCCCCACGATACTAATCACGACCAACAAACTCAGACGACGCGTCGCGACACGACTCAGTCAGATAAAATCCGACAAGACAAAACTCAATGAGACACGGTGACTGTGACCTAGGTTTCCACAACCTAATCTCCGATACCATTTATGTAACACCCCCAATCCGCTCAGGGATATTACACGCCGTAGAACCTTTCCTCAAGGATCTACCAGGCTGGTAACAACATATAACAACTCAACCATGCCTTTAAGGCTAAAATGACTCAGTAGACCGATTTGGTCTTTCAATAAATACTTACAACTCAATTACAACTCATGCCCACGCAGGGGGTCAAAATACAACCACACCCGTACAACGGGAAAAATATACTGCAGCGGAAAAGAAAATACAACTAGACCCATATGACATCAACGGATCCTCGTGTGATTAGTATCGTTCATCTTTCATCATCCTTCGTGCCGACCCTGTGTTATGCTCCAAAACCTGAATGCAAAAATAGACATCCACCCCCCGAATATTCGGGGGTTAGCAAAACTCCACTATTTTGCTAGTGCAAGTACAAGTGCAAAAATACGAGCCATACAATACAAGTTCCAAGAACAATAATAATCAGGAATCCTTAAAGATTAAAATACCACGAAACGAATACTTCCCGAGGCAAGAATTTGAGTAAAACTTTCCAAATCCGAAAGATCACAAATAACGAGAACGGTTTGCAACAAGGTTTAAAATACCCTCGGGAGTTTTATTAGAAAACAAATTAGGATTATCAAATCCTTATCTTTCCAAAATCAACAGGGGTCACATCCCAAAGGTTTTTTTTTCGCAAATAGAAAAACGACAATGGTTCATAGGGCCAAAACCCAACTCACGTGTCCTCGACGGACATAAAATCAATACCAACTCGTGAAGTTTTTACTCGTGATTCCCGGACTCAACCCATTGGAAATCCCTCCGTGATCCCGTCGGACCCCCTGAGGTGAGTAAAATACATTCACTAAATAAACACCAACCTGTGAAGTCTTTCACTCGTGAATCTCGGACTCAACCCATTGGAATTCCCTCCGTGATCCCGTCGGACCCCCCGAGGTGAGTAAAATACATTCACTAAATAAACACCAACCTGTGAAGTCTTTCACTCGTGAATCCCGGACTCAACCCATTGGAATTCCCTCCGTGATCCCGTCGGACCCCCCCGAGGTGAGTAAAATACATTCACCGCTCGTGAACCCAGGGCGCAACCCATTGGAATTCCCGTCGTGGCCCCGTTGAACCAACCCACGGTGAGCGAAGCAAACATGCACAAATAACATATCACACCAAGCATCGCCTTGGGAACAGGGTAATACCATTGATCCCGCCCGAGGCCTCGAAGGACCCTCCCGAGCTGGCTAGCTAAACAAATCACACACATAGCACAATGCAACAAAGATATCCAAACAATTCATTCAGAGGTATCAAACACTTAGCAAAACACCTCGTCAAACCACAACACACCGAAATGAAATATATGTCCACACGCAATACCAAGTGCAACATCAATACCAAACATATCCATAGTAATCACATAGTCATTTACAAACTACACCATTCACAAAACACACGCATTTTGAAAGTGAACCTTTAACATGGCTAGCCAAATCTTTTGAAAACTCGTTTCAAACAATCAAACAAACATATAAAGACGATCACCAATTATCATATCCACAAAACAAGAAAAGTATGGACGAGGTACTTTCCTCGAAATCGGCACGCAAGTATTCCGACGAACACGGCTCAACCGGAAAGCTTCGAAATGCCTGATGCTATCGAAAAGGAAGACGACAACGAACGGAAGGGTTCAACATGGTTTCTTCGCAAGAAACACGACCCTAACATCATACAATTAATAAATCAACGATCATATGATGAAGAATAATCGTAGAACGCCCGAAAACCCCTCTAAGACATTTTACCGGACACCTTCAAGGCGTCGGTCAAGAACTCGACCCAAATAACGAATCGATACAATCCAACCATGGAATAACAAGGGAAATGATATAATACATCTAAATAATCATCAATCCATCATAATCCTAAGTTAAAGCGGATTAATCGGACGAAAACAACCAAAATACCCAAATTCCCCAAAACTAGATTTCTAGGAAATCTGACCTGATTCGGTAGATCGGAGGATGTTATAGGATGGATGATTGATGATATGAACCTCAAAACTTCATGGATTAATTGTATAAAAACGTCCTTCCATGATTCCAACACCTCCAGCCGCGGAAGAGAAGGAAAACCGAGTGAAAATGGCTGAAGAAAAATGCTGCCAGGCCTTAAATAGGCTGACTGCCGGCCGGGTTACGTACGTAACCGGCCATGGCCGAACTCATCGCACGGAATTGCGGAAGCGTTACGTGCGTTACGGCCGGGACTTACGACGTAATCGCATTACGTATGTAATCGCGAGCACTACCGTGCGTTACTCGGCGGTGCTTTCGCCCGGCATGCCCGGCCATGACTCGGCCGGGACCAACTCCGACGGCCCGAACGACCCCGAAACCCGAACCTGAGTACGAATCGAAGATACGGTTACGAAGTACTCGCAAAGACGAATTCGTGCACTAATAGAACACACGATTCCGACCACCCGAAGGCTCGAAATTCGACAACGGAAAGTAATTATCCCAAACTTTGGGAAATTACGAAAATGGCCCAAAACGTCCGAAATACACGATACATGATCGAAACACCAAACCGAAGTTCAAAACACGTATAACAAAGTTAAACGGACTTACGGGAAAGTCGAAACAGCAGTTTCGGATGAGATTCGCAAGAATCGAACTCAAGTGCGGAAAAGTCGCTAAAAAGCACGGAACTCAACAAAACGACACCGAAAAGAATTCGGATGTCAAAAAGTGTAGAATTAATCATTCCCAGAATGACGAAACGGTCATGAGTGAGTCGTCCAAACGCACTTCCGCCGAAAAAAAAAAGAAATTACCGGAAATCGAAATTACGGGTTATTACAAAAGGAAGGGAAACTCAATTTCCCGTTCTAACCGCCATGGCCCGAGATTTACTAACCGTACAAGCTTCTACGGTAGCTTCGGAATCCGCTTTTTCTCTTAGTGGCATGGTATTATCTATACGAAGAACAAGACTCACACCGGCATCATTGGAGATGTGTATTTGCTTGAAGGATCACTTGGACACATCCGAGCATATACAACACACTCAAAGTCTTGAAGGAGAACTAGACATTGAACAAGAAATACACGATATCGAGGTGGAAGAAGGTTTTGCAATCTCACTCTCCGATGAAGATATTGCTCTCGATGAAGCTTCGCGCGAGGCTAGCTCCGAATAAGATATCACTCTCGATGAATAAAAGTTTATGTTTTAAATTCTAAATGTTTGAATAAAAGTTGATGTTGTAATGAGTTTATTTAATAAAACTTTATGTTTTAAATTCTAAATGTTTGAATAAAAGTTGATGTTGTAATGAGTTTATTTAATAAAAGTTTATGTTTTAAATTCTAAATGTTTGAATAAAAGTTGATGTTGTAATGAGTTTATTTAATAAAAGTTTATGTTTTAAATTCTAAATGTTTGAATAAAATTTGATGTTGTAATGAGTTTCTTTAATAAAAGTTTATATTTAATGTATAATGGGTTTATTTAATAAGAATATATTACTTTCTTAAGTTTTTTTTTTTAAAAAAAACCGTTATAACCGGTTTTTCCTACCCGAACCGATCTCAACCCGACCCAAACCGGTTAGTATAGGGTCTAGTTTTTACAGTCCCCAACCCAACCCGACCCGAACCAGTTTGGTTAAAAAACCGGTTCCCAGACTACGACCAAAAATCGGTTCGGTTTTAAAACCCGAACCGATTTGGAAAAAACCTGATTTGTACACCCCTAGATGGGAGTGACTTGATCACATTTTCTGAAAACAAACTATATAGGTCGCTGAGAAATGTAGCACTCATTTATACGCACATGCGTAAATAATAATACATCAAAACAAGACAGTTTCTCTGTGTACTGAATATTGGGAAAAACACGACTAACGTCACAACGAGAAATGCGAAAACCCTCGTTTGACAACTTCCCACTCTTCAATTGTAACTTTGTGGTTACCGACGAGTAAAGCAAATCAATTACAACTCGATAATCAATACAAATAATATCTCAACAAACACAAGACACAATATTTTAGCGTGGAAAACCCCTCAAGACGAGAGTAAAAACCACGAGACCGAAGCCACTTAAATCCACTATCACCAATACACAATGAATAATTGTCTCTAATACAAACTAGGGGTATACACCAATAATCTTCAAATACTTGGTAATAAACAATCTTTAAGTATTTGGAATACACAATAACAACAACAACAACATTACCCCAATGCCTCAAGGGCTCCCGCAAAAAGCGGGGTAAGGGGGGATCGGATGTCGTGACCTTACCTGTCTTAACACGAGAGGTCATTTAGGATGATCCAAAATGAAAATTGCATCGAGAATTGCATGGAATGACTAGTACTTCATGAGAAAAAGAAGTGCAGCCAGTTTAGTGAGTCATTTTGTTTTATTCCATTATAATCCAGAACCAAAGAATAAAGAGTCTTTGGCTCCATTGGACACAATAACAACAAGATCGAGAAAAGAAAACACCGTAAATAACTTACACAAAAAGCTAATGAAATACCCAAACTTCCGGACTCAAAGCCTCGATCTACTTCGGTGAAAAGATTTGCCTAATAGGTACCAAGCTCTTGTCAAAATATCACGACGATCCGACCGATAAATCTCTGGGAAATTGAAGAAATGTATTTCTCTCTCTTGCTTCTCTCTCTATCTCTTTTGTTGTGCTCTCAAGATGGTGGATGATAATAATGAAAAAATGTAGCCAAAATCTGCATAAAAAGATCCCCAAAATGCAGAGTTGACCAAGTGTGCCGCGGCCCGAGCAAAGTGTGCCGCGGCACACACTAAAAAACTGCCCAGGTATGTCGCCGGGGGCCGCGACCCGGCTGGAAGGGGCCGTGGCCCAGAGTACAGGCTACCCAGCCATGTTCCAGCAAAATAAACGGGAGCCGCGGCTTGGCAGGGATGTGCCACGGCCAGGAGTACAGGCTGCCCAGCCATGTTCCAGCAAAATAAACGGGGGCCGCGACTCGGCAGGGATGTGCGGCGGCCCGAAGTACAGTCCATCCTATGTTCTGGAAATGAATCCTACAAATCTTCCCCTTTTCGGAACATAGGAAGAGTTCGCCATCCCGGCAATAGAACAACTCACTTTCATCTTCTCTCTACTCAACGCCTTGGTTAACCTATCGGAACCATTATCATCGGTATGAACTTTATCAAGTTCAAACAAACAATCCTCCAAAGCATCTCGGATCCAATGGTACCTCACATCGATATGTTTTGTTCTCTTGTGAAAAGTCGCATTCTTAGCCAAATGAATCGCACTTTGACTATCACAAAGAACCACGCAACGTTGTTTTCGGAAACCTAGCTCTCATAAAAACATTTTCAACCATAAGAGCTCTTTACACGCTTCCACCTCCGTAATATACTCGGCCTTCGTTGTAGATAAGGCAACGCACTTTTGCAATCTTGATTGCCATGACATGGCTCCCCCTGCAAACGTCATCAAATAACCAGAAGTGGATTTTCGGTTATCTTCATTACCGGCCATATCCGAATCGGAATATCCAACAAGCATTGCTTTCCCATTTCCAAATGTAAGCCCCAATTTGGAAGTACCCCGTAAATATCTAAATATCCATTTTACAGCTTCCCAATGCTTCTTTCCCGAAATTGATAGAAATCGGCTCACCACTCCCATGGCATGAGCAATGTCGGGCCTAGTACATACCATTGCATACATCAAACTCTCGACCGCCGAGGCATAAGGAATTTTATCCATATCCTCAATCTCCTCCTTCGTAGTAGGGCAATCCTTGCTCGTCAATTTAAAATTGTTAGTAAGAGGCGAACTAACAACTTTAGCTTTGTCCATGTTGAAGCGTTTAAGAACCTTCTCGATATATTGCTCTTGCGACATGTGTAATTTCCGGGCTGCTCTATCCCGAGTAATTCTTATCCCAAGAATTTGTTTAGCCACCCCCAAGTCTTTCATGGCAAAAGACTTGTTCAATTCTTTCTTCAAATTGGCAATCCTTTCGGCATTCTTGCCAACGATCAACATATCATCCACATAAAGCAATAAGATGATAAAATCATCATCTCCAAATTTCTTGAAAAATACGCAATGGTCTAGAGTCGTCTTCCGGGAGCCTTTCTCCCCCATAACTGACTCAAACTTTTTGTACCATTGCTGTGGTGCTTGCTTCAACCCATATAAACTCTTCCGGAGTTTGCAAACATAATCCTCTTTGCCTATGACCTCAAACCCTTCCAGTTGCTTCATATAAATTTCTTTGTCAATGTCTCCATAAAGAAATGCCGTCTTGACATCCATTTTCTCAACCTCAAGATCAAGGCTAGCCGCAATACCAAGGACCAAATGAATCGATCATATCTTCACAACCGGAGAAAAAATTTCGTCAAAATTAATGCCCTTCTTTTGACTAAATCCCTTCACTACGAGTCTAGCTTTGTATCGGGGCAACGAAGTATGCTCCTCCGACTTCACCCTATACACCCATTTGTTTCTCAAAGCCCTCTTGCCTTTCGGCAACTTCACCGACTCGTAAGTATTATTCTCATGCAAGGAACTCATCTCGTCTTGCATGGCATCCATTCATTCGTTCTTCTTTTCATCCTCCATAGCCTCCACAAAATATTCGGGCTCTCCATCGTCGGTGAGTAAAACATACTCATCGGCCGAATAACGAGTGGAGGGATGACGATTCCTCGTCGACCGCATGTGTGGAACAAAAGATGGCATGTTTGTCACGGGTAGATCGGGATGAGCTCCATCGGTGTCATCTTGTCTCAACTCATCGTTGTCACTGGCATCATGTTGTTCATCATTTTGGACATCCTCTCCACCGGGTGTCTCAACATGTTGTGGAGGAACGGGATCCAAATCAATAAGATCATAGTCGTGTTGCGGAGCCGACTCTCCATTCTCAACATCCTTCATCGTTTGATCTTCAAGAAAAGCAACATCTCTCGACCGAACAATATCTTCTTAGTAACCGGGTCATACAATCTATACCCGAACTCATCAAGCCCACCAATAAAAATGCATGGCTTCATCTTGGAATCAAGCTTCGACCTCTCGTCATTCGGAATGTGTACAAATGCCTTACATCCGAAAACCCTTAAGTGTCGGTATGAGATGTCTTTACCGCTCCACACTTATCCGGGACATCAAATTCCAAAGGAACACATGGCGTCAAATTAATCACATGAACCGCTATGTTCAAAGCTTCCCCCCAAAATGACTTTGGCAATCCGGCATGTGAGAGCACACATCGAGCTCTCTCAACCAAAGTCCGGCTCATTCTCTCCACCAAGCCATTTAGTTGTGGAGTCTTCGGGGGCGTCTTTTGATTTTGGATCCCTTGCTCTCGGCAATATTCATCAAAGGGACCGGAGTATTCTCCACTATTATCCGTCCAAATACACTTTAGCTTCTTCCCGGTCTCTCTTTCCACCGAGGCATGAAATTGTTTGAAAATATGTAACACTTGATCTTTGGTCTTCAAGGTGTATGCCCACACCTTCCTCGAGTAATCGTCGATGAATGTGACAAAGTACCGGCAACCACCAAGCGTCCTAGTCTTCATAGGACCACAAATATCGGAATGAACAAGATCAAGAACATTTTCCTTCCGTGAAGGAGTATGACTCTTAAAAGTAACTCTCCTTTGCTTCCCAGCTAGACAATGAGAGCATCTTTTAAGATGTACCTTGTGAACCCCGGATAACGCCTCCTTCTTCGACAATAGCGCCATCCCTTTTTTCGCTCATGTGACCAAGCCTCTTATGTCATAGCTCGGCCATGTCATTATTGTCGATCGTGTTCAAGGAATTAATCGTGACCTTTGGAAGTGTCACGTACAATTTCCCTTCCTTTTCTCCTCTCCCGACAATCAAGGAAACTCGAGTGAGTTTCCACACTCCCTTGCCAAAACCACTATGATAACCACCATCATCGAGTAAACCAACGGACATAACATTAAGCCTCATATCCATAACATGTTTTACATTCCGTAAAACAAGTTCCACACCGGTGTCGAATCTCCAATGAACATCTCCCACTCCAACAATTTTGGATAACCCATCGTTACCCATCTTGACTATACCATAGTCACTTGGAGTATAAGAGGAATAAAAATCTCTACGTGATGTAACATGACATGTAGCTCCATTATCGACCACCCAACTCGAATCATCTCTAGCAAGGTTCACCATATCATAATCACAACAAACAAAGAATTCTTCGGTAGTAGTATTTACTTCGGCTTTATCATTACTACCACTCTCCTTCTTTTGTGAATTCTCTCGGCCTTGGCGGTTCTCCTTCTTAAATTGTCGGCAAAATTTCTTTGTATGCCCTTTCTTACCACAATGGTAACATTCAACAATGGCATACTTCCCCCGGGAATTACTCCTTTGTGGCCCTCTATTACTCGGGCCTCTACTTTGACCTCTCCCCCGTCTTTCGGTAACTAGAACATCCGACTGTGACGAAGATCCCTGTGCTTTTCTTCAGACCTCCTCGTTCAACATGTTCCCTTTAGCTAGTCCCATCGAAATAACATCATCGGGGGACGAGTTAGACAACGACGTGCGAAACGTCTCCCAAATGTCCAGCAATGTGCCCAATAACCACAAAGCTTGCACCTCCTCTTCGAATTTAATGCCCATTCCCGCAAGTTGATTAATTATGCCTTGGAATGCATTCAAATGATCCGACAGAGGAGTCCCGTCTCGATACTTCAAATTCATCATTTGTTTAATGACGAATAACTTATTATTCCCCGTCTTTCGAGCATACAATTGCTCGAGCTTGTGCCATAATTCTCGAGTGTCCTTCTCTCCACTAATATGGTTCAAAACATTGTCATCAACCCATTGTCGAATATATCCGCAAACTTGGCGATGCAAAATAGTCCACTCCGCGTCGGACTTGCCTTCCGGTTTATCTTTGCTAAAAACCGGTAAATAATAATCCTTCACATATATAAGGTCTTCCATCTTCCCCTTCCATACGTGGTAGTTCGAACCATTCAAATTAACCATTCTACTCGTGTTGGCTTTCATCTTACAATTGAGATATTAAACACCACGAAACAACAAATCCCGTGGCTCCGATACCACTTTGTTCGGAAAAACACGACTAACGTCACAACGAGAAATGCGGAAACCCTCGTTTGACAACTTCCCACTCTTCAATTGTAACTTTGTGGTTACCGACGAGTAGAGTAAATCAATTACAACTCGATAATCAATACAAATGATATCCAAAAAATAATAAACACGAGACACAATATTTTAGCGTGGAAAACCCCTCAAGACGAGAGTCAAAACCATGGGACCGAAGCCGCTTAAATCCACTATCACCAATACCCAATGAATAATCGTTCCTAATACAAACTAGGGGTATACACCAAAAATCTTAAATACTTGGTAATAAACAATCTTCAAGTATTTGGAATACACAATAACAACAAGATCGAGAAAAAACACACCGTAAATAGCTTACACAAAAAGCTAATGAAATACCCGAACTTCCGGAGTCAAAGCCTCGATCTACGCCGGTGAAAAGATTTGCCCAATTGCTACCAAACTCTTGTCAAAATATCACGACGATCCCACCGATAAATCTTCAGGAAATTGAAGAAATGTATTGCTCTCTCTTGTTTCTCTCTCTATCTCTTGTTGTGCTCTCAAGATGGTGGGTGATAATAATGAAAAAACGTAGATAAAATCTGCATAAAAAGATCCCCAAAATGCAGAGTTGACCCCGTGTGCCGCGGCCCGAGCAAAGTGTGTCGCGGCACACACTGAAAAACTGCCCAGGTATGTCGCCGGGGGCCGCGGCCCAGAGTACAGGCTGCCCGGCCATGTTCCAGCAAAATAAATGGGGGCCGCGGCTCGGCAGGGATGGGCCGCGGCCCGGAGTACAGGGCTGCCAAGCCATGTTCCAGCAAAATAAACGGGGGCCGCGGCTCGGCAGGGATGTACCGCGGCCCGGAGTACAGTTCAGCCTATGTTCTGGAAATGAATCCTACACTGAATATATCTTAAAACAACTTTCAGAATACAATTTCGTATTGTCATATGCAAAAGCATATGCTGAAGCTTAGTGGGAATGACCTTCAGTAAATATTACAAAAAGCTAAATTGTAATTATTCAACATATCTTTGTCCCTAATTGTCTTACCCAAGAGCTGATATGCAACATTATCAAATAGTACAGCAGTCACCAGTGTCCCACTGTCATCAGTAACCTTGATATGAATCTTGTACTGCATAAATAGATCAAATAACACCGAAATAATGAAATATGTATACTACAAATAAATCCATATTAGTGGGAATGCTTGAAGATTTTATGGTGTTGTCGCTAATACAATATTCTGTACTAACATAAAAAATTAGTCGTTATTTAGTTATGATGTATACCTTGGTTAAAGATGATCAGATGCTGCCCCGCAAGACGTACAAATATGTTGTATGTCGTTCTTAGCAGCTTTTCTTGTACAAAGTTTGCAAGCTCTATAAAACCAACAACACATGAGCACACTTAAATTGTAAAAGGCAGTTTACTGTCAATTTTATATTTCAAGATTCTCATTTATGAATCTAAAATTGTTCATTATAAGTATCAAATTACCTTATTCACCAATAATAAATTATGTAGTGACGTATAGTCATTGGGACACAAAAAATCTTCAATAACAGTAAACTGAAATAGTAGAGAGACTGCCGATACATACTCTCCGATCATTTTATTAGATATGATTCTATATTTGTCTTGAAATACAGTTAAGGTAGTATTTAAAATGTTCAAATATTAATCATGACATAAAAGTGGGGGTATGTTTCACAAACCTTTTTGTGAACTCATGTACTTCATGATCACTTGGATTAAGCAGCGGTTTGCTCGCCAAAAATACATTAGGGACAAAAACCTCACCTATAGGAAATATTTGTAGTATACTAAAGATGTGAAAGAACATTTTCCAAATATGTCGAAAAAATCATTCTTCGCAGATGTGTGTATATACATAGAATGATTACAAATTCTAATATAATCTCCCATACTTTCTATTCAAAATTATAAATGAAATAAAGTAAATGTACTAATATTCTGGTAACATAAACGTATGGAACAATAGTATGTGAAATTACATTATACCTCTCCATCGATGTACCCTTACAAACTACAGAACCATAACGACTGGATCAGATGGGTGAATTTATTCAATGTATTTGCAGAGTTGATTACATTTTTCATTAAATAGCGTGTACCTAACCTTCTTTCCTCTACAATCACAAATATAATTATTAAAAATTAACTAGAAATATGTTTATGATCTGAACGATAGAAATAAATGACTAAACACACTCACGGTCTTCAGTTTCAACTATAATTTTTTGTTTTCTTTGCATACTCATATCTATGATATCTATGTAATCAACTGCAATAATCTCTCCAATAGCTTCTGGTATATTAAAAACCAAATAAATCATGAGGCATGTAAAAATATTTACATAAATAGAACATATTAGATATCATGAGATGTGTAACACCCCCGAGATATTCAGGGTAAGTTGCAGCCCGTGAACTCCTATCATGGGATCCACAAGGCCAAACATACACATTCTGTTGAAAATGGTTTAGTAATTAACCATTTATTAAGAATAAATATTGTTAATTAAATAATTATTATTTACCCTTAAGTGTTGGTATGAGATGTCTTTACCGCTCCACACTTATCCGGGACATCAAATTCCAAAGGAACACACGGCGTCAAATTAATCACATGAACCGCTATGTTCAAAGCTTCCCCCCAAAATGACTTTGGCAATCCGGCATGTGAGAGCACACATCGAGCTCTCTCGACCAAAGTCCGGCTCATTCTCTCCACCAAGCCATTTAGTTGTGGAGTCTTCGGGGGCGTCTTTTGATTTTGGATCCCTTGCTCTCGGCAATATTCATCAAATGGACCGGAGTATTCTCCACTATTATCCGTCCAAATACACTTTAGCTTCTTCCCGGTCTCTCTTTCCACCGAGGCATGAAATTGTTTGAAAATATGTAACACTTGATCTTTGGTCTTCAAGGTGTATGCCCACACCTTCCTCGAGTAATCGTCGATGAATGTGACAAAGTACCGGCAACCACCAAGCGTCCTAGTCTTCATAGGACCACAAACATCGGAATGAACAAGATCAAGAACATTTTCCTTCCGTGAAGGAGTATGACTCTTAAAAGTAACTCTCCTTTGCTTCCCAGCTAGACAATGAGAGCATCTTTTAAGATGTACCTTGTGAACCCCGGATAACGCCTCCTTCTTCGACAATAGCGCCATCCCTTTTTTCGCTCATGTGACCAAGCCTCTTATGTCATAGCTCGGCCATGTCATTATTGTCGATCGTGTTCAAGAAATTAATCGTGACCTTTGGAAGTGTCACGTACAATTTCCCTTCCTTTTCTCCTCTCCCGACAATCAAGGAAACTCGAGTGAGTTTCCACACTCCCTTGCCAAAACCACTATGATAACCACCATCATCGAGTAAACCAACGGACATAACATTAAGCCTCATATCCATAACATGTTTTACATTCCGTAAAACAAGTTCCACACCGGTGTCGAATCTCCAATGAACATCTCCCACTCCAACAATTTTGGATAACCCATCGTTACCCATCTTGACTATACCATAGTCACTCGGAGTATAAGAGGAATAAAAATCTCTACGTGATGTAACATGACATGTAGCTCCATTATCGACCACCCAACTCGAATCATCTCTAGCAAGGTTCACCATATCATAATCACAACAAACAAAGAATTCTTCGGTAGTAGTATTTACTTCGGCTTTATCATTACTACCGCTCTCCTTCTTTTGTGAATTCTCTCGGCCTTGGCGGTTCTCCTTCCTAAATTGTCGGCAAAATTTCTTTGTATGCCCTTTCTTACCACAATGGTAACATTCAACAATGGCATACTTCCCCCGGGAATTACTCCTTTGTGGCCCTCTATTACTCGGGCCTCTACTTTGACCTCTCCCCCGTCTTTCGGTAACTAGAACATCCGACTGTGACGAAGATCCCTGTGCTTTTCTTCAGACCTCCTCGTTCAACATGTTCCCTTTAGCTAGTCCCATCGAAATAACATCATCGGGGGCCGAGTTAGACAACGACGTGCGAAACGTCTCCCAAATGTCCAGCAATGTGCCCAATAACCACAAAGCTTGCACCTCCTCTTCGAATTTAATGCCCATTCCCGCAAGTTGATTAATTATGCCTTGGAATGCATTCAAATGATCCGACAGAGGAGTCCCGTCTCGATACTTCAAATTCATCATTTGTTTAATGACGAATAACTTATTATTCCCCGTCTTTCGAGCATACAATTGCTCGAGCTTGTGCCATAATTCTCGAGTGTCCTTCTCTCCACTAATATGGTTCAAAACATTGTCATCAACCCATTGTCGAATATATCCGCAAACTTGGCGATGCAAAATAGTCCACTCCGCGTCGGACTTGCCTTCCGGTTTATCTTTGCTAAAAACCGGTAAATAATAATCCTTCACATATATAAGGTCTTCCATCTTCCCCTTCCATACGTGGTAGTTCGAACCATTCAAATTAACCATTCTACTCGTGTTGGCTTCCATCTTACAATTGAGATATTAAACACCACGAAACAACAAATCCCGTGGCTCCGATACCACTTTGTTCGGAAAAACACGACTAACGTCACAACGAGAAATGCGGAAACCCTCGTTTGACAACTTCCCACTCTTCAATTGTAACTTTGTGGTTACCGACAAGTAGAGTAAATCAATTACAACTCGATAATCAATACAAATGATATCAAAAAAATAATAAACACGAGACACAATATTTTAGCGTGGAAAACCCCTCAAGACGAGAGTAAAAACCATGGGACCGAAGCCGCTTAAATCCACTATCACCAATACCCAATGAATAATCGTTCCTAATACAAACAAGGGGTATACACCAAAAATCTTAAATACTTGGTAATAAACAATCTTCAAGTATTTGGAATACACAATAACAACAAGATCGAGAAAAAACACACCGTAAATAGCTTACACAAAAAGCTAATGAAATACCCGAACTTCCGGAGTCAAAGCCTCGATCTACGCCGGTGAAAAGATTTGCCCAATTGCTACCAAGCTCTTGTCAAAATATCACGACGATCCCACCGATAAATCTTCAGGAAATTGAAGAAATGTATTGCTCTCTCTTGTTTCTCTCTCTATCTCTCTTGTTGTGCTCTCAAGATGGTGGGTGATAATAATGAAAAAACATAGATAAAATCTGCATAAAAAGATCCCCAAAATGCAGAGTTGACCCCGTGTGCCGCGGCCCGAGCAAAATGTGCCGCGGCACACACTGAAAAACTGCCCAGGTATGTCGCCGGGGGCCGCGGCCCAGAGTACAGGTTGCCCGGCCATGTTCCAGCAAAATAAATGGGGGCCGCGGCTCGGCAGGGATGGGCCGCGGCCCGGAGTACAGGGCTGTCAAGCCATGTTCCAGCAAAATAAACGGGGGCCGCGGCTCGGTAGGGATGTACCGCGGCCCGGAGTACAGTTCAGCCTATGTTCTGGAAATGAATCCTACACTGAATATATCTTAAAACAACTTTCAGAATACAATTTCGTATTGTCATATGCAAAAGCATATGCTGAAGCTTAGTGGGAATGACCTTCAGTAAATATTACAAAAAGCTAAATTGTAATTATTCAACATATCTTTGTCCCTAATTGTCTTACCCAAGAGCTGATATGCAACATTATCAAATAGTACAGCAGTCACCAGTGTCCCACTGTCATCAGTAACCTTGATATGAATCTTGTACTGCATAAATAGATCAAATAACACCGAAATAATGAAATATGTATACTACAAATAAATCCATATTAGTGGGAATGCTTGAAGATTTTATGGTGTTGTCGCTAATACAATATTCTGTACTAACATAAAAATTAGTCGTTATTTAGTTATGATGTATACCTTGGTTAAAGATGATCAGATGCTGCCCATAAGACGTACAAATATGTTGTATGTCGTTCTTAGCAGCTTTTCTTGTACAAAGTTTGCAAGCTCTATAAAACCAACAACACATGAGCACACTTAAATTGTAAAAGGCAGTTTACTGTCAATTTTATATTTCAAGATTCTCATTTATGAATCTAAAATTGTTCATTATAAGTATCAAATTACCTTATTCACCAATAATAAATTATGTAGTGACGTATAGTCATTGGGACACAAAATCTTCAATAACAGTAAACTGAAATAGTAGAGAGACTGCCGATACATACTCTCCGATCATTTTATTAGATATGATTCTATATTTGTCTTGAAATACAGTTAAGGTAGTATTTAAAATGTTCAAATATTAATCATGACATAAAAGTGGGGGTATGTTTCACAAACCTTTTTGTGAACTCATGTACTTCATGATCACTTGGATTAAGCAGCGGTTTGCTCGCCAAAAATACATTAGGGACAAAAACCTCACCTATAGGAAATATTTGTAGTATACTAAAGATGTGAAAGAACATTTTCCAAATATGTCGAAAAATCATTCTTCGCAGATGTGTGTATATACATAGAATGATTACAAATTCTAATATAATCTCCCATACTTTCTATTCAAAATTATAAATGAAATAAAGTAAATGTACTAATATTCTGGTAACATAAACGTATGGAACAATAGTATGTGAAATTACATTATACCTCTCCATCGATGTACCCTTACAAACTACAGAACCATAACGACTGGATCAGATGGGTGAATTTATTCAATGTATTTGCAGAGTTGATTACATTTTTCATTAAATAGCGTGTACCTAACCTTCTTTCCTCTACAATCACAAATATAATTATTAAAAATTAACTCGAAATATGTTTATGATCTGAACGATAGAAATAAATGACTAAACACACTCACGGTCTTCAGTTTCAACTATAATTTTTTGTTTTCTTTGCATACTCATATCTATGATATCTATGTAATCAACTGCAATAATCTCTCCAATAGCTTCTGGTATATTAAAAACCAAATAAATCATGAGGCATGTAAAAATATTTACATAAATAGAACATATTAGATATCATGAGATGTGTAACACCCCCGAGATATTCAGGGTAAGTTGCAGCCCGTGAACTCCTATCATGGGATCCACAAGGCCAAACATACACATTCTGTTGAAAATGGTTTAGTAATTAACCATTTATTAAGAATAAATATTGTTAATTAAATAATTATTATTTAATTAAAATATTTATTGAATGTTAATCTACGTCATGAGTAGATGAACATGGTATATTTAATATTTCTAAACCGATTTCCGGTGAGTGAGATATTATATGTTAAAGTTGGATGTTGGAGTAGGAACTAATTAGTTATCCCACATTGATTGTGGATGGATGTTTTGACTTGTATTTAAAGTCTTTGCCTTTATGGGCTTAATAACAAGTGGGTTGGTGTGTATGGGTGTCCTCGCGCACACACACACGCGCGCGCCGCCGACCGACCGTCCGGGTCGGGTCGGGTACGGGCTCGGGACATGGATCTTGGCAATTGGTGTTTGGGCTTATCTTTTTGGCCCAAATTCGTAAGTCCACTAGCCTTTTGGCATGGACAAGACTCTTGAGTTGGCAAGACTCTTCATCCGACCAGCCCTTTGGGCGTCTGAAACCGCCAGCCTTCATGACAGTAGTAAATGGCGACGAGTCCCTTCACCTGATCAAGGAGTGCTATATATACATAAGCATTCTGGTCATTGCAGAACACACGAAAATCAGTGCATATTTAGCATATCATATACATCTCAGTCTTCGTTGTCCGATTCGCAGTGCTCTGGTCGGTATGCGGTCTTTGCTACTCGAGACGTTCAGATCGTTTTAACCTTTGGGGACGAGTCGCTTCACCGTGAGCACTACCGGGGCGTATTCTCGTCCTGCGGGCAGAAGCACTAGCTTCGGACGATCTTCTCTAGTTTACTTAAACTTCTTCGTTAGTTTCAAGTGTAATATTTTATTTCTGTTCTTCGTTATAATTAAGTTCAGAATTTTAATTGTAGTACACGTGCAAGTACCGAATTATTCTTACACATTCATCATAAAAGCCAGGCAAGGTCATTTTAAACACGATGAGCAGGATATTAAATGTTAACATCTACGAATATAATCAAATTCAACAACTGTGAGGCAATTGGAATTCACCCCATAAATGAAAGAGCGAGACAATAACTAATATCCTGTAGTACTCAAGTACTAAAACTAGTCAAAATACGATAATATAAGGGAAGACACAAAGCACCAGACAAACGAAGTATCACATCATCACTCTTACCCAGCATCGTCACACCGACCCGACACTCACTCATCTGGATGCCCAGAACCTGAAGTACATATGCATTAAAAAATCTTGAACAGTAAAGTATGCATACTCATTTTTTCTATGCAAGATAAGTATTCCGAAATATAACATCTAAAATTATGCCATATTTTTCAAAACACATACGTGGTTAACCTTGGATTGCACCAGAGGCCATGATCTCTTAGAGGCCTCGTCGTACCGTCCCAGAGTGGTTAACTCAAAAGATATTCATTGGTCGGCACATGAGGCCATGGACTCCTCATCGGTCTGTCCCTGAGTGAACATATATTCACACCCACAATAGATCACTTTCAAATGTTCAAGAATATACAATCATACATAAATATTTCTCTTTGAGACATCGTCGCTATAGGTGGTAAAAGGATATTCAAAGGTGATTTGTTCGAGAACAGACTTCAGCCCCTAGATGATATGAATGGAATATGATGAATACTGATATGAAAGGTTCAAAATGAAAATACACCTGAAAGCCCACCTACGAATCACCGGATTATTATTTCCTACACATCGGGGTTTGGAACCACCCAAATTCCCTCGATCCCGTAACACACATGGAAATAGAACATGAAATCATAAGGATAACACATATACAAGTAAGATTAATCATAATATCAGGGTTTCTACGATCAAACAACGTATTAAATGGAAGAATCTAAAGAAACACCCTACAAGTACCCAAAACTAGGGTTCAAAGGAATTTACATAGATTCGAAAGAGAAAAGATGGATATATGATGATTAAATCACGTTAGTAACCCAAGAATGTATATGGTTAATGATCTATTAACAAACTTCTGCCTTGAACACTATAAAAAACAGTTTTTACCGACGCCATTTACCGACGCTCGTACCCGCCGTTGTTAAACTTATAATTTACTGACGCCATTACTGACGTCCGTTATTTAATTAATTTACCGACGCCGTTGCTGACGGACGGTTCACAGACTTATTTTTTTCTTTTTTTTCACAATTAGCGACGCCGTTTACCGACGTCATTTACCGACGCCATTTCGGCGTTGGTAATTTTTTTTCTTTTTTCACAATTAACGATGCTGTTTACCGACGCCATTTCGGCGTTGGTATTTTTTTTATTTATTTTTTTATTTTTTCACAATTAACAACACCGTTTACCGACGCCAGTATTTACCAACGCCATTACCGATGCCGAAATGGCGTCGGTAAATTTTTTTACACTATCCCACATCGGAAAAACAGTAGTGTATTATGTTGTTTATATACCAAAATCTTTCTCAGCCATTTGAAATTGAATGAAGATCGGACCTGACCCGCTTGAGTCCGGACCTGACCCGCCCGGACCTGGACCTGACCCGCCTGAGCCCGGACCTGACCTGTCCAAGCTCCGCCTGAGCCCTGACGTGACCCGCCTGAGTCCTGACCTGACTTTTTTAGATTTATTTATTTTTAATTTAACAATGCCAAAAATGGCATCGGTAAATGGAGGCGTCGGTAATTGTGTCGGTAAAAAATTACCGTCGAGCGTTTTTCCAACGACAGATTGCCATCGGTAAATTAATTACCGACGCCATTTTTTATTTTACCAACGGCATTTGGTGTCGGTAAAAACTCTTTTTTTGTAGTGGAAATCACGCAAATTGCCGAAGAGCAAGAGAGGAGACGAAGAAATAAGATGAACCCATCTGTCCAGTTTATATACTCGCAGAAACGCACGGCTAGTTTCTCGTGTGTGACTCGTGCTTAAGATTAGTATGACAACAAGTCAGGGATGCATGACTAAAGTGCTCATCCCTTTGTCCGTGCGTCAGGTCTTGGTTAGCTCTCTATCCAGCTCCTGTTGTGACGTACTAGCAGAGCACGAGCACCATCTCGTGTGTCAGCTCGTGTGTGCCCGCCAAATGCAGCATTCAGCTGCTAATATATGTTGTGTCTCCCTGACTCGATTACCTCTACTCGTGTCGAAGCTAACATGCGATGAAGCATTTGCGTAGAGTCTCCCGATACAAACTCAAGCACTAACCAAGCTCTACCAAATATCAGTTCGGAAATCAAGAAAACGAGCTCCAATGGCCATAATTACAATAAGGAAGAAAATAACAGCTCCGTGAAAGATCACAAAGTAACCACCAAAACTTGTTCGAATCACGAAGCGTGAAAAAAAAAATGTGTCATAAAAATTACAACGAGTACAAGCAAGTCACTAAAATGGGAAAAACGCGAAAAACAAAATATACAGATATTATATTCTTCCCCTTTAAAAAGAAGTTCCATCCCAAAACTCACGAAAGAAAAAGCTTGGGGTATCTGGCATGCATTTTCTCTTCCATCTCCCAAGTTGCTTCTTCAACCCCATGCCTCGACCTTTGCACCTTAACCAACAGAATGGTTATCTGCCGAAGCTGATTCTCATGGCGTTTAAAGATCTTCACTGGTCTCTCTTCAAATGGGACATCAACGGTTATCTCAATATCCCCATAATCAATGATATGATTGGAGTCCGGAACATACTTTCTCAGCTGAGAAATGTGAAGAATGCTATAGACGTGACTCAAAGCTGGAGATAATGCCAAGCGATAAGCTAACTCGCCGACTCTGTCTAAAATCTCAAGCGACCTGATAAACCTCGGACTAAGTTTCACTTTTTTCCCAAATTAGAAGACTCTCTTCGTCGGTGACATCTTGAGCAGAACATGGTCTCCCACTTCAAGCTCCAAAGTGACATACACCAACATAAGAATTTTAGCAATTCTGCATAGTCAACAATGTCACTCGAATGATAGAAATCTTCTCCTTAGTTTCCAACAACATATCTTGCTCTATCCCAAATAAGTTTGAGGCTTCATCCCAGCAAAGTGGAGATCTACACCACCTTCCATACAGAGCCTCAAAAGGTGCTTGATTGACGTATGCCAACTATTATTGTATGTAAACTCGATCAAAGGCAAATAGAGTTCCTATTCACTACTCTAGTCTAAAACGCATGCCCGCAATATATCTTCCAACGTCTGAATCATTCGCTCGGTCTGACCATCTGACTATAGATGAAAAGATGTACTCAAGCTTAAACCAGTTCCCAAGGCCTGATGGACTGTTTGCAAAAATATGACACAAAACGGCCATCCTCATCAGAAACGATAATCTTAGGTTTATCGTGCAGTCTCACAACCTCCACTGTAAATACTCGTGCCAGCCTCTCTAGCTAGTCCCCAAGTATTTGACACCTAGGAAGTGTGCCAATTTGGTTAACCAATCGACGATCACCCAAATCATATTCATTATGATTTTAGTTCTTGGTCGTGATAAAGTCTATGGAGATCTCTTCCCACTTCTACTCTGGAATGAGTAGCGACTTCAACAACATCCCTTGCAGTATCTGAAGCCAAACTTCTATTTCATACTCGATGAATTCTTGTTGAATCTTTGGTTGAAGTGTGAGAACCTCTAGCATCTGAAGTGATACCGACTTCCGGCTCAATGCATCCGCGATGATGTTGGCCTTCCCCGGATGGTAAAAGATTTCTAATTCATAATTTTATATCAATTCCAACGAACGGTGCTGCCTCATATTCAACTCCTTCTGACTGAAGATGTAGTTCACTCCTGTGGTCAGCATAGATCCAACACGAAGAGCCATATAAATAATGTCACCAAATATTTAGTGTGAACACAATCGCGACCAACTCCAAGTCATGAGTAGGATAGTTCATCTCATACGGCTTCAAATGCCGTGATGCAAAAGCTACCATCTTATCATGCTGCATAAGCACACACCCGAGCCCCTGGCCTGAAGCATGACTTTAAATTGGAAACCCCTCGCTACCTTGCGGTAAAGTCAGAATCGACGCTCATGTCAAATGTCTTTTAAGTTGTTCGAAGCTCTTCTGCCTCTCACCAGTCCATCCAAACATTTACGCCTTCTGAAGCAAATGTGTAAGTGGCCAAGCAAGTTTAGAGAACCTCTCCATAAACCTACAATAGTACCTATCAAGACCCTAAAATCTACGAACCTTTTTCATATTTTAAGGCTGTGCCCAATTTAACACTATCTCGATTTCTTATGGGTCCACACGGACCCCTTCGGTTGAGAAACAAAACATCTGTCAACCAGAATTCATATTTAGAGAACTTTGCATGATGGTGAGCTCTCAAAATGTCTACCACTAGACGCAAGTGCTGGGCATGCTCCTCCTCATCTGTAGAACAAATCAAAATATCGTCAATGAATACGACCATACACTTATTGAGGTACTCGATAAATATCTTGTTCATGAGTTGCATGAACACCGCTGGTGAACTGGTTAGCCCTAAAGGCATAACCACTAACTCATAATGTCCATGTCTTGTCCGAAAGGCTGTCTTCGAAACGTCGGACTCCTTCATTCAGAGTTGATAGTATTCCAATCTCAAGTCAATGTCTAGAATAATATAACTCCCTAAAACTGATCAAATAAGTCATCTATACGGGTTAATAGATACTTGTTCTTGATGGTCACTTAATTTAGCTCGCGGTAATCGATGCATAAACACAATTAACCATCCTTCTTTCTCAAAAATAGGACCGATACGCCTCAAGGCAAAGCACTCGGTTTGATGTATCCTTTATCCAATAAGTCTCCTAACTGGTTCTTTCGTTCATGAATTTATGAAGGTGCCATGTGATAAAGCGCCTTAAAAATTAGAGCTGCATCTGGCTCCAAATCAAAAGAAAATTCTACCTCACGATCTGGTGGTAATCTCAAAAGATCATGCGGAGAAACATTTGGATACTCATTAACAACCGGGATCGACAAAAGAACGACTTCGCCTTCCTCCAACTTTATAGGATAACACTAATAACCTGTGTAGTCCTTACTCAAAAGCTTCACGACCTTGTTGATAAGCAGTTTATGCTTACCTAGTTTACGACCCACTACAGAATATTCAGAACCATCCCGGGCCATCATGGTGATAACCTTAGTGCGATAATTCATAATCTCCACATGTCTATCAAGCCAATCATCACCAAGGATCCAATTCTCACCCTTGATATAAATCACAATCAAGTTTGAAGGCCAATCTCTAGCTGGTACACTCACTAGATAATCTCTAATCTCATGATTACCTACGATTCTATCCCCACTAGGCAGTTTCTTGATAAAAGGCTCACAAGCAATCATACAATCAATATTCAAACTTCGCACGCAGTCCCATGAGATAAAGGAATACGTATCACCAGAATAAAAAGTACTCTGTCTGATGAGATAGGATGTGAATGGTACCTGTGGGCACCTTCGCATTTAGGTCATTTGCTCGACGATCTCATAAATGTGTGGATGTGCCAAACAAGCACTAAAAGATCCCCCATTAAAGGGCTAACACTGATCCCGTCCTCTGTCGTAACCTTGCTGTGACTGGCGTTGAATGCTGTTGGTTTACACTCATCTCCCTAAGTTCTCGGGCGGAAGCCTGAGTACCAAATGTCTTATTGCCCTCAGTACAGTAAATCACCATGCGCCCCTCCTAGACGCAATTGTTATATCTCAAGGGTGGAAGGTTAGACTCGAGGTTGATGTGGCTACTGCAATTGCAGTTAAAACATCTCACGGGTCAATTAGAGGCACTAGGATCAGACCAAAACCCCTCCCGCCCCCAAAAGAACGAGATTATTTCCCTATTGAATGATTACCAGATTGAGATTTCTAGAAGTTACTACCTTTGATACCAGAAAAGTTCCCGATGGATCTCTATTTCTTCAGCTCAATGGCTGCCTCAGCCGCCAAACTCAACAATCTATAGCCCATCACCTTATATTGGTACTTTCTCAGTATAGTACAAGCAAACCCCGCCATGTAACACCCGGATATTTACTTTCATCCGCATATCAAAATGACGGATCTTATCGTGCTCATCATGCAATTAATTCTTATCAACTGCTGGTTGTACATAAATATTACCTGTAAGTCAAGGATATCTTATAGCTTGGCCTCGAAAAAGGTTATTAAATTCATGCCAAGAAGCAGCATGATCTTGGGGATTAACTGCATGTTACCAAGTCGCAGCCTCCTTGGCAAGGAAGTACTAAGAAATGGACACTCTCCTCGCTTCTGGACAACCAACAGCTTTAAAAGCTCGAAAAGCCAGCTTTCCCAATTAGTTGAACTGGTAGCACTAATAAACTTTGGAGGATTCATACGGATATCTTGAATCCATTTATCCGCACCCATATTAGCCGTCGGGTTTGGATTATTCTATTGGACATAAGGTCAGGAGGGCCACATGGTTCGCCACTTAATGCAATATATTACCAATACCAATATCTGGGTTGTTTCCTGCAGAATTTCCCTGACTGACTGACTGGTCCTGATAACCATCGGTGCTCGGTTGTACTGAGTTCGACAAGATAGAAGTAGTAGAACCAGCATTAGAGCTGGAGGATGTGACCGCCCCATCGAATGCGCCACATCCACGATCGCATCGGCGACCACGAACACGTCCTCTACCAGCAGACATTCTGAGGAATAAGGAGAGTATTCATGAGTACAATTATATTACACACCGTCGAAGTGACCGGTTCCCAACAATAACAATTCAAAAACGAAATAGGTACAAAGATAAAGAGAGATAAGGATAACTTCGAGTAGAGGTTGTGCTGAGATGATGGCAACATAGTGATACAATACACAAATGATAACTCAATCCGACCCAAAAGACCGAAAACCTAGGTATCCATAAACCTAAACTCTGATACTATATTCTATAATACCCCGAGATATCCAAAGAAAGTTACAGTACTGTGAACCCATACCATGGGATCCAAAAGGCTAGACATATACATCAATCATAAAATTCGACCGGCAAGGTCATTATAAACATTGAGAAGGATATAAAAAGTCAACATCCACATATATAATCAAATTCAACAACCGTGAGACAACTGGTATTCATCCCATAAATGAAAGAGCGAGACAATAACAAATATCTTGTAGTACTCAAGTACTAGAGCTATTGAAAATTCGACAATACAAGGAAGCCACAAAACAACAACACAAATAAAGTATCACAGAATCACTCTTGCCCATCATCATCACACCGAACCGTCACTCGCTCGTTTGGACGCCCAGATCCTGAAATACATGAAACTTATTTTCCCCAAAAAGGTTAGCAATGGAAAAGCTAGTGCAAGTATTCTATATATGCATTAATATATCTTGAACGATAAAGTACGTATATTCATTTTCAAAACACAAGATAAGTATTCTGGAATAGCACTATCTCAAATCATACCATATTTCAAAATAATACGTGGTTAACCTTGGACCGCACCAGAGGCCACGACCCCTCAGAGGCCCCGCTGGACCGTCCTAGAGCGGTTAAACCAAAAAAATGTTCATTGGTCCGCACCTGATGCCAGGCCCCTTAGAGGATCCATCGGTTCGTCCCTAGGTGAACGTATACTCGCACACACGATGCATCACTTCCAAATGTACAAGAATATGCAATCATATATTAATATTTGACTTTGAGACATTGTTGCTAGGGGTAGCAATTGGATATCCAAAGGCGATTGGTACGATAGCGGATTTCAGCCCCTAGACGATATGAACGAAATATGATGAATAATGATACGAAGGGTTGAAAATGGAAAGACACCCGGAACATCTCCTGCGAATCACCTGATTATAATTTCCTACATGTAGGAGTTGTGAACCACCCAAATCCCCTCGAATCCGCAACTCACATGGAGATAGAACATGAAATCATAAGGTTAACACATATACAAGTAAGATTAATCATATTCTTAGGGTTTCTGCGATCAAGACAATGGATTAAATAGATGAAATAACAAAAACACCAAAAATAACCGAACTAGGGTTCTAAGAAATTTATCTCGATTCGAAGGAGGAAAGATGGATAGATAATGATTCAATCACGTTAGAAACCTAAGAATGTTGATGGTTGATGATATATTGACAAACATACCCCTTGAAATCACCCAAAACGCTAGAGAGGAAGAGAGGAGATGAAGAAATGAGATGAAACCAGTCTGTCCAGTTTATATACTCGCAGAAATGCACTACGAGATAGGCAAAACCAGTTGCTCGTGGATGACTTGTGGATAGGATTAGTATGACAATGCTTCAGGGATGTATGACTAAAATGCTCTTGCATTTGCCCATGCATCAGGTCGTGCGCAGCTTTCTATCTAGCTCTTATTGTGGCGCACGAGCAGAGTACGAGCACCATCTCATCTGTCAGCTTGTGCGTGCCTGCCAGATGCAGTATTCAGCTGCTAATCTACATCGTGTCTCACTGACTCGGTTGTCCGTACTCGCATTGAAGCTAACATGCAATGGATCGCTTGCGTAGAGTCTCCAGAGACAAACTCAAGCATTAAACAAGCTCCGGCAAACATCAACTCGCACATTAAGAAAACGAGCTCCAACGGCCATAATTACAATAAGGAAGAAAATAACTAATTCACGAAATATAATGAAGTAGCCACCAAAACTTGTCTGAATCATGAAACATGTGTAATATCCGTGTATTTTATGTGTGTTATTTTGGATGTATCTTTTTGTAATGTGGTTATTTGGAGATGAGTGTATTGATGATTGATATTGGAATGTTCATGGTTGGTAATCGTTGAGTGTTGTGATTATCGAAATGTGTTCGTTCTGGCCGAACATTTGCGAGTTAAATACTGGGAGGTAGCAGTTAGCGCACGCTAGACTGTGTTGCTAGCGCACTCTAATCATATATCAGTAGCGCATGTTACTCTTTCTCGTAGCGCATGCTAGGCCGACTGGGCAGTGAGCTTTCTAGACTCTGGAAAGGGACATTAGCGCACGCTAATGGTGGACTAGCATACGCTATTGCGATATGCTAGCGCACGTTAATAGTAAGGTAACGTGCACTATGTCGGCAGGACAGTGAGGGCAGTAGGGTTATGGACTACCTGTTGCAGCAGGTAGCGCACGCTAGTATTGGAGCTAGTGCGTGCTAGTGACGGTCGTTAGCAAGGTTCTAAAAAACGCTAGGCGCTAGGCGTTCGGATTGCTAACGCCTAGCGCCCAGAGGATTAATCGGGGATTAGTCGGGGATTAATCGGATTAGGCGGATTTATTTATTATTATTATAATAATTATTTTATATATAAAAATTATATATATGCAAAGAATAAAAAACATCTAATATTTAAATATTTAAACAAACATATAATCGATCATATATTAAATTATTAAACATTGACATAAGCATAACATAGTCCATATTATCTCAATTCAGGAATTTATAGTACCGCTAATATATAAAAAAAATGTTTACCCGCCTAGGCGCCCGCCCAGCCCGCCTCGGCGGACGATTAATCACCCGAACGCCTACGACAAATGCCCAAAGCATAATCGGAGCGCTTGGGGGCCGCTTAGCGCCTAGGTGGCCGCACAGGCCGATTTTTAGAACACTAGTCGTTAGCGAACGCTAACTTATGTATAGCGCACGCTAGCGAAGTCAGACAGAAGGTTCTGGACCGCCTTCCAACCAATAGTGCACCGCCTTTCGGCTGATAGCGCATGCTAAACTTCAGCCGTAGCGCGCGCTAATCATGCCCAGTATATATATGGGCTGCATGTTCTAGAATCGTCATTTTTCTTCTCTCCTTCTTCTTCTCCGGTGTGCAGGCGATCTCTAACATAGGATAGAGTGGGTTTTGGCCGAATTTCATCATCCAACTACATTTTTGAGTTTCTAGCATCAAGTTATCAACATCTTATCAATTTTTATCGTCCAATTCAAGGTAAGCTTCACGAGAACACAAGTTCTTCATATTTTGGAGTTTTCTTAAGATCTCATCCTTCTAGTCCGTTTTAGCCTTGATTTGTGTTAGATTATGATTACGAAGTCATAATCCCTTATTTTCCTTGAAGTCTTCGGATTTTGTTTCGAGTTTTCATCTATTAAATGGAGTATGAACAACTCTGCCTTCGTAGTGTTCGATAGTTTGTCCCTAAGAGTAGAATTTGAAGGAAATCCTTCCGTTTATGTGGTGTTGTGTTTGATTCGGTATTTTGTTGTACTAGGATGGAATCGTTGAAAGAGTTCAGACCGTACGTTGTCCCATTCTTTGTTTCTTGTGTCGTTTGAATTGAGGCAAGTACTTTGATTGCGTTTATTGTACTTCGTGTGAATATGTGAAAAATGTGATTTCTGTGAAAAAGTGGTAATTTCAGAAAATGTGGTTTGTGTCATTTGGTTACTTAGTGTGTGTGAGCCGAGTAAAACTAGCGAGGGTCCACTGGGATCCATTAGACTGCGACTATCTGCGGATCACTCGTTTGGGTTGTACAACCAGATAGGGCCTGACGAGGACTCCTGGGGTGTGTATCTCGTGTGAGGTACAGGGCCAGTACAACCCGGGAGGTTGTTTTGTGATTCTGATTGTGGTATTGTATTCCGAAATATATGTGATGGCACTGTGATTCACTTGTTGTACATATTCTAGAATCATTGTACTTGCACCGGCTTCTTGCTGACCCCTACGGGGGTGGATATATTTGTTATGTATTCAGGTACAGGTCCAGTGGGAGAGCCAGCACAGGGCGGACATGAGCTTGGTGGGCAGCATTAATATCGTGCACAATTTTGAGTTGGTGGTTGTATTGTCATGGTCATAGTCGTGTTTTGGTTTTGTACTCGCGTGGGTACTGTCATGTGATGTAAATTGTGTCGATGTTGGTTGTTGATGATGTTATTGTATCAGATGTGAGTTGTTGTATTAGTTGTGATCCTACGGGACGATGTGTTGTTTAGTCTTATAATGTATGTCGTATTGAAGTTGATGTTAGTTTTAACTGTGTGAATGCCCTGGTTTTGTTGTTATTAATGTGTTTGATGTTGGACATTGTGTAATCTATAGTTGTAATCATTTCCTTGTTGAACCAATTCTTATTCTTGCCGAGGGGTAGAGCTGTCCGTCAACGTGGCCGAGGCTGTGGTAGGGAAGCGATATCTGAATCAGAGATGTCCATTTCAAATTCGGCATATTATTCTATGGCTAGATCAGATCCGATCCCCTCGGGAGGTGCGGATGCGAGTGCAGAGGCAGAAGTGCCCAACGTTCTTCAGCAAGTTGTGAGCCAAGTGCACCAATTGGCTCAAGTGGTGCAGAACATTAACACTGGCAGGACCATTGAGGATCGATGGCTTCAAGAAGTTATGAAGATGAATTCTCCCAGATTCAATGGTTCCGGTGATGCGAACAACTGGGATCATTGGTTAGTTGAGTTAGAGAAGATGTTTGACGGTATTGGCTGCCCTGAAGCCAAGAGAGTTCCAATTGCTCAATATCTGATGGTTAATGACGCTTCGGACTGGTGGCGAGATGTTAAGCCCACGGATCGTGAGGTCACTTGGGAGGAATTCAAAAAACTAATGGAAGCATATTATTGTCCAGCGCCTGTACAACTAGCCAGAGTCAGTGAGTTCTTTAGATCTCAACCCGAAGTTGTTCCTATTTCTGAAGCAATTAAGACATACAACAAGCAGTTAGCGTATGTCCAAGATCGATTCAAGGATGAAGTAGATAAGATACTTCATTTTGACGCGAGAATGATGTTGGTATAAAATCGAATAATTGCGCCATTTGTGCGGAAGCGAGAGTAAATTGCGAAAAATAAATCGCACAAGGATTTATAGAAGTTCGGCTATTAATGAAGCCTACGTCCTCTCTCGATGTATATTTTTCTTAGGATTAAGATCAAAACCTCTATGCCTCTCTTCTATCGGTCGAGGGATTACTGTTGCAAGCTCGTCTTCTATCGGTCCGAGTAAAACCATTTTTCCTTTTCTATTGGATAAGGAATCAACCACTCCAACTTTCTGTGGGTACTAGATAAACCTCCCTTTAGATATCGATTGCGATTCTAACAATGCCGGATACTTGATCCTAATAACATCGAATCCAATCGTATCTTTTCTTTTACCTCTCGTGTATAATGTTGAATGTATAAACACTCAAACTAACAATATAAGCTCAATATTACAACAACAATGTAAGTATATGAATATAAGATCAATGTCTTGAATGCTTGGAGTTGTTGTTCTCAAACAATACCATAGGAATGGTATTTATAGGCATTTTCCACAAACTAGCCATTGCTGGCTGTTTTGACTTGCTAGCGTGCGCTAGCCTTTCTCTATTAGCGTGCGCAAGACTATTCCCAGTTTCAGTCCAGTAGCTTCGGTTCTTCTTTAGCATACGTTATGCATTCTGCCTTACGTACGTTACCATCTTGTATTAGCGTGCGTTAATATTACAAATGTGACCGTTCCACTTTTGACCTGTTCCTTGATTTGTCAAAGTGACCGTTCCACTTTTGACCTGTTTCAGATTCTCTCCAACGGATTGATTGACTTGTATTCAAACTTCTTTAGCGTGCGCTATTCCTTCTTTGTAGCGTGTGCTATGCTTACTTCACTGCATACGTCATTCTGAGTTTGAATATCTTCACAACGATAACATGGCTCGATAGTGTGCATTAATGAGCAAGTGTAGCGTGCGCTATCTCGTCAGATGACTTCCCTTCAGGTAACTTCGAACTTGGCTGATATGCAGATTACTCCCCGTTAGCGTGCGCTAACATATATGTCTTAGCGTGCGCTAGACATGCATTATGCTCATCTTTTTGCGTCTTCGTCTGCTTCGTCGTTTTGCTTCGCCTCGATGTTGTTTTGTTGTTTAGCAACTTTAATCATCAAAATACAAATTAAATAATGTGTGGAATAAATATTCCAACAATCTCCCCCTTTTTGATGATTACAAGACAACTCTTGAATTGGATAAAACCTGTAAAAATAATATATGTATATATATGTATATTTCTTCGAATCAAAGTTTTCAGCTTTGATCGTTTCGTTAGTTTCTCCAATTCTCTTTTCTTTTACGACATCTCCTTTATTTTTCAACTCCTTCATTTTATCTCCCCCTTTTTGTATGCTCTCTTTTTCTTTTCGACTTTTTCGATTTTTCTCATTTTTATCAATTCATCTCCTTCTCCCCCTTTTTGTCTTCATCAAAAAGTATAAAAATATAGAGGATACCAAATGAAATAGGCATGATACCAATTTGTGCATTAATAAGGGTATAAACTCCCCCCTGAAGTATTATCTCCCCCTTTTTAAAATATCAATTGTTAAAAATTAATTTTTGGGGACCCAATCGATAGTTGGTTTTTGTTTCGAAATATGGACGATGTGAGGAATAACGGTTCCTTTTGGAATCTAAATCTTTTTGATTTTTATTGTCCGTCTTGGTCTTTTACAGTTTGAAATATGATGCCCGATTTTCAAACATTTTTCACAACGGGGTATTTTGAAATTTACGGATTCGTTTTTGAAATGTGGTTTGAATCCTAACCCCTCTTTATTAAAAGTATATTTTTGAACCGAGAGCATATTTTCAAATTTCTCGTTTCCGAGAGAAAATTTCTTTATCAAATTATTGAGCTCGGTTTGAACTTTAACAAGATAATTCTTTAAAATATTCTCGTTTTCAACACATTTTGAAAGATCGATCTCGACAAATTTTCCCTTTTCTAGAATTTTGGAATTTTCATTTTCCAAAGATTTATATTTAGTTTGAAGGGATTTAATTTCTTTTAAAGCATTTTGATAATCGGTATGTAATAACTCGAATGCTTCAAAAAGTTCGTTGTAAGAATTACTCTTGGCTTTCGACGTCGCTATCGTCGAATGAACTCCGGGACATGAGCGCGAGATTATTTTGATTCATGAAATCTTCATCGGGATCTTCGTCGCTCCATGTTGCAACTAAAACCTCCTTGGGTTTTACACGATAGTTTTTTGCAAAGTGGCCTGGTTTACCACATAATCGACAGGAATTGTCGAATTTCTTAGATTCGCCCGCTTGAATGTCCTTCTTTCTGCGGTTTAATAAGTGTTGGAACTTATTAATATTCTTGGCATAATATGCCGATTCTTCGTCGCTTTCGTCCACCGGAATTTCTTCTTTCTTTCTCGGCACCTTAGCCTTGAAAGCTATCGATCTTTCCTTCGATTTTGGTTTGGCATTCCGAGATTTTAGAACAATCTCGTAGTTGATAAGAGAACCAACGAGAGCACTAAAATCGAGAGTATTTAAATCTTTTGATTCCATTATTGCCGTAACCGTACCATCCCATTTTCGAGGTAGTGATCGGAGAATTTTCTTTACTTTCTCACTACTCGGAAGTGGTTTTCCAAAACATGTTAATCCATTTGTGATGATCGAAAATCGGTCGAGCATAATCGAGATGGATTCGTCGTCCTCCATTTGGAATAATTCATAATCGTGAAGGAGCATGTTTTATCTTCGTCTCTTTGACTTGAGACGTACCTTCGTGTGTTACTTCAAGCATTTTTCAAATTTCTTTGGCACTATCACACGATGATATCCGGTTGTGTTCTTTCGGATTTAAAGGACAGTATAATAATTGTGTGGCTTTGCAATTATAATGGTCGTTTTTCCAATCCGCATCGTCATACTCTTCAAAGGTTTTGAGAGTTCCATTTAAGTTCGTCGGAATTTTGGGACCAAGGCAACTCACCTTCCATAATTCGATATCGTAAGATCGGATGAAAATAGATATTTTCTTCTTCCAAGTCATGAAATTTGATCCATCAAAAAATGGTGGTCGGTTGAGAGCAAGGCCTTCAACTGGAGCCATTTGAAATGCCATTTTGGATCTTCTCCTCGGATGTTAAGCCGCGTATTGGAGTACCGCTCCGATACCAATTGTTGGTATAAAATTGGATAATTGCGATGTTTATGCGGAAGTGAGAATAAATTGCGGAAAATAAATCGCACAAGGATTTATAGAGGTTAGGCTATTAACGAAGCTTACGTCCTCTATCGATGTATATTTTTCTTAGGATTAAGATCAAAACCTCTACGCCTCTCCTCTATCGGTTGAGGGATTACCGTTACAAGATCGTCTTCTATCAGTCCGAGTAAAACCATTTTTCCTTTTCTATTGGATAAGGAATCAACCACTCTAGCTTTCTATGGGTACTAGATAAACCTTACTTTAGATATCGATTGTGATTCTAGCAATGCCGGATACTTGATCCTAATAACACCGAATCCAATCATATCTTTTCTTTTACCTCTCGTGTATAATGTTGAATGTATAAACACTCAAACTAACAATATAAGCTCAATATTACAACAACAATGTAAGTATATGAATATAAGATCAATTTCTTGAATGCTTGGAGTTGTTGTTCTCAAACAATACCATAGGAATGGTATTTATAGGCATTTTCCACAAAATAGCCATTGCTGGCTGTTTTGACTTGCTAGTGTGCGCTAGCCTTTCTCTATTAGCGTGCGCTAGACTGTTCCTAGTTTCAGTCTAGTAGCTTCGTTTCTTCTTTAGCGTACGTTATGCCTTCTGCCTTACGTACGTAACCATCTTGTATAAGCGTGCGTTAATATTACAAATATAGCGTGCGCTAATCCAATATATCTGTTGCTTGATTTGTCAAAGTGACCGTTCCACTTTTGACCTGTTTCAGATTCTCTCCAACGGATTGATTGACTTGTATTCAAACTTCTTTAGCGTGTGCTATTCCTTCTTTGTAGTGTGCGCTATGCTTACTTCACTGCATACGTCATTCTGAGTTTGAATATCTTCACAACGGTAACATGGCTCGATAGCGTGCATTAATGATCAAGTGTAGCATGCGCTATCTCGTCAGATGACTTCCCTTCAGGTAACTTTAAACTTGGCTGATATGCAGATTACTCCCTGTTAGCGTGCGCTAGCATATATGTCGTAGCGTGTGCTAGACATGCATTAGGCTCAGCTTTTTGTGTCTTCGTCTGCTTCGTCGTTTTGCTTCGCCTCGATGTTGTTTTGTTGTTTAGCAACTTTAATTATCAAAACACAAATTAAATAATATATGGAATAAATATTCCAACAAATGAAACCTGAGGTCCAAAAGTATATGGCAGGCTTTGGGTGTACTACTTTGAGAGAATACCAAGATAGAGCACTCGCTTATGAGATGGTGACAGTTCTGGTTCTGATGGTTTCGAGCTCGAAGAAACTGAAATTTTCTGGTAGTTTCCGAAGCAGCGGATCGTGTAGGCCTCAATCTTCTGTGCAGTCTTCCATTGGTTCACCTCAGCCTAGCGGTGTAGCACCGAGAGCTTGCTTTAATAGTGGAGTTTCAGGGCATGCCATTTCTCAATGTTCATTAAGTCCCATTACTTGTTTTAAGTGTGGGAAGCAGGGACATCGGGCGTCATATTGTGAGACAGCGGGTAGGGTATTTGCTAAGCAGTCTCCTACTCCAGCAGGCACTATTACAGGTCAGCCCATTCAGAGTGTTGGGCGCGGTAGCTAAAGAGGCAAAACCGAGCATAAGGGTACTCCGAGTACTGGATCGGCTCCACCTCGATTGTACAAAATGAGGTGGACTGATGACATAGAGGCTACCACTACGTCAGGTATTTTTATATTTGTATGCACCCGATAGATATATTATTTGATTCTGGAGATACTAGTTCCTTTATATCATTATCTTGTGTGAGTCGTTTGGGTTTTGATGGTCTCTCTGCTTGTGTACCTTTTATTGTTGGACTGCCAAGTGGGGAAAGGATAGTTGGGGATTGAGAGATTGTCAATTATCCTGTAACCACCGGCGGTAGAGATTGGCCATCCGATTTGATTGTGATTGACATGAAAGGAGAAGATTCGATCCTCGATGACGATTGGTTAGATCATCATGGAGCGATAGTAGACTATCATCGGATGGTACCGAACACGCTTTCGAAGGGCAGAAACCTGGTACTTCTGGAAAGATTATCCGAGCCATGAGGGCGATGAAGTTGTTGAGTCAAGGATGTACTGCTTATTGGTGTTACGCAATGAAGACAGAAACTGGCGAAGTTCAGTTACCTTCTATTCCAGTGGTGAATGAATTTCCAGATGTATTTCCAGATGAATTGCCTAGATTACCGCCACACCGTAATGTGGAGTTTACTATTGAACTAGCGCCTAGTGCGGCATCAGTATCTAAGGCACCATACAGAATGGCCCCATCGGAAACGCAAGAGTTGAAGAAGCAATTGGGTGAACTGCTGGACAAAGGTTATATTCGGCCAAGTGCATCTCCATGGGGTGCACTGGTATTGTTCATACAGAAGAAAGACGAATCTTTACGGCTATGTATTGATCATCATGAGTTGAATAAACTCACTATCAAGAACAAGTATCCGTTGCCGAGAATTGATGACCTATTTGATCAATTAAAAGGAGCTACGGTTTTCTCAAAGATTGACTTGAGATCGGGATATTATCAATTGCAAATTTGGGATTCGGATATTCTGAAAATGGCATTTCGAACAAAATACGGGCATTACGAATTCGTAGTTATGCCTTTTGGTTTGACGAATGCTCCAGCATCATTTATGCAACTTATGAACAAAACATTTATCGAATATCTCGATAAATTTGTGGTGGTGTTTATTGATGACATCTTAATCTGTTCTAAGAGCAAATCGGAGCATGTCGAACACTTGAGAATTGTGTTGAGTATTTTGAGGGCTGATAAGCTTTATGCTAAGTTTTTTAAATGTGAGTTCTGGCTGAAAGAAGTCGCTTTTCTTGGACATATTGTATCGGCTGAAGGTATTCGGGTAGACCCTCAAAAGGTTGAAGCGATTTTTGCTTGGGAACCCCCACAGAATGTCAAGGAAGTTCGTAGTTTTCTGGGACTAGATGGTTATTACCGTCGTTTTGTCGAAGGTTTTTCTAAAATTGCTCGATCCCTCACTTAGCTATTATAGAAAACTCAGAAGTTTGGGTGGAGTGACGAGTGTCAGAAGAGTTTTGATGAGTTGAAGAAGCGGTTGACTACGTCACCAGTTTTAGCCTTACCGCAGGGAACAGAGGGATTTGTTATTTATAGTGATGCTCCTAAACAAGGATTGGGATGTGTATTGATGCAAAATAACAGGGTAATTGCATATGCGTCTCAACAGTTGAAACTATATGAGGTGAATTATCCTACCCATGATCTTGAATTAGCCGTTGCGGCGTTTGCATTGAATATTTGGAGGCACTATTTATATGGTTCTTCTTGTCGAGTGTATATGGATCATAAGAGTTTGAAATATATTTTTCTCAGAAGGAGCTTAATATGCACCAGCGACGATGGTTGGAATTGATTAAAGATTATGATATTGACATTCTTTACCATCCAGGTAGAGCGAATGTCCTTGACGATGCTTTGAGCCGCAAGTCAATCGTGTTGCAGAGATTGGAATTACTTACCATTCAACCAAAGCTCAGACGAGAGTTATTTGATTTGGAGATTGAAATTTAGCCTCAAGTAACTCAAGGACAATTACATTTCCTTGAGGTCACATCCTCCGTGATTGAGGACATTAAGTCCAAACAGTTAGATGATCTTTTGTTTGTACAGCTTCGAGAAGATATTGTTAAAGGAAAGGCACCTGGATTCATGATATACGAAGATGGTGTCCTTCGATTTCAAGGTAGGATTTGTGTACCAAATCAGGATGATCTTAAGCAAGTGAATTTGAATGAAGCACATTCCACTCCATACTCGATTCATCTGTAATATCCGGAATTTCTACTACTATTTTTAATGTTATTTTATCCGAGTTATATTGTACAGCGTGGAATCTGTACATTATAGATAAAATAATTGAAGGACTGAGACATCCGTATTAGTATAATTGTCATACTTGGTCGACAATTGTATTTGAGAATATTGTTGGAAGGAGTATATGTATTCAGTATGCCATATGTTCATATTCTGTATGTTGAAACGGTAGACAAGAATAGCTGAAAATAGCTAAGTACATCCACGTTAGCGCGTGCTACGATGTATACCTAGCGCACGCTAGGAGAGTTGAGTTACGTACGCTAAGGAGGACCCCTAACGTACATAAGGCATTCGGGATAAGGTTCAGAAGGTGGCCGACAGGTAGGCCCAGGCTGATTATTATCGGCATTTAGCGCACGCTAATGCATATGGTTAGTGCACGCTAATATCAGATCGGAATCTTGCCTTTGTCAGGTTAATTTCGGCGTGTGGACCCGGCCACTTTCGGCGCATGTGCCGATAAGGTCAACGGATGTTTGCAATGTATTACTAGCGCACGCTAAATCCTAAGGTTAGCGCACGCTAATGGTAGATCAGATGAAAGGGAATCTTTACTTTGTCGGGTGCTTTCGGCATGTGGGGGGCATGGGCATCTTCGGGGTAGGTGCAGACTGTAGCAAGTCAACTTTGATTAGCGCACGCTATGGTCGAATGCTTGCGTATGCTAAACAGAGGATTTGCGTACGTTATTGCATGGGCATTGTGAATGTAAATCATTGTTCAGAGTGGCAGTAGCCTCTCGACTACGATAGCGCATGATAACAAGGAAAGTTAGCGCACGGTAAGCATGTTAACGCACGCTATCTTGTGAAGGTAGCGCACGCTAGTAATGTACAGTATATATGTGCAGTTGGCCATTATTCTTCATTTTCGTCCATTCCTTCCTTGAAACCGATAGAGAGAGTTCTTAGAGAGATGTTTGAGGTTCCAAACACTGGATTATAGTGGAGTTAATCGTCCATAACAACATTTGGAGTTTGGAAGTGGTTGAGAACGGATTCAACCTTGGGATTCAATCCATTTCTTCAAAAGAGGTAATTACTCTTCACCTTTAGGTCTTCGTCTTAAGTTAAGTATTGGTGTTCTTGAGTTGATAATCGTCATGTATATGAGTTGATGAGTATGATTTTGAGATGAATTACCGATTTATGTTGATGTTGTTGCTGATATTCGGGATTTTGATGTTGTTATTGTTGATTTCTTCTTATGAAGGTGAACATGTGTAATACCCGTCATTTTTATAATGCAATATTATTATTTTATAATAATATTATAATGCATTTCATGTTATTTAATTCAATTTAAAGAATCATGAACATTTATTTCGACGTATCACAAGTCCTAGCCCGAGTCAATTTCTCAAGTTGATTTCAAAACATTTAATATTAGTCATTTTTTTAGTATCATAATTAAAGGTATTATTATTATTTTTAATGATAATATTTATAATGGGCACAATATTAATATTAACATTATCAATATTTTATCTTCATTATTTCGATATCATCATTAATATTACTTCGATATTATTATTATTATTAGTATCAATATTATTAATTATTACCACCGTTATTAATATTATTTTGATTTTTGTCATTATTGTTATTATTATTATTATTATCATTATTACTGGCCCAAACATTGTGCTGACCCATAATAATATGGGAAATTTACAATGACTAGTATATTTTGATAAAATATTATAAGAATGGTATTCCGTAGAATTAATTACACAAATAACAACTTATAGTATTTTAATTATATAATTATGGATCCAAATTTTATTCCTTAATTGGCGCAATCAATTTTTACCATTCATAGTTTTCTCGTTACTTTATTTTCATCTCTCTCTCTTTCAAATCTTTCTTTGAACATAGTACAGCATATGAGTGAAGGGCGATGAACACTCAACAATGGAAAACAATATCGATCGCGGCAGCCGAAATTGAGAAGAGTGGCGTACAAACGCAAGGAAGATGGCGACGTGGTGGCAAAAATAAACGATGACGGTTCAATGGCTTCACCATGGATCAAATTTGTTCAGATCTGGATATTTTTTCTCTCGCCGCCGCTTAAGGATTATGAAGCTGCAATCTAGCCGCGACCTACGTCGCCATATATTTCTACAAGAGCTTTGTCCCACCAGATCTAGAGATACTCTCAAAATCATTTTTGGTTACTTATTCCTACATAAATGGTAATTGTATTTTTTATATGGTACTCTATCTCATTCTCATTTTGTTTCTTTTTCTTCTTTAAGAAAATTACACCTACATATATGCACTTTCTCTGAGACTCACTTCACTAACCCTTCTCCTTATATCGGACAGATATTCATAAAATCACATGGCGACGGGACTAGAGATGAAGGGTCTGCGAATCGACGAACCAACATTGGTGGTGGTGACCATATCTATGGGTGGCTTTTTGTGGTAGTCGTGGGCATGAAGGACGTTTAGTATTTAGAGAGTTTATGTAATTTGTTTTTTTTCTACTTGAATGTGGGATGTATGGTGTATAAAAATTATGTCATTGTGTAGGAGTATAAAGAAGGGTATATTGTTGGTAACTCGATTAAATGATATTGGATACTCCGAAAATTCCTATTTTTATAGTCATTGGGTAATATACGAGATATTCACAATGAACTAATATGAATTTCCATTTAGTATCCACTTGATAGTTATTGAACCATGAATTAATATCTAAATTAATGTATATGGTTATTTTTTCTTCATATATACGTTAAAAATATCAGTTCGCTAATTATAAAACAGTATATACATTTATGTTATGTTTAGTAACCAAATAATACATAAAAGTATCTAAAGATGTATTCATTCAGTTTTCATTATTAGATTTAATAAACCAACGAGTATGGAAAAATTTATATTTAGGTAACCAGACTGCAAATATGATCCACAATTTTATTCCTCTATTTTCATTGTCTATTATAAAAAAAAGAACGGACAAAAATAATTATATCGAAATATAATATTTAGATAACCAAACTCTTCTCGATATGATCAATAATTTTGTACCTTTTATTGTCAAATATAAAAAAATAACAAAAAAGTAACTCATGTTCAATTGCAATATTTAGGTAAAATCGAATTACGTACACTACGAGCCACATTTTGTATCTCTATTTTTATTGTCAAATACACAAAAAATTAACAGAAGATAATACTTCATATCTAAGTAAAATATTCAGTGATCAAATTAGATTTGATAGCATACACAGGCTCCGTACATCCATTTTTTATTTTCAAATTTTAAAAAATTAACGAGCAAATTTAATTGATAGCCAAATGCAATATTTTGGTAACTGGATTATACTTTAGAGTATTCGAATGTTATGACCAAAATTAACTGATATCTAAGTGCAATACTAAACAATCAAACTACTACTTGTAAGTATTCAATTGAGATATTTTTGTAGAAATTCTAGACCTAAAAACTCAAAAAAAAAATGAAAAAGTAAAACCCCTAAAAAACAAAAATAAAACATTAAAAACAAAAAAAAACTAAGAAATCTAAGGAAGTGGAAGAATTCATAATTAATAATACAATAATGAAGTTGGGAAATACAAAATAAAGAGATTGATTATTAAATGTTCACCTCTAATGGCTGTAAAAAAAAGAAGAGATAAAGATATAGAAATAATTATTAAATGAAAATTGCTAGTTTTTAGGAATGGGGTGGGTGATTTTTAGAAACTGAATCATTCCTAATCTATAATGCACGGATTCTTCAAAATTGGGCAGTATGCAGTATCGGATACTGCATGGGTGCGGGTGCAGGTGCGATTCGCGTGGGATTCGCACGGGATTCGCCACGTGGCGAATCCGTGCAAAAAAAAAAAAAAAATTCGGACTCGCGTATCACCGCACAGGATACGCGTCTGAGATACGCGTATCCCGTGCCAGATCTGCGAGTCCGAATTTTTATGTTTATTTTTTTTTTTTTAGATTTTTTATAATTTTTAAAAAGTAAATCAAATAAATTAAAATACAAAAAAGTAAATCATTTAATAAGTAATTACTTTTACCTTTAGCAGTATTCACGGACAACATTAGAAAGCTCCGCTGCTCAAAGCCATTTTGAATTGTTTTTTGTATGACTTGTTTTATATATTGGAAAATGATTTTATGGTGATATTTGAATTGTTGTTTTTTATATTTAACAAGTGTTATATATAATAAAATATAAAATAAACAGACGTATCCTTGCCGTATCGCACCCTAACATTTTCAAAAAACCATATCCCCGCACCCGTATCTGCCCGCACCCGCACCCGCCCCCCGCACCTGTGCAACATAGTTCCTAATTAATACACTAATCTATGACGTGTGCAATGTATGTTATAATTGTAAATAATTTTTCTTTAGTTTATTTCTGTAAATAAAGTATAAATATCTATCAATACATAAAAATTGAGTTGCAAGTTGAGCATTTATTGAACATGAGCATTCATGGTATGTCAACTCTATACAACAAATTAACAAACCTTTCATCTTCAATTACGAACATTACCCTCAATAGTTTGGCCAAATTCAAAAAATAAAAATTGAGTTGCAAGTTCAGCATTTATTGAACATGAGCATTCATGGTATGTCAACTCTATACAACAAATTAACAAACCTTTCATCTTCAATTACGAACATTACCCTCAATGGTTTGGCCAAATTCAAAAAAAAAAAAAAAAAAAAAGATAAATTTGGAAATTACAAAAACCAACCTTGAGGCTCACAACCGCTTTAAATTTTGCACCTGCAGCTAATGGAATTAACAGAAGTTGCTTATGTCGTCAAAATTTTTTACAATTACATCCTGAAATTTTCTAAATATTACAAATAACCCCAACTTTTTTTATTTTGCAATTTGCATTTACATCCCTTATTTTTTGTGAATATTACAAATAATCAGACAAAAGGTTGGGGTTATTTGCAATATTTTGAAAATTCTCTATACAACAAATTAACAAACATTTCATCTTCCTAACAACCCCTTCCATTCCATCTTCCTAAACCGTTTCAAAGCTTCTAAGAGCTCTTAATATTTAAAACCGTTGCAAGTTGAGCATTAATGGTATAAGCTAAACAACTCTATACAACAAATTAACAAACCTTTCATCTTCCTAACAACTCCTTCCATTCCATCTTCCTAAACCGTTTCAAAGCTTCTAATAGCTCTTAATATGAATACATTAAACACAACAAAACAAATTAACAAACGATGTGAATGTCTAAAGGCTCAATTATGATGGATGTCAACTCTATACAACAAATTAACAAACCTTTCATCTTCAATTACGAACATTACCCTCAATGGTTTGGCCAAATTAAAAAAAAAAAGATAAATTTGGAAATTAAAAAAGCCACCCTTGAGGCTCACATCCGCTTTAAATTTTGCACCTGGTTACTTATGTGGTCAAAATTTTTTACAATTACATCCTCAAATTTTCTAAATATTACAAATAACCCCAACTTTTTTTATTTTGCAATTTGCATTTACATCGCTTATTTTTTGTGAATATTACAAATAATCAGACAAAAGGTTGGGGTTATTTGCAATATTTTGAAAATTCTCTATACAACAAATTAACAAACCTTTCATCTTCCTCACAACTCATTCCATTCCATCTTCCTAAACTGTTTCAAAGTTTCTAAGAGCTCTTAATATGAATACATTAAACACAACAAATTAACAAACGATGTGAATGTCTAAAGGCTCAATTATGATGGATGTCAACTCTATACAACAAATTAACAAACCTTTCATCTTCCTAACAACTCATGTTCCTGGATCTGCATAAATAGCCCTTTTGGATGTTATGGGACAGTCACTTTCCAGCTATACCTTCTGTAGCATCATGTCTAAGACAAACAAAAAAGCAGTAACAAATTATACTCTTGATCAGTTGACAGAAGGCATCGAGGGCCCTGTTGTGGTGATGATATGCAGAATGTGGGATGTTCATAATATCAATGGTCGATACCTTAGTACTGACTTTGTTGTTTCAGATGAAAAGATGAAGCTGACATCAGAATGTTGGATAATTGTAATTGTTTACATTTGTATGTATTGATCAACTCATGTGAATTCTCTTTCAGGAAAATGTCATGCATTGTACCATGAAAAGCAATGTGTCCCATTGTTTTCTTGACAAGATCCAGCCTGGTGTTGTGGTCTCTATGAGGTCTTTTACAGTGCGCCGGAGGGATGAATACCGCATAATCAGAGAGAACAATTACTGCATTGAGGTTAATGGCTCGACGACAGTACGCAGAGTTTGCAACAAATTTGGTGGTTTTTTAAGGCATCCGTTCCAGTTTATGGAATTTGAGAGTATCCAACCTACAGAAAGAAAATATCTTATTGGTACACATTTTATAACTTAAACCCCAATGCATAAAATTAAATTGGTTTATATTCATGATTTTGATGCATAAAATCACCCCACTTAAATTTGTATTTGTATATTTATATTCATGGTTTTGATGTTGCAGATGTAATTGGATTTGTTACAACTGTTGGTAGATCTGCTCAGTCAAGAACCGGCTCAAATAACATTGATTTTCCGCTTATAAATGAGAGGTATTGACTCCTTTCTGTGCTCATATTTGCATGCTAAGTTTTTGTGGTCCCATCTTTTAATATAGAAAATTAAATAGCATGTGTTTGCCTGAAACAGGGGTTGCGCCTTACGGGTCACCTTATGGGGAAAGTTGGGTGATAAATTCTTAAAGATGATGTCTACTCATTCTGGAAAGTACACTATCATCCCAACATCCATGATTGCCAAATATTATAATGGTTAGTTTGCGGTTGTGCCGTTTAGCGTTAAAATCCCTGTTGCTCCTATCTTTATAACCGTGAAAACCTAACAGGTCAAATGGGCATATCCAGCTGTTCATCTACTCTTATCCTGGATAGCGATGAAATTCCCGCCATTGTTGTATTTAAGTCTCAAATAAGGTATCCGTTATCTTATGTTCAGCAACATTCATTGTTTTATAAAAACAAAATCGTAACAATAGCAACAAATTACAGTGGTATTGATGATGTTGAGCCGGCTTTGCCTATTACATCGACTAAATCACAATATGGGACACTCGAGGAGCTATTGGAATTGGGCCGTGACAGACGAAAAGATGTAATTTGTATTTTAACAATAATATTGAGTGATATAAGTAATGCAATGGTACCTTTTAGGTTATTAACCCGCTGTTTATTAGGTCGCTACAACATTCCATTGCCAGGCTGAGATCATAAGCATCCATACTAAGAACAGCTGGTACTACCCAGCTTGCGGGGGTGGGAAATGCAAGAAGGGTGTGACCCGCAAGGAAGGCCAGCTATGGTGCGACGCGTGCAACAAACCTGTGAACTATCCTAAACCAAGGTTATAACCCGGACTTAATCTTCGTTAAGCATGTATGAAAAGTTGGTATTTACCATTGGATTCATGTCTACACGTGCCGACAGATTTAGGGTTGAAGTTGTTGTGAGGGATGCAACTACCCAGGTTGTGATTGTGATGTGGGATGAAACGGCTGTCGAACTGACAAAGGCGAGTGCAAAAAGTTTGATCGATGGGCTTAATGATGTGGATGAAGATGACACTCCCGCACTACCGGCTGCTCTGACAAACTTGTATGGTACAAAACACGTGTTTGAGCTCAAGTCTCATACATATTACAATTTCGGTGATTTTGAGAGCTTTACCTGCTCCGACGTGTTTCCTGTTGACGATACTGTTGATTCAGATACCCAAGAGGTGTCTGTGATTTCTGATGACCTAGCGCAAGAAAGCAGCAAGAGCGAATTGAAAGTTCCTATGAAGCGTCTGGTGAGGGGTCCTCAGTTAAACACCCCATCAAAACCTGTTGAAGCAAAAAAAAAGAGAAGGTTGGTGCTCAATTTTGAATATGAACATCCATACTTGATAGTGATAATTGCACGCAATAAACCATGTTTATGCTCACTATTTAAGGTACATTGAAGAGGATTCAGATGTGGAGGAGACCACTGATGCAACAGTGCATAAGGATAACCCTATTAAAGAGGACGCAGAATAGGGTGGTTGGATCCCAGTAGTTTTTCAGATCTAATAAAATGACTTCAAAGAACAATAATGTGTTATTTTGATTCTATCTTTAAGTGAACTTTTGGGTGTTTGGTATTTGATTCTTTTAGGCCAAAGTATGGACGATGAGATGCAACAATTGTTTTGTTCTTGGTTTTTTTAAACATCATTTTAACTGCTGTCCTACATGCACATTTCACTTTGTTTGGTTTCTGATTATAAAACTCATATCTGATATACAGTTGTCTTTTGATTCCTATTTGGGCTGCTCTTTTTCATTTTGTTACAAGACTCTTCAGAACGTGAGAGAGATTCAAGTGCAAATACGCACCTGATGCAGTAGCGCATTTGGAAAGGCTTGCTATGGATCACGAAGATTAGAAAACTCCATTCACAGCATGTGTCCGTCAAGGAGTCAACTGTTACACCAAAAAAACATAGCTTATATTTTGAATAGTTTTATACAGAGTTTGTATAATAAAGTTTGCATAATCTGTTGTCGTTATTGTTTCAGCTTAATGTTTAATTAATAATACATTTGATGATAAAAACATGGACACGTCATGTATTAAATGTACAACATACATCAATACAGGGTGTACATAGCATAGCAATTATGTTAGATTTTAAACTTATGTAGGCAAAAAAAAAATGGAATTAAGATGCAAAAATGATCAAGTCTAAAATGATTCCCACATGAACCAACTACTCATGAATATAAAGAGGGAGTGTATTAACGATTTAAAAGAAGGCGTGAACCTATGTCTTGAACCATTTGAATGAAGGGGATTAGTGTCCATTATGATATTCTAGAAAGCCAACATCAAGTATATCAGCCAGGACACCAGCGGCAGTAGTGTCGTTTCCTGATCCAGCACCTTGAATAACCAATGGCCGTTTGTGGTAGCACCGGCTGTATATCTCCAACTACAAGTTTAAGTACATTATGATACATGCAGAGAATCAGGATTATCTCTGCACTGTTAAGGATTTTGGAGAGAAGCACAAAACGATTACTATTCCAGAAACTTGATTGTAATTACTGCACCTGAAATTCAGTATAATTACAAAGAAAAAAAACTTTGGTCATCTTTCAAAAGCAATACTCCAGTGTGACAAACACCTCCTTAAGAATTGTAGTCAACATTATGATATTCTAGAAAGCCAACATCAAGTATATCAGCCAGGACACCAGCGGCAGTAGTGTCGTTTCCTGCTCCAGCACCTTGAATAACCAGTGGCCGTTCGTGGTAGCACCGGCTGTATATCTCCAACTACAAGTTTAAGTACATTATGATGCATGCAGAGAATCAGGATTATCTCTGCACTGTTAAGGATTTTGGAGAGAAGCACAAAACGATTACTATTCCAGAAACTTGATTGTAATTAATTTTAGGTATATTGAAGCGCACCTGAAATTCAGTATAATTACAAAGAAAAAAAACTTTGGTCATCTTTCAGAAGCAATACTCCAGTGTGACAAACACCTCCTTAAGAATTGTAGTCAATATTATGATATTCTAGAAAGCCAACATTACTTCTTCCACTGGCAAATACAAAAATTAAATACCTAAGGGATTAAAAAACAAGAATATTTCATACCTATAATCCAGAGTCAGAATTTAATCCTTAAATCCCACCAATAGTCTTAAATAATGCAACTTTTGGGTAATGGTATGCATATGAATAGTCAGTCAGAATTTATCCCTATGCATATGAATAGCCATCATTTGTCTTCTCATGTTCTAACGTAAAGCAATTTTGAATTTGGATATATATTTGATAGTTTCTTATATTAATACATACATACACCAAAAGTATCTAAAACTACAGTCTCTAATTTTTAGTTTATTCAATGGGTTGATTTCAGAAATTGGATGAGCTTGCTGAACTTTAATGATCCTACAACATCAAAATTTAGAGATCAGATCAGGATATATAATGGCATGGTTTGCTTCACTTCTTTTTAACAAATAAATAAAGAACATATCTTATTCTTGGCTAATGATTGTAACACGTCTATCCTAAATGATAACACTACTGCCTACATAAAAACCTAATTATTTTTGTTCGTTTTAGCAGCGTTGCATTCTTCCTTACGGACACCAGCTTGGGTAGATATTTATAGACATTTATTTGGGTAGCTTGAAAGCCATTATTACCAAATACCCTTTTAATGACAGTCCTAAATAATTGTGTTACAACACCAGCAAAACTGTCTATTGATAAATAAGGAAGTCTAAACATTGATAAGAATTAAGTTCTATCATCTTTTAAAATTCCTGCCAAAATAAGAAATTATGAAAATAACTTTTCAAATTCCCCATCTTCAGTTATTTATATACAAAAAGATCATCAGCTTCTGGCTCCACAATTACAAAAAGGGTGTTACGCAGACTTATCAATCACACTACTCTCTTGGAATTTTATTACAAAGATGGCTCAAGGTTTGTACTCAATATAATCATATTGTAACACGTCTATCCTAAATATAACACTACTGCCTACATAAAAAACTAATTATTTTGGTTCATTTTAGCAGCGTTGCATTCTTCCTCACGGACACCAGCTTAGGCTTGAATTTTACTACAAAGATGGCTCAAGGTTTGTACTCAATATAATCATTCCCATGCTTCCATAAATAATAATCTGTCTAGAGCTATTGGTCTATTACTAACACAAATCTTGATACGATAAATGTTTTGATAAATATAACCATATTATAGATTTTCTAAAAAAATTGATTTGAATAAGAATCAGGATTTGTATTCAATTCAATAATTAAATCTTGGTTCCATGCTAAATTTATATGTTGATGCCTAAATTCCCATAAGTATTTGCAGATTCAAATACCAATGTCAGAAACATTACATTCATCCCCAACATGATAGACAACTCACTAAGCGTACATTTGGAGACTACTATAAGACCAGACGGTAGAGTCAGTGCTTTTTGTGGACTCAAGTTGACAGACTTGTGTAATACCCGGTTGTAATTCAGTAATTATCATTCAGTATTTATCATTCAGTAATTTTCACTCATTATTAATCATTTGTCACTCAGATTCAGTCATGGTATTCATCATTCAGAGTAATTGTATCGTGTATCAATCATCATTCATCACTAATCTGATTGGAGTTTCGTGTCGTGTTTATCATCATTGTCATTTTCGTTGCGAGCTGTGCGTGAGGAGTAGCGCACGCTATGTACTCCTTTTAGCGTACGCTAATTGGGTATAGGTAGCGCACGCTACCACTCAGCTTTAGCGCACGCTAAGGTTACTGGCCGCGATCCAGAAGGTACTGGACTGCAGGTGAGTTATAAGTAGCGCACGCTACGAATGGTAAGTAGCGCGCGCTAGTGAGTTGAAGTAGCGCACGCTAATATGTGGTGTAGCGCGCGCTAAGGACAGATCAGGTTGAGTCCAGTGGCTACTGGACTGCACTGGATTAATTCATAGCGCACGCTATGCGTGATATTTAGCGTACGCAATCGATTTTATAGCGCACGCTAAATAATGGTTGTAGCGCACGCTATCGAGGTCAGACCAGAAGTCAGGCAGTTTCTGGATTCCAGTACTGAGCATCAAATTATTCGTTAGCGCACGCTAACTATGGATTTAACGTACGCTAGTAGTATGGCCGTAGCGCACGCTACAAATGGTACGTAGCGCGCGCTACCGTATTCGGACAGTGGGTACTGGACTACCCAAACTACTCGTTAGCGCACGCTACGCACAAGGGCTAGCGCACGCTAACCTGGACTGGCTATAAATTGGACAGTTTAGTCAGACTTCGTCATTTGTCATCTACTTCTCATTCTCTCGTCGGTTCTTGGCGATTTGGGCGATTTAGAGAGTATTCTTCAAGGTGTAATCATCAATCATCATCTTCAAGTCTTTGGGTTGGATTAATCATCACTTCATCATCTCCGAAACATCGAATCAAAGGTATGAATTCCTTGGATCTAGAATTTCGAATTTTTGGGTTTTCCTTCCAATTTCTTCGTGTAAGCTTGGATTATCATTGGAATATGTTAGTTATGGATTATCTACCTTGGATAAATATATTCCTACGGATTTAGTGATTATTTTCGGAATTATTTCAAGAACCCTTGGGGTTGACTTCGGTTAATTGGGGATTTTCCGATTGATGTTGTTGTAGTCATGAATTATGGATTCCTAATGGATTATTGATATCATTGAAGTGTTTTGTTGATTCAAAATACTCAATTTGGTGTTGGTTTCGACATATTCGGGATTGGATACTTCCGAAGTTGTGTGGTTGGTTGTGTGTTCGTTGGAATGCCCTATGAGTTTGATTATCGTTGTTTCGACCTTTGGGTTAGTCGTGTTTTGTTGCTTGATACGTGTATTGAACGATTGTTGGTAATTATTGTTATTCAAGGTTGTTCGAGCGACCGGTATTTCACTTAGGACGTTGTTCGTGGACGGACATTCTTCATCGGTATTGTGTAAGTTAATTCTTACTCGGTTAAAAGGATACTCATTCCTTTTGTTGTTGATTGCTCATAATCATAATTCATTCATCATAATATTAATCATTTTGAGACTTGTAATTGTCGAATAATCATTTCATTCACGAGGAACGACGGTTCCAAATCATTTCATTGGGTTATCAATCACGTCACTATTACTTTCATATCGGTGAGTCATCTTGGCCTTGTCTAATTATTATTCATTGATATTCATCATGGTCATTCTCGTTCATGTGACCTTCCGGGTTCATATTGCGTGGCTGGGTGTGGCTGTGTGGAATTTTTATTCGGGCACATGATGGTCATGTAATGGGTTCACCGATACATCGGACCGTGCACACGGTAACGCTTACCTCAGTGAGACTAATTAGGTACAAGGACGGGTGTGTCCGGTCATTCGTCTTGTACACTTGCACACAACATTACGGGCGTACTATGATACTCCTCTTCAGCGTAATTCATAATTAAGAATATTTCATAACTTCAGTTAATTCATGATTGTGTAATTTCAACTCTTGAGGATTGTTGTTACGTATGTGACCCGTTGGGGAGATTTTGTTTTCAGTCACGGCAAGGCAAAGGCACGGAAGAGCATGTTGACGGCGACGAGTCGATGATATTAGTAGGGGGCCCTACCATTCCGTTTGTTCAGTCATTTTCAGTCATTTCAGTTATTCCGTCATATGTATTTTCCGCTGCAAAATTCCGTTTGAGATGTTTATTTATTCAGGGTGGTGTATTTTATCTCCATATAAAATATACTATTATTCGGTTTTATCCTGGTGTGTTGTACTTAAACTCCTCATCGGAGTAATTGGTAATATAATGTGGTACGGTACTACAATTATATTATTTAATTCATCATTTTCATTCGCCTGGTGGGTCCCAGTCGGGGATTTACGGCACTGTAATATCCGCCTAGTTTGGGGTGTTACAGAGTTGGTATCGGAGCCAGGTTTTGAATACTACCCTCCAAGTCATGTCTCGTTTGAAATCATCGTCATCGGACTAGTATCATTGGACTTTCGCGTCACGTGTGACCTGTGCAAATGCCGAGCCAATCAGACCAAGAACTGTAAGATTTCTAATGCCATGGTATAATTTCTGGCATTAATCATTCATTCATAATTCATCAGTTAACAATCCTCAATCATCATTGTCATTTTGACCAGGACGGTCAGGTTAACTCATTAATCAGTCAATTCATTTCATTGTTCAGTTGTTGATCAGGAAGATCGAACCATTAATCTTGTTAACTCATTCAAGATAATCATTTCAGTAACTTCATCAGATAATCATGTCACGTCAATTAATCATTCATGTAATCGCTATATTTGAGCGCGTATGCTCATTTTCATCATTTCATAATATAATCATAATGTGATACTCATTCGAGATATATAATCATCATATGACTTTCCACTTCAGTATGGAAAGGGCTGGCAGAGGACGTGGAGGACGAGGACGTGGAGCGGGCCGAATCCCGAGAACTCGTGTGAATACACGTGCGAATGCCAGGAATAATGCTAATTCATCGAGCAGCGACGCTGCCACTCATTCACCTGGACGCGATCATTCACTATCGGGGAGTCGTACCCGGGACACGGCTCAGTCAGAGGGTGTCCGGGTTGACCCACTCGCTTTTATGCAGGGCATGATGGCCCAAATGACACAGATGGCTCAGTTGATGGAGACGATGCATAACTCCGTCAATCAAAATCAGCAGGCTCCTCCGCCGCCACCTCAGAGGCAAGAGAGGAATGTGAGTAATATCATCGGCGATATCTCTCGCCAGAGGCCACCTACTTTTGAGGGCCTGCCCGAGCCGTGAGATATCATTCATTGGCTCGAGCATTTCGAGAAGTTGTTTGCTATGGTAGAGTGTCCCGAGGGACACAAAGTTTGTTGCGCTTACTACTCGGGTAAGAGCGCACATTCCCGGTGGTTATCGTTGAAGCCCACCGAAGGGTCATGTACTTGGGATCGATTCAAGACTCTCATGATAGAGAGGTATTATCCGGCCCCACTCGAGAGGCCAAGCCGCCGAATTGCTCACCCCGACCCTCATCGTACGAGGATGTTCTCGCCATTGCCGAGAAATTTCAGAACTTCTTCCGTTCGCCTCATCTATCATTCATTCAGAGGCGGATAAGATCAAGTATTTCAGAAGAGGTGAAAACCCCGTATGAGACTCCGCATTTAATCATAATTGCACCACGTTGGCCGAATTCATCGAGAAAGCTCTCACTTATGAGCTTATCGCTAAGGAAATTGCTAAGCGGCAACCTTCGCCGCTAGCAAGAAATCGAAGAATCGTAATCGATCAAGGCGGTCGACAACTTTCAAGAAACCCCGTGCGGGCTCTGCTTTCGAGCGACCTCTGTGTCGTCTAAACCCGCGAATCTCGGTCTTGAGCGGCGATTCGGCCATCACTGCTTTAATCTGGGGGAGCTTGGTCACCTCAGTACCAAGTGTCCTCGACAGACTATCACATGTCATAATTTTGGGATTGCTGGGCATAAGGCCCGTTTTTGCCGTAGGGACTCCAAACCTACTCAGACGTCATCTCAGGCACCTAAGCAGTCAGCCATTCAGAATCAGGCCACTCAATCGGCGTCGTTTAAAACGACAGGAGCGACTAAAGGTGGAGCTTTTAGCCAGCAGATGGGAGCATCCGGTGTCGGGACTAGCAAGCCCCGGATTTACGAGATGAAGAAGTCCGATGATCCAGAGGCCCGAATGATCTCAGGTACACTCGATATTCTATCTCAACCTGTGTGTACCCTTTTCGATACTGGTGCATCGCATTCATTCATTTCCGAGTCATGTTTGAGTAGACTACGTCTGGGTAGTGCTACTAGTTGTGAGCCTTATGTCATTGGCCTACCTGATGGTAGATGAATTATCGGTAATCGTGAGATTCAGAATTGTCCGATTCAGTTTCATGGTCGTGTATGTCCAGCAGACCTAATCGTGGTAGATTTGCCGAGGGACGACATCATCTTGGGTGTTGATTGGCTGGATCGTCATGATGCCATCATTAGTGTCCGTAAGCGTATGGTCACTATCATTTCAGACGATGGGGTTGAATGTGTGTTTCAGGGAGGTAATCCCGGCTGCTCTGGTAAGGTCATTAATTCGATGAAAGCAGTGAGGTTACTCAATCAGGGATGTGTCGGTTATTGGTTCTATATGGCCAAAAACGAAAAGTCATCATTAATGTTAACGGATATCCCGGTGGTGAGGGAATATGCCGATGTTTTTCCAGACGAGTTACCTGGTTTGCCTCCACAGAGGGATGTGGAATTCATGATTGAGCTGGAGCCTGGTACGTCCCCGATATCGAAGGCACCGTACCGGATGGCCCCGACCGAAATGCAGGAATTAAAGAACCAACTTGAGGAGTTGTTCGAGAAAGGTTATATCCGACCGAGTGCGTCCCAGAAGGATGGTTCATTCCGCTTATGTATTGATTATCGGGAGTTGAACAGGGTGACGATCAAGAATAAGTACCCCTTACCCCGTATTGATGATCTCTTAGATCAACTTCAGGGAGCTTCAGTATTCTCCAAGATCGACTTAAGGTCTGGATATCATCAGTTGCGTATCCGAGAGTCGGACATCGCGAGGACGGCGTTTCGAACACGCTATGGTCATTATGAGTTTGTGGTTATGCCGTTTGGACTGACTAATGCACCTGCGGTATTCATGGAGTTAATGAATCGGGTTTTCATCGACTTTTTGGATCAGTTTGTTGTTGTCTTCATCGATGACATTTTGATTTATTCTCGTGACCGGGAGGAACACGAGTTTCACCTTCATCAAGTGCTCGACGTGTTGAGACGAGAACAACTTTATGGGAAGTTTTCCAAATGTGAGTTACGATGTCCGAAGTGACTTTTCTCGGGCATGTAATTTCATCGACGGAGTTCGTGTCGACCCTCATAAGACGGAGGCTATTCGAGATTGGCTACCTCGAAGAACGCGTTAAGGAAATCCGAAGTTTCCTCGGATTAGCGGGGTATTATAGGCGATTTTTAGAGGGATTTTCTAGAATCGCTCAACCCTTAACGAACCTTTGCGGAAGGATAAGAAATACACGTGGTCCGACGCGTGTCAACGGAGTTTTGAGGAACTCAAGAGCCGGTTAATGTCAAGACTGTACTTTCCTTGCCGCAGGGACGGAAGGATTTGTGGTCTATAGTGATGCATCGGACGGGTCTCGATGTGTACTCATGCAGAACGGGAAGGTTATTGCCTATGCTTCACGGCAATTGAGACCTTACGAGGTTAATTATCCGACCCACGACCTGGAGCTAGCAGCCGTGGTGTTCGCTTTGAAAATTTGGCGTCATTATCTTTATGGCGTTACCTGTCAGATATTCACCGATCATAAGAGTTTAAAGTATATATTTACTCAGAAGGATTTAAATATGCATCAGAGACGGTGGTTGGAATTAATCAAAGATTATGATATCGAGATCCTCTATCACCCGGGCAAGGCGAACGTTGTCGCTGACGCCTTGAGTCGTAAGTCCGTTCAGTAGCAGATGCTTGCCTGTTTAACAGTTCAGAAGGAGCTTCAGCAGGAATTCCTTCGACCCGAGATCGAGGTCTGGCTTCAGCGAGTTCAGGGGCAGCTTTGTATGCTAGAGATTTCATCATCACTCGAGGAGGCAATTCGAGAGAATCAGGGTTCGGACCCATCATTGTTGCGCATCCGAGAGGATGTGTCTCAGGGGAAAGCCCCTGGATTTGTGGTCCACGAGGATGGACTTTTGCGGTTTAAGAATCGGTTGTGCGTACCGGCGAATGACGAGTTGAAAAACTCGATTTTGAAAGAAGCTCATGCTACCCCTTATTTTGTTCATCCGGGGTCTAGCAAGATGTACAAGGACTTGAAACAGAATTACTGGTGGAGTAATATGAAGCGAGAAGTCGCCGAATTTGTTTCGAGATGCTTAACCTGTCAACAAGTTAAGATTGAACATCGGCCGTGGTATGTCAAACCTCTTCCTATTCCCGAATGGAAGTGGGAAGACATTTCTATGGATTTCATCACGAGTTTGCCGACGAGTCGTCGTGGCATGAATACGATCTGGGTGATCGTGGACCGCTTAACTAAATCATCTCATTTCCTTGAGATCAAGGAGACGTGGGGTCCCGAGAGACTTGCTCAACTGTTCATCAAAGAGATAGTGAGACTTCACGATACTCCTAAAAGTATCGTTTCCGATCGTGACGGACGGTTTGTGTCCTATTTTTGGAAATCAGTTCATCGCGCTATGGGAACTCAGCTTAATCTCAGTACCGCTTTTCATCCTCAGTCCGACGGACAATCAGAGAGGACCATTCAGACATTAGAGGACATGTTGAGGGCATGCGTCCTCGATTGGAAAGACGATTGGGAAGCCCAACTACCACTGATCGAGTTCACGTATAATAATAGTTGGCATGCTTCGATCAAGATGGCACCTTACAAGGCCTTGTATGGTCGTCGTTGTCGATCTCCGTTGTGTTGGGACGACTTATCAGAATCAATCGGCACCGAGCCCGATATGCTTATAGCCGCCCGTGAGAAGGTAGCTTTGATCAGGAGTCGTTTGTTGACCGCTCAGAGTCGACAGAAATCATATGTAGATAACCGTCGTCGACCATTAGAATTCGAGGCTAGTGACCATGTGTTGGTCAAGGTATCCCCGAGTCGTGGTATCTTCCGTTTTGGGAAGAGGGGAAAGTTGAGTCCGAGATTCATTGGACCGTTTGAGATTTTGGATCGAGTAGGCGAGTTAGCTTATCGATTGGCTTTACCTCCGGCGTTGAGCCGAATTTATAATGTGTTTCATGTCTCTCAGCTGCGGAAGTATGTTGCCGACCCGAGTCACATACTTCAGTCCGACGAAATCGAGATCGCCGACGATCATTCATATGAGGAGCGTCCTATACGAGTTTTAGAGCGGCGAATCAAACAGTTGAGGAATAAGACGATTCCTTTAGTTAAAATTCAGTGGTCTAGACACGGAGTCGAAGAGGCTACTTGGGAAACCGAGGATAGTATGCGGGAGAGTTATCCCGAGTTGTTTGACCCTTAGTTTCGGGGACGAAACTCTTTTAAGGGGGGGTGTATGTAATACCCGGTTGTAATTCAGTAATTATCATTCAGTATTTATCATTCAGTAATTTTCACTCATTATTAATCATTTGTCACTCAGATTCAGTCATGGTATTCATCATTCAGAGTAATTGTATCGTGTATCAATCGTCATTCATCACTAATCTGATTGGAGTTTCGTGCTGTGTTTATCATCATTGTCATTTTCGTTGTAGTGCGTGAGGAGTAGCGCACGCTACGTACTCCTTTTAGCGTACGCTAATTGGGTATAGGTAGCGCACGCTACCACTCGGCTTTAGCACACGCTAAGGTTACCTGGCCGCAGTCCGAAGGTACCGGACTGCAGGTGAGTTATAAGTAGCGCACGCTACGAATGGTAAGTAGCGCGCGCTAGTGAGTTGAAGTAGCGCACGCTAATATGTGGTGTAGCGCTAAGGATGATCAGTTGAGTCCGGTGGCTACCGGATCGCACCGATTAATTCATAGCGCACGCTATGCGTGATATTTAGCGTACGCAATCGATTTTATAGCGCACGCTAAATAATGGTTGTAGCGCACGCTATCGAGGTCAGACCAGAAGTCAGGCAGTTTCTGGATTCCAGTACTGAGCATCAAATTATTCGTTAGCGCACGCTAACTATGGATTTAACGTACGCTAGTAGTATGGCCGTAGCGCACGCTACAAATGGTACGTAGCGCGCGCTACCGTGTACGGACAGTGGCTACTGGACTACCAAACTACTCGTTAGCGCACGCTACGCACAAGGGCTAACGCACGCTAACCTGGACTGGCTATAAATTGGACAGTTTAGTCAGACTTCGTCATTTGTCATCTACTTCTCATTCTCTTGTCGGTTCTTGGCGATTTGGGCGATTTAGAGAGTATTCTTCAAGGTGTAATCATCAATCATCATCTTCAAGTCTTTGGGTTGGATTAATCATCACTTCATCATCTCCAAAACATCGAATCAAAGGTATGAATTCCTTGGATCTAGAATTTCGGATTTTTGGGTTTTCCTTCTGATTTCTTCGTGTAAGCTTGGATTATCATTGGAATATGTTAGTTATGGATTATCTACCTTGGATAAATATATTCCTACGGATTTAGTGATTATTTTCGGAATTATTTCAAGAACCCTTGGGGTTGACTTCGGTTAATTGGGGATTTTCCGATTGATGTTGTTATAGTCATGAATTATGGATTCCTAATGGATTATTGATATCATTGAAGTGTTTGTTGATTCGAAATACTCAATTTGGTGTTGGTTTCGACATATTCGGGATTGGATACTTCCGAAGTTGTGTGGTTGGTTGTGTGTTCGTTGGAATGCCCTATGAGTTTGATTATCGTTGTTTCGACCTTTGGGTTAGTCGTGTTTTGTTGCTTGATACGTGTATTGAACGATTGTTGGTAATTATTGTTATTCAAGGTTGTTCGAGCAACCGGTATTTCACTTAGGACGTTGTTCGTGGACGGACATTCTTCATCGGTATTGTGTAAGTTAATTCTTACTCGGTTAAAAGGATACTCATTCCTTTTGTTGTTGATTGCTCATAATCATAATTCATTCATCATAATATTAATCATTTTGAGACTTGTAATTGTCGAATAATCATTTCATTCACGAGGAACGACGGTTCCAAATCATTTCATTGGGTTATCAATCACGTCACTATTACTTTCATATCGGTGAGTCATCTTGGCCTTGTCTAATTATTATTCATTGATATTCATCATGGTCATTCTCGTTCATGTGACCTTCCGGGTTCATATTATGTGGCCGGGTGTGGCTGTGTGGAATTTTTAGTCGGGCACACGATGGTCATGTATTGGGTTCACCGATACATCGGACCGTGCACACGGTAACGCTTACCTCCGTGAGACTAATTAGGTACAAGGACGGGTGTGTCCGGTCATTCGTCTTGTACACTTGCACAGAACATTACGGGCGTACTATGATACTCCTCTTCAGCGTAATTCATAATTAAGAATATTTCATAACTTCAGTTAATTCATGATTGTGTAATTTCAACTCTTGAGGATTGTTGTTCTGTGTAACTGACCCCGTTTGGGGATTTTGTTTTCAGGTCACGGCAAGGCAAAGGCACGGGAAGAGCATGTTGACGGCGACGAGTCCCAGTGATATTAGTAGGGGGCCCAGTCATTCTGTTCAGTCATTTCAGTTATTCCGTCATATGTATTTTCCGCTGCAAAATTCCGTTTGAGATGTTTATTTATTCAGGGTGGTGTATTTTATCTCCATATAAAATATACTAGTATTCGGTTTTATCCTGGTGTGTTGTACTTAAACTCCTCATCGGAGTAATTGGTAATATAATGTGGTACGGTACTACAATTATATTATTTAATTCATCATTTTCATTCGCCTGGTGGGTCCCAGTCGGGGATTCACGGCACTGTAATATCCGCCTAGTTTGGGGTGTTACAACTTGGCCACGCAAGAACAAGGTGAGATAAAATGTCCATGCATTACTTTATAATTACAAAGTTATAAACAAATATTAAAGATGGCATTTGTATATTTATGCTTATAAATTGGGTAAACTATTTAGGTGAAACATCCGCTGCATTCGATTCAGGAATTGGACCATCACATGCAGCAACCTAAAGCCCTAAATCTAACCAGGAAATAAATTATAAACAGACACGAGCAGGTAATTTCGAAACTGTCCGATCTATTGATTATTTTTAATTACAAAGCCTAAACCAGTTTGATATATACCTTAGACCTTAAGTAGGCGTTTTATCATTATTCCAGGTTCAAGTAGCAGGCGTCCTATAAAAAGCCCAAAAAGAGCAGCTCTCATCTCAACAGGCAAGCTAATACTTTTTTACAAACTATTAATTCAATTAATGTGTTATTACTAAAATTGATTGACTATCAAGCCTAAACATATATTGTAAATTGTGTAATCGACAAGGTGTACAAGTTGCTTACCAAAACCTTGGGCCTCCATCAACAAATTGTCAAAATTGTGGAGCCTACATGTGGCGTGAAGAAAGAAGCAAGAAAGCAACCAGAGTTGCAACTCGATCGTTTTCCTTTTCCATATGCTGTCAAGATGGTAAAGTACGATTGCCCAAGTTTAAAGATCCCCCTTCACCGCTCGACCGGTTGCTGAACTTTAATGATCCTACAACATCAAAATTTAGAGATCAGATCAGGATATATAATGGCATGTTTTGCTTCACTTCTTTTGGAGGAAAGATAGATCACTCAATAAATCAAGGCCGGGGGCCATATACATTTCAAATTAATGGGCAAAATTATCACCGGATGGGATCTCTACTTCCGGAAGACGGGGTTCAGCCTAAGTTTTATCAACTTTATTTCTTTGATACACACAATGATACATTCAACCGCATGTCGGCTTTCAATGGCGATCAGACAACAGAAGGCCCAGAAGAATCGATAGTCAGAAGCCTGATTGATATGATGAATGAATTCAGCTCTGTTGCCAAAACATTTCGGATGGCTAGAGATTGGTGCACCCAAAATAATTCATATGATTTCCAGTTGCGTCTTCTTGGGCAGAGAACAAATTCAAGACAATATAACACGCCAACTGTATCTGAGGTGGCGGTTCTAATAACAAATGATTTTGGGGACGCTAATGAAGCGAGAGATATTATTGTAAACAACAAGAGTTGTGGCCTGAAAAGAATATCAGAATTGCATCCATCATACATGGCACTACAATATCCTTTGTTATTTCCATATGGAGAGGACGGTTTTCATGATAAAATTCCTTACCAATCCAACTCAGGAAAACGAAAAACTAACCGTGATTTTCTGACTATGCGAGAGTACTATTGTTATGTAATTCAATATAGAGATAATGAAGGAACTACTTTGCTCAGAGGTGGACGTTTATTTCAGCAGTTCCTGGTGGACGCCTACACAGCCATTGAGGAACACAGGCTTAGATGGACAAGAAATAATCAAAGTGAGCTGCGTGTAGAACTGTATCATAATCTATCTGACGCTGTCACGAGAGGAGATACAAGAGCTGATGCAATTGGTCAAAGAATAGTTTTGCCCTCAAGTTTCACTGGTAGCCCGAGGTATATGCTGCAGAATTATCAGGATGCAATGGCTCTATGTCGCACATATGGCAACTGTAACACCCCCAATCCGCTCAGGGATATTACACGCCGTAGAACCTTTCCTCAAGGATCTACCAGGCTGGTAACGACATATAAAAACTCAACCATGCCTTTAAGGCTAAAATGACTTAGTAGACCGATTTGGTCTTTCAACAAATACATACAACTCAAATACAACTCATGCCCACGCAGGGGTCAAAATACAACCACACCCGTACAACGGGAAAATATAGCAGCGGAAAAATAGAGTACAACTGAACCAATAAACAAAGTACGGTTCCTCATGTGATTAGTATCGATCATCTTTCATCATCCTTCGTGCCGACCCTGTGTTATGCGCCAAAACCTGAATGCAAAAACAGACATCCACCCCCCGAATACTCGGGGTTTAGCAAAACTCCACTGTTTTGCTAGTGCAAGAACAAAGTGCAAATACGAGCCATACCATTCACATTCCACGAATAACAATAACCAAGGATCCTCAAAGATCCAAACGAAACGAAAAGTACTTCCCGAGGCAAGAGTTTGAGAAAACATTTCAAAATCGAAATATCATAAATCAATGGAAGTAATTTATAAAACGGTTTAGAATGCCATCGAGAGTTTTAATAGAAAACAATTTAGGATTATCAAATCCTACTTTTCAAAATCCAAAAGACAAAAGGGGTCACCGCCCCAAAGGTTTACTTTCCGAAAAATGACATTTACCAAACCATTGGGATTTTAGCCCCAAATCCGTAAAATGACTTTTACAAAACCATTGGGATTTTAGCCCCAAATCTCATCAACTCACAGTACACAAGAACGACCACAAGGTTCGTCTCCCAACATCAAAATCCACAAATAAAGGATTTAAAACAAACAACAAAATACTCTAGTGCCATCCTAGCCAAGTAAGCCAAACGAACACTTACCTCTTACACACTTAGTCGATGCATGCAATCATGAAAACATAGTTCCAAAGCACTCATTTCCCGAAATGCCATAATCAAATCATATTTGTAAAATGCACCACAATTAACCGTGGATCCACCCCTCCGTAGACCCCTACCGAGACCCCGTCGGATCTAACCCACAGTGGTTAAAAGCAAGCTCGCGGATCCACCCCTCCGTGGACCCTACCGAGACCCCGTCGGATCTAACCCATAGTGAGCATACACACACACACGTTACTCATGCAATACTAATATGCTAAGAATGTAAGTTCATCAAGAATACTTACTAGAGATGGCCACTAATCCGACACCATTATCAAACTCTTCAAAACACAATAACAAGATTAAACACGGAATACACGATTCCATAACTTTTAAACAACAAGGATATCATCAAAGCCTCCAACGTTCAAAATAATCAAATCATAATCAATTCCCAAAACACAACGTTCACAACACACACACGCGTTTTGAAAGAGAGCCTTTAACGAGGCCAAACCGAAATCTTTTGAAACTTCATTTCAAATAACCAAACAAACACATCAAGACGACCACCGATCATCATATCCATATAACGAGAAAAGTATGGGCAAGGTACTTGCCTCGAATAACCACAACGCGGAGAATCGGCCGAAGTAGGTTGGCACGAACCGACTACGAACTCGTTGACTCCACTGAACGACAATCCACAACAATAAACTACGAACGAAAACAATAACAACGAAAATGAATTCCAAAGTACGACCCAAAGTCGCTGAATTCAAAGAACAATTGACGAAAGTTCAAGGATTTCCCCCAAAACGGCCAAGAACACGATTCGTCCCTACAAAACACGAAAACGGAATTCCAAGTTGAAATATGGATATACAATCCATAGAATGTGTTTAACAACATCATTTAACCACAATCGATCCATCAAAAACAGATGAAAAACGAGATCGAGGACAAATCCCCCAAAAAGTCAATTCGAAGGAAATCAAGAACTATACTTCGATTCGACGAAGAACAATGGATTAAATGATGTTAAACACAAGAATACTACCAAGATTAATCATACCCATCGTGTATTAATCAACAACACGGAACGAATCGGACAAAAATGCAAAAACCCTAAATTTTCCCAAAATAGGGTTCTAGGAAATCTCACCTTGATTCGCTGGATCAAAGGAGGTTATGGAGGGATTAATCGATGATATGAACTCCCAATCTTCGTGGATTAGTTGCTTGACAACATGTCTCCTGGATCGCCAAGTCTACAGCCGCGGAGAGGAAAAGATGGAAATGAAAAACGGGTGAAAATATGGCTACTCTGTCATATTTATACAGGCACGGCCTAGCGTGCGCTACACCTTCCGGACTAGCGCGCTAACGGCACCTCGGCCGATAACCCTCGGCCGGGCCCGCAAGGCCTGATCAAGACTCAATCTGCCGGCCGGATCTCGCCTCGCCTTATCGCGAGAAGGCTGCGCGGACGCTAGCGCTAGCCGATCCGTCTGTAACCTCTGGATCGAATCCGCCCGGCCAGTAACGTATGCTAGCCGGCCGACAGCCGCGGCGCTACGCCGCGACTAGCGCGCGCGCTACGCCGCGTAGCGTGCGCTACTTGCCGATCCTTCCCGAGTCCGTAACCCGAAACCCCACCGTCCGGTCCGATAGCGTGCGTTGTCGACGAAGCTAGCGTGCGCTATACTGCGGTTAGCGCAGCCTTCCACTCAGAGTGCGCTTACGCCGGTTCCCGCGCACTGTCCGGCGGTGCCCGCATCGTCCGGCCGATCCCGCAACCGTCCAAGACTCCGACCACGTGGCTCGACGACTGATTTCCAAAACGCATTTTAGCGAACACGGCGAAAAGTTCGCGGACAACATCAACGACCGGAATGAAAACATAATACCATAATTAGTCATACGCGCCAAGAAACGGGTCGAGACAACAATTACGTATACGGATACCCGTAACTTTTAAGAAATTACAAAATGGCCCAAACGCCCAAAATCACGATACGTGATCGAATAACCAAACCAAGTTGAAAACGTCTAAAAAAGTTAAACGGACTTACGGAAACTCAAATGTTAGCCAACGAGATTCGCAAGAATCGAACTCATGCGCGGAAAAGTCGCTAAAAAGCACGGAACTCAACAAAACGACACCGAAACGAACTCGGATGTCAAAAAGTGTAGAATTAATCATTCTCATAATGACGAAACGGTCATGAGCGAGTCGTCAAAACGGACTCCGACCGAAAAAAGAAATTTACCGAAAATCAAAAATTGCGGATATTACATTCTACTCTCCTTAAAAGAAGTTTCGTCCCGAAACTTAAAACAAGTAGGGAGAAGCAATATCCCGCCAGGAAAACTCAACGAGATACGCAAGAAACGCGTAACTAACGCCCCACGCCGAAACGTTACAAACAACGCAACGGAATATACGGTGTGAAAACACGCTCCACGACGACCAACACAACGTCGCCGTTAGGGATATCATAAAACCAACAAGTGACAAGCGTCATCAAATGGATAATACAATCAAGTCAATTATCCGAACAATCACAAAACACAACGAACGAAAATCAATACGATTGACCAACCCAACGGTACATCAATCAAAATGTGAGCCAATCGCTGAACAAATACGGAATTCCACCGCCGAAGGGTTGGAAGATCGAAAAAGAGACTAATTTCCTGAACTTAAGGGAATTAAGAAGGAGCCTGAATGCTCAACAATCACGAAACAAGAACAAAAACGAACAAACAAACGATCGAGACAACAAAAATCGAACAATCATGTCTGAAACACGAAGGATAATAAAATTCAAACAACAATTCCCAGGATGATCTAGTGAGAACAACAAGACATGCATTCCCATAAGATCCACAGGAAAGAGAATAGCGATTGAAAAGTCAAAACGACAAACAAGTTATTCCAAAACGATACCACACTCGTTCGATAAACAAAAACAAGGGGCAGGATAAGCTCAGAAATGTCAACGAACATAAATGAGTCGACAAAGTAGAATATACAGAAGTTCAAAATCCGATCCACTTCGAATAAAAGAACTAATAGAACCAAATGATGTCACTTCCGAACAAGGTTCACAAGAATCGAACCGAACTCGAAAAAGTCACAGCGATAACCAGATCGACCCACAACAAGATCACAGTTCGTTCAGACGATGAAATCAAAATACAGAACAAGTTCAGAAAGTATCAACGAACATGAGCGAATCGATAGACTGGAGAAAGAAAAAATACCGAAGTCAAAATAGTACGGGCATTACCTCCGACCTCGTCCACGAAATTCACAAAAACGGGAGCAAGGTAACAAGACATTAAACAACTGACACATAACGGAACCATCACCGATGCACACGGTCATACCAAACCAAGCTCTAACAGCTCGCACATGCGCGACAACGCAGAAATCACTACGAGGCGATAATATTCAATACCAACATCCCACCTCTCACAGAGGGCCAACACAACAAATGTGTGGAAAACGAGTCAACGCTCACACCGCCAATTCAATCATACTCGGGAGAAAACATCAAAATGACAACGCGAACATCATACATACATACCCAGTCCTCAAACGGGAATGGATAGGTTTTAAAAACGAAAACCTCATTTTGAAAATAATTTAGAAGAACACCGGTTGATCTTGAGTATCACCTTTCAAAAAGTACAAACGTGAAACATCGTTATCGAGACTTTGGAGAACCATTTCGCATTTGATAAAAATGAGGACACTTTCTCTTAGTGAAAACTTTCAGAATACTTGACCCTTGGGTCTAAATAAAAGTGTTTCTAGAACATTGAAAATATCTCAAAGCATTTTGGTCCTCGAGGTAGAAAAATTTAAAAATATATTGTGGCACCTTGGATGTACCACAAGAAAATAACTCATTTGAAAAGTATGTCTCGAAATTTATTTTTCTAAGATACTCAAGGTTTTCAAAAATCCAATAGGCCAGAATGCCCAAAACTCACACATATCGACGTTCACTAAAACAACTCCTAGTACACGCATCAAAACGTTTAAAATCAAGACAATACATGTCTTTAAACGGAAATAAACGATAAAATACCACAGTCGAAGACCGCCTAGGATTCAGAACAAAACCACTGACCCCATTCGAGGCCTCTAAGGACCCTCCCGCACTGGCTAGTGAACAAGTCGAACGCGTATAAGCACAAATCTTCCACAATAGAACTTGTACAACGTGCAAATCGATTCGAAAATCATCAGCAACGGACAAAAACAACAATAAAAAGACATCACAAACGACGACACTCCTCGTATAAATCAAATACGAGAGTCGAATAAATACATATCGTGAAATCAAAATCCACATAAGGATTCCACCACTTAACAAATAATCATAAAAATAGCTCGTGTCACACGAGGCACAACACAAAGAAGGGAGACTTACTTCCACAGGTCGCACGAAGATGATGATCGCCCCACGATACTAATCACGACCAACAAACTCAAACGACGCGTCACGATACGACTCAGTCAGATAAAGTCCGACGAAACAAGACTCAAACAACAAAACTTGACCCGACAGCCTAGGTTTCCTCAACCTTGCTCCGATACCATTTATGTAACACCCCCAATCCGCTCACGAATATTACACGCCGTAGAACCTTTCCTCAAGGATCTACCAGGCTGGTAACGACATATAACAACTCAACCATGCCTTTAAGGCTAAAATGACTCAGTAGACCGATTTGGTCTTTCAACAAATACATACAACTCAAATACAACTCATGCCCACGCAGGGGTCAAAATACAACCACACCCGTACAACGGGAAAATATAGCAGCGAAAAAAGAGAGTACAACTGAACCAATAAACAAAGTACGGTTCCTCATGTGATTAGTATCGATCATCTTTCATCATCCTTCGTGCCGACCCTGTGTTATGCTCCAAAACCTGAATGCAAAAACAGACATCTACCCCCCGAATACTCGGGGGTTAGCAAAACTCCACTGTTTTGCTAGTGCAAGAACAAAGTGCAAATACGAGCCATACCATTCACATTCCACGAATAACAATAACCAAGGATCCTCAAAGATCCGAACGAAACGAAAAGTACTTCCCGAGGCAAGAGTTTGAGAAAACATTTCAAAATTGAAATATCATAAATCAATGGAAGTAATTTATAAAACGGTTTAGAATGGCATCGAGAGTTTTAATAGAAAACAATTTAGGATTATCAAATCCTACTTTTCAAAATCCAAAAGACAAAAGGGGTCACCGCCCCAAAGGTTTACTTTCTGAAAAATGACATTTACCAAACCGTTGGGATTTTAGCCCCAAATCCGTAAAATGACTTTTACAAAACCATTGGGATTTTAGCCCCAAATCTCATCAACTCACAGTACACAAGAACGACCACAAGGTTCGTCTCCCAACATCAAAATCCACAAATAAAGGATTTAAAACAAACAACAAAATACTCTAGTGCCATCCTAGCCAAGTAAGCCAAACGAACACTTACCTCTTACACACTTAGTCGATGCATGCAATCATGAAAACATAGTTCCAAAGCACTCATTTCCGGAAATGCCATAATCAAATTACATTTGTAAAATGCACCACAATTAACCGTGGATCCACCCCTCCGTGGACCCCTACCGAGACCCCGTCGGATCTAACCCATAGTAGTTAAAAGCAAGCTCGCGGATCCACCCCTCCGTGGACCCCTACCGAGACCCCGTCAGATCTAACCCATAGTGAGCATACACACACACACACGTTACTCATGCAATACTAATATGCTAAGAATGTAAGTTCATCAAGAATACTTACTAGAGATGGCCACTAATCCGACACCATTATCAAACTCTTCAAAACACAATAACAAGATTAAACACGGAATACACGATTCCATAACTTTTAAACAACAAGGATATCATCAAAGCCTCCAATGTTCAAAATAATCAAATCATAATCAATTCCCAAAACAGAACGTTCACAAAACACACACGCATTTTGAAAGAGAGCCTTTAACGAGGCCAAACCGAAATCTTTTGAATCTTCATTTCAAATAACCAAACAAACACATCAAGACGACCATCGATCATCATATCCATAAAACGAGAAAAGTATGGGCAAGGTACTTGCCTCGAATAACCACAACGCGGAGAATCGGCCGAAGTAGGTTGGCACGAACTGACTACGAACTCGCCGACTCCACCGAACGACAATCCACAACAATGAACTACGAACGAAAACAATAACAACAAAAATGAATTCCAAAGTACGACCCAAAGCCGCTGAATTCAAAGAACAATTGACGAAAGTTCAAGGATTTCCCCCAAAACGGCCAAGAACACGATTCGTCCCGACAAAACACGAAAACGGAATTCCAAGTTGAAATATGGATATACAATCCATAGAATGTGTTTAAAAACATCATTTAACCACAATCGATCCATCAAAAACGGATGAAAAACGAGATCGAGGACAAATCCCCCAAAAAGTCAATTCGAAGGAAATCAAGAAATATACTTCGATTCGACGAAGAACAATGGATTAAATGATGTTAAACACAAGAATACTACCAAGATTAATCATACCCATCGTGTATTAATCAACAACACGGAACGAATCGAACAAAAACGCAAAAACCCCAAATTTTCCCAAAATAGGGTTCTAGGAAATCTCACCTTGATTCGCTGGATCAAAGGAGGTTATGGAGGGATTAATCGATGATATGAACTCCCAATCTTCGTGGATTAGTTGCTTGACAACATGTCTCTGGATCGCCAAGTCTCCACCGCGGAGAGGAAAAGATGGAAATGAAAACGGGTGAAAATATGGCTACTCTGTCATATTTATACAGCACGGCCTAGCGTGCGCTACACCTTCCGACTAGCGCGCTAACGGGCGCCTCGGCCGATAACCTCGGCCGGCCCGCAAGGCCTCAGATCAAGACTCAATCTGGGTCGGATCTCGCCGCCCGATCGCGAGAAGGCCAAGGCTGGCGGACGCTAGCGTGCGCTAGCCGATCTGTCCGTAACCTCTCGATCGAATCGCCGGCCAGTAACGACGCTAGCCGGCCGGCAGCGGCGCTACGCCCGCCGACTAGCGCGCACTTACGCCGGCGAAGCGTGCGCTACTCGCCGATCCTTCCCGAGTCCGTAACCCCGTAAACCCCACTGTCCGGCCCGATGGCGTGCGTTGTCGACCAAGCTAGCGGCGCTATACTGCCTAAGAAGCGCGCAGCCTTTCCGGGCCAGAAGGCGTGCGCTACGCCGGTTCCTGCCGCACGTGTCCGGCCGGTGCCCGCAATCGTCCGGCCATTCCCGCAACCGTCCGGCCAGTACCCGACCACCAGGGCTCGACGACCCGATTTCCGAAAACGTACGGAACGAACACGACGAAAAGTTCGCAGACAACATCAACGACCCGGAATGAAAACATAATACCATAATTAGTCATACGCGGCCAAGAAACGGGTCGAGACAACAATTACAGATACGGATACCCGTAACTTTTAAGAAATTACAAAATGGCCCAAAACGCCCGAAAATCACGATACTTGATCGAATAACCAAACCGAAGTTCACAACACGTCTAACAAAGTTAAACGGACTTACGGGAAACTCGAAACAGCAGTTTCGAACGAGATTCGCAAGAATCGAACTCGAGCACGGAAAAGTCGCTAAAAAGCACGGAACTCAACAAAACGACACTGAAACGAACTCGGATGTCAAAAAGTGTAGAATTAATTATTCTCAGAATGACGAAACGGTCATGAGCGAGTCTCCAAAATGGACTCCGACCGAAAAAAGAAATTTACCGAAAATCGAAAATTGCGGATATTACAGCAACCCGGATCTTTTCATAACTTTCACCTCAAATCCAAAATGGCCAGAAATTCAAGAAATGATGTCCCATATTCCTGGGCAAAAATCCCATGAACAGCCCGAAGTTGGCACCATGGGTTTCAAGATGAAGTTGACTAACTTGCTCGATGATCTTACGCAGAAGCAATGTTTTGGCAAGACCCAAGCAGGTACTATAAGGGTCTTTACATACAGAATTGTCTATTTTTCACACTCCTATATTAACAATACTTTGTTTACCGCGCTATTGCACAGTTGTGTACGTGATCGAGTTTCAGAAACGTGGGCTCCCACATGCCTATATCTTGCTATGGCTTGAGGACATATACAAATGCAAAACCCCAAGCGAAATAGATGATATAATATCAGCTGAAATACCATCACCAAAACGCGATCCAGAAGGGTACAGGGCTGTTACAGAATACATGCTTCATGGTCCATGTGGCATGCAAACGAATAGTGCTTCATGCACGGTAGAAGGCAAATGTATGAAACATTACCCCCAAGATGTTTTACGGAGAAACAACGATTCATGATGATGGGTATCCTGTTTATCGTAGGAGGAATAATGGGGTAAATGCTGTTAAAGGTAAATGCACATACGACAATTCATATGTCGTCCCACACAATAGATACCTTCTGATCAGATATCAGGCACATATGAACGTGGAATGGTGCAACAGATCAAGAGCAATCAAGTATTTGTTTAAATATTTAAACAAAGGACCAGACCGAGCAACTATAGTTATACAAGAAAACATCACCTCGGAATCAGGGACAGAAAGGGTCGTAGCAGTAGATGAAATAAAGAATTACTTAGATTGTCGATTTTTGGCCCCATGTGAAGCAGTATGGCGTATATACCGGTTCGATATCAACCACTGCTACCCATCAGTCATGAAGCTCATTTTCCATCTACCAGACCAGCAAACAATTACACTACATGATTCGGAAAATCTCCCGAAATTACTTGGGCGAGAAACTCTCAGAGATACTATGTTTACAGAGTGGTTTGAATTGAACAAAAGAGATGCAAATGCGCGTGAACTAACGTATGCCCAGATACCAACGAAGTTTGTTTGGCATGAGGATAGCAAAATGTGGAAACCACGCAAACAGAGAGAATGCATCGGTCGCATCATTTATTGCCACCCCGCAGCAGGCGAGCGCTACTATCTAAGGATGTTGTTAAACATTGTTAAAGGTGTTGAGTCATTCAAAGAGATTAGAACTCACAATGACACGATATATGCAACATTTAAAGAAGCTTGCTCAACAAGGGGCTTGATCAGTGATGACAAGGAATGGACCCAGGTTATACTGGAAGCAAGCTTCTGGGCTTCCGGATCACAACTAAGGGATCTGTTTGTAACAATATTGCTATTTTGTGAACTGAATAGCCCCCGACGCTTATGGGACCAAACTTGGGAAGCCATCTCCGATGATATTTTGTATAAAAAGCGAAAACAATTTATGTATCCGGCGTTGGAACTGACAGAGGAGCAGACGCAGAACTACTGCTTGGGGGAATTACAGGAGCTCTTGCACAGGAATGGAAAGTCTTTATCAGATTTTCCAGATCTTCCACAACCTGACCCATCACTATTAACAAACTTGGACAACCGTATGATCAGAGAAGAGTTAAGCTAAAACATGAAGCAACTTAAAATGGAGCATGAAACACTCCATGCATCGCTGAACCCAGAACAGCGTATAATCTACGACAAATTCATCAACTCTGTGCAGCAAAAAACGGGAGATTTTATCTTTGTATATGGTCCCGGAGGCACCGAAAAAACATTTTTATACAAGACCATCATCTCCCGATTAAGATCAGAAAAAATGATTGTTCTTGTCGTTGCATCATCAGGTAAACACCAGGAAATAAACCATTATCTTAATTTAATCAGCTAATATACCAGGTACTAAATAACATCTTTTGCTTTCTCATATACACAATGCCTCAGGAATAGCTTCGTTGCTTCTTCCTGGCGGGAGAACGGCCCACAGCAGATTTGTTATACCACTTGAGGTAATGGAGAATAGTACGTGTGGTATAAAACAGAACACACATCTGGCAGAGCTAATGAAAAAAGTCAGTTTAATAATATGGGACGAAGCACCAATGACTCAAAAGTACGGCTTTGAAGCATTGGATAAAACACTTAGGGACATACTAGGGTACCCGAATGTGACAAACAGAGAATGCATGTTCGGAGGCATGACTGTGTTACTTGGAGGAGATTTTAGACAAATTTTACCGGTTATCCCAAAAGCGAAAAGACAGGAAGTGGTCAAGTCTTGCATAAGCAGGTCAAAATTGTGGCTAAAATGTCACGTGTTTCAGCTCATACGCAGCATGAGTGTGAATGAATACGACACGCAAGGACGCATTGACACTGATAAGCAGAAGTTTAATCAGTGGGTTTTAGATGTTGGTGATGGAAAGGTACCAGCGAAAATAAAAGAAGGAGAGGATGAACCAAGTTGGATCCATATTCCCGAGAAATTCCTCATCAAAGATTGGGAGTGCCCCATAGCAGAGATTGTTAAAGTAACATTTCCAGACTACATTGTAAGACAAACAAACGAAGGCTATTTAAGAGAAAGGGCAATATTGACGTCGAAGAATGATGATGCAGATGACATCAATGAGCATATGTTTAAAAAGCTGGGAGGACAATCTGTTACCTACAAAAGTTCAGATGAAATATGTAAAGCATCGACTGATTCACTCGATCAGGAGCAGTCATACCCACCAGAATTTTTAAACTCTTTGAAGTTCCAAGGGCTTCCACCGCATGAACTAAACTTAAAAAAGGAGCTACCGGTAATGCTGTTACGGAACGTCAATCCAAGCCAAGGTATGTGCAATGGAACAAGGCTTATGATCACACATCTGGGTGATTTTGTCATACAGGCAAAAATCATCACCGGCTCTAACATTGGAGGCGTGGTATTGATACCAAGAATTACACTCACAAACAGAAATCAGTGGCCATTCATTGTGAAAAGAAGACAGTTCCCCATTAAACCATGTTATGCAATGACGATCAAAAAGAGTCAAGGTCAATCACTTGATTTTGTCGGCCTGTATCTACCAGCCCTAGTATTCAGCCACGGCCAACTCTATGTGGCTATATCTAGAGTCACCAGCCCGAAAGGACTGAAAATTCTAATGACGGAAGACACCGACAAGAACTTAAAACATCACACGCGGAACATTGTCTATAAAGAGGTTTTTAACAACCTATACTAGCACAACAAGGTATGCCTAATAACTCTATAATCAAAACATATTACTTCCGCTCTCAAGAAAAACATGGCCAAGCATTGATCGATGAAAAACAAAAAACTAAACACAACATGTAAATCACTATCAGTGTCAATTACAATTACACACATATAATTTAAAAAGAGTGCAAACCTGAAAAGAATATCTTGAGTTGCTGATTGAAATCGACCAATAATTAGGGATTTCAGGTTTGACTGGTAGTTCACTTTGGTTTGATGGTCGCTGTGCCGCCACGCGCCATTGTGGGTGGCGTCAATATGCTCCCTGTGGTTTCATGGTTCTCACAGATACAATCAAGTAGAAGGAAGGGGAAAGTAAAGAAGCTACAAAAGAGTTTTAAAAAAATGGAGTTCTCAAAATTATATTATAGAAGTTTTTATTTTTTATTTATTTACTTATTCTAACTACAAAAATTAAAAAAGGATAACTCATAAAATATGTTTCTTAAATATTAATATGTTTGTATAATAAGTAGTTAACATTAGAATGTTTATACAATAAACAAATATACACAAATAAAATTTAAACAATTTTAAAACGTGTATTTCAATTTAAATATATCACCTTCCTAAATTTGTATTTAAAATTCTTTTTACAGAGTATCAGCATGGAAGGACGATCAAATCGAGGAACATCAAAGCTGAGTACCGCTAAGGAAGCAAATCAAACGTGCACTTACTACTTACAAACACGTGTACTAATGGATAAACGCATCTTTAAGTATCTTTCATATGAACCATTTCTATTTGAAAAAGCTTAATCTATCTATCTATCTATACATCAAATTTGAGTTGCAAGTTGAGCATTTATTGAACATGAGCATTCATGGTATAATCTAAGCAACTCTATTATGATGATTAAGCTAACCAAGTAAAGTTCTTTCAAAGCTTCTAAGAGCTCTTAATATGAATACATTAAACACAACAAATTAACAAACAACGGCTACCGAACTGACAAAGGCGAGTACAAAAAGTTTGATCGATGGGCTTAATGATGGGGATGAAGATGACACTCCCGCACTGCCGGATGCTCTGACAAACCTGTATGGTACAAAACACGTGTTTGAGCTCAAATACTCAAGAATATAAAGAGGGAGTGTATTAACGATTTAAAGGAAGGCGTGAACCTATGTCTTGGACCATTTGAATGAAGGGGATTAGTGTCCATTATGATATTCTAGAGGAAACCCCTGATTTGCCAACAACACCAAAAGGTTGAGGCAAAGGAATTTAAAGCTAAGTACAAAAACAGGAAAACCAAGGGTTTGGTACTGTCATTAACAGACCCAACGCCGTTGTAGACTATATATCCTAGCAACAACAACGATTATGAAGAGATGGATAATAGTTATGGCAGTGACTGTAATGAACAAGCGTAGGAAAAAATTGGTTAAGAACTTTTGCAGTTTTGCCAAAATGCTGAAAACTAAATTATGATTGTTTAAGTTAAACCTTTGATTCCATCCTATTATTCACTATGTGCAAATATGTGGCCTGCAGTTTATGGACTTCAATATGTGGGATATGTGATGTGAAGTATGCAAAGAATGATCTGTGACCATCCAAAAGTATGCAAAGTGTGGTATGTGGTATGCAATTTATTGTCTGCATTAAACCGAACCGTTTTACACTTTTGGTTAACCGGAAACGCACCGAATTAATTCGGTTCCAGCTCGGTTAGCCCGTAAAAACCGTTTTTTTTAATTACCTGTAACAGCGTTACATCACAGGCCTGTTATTACTGTAACAATCAATTTCAAACAAAATGAAAACTACACCAGGCAAGGTAAAATTGACGATAGCAAGAACAAGAAATCAATATGAAACCCATTTCAATGATCTAAAAGATGTATAAACATGGATCACATACTCTTTTCATTTGAATAATTAGACATCAGGTTGTAGATTAAAAAAAAATATATCAAGAGAAATACATATCTTTTTCTCTTCACTGAAAGTTGGGGAAAATTGTGAAAATGAGCGCACAAGGCACTACAACAGGTGGGAATCGGCCCCAGCGGAGCAGAACATATTCGGAGGCAGGTTCAGGATTTCGGGGCGACCGACGGGGGGAGAGTTGATTGGGGAGAGAAGACTGTCTAGAGACAGTGCTGCGGACGACTGAGCCAAGAAGGACTGAGGGAGGCGCGGCGACGGCGTAGAGCGGTGGAGTCGTGGTCCGTCGAGAGACTGAGGGAGGAGGCACGGCGTCGGCGCGGGCGGGAGAGACTAGAGAGTAGAGACTGAAGGGAACAGAGGATGGACTGGACGATTCATTCGTTTAGGTTGGGTTACGGGGTTAGGTTAGGATGGTAAAAAAAATGGAATAAAGATTAAAATTACATTATTAAATAGATAATAATTAATAAATAATAGTTATTAATTTTCTACGGTTCTCGGTTCCGAACCGATTGGTTAAACCGAAAACCGATTTACCCACGAAACCCTAACCAAAACCGGGAACCGAGAACCATTTAGACATCCCTACATCCCGGGTCAACGGAACTTACTGCCTAAACCTTTCAGAACTCACAAAGCCACAATCTTCTTTCATGCATAAATCATCAATCGACATCCTGTGATTAAGTGAAGTAACCAAATTTTTGCCACGTCTGCACACATGAGACAAAACAAACTATCAATATCCAAACTGCAGTTTAGCGTAGATATCCTGGTAGGATCTTTGTTAATAATTAGATGGATTACAAACACATCATTTACAAAATCCCTTATTGTATACATGTGCGGTCCTGATAAAAGTACACATGGTTGCTATAACAAAAGTATATTAATAGTAAGGTACTTGATAATTTGTCTTAGCTAAATGACAGCATATAAAATTGTTGTGTTCGGCATATGACCATTTGTAGATAATTTGCATCAGCCAAATGTAAAATGTTATTAATTAAACAGTTGTGTTGGAATGGCTAAGACTATTTTCCTTTAGTTATGTTGATAAGCAGACAACAAAAGTATGCATTCGATACAATGTGTCTCACAAAGGTGTGGTACATGTATGATAAAACCTAAAATGGACTCAAAGACGGAAGGCCAGTCCAGTCATTCTTAACTAAAACATAACCATAAAATAAATAAGAGAAGCTCAAACATTATCAATAATTCAAAATCATCACCTTTTTAAATTCCTAGATAAAAGTTATTTTAGATAAAGGCTTAGTCGGAGTTCTCATTGCAATATGGTTCAACATTTGTCAATATAATCAAATTCAAGCTTCCACACAGATTTTTATACAAAAATTATTTTAGAGAAAAGCTTTGTCAAAATTTTGCTTAAAGTATGGTTCAAGGTTTGTGCTCAATCAGATTCAAGATTAAACAAAAAATGAGTGTATGACTGCTATCGACTTTTTTATGTTGCAGATTCAGACCAACTATCGACTTTTTTATGTTGCCTGAGCATCCTATATAAATCCATTATGGCATGATTTACCCTGAACAGCAATGAGCAAACTACAACATACTGATTTAACCGAATAGCACAACCAACATTGATAGCAAACATCTTCCAAAGAAGATTCTGATGTCCTAATAACTATTCAACATGACTTTGATAGATCTTAAAACCACAACTTTGAATCAGCCACCAATGTTTTTCGGGTTTCTCCTCAAACTATAACCCAAGGCAAATCTTCAAAATATTTAAACATGAAAATCAAGGCAATTCAGGAACTTGAAAGAATTATTCTACAAAAGTCCCACTCATGCATAGGCATAGTAACTGATATTTGCGAGATCAAAAATTTCACTTCCATAACACCAGAACCCAACTCCCAAAAGTATGATACTACAATGAAATAAAAAGATAATACAAAATAAAAATTGATTAAGAAAATGAAGAGACCTCTCACTTGAACTCGAAAGTTGGTGGAATCGGCGAGTCAAAGCTCCCCAGAACTTCCGTCTTCACGCCACCACCACTCTTCTTCTCATCTTCCTTACCACCGCCAAACAAACCTTCAAACCAAGAAGACGTAGATGTAGAAGAGCTAAAATCACGCCGCCAAAAAGGGCCGAGCGCGACGCGGCGCCCATGCCCTGCCTCATCTGTAGGAATCCGCCCGCAGCAGCGCCGGCGATGATGGAATTCCATGGATCCTCCTTCGGCCTGAGGTAAACCATGGATGACCTGTGAGCCGCCGACCAGGCTCGCGCCCTTGGGGGAGCTGTAGACGCCTTTGAGGAAGTGGAAGGCGGAGCCCCTGACGGTGCCCATGCCGAACGCCCCGCCGATGTCGTCAAGAATGCGATCCGGGCAAGTCTCGCGGTAGGTCTTAAGGGTTCCCATTTCTTCTTTTTTTTTACTTTTTTTTTGTTTGTTTTGACTGCATTTTAGGAGAAAATGCAGTAGGGGCGGGCAGTGGGGGTTTAGGGATACCTTGGGAAAAGGGGACAATTTATGTATGTATTGGTGCAATATCTGCAATGTAAAGGAAAAGGATAATTGTGTGTTCTTTTTTTTGTTGTTCATATTTGGATGATTTTATCTTTCTTAGACTGAATTTAATAATAATATTCGATAATAAAAAATTTATTAAAATTATTATTAAAATATTAAATTAAATAAATAAATAATTTTCATAAATTTTCTTTCTCCAAAATATTTCTCCGACGGAACGCGATGTAAAACAATAATTAGTGCTTTCTAATCTAGAATCAAGTTATGCTTTCAAATGCAATCACATACAACTCTCCTCCCAAACACATCTATCAAACTGACATCCGGTTTAAGTGTGGGCATTAAGCCATAAAAATCAATAAAATCAGTCACACCAAGCATATCTAATATCAGGAAGGAGGTTCATTGTCACGGATTAATAGATGGCTAAACATATTACTTTCGCTCTCAGGAAAAACATGGCCAAGCATTGATCGATGAAAAACAAAAAACTAGACATAACATGTAAATCACTATCAGTGTCAATTACAATCAAACTCATACAATTTAAAAAGAGTGCAAACCTGAAAAGAATATCTTGAGTTGCTGATTGAAATCGACCAATAATTAGGGATTTTATGTTTGACCGGTAATTCACTTTGGTTTGATGGTAATTGTGCCGCCACGCGCCATTGTGGGTGGCGTGACGATACAATCAAGCAGAAGGAAAGGGAAAGTAAAGAAGCTACAAAAGAGTTTTAAAAAATTGGAGTTCTCAAAATTAGATTATAAAAGTTTAGTTTTATTTATTTACTTATTCTAACTAAAAAAATTAAAAAAAGGATAACTCAGAAAGTATGTTTCTAAAATATTAATATGTTTGTATAAATAAAAATTTAAACAATTTTAATTCGATTTAAATATATCACCTTCCTAAATTTGTATTTAAAATTCTTTTTACAGAGTATCAGCATGAAAGGATGATCAAATCGAGAAACATCAAAGCTGAGTACCGCTAAGGAAGCAAATCAAATGTGCCCTTACTACTTTCAAACACGTGTACTAATGGTCAAACGCATCTTTAAATATCTTTCATATGAACCATTTCTATTTGTAAAAGCTTAATAAAACGAATTTCTTAGTTTAACACTTTAACTTTCGCAATTAATATTGACACACCTAATTAACTCTTGCCAGACTCATGCTACTTTATGGTAATCAAAGCCCGTGCATAGCACGAGCCATGCTGCCACGTTGTATAGAATTGTAAACTGCCCTAATAATATTACAAGCCCAGAAAATTAATGCAAGCCCAAAAAAAAAATTAATTAAACCCTAACCCTAAACCTACAGTATAAATATACAGCCTCTACTGTACAAATACACAATACTACACATCAATACACAGTACACTTTCTTCCTTCCCAGCGCCATCATCCAGATTACAAAAAAAAAAAAGAAAAATTGCTATACAGAAATCTGCTGCAATCTACGGAGCAGAAAACTAAGGATCTGATCGAGTTCGTCGTCTGATCAGATTTTCAGTCGTGTTGCAGCATCCGATTCTCCGTTCAATCTTACGAGGTAAAACTCATAGTCCTTCTTCTCTGCCTTTAATCCGAGTATTCTTCGATCTTAAACTTTTATCTGCAATCTTATCGGAACTTCTAACACCATGTCCGACCACAACCCCTCGGTACCAACAACATCATAGTTGGGAAATGAATCCATAATTTATCTACAGAAATTGTCTAACAACAACAACAACAACAAATCAAAGTAAATCTGGGCCGACCCGAATCCAGAATTTTCACAAAGAATCCAGAAACTTAAACTTAATAAATCGACCTGAACACATAAGTTACCAAACCCGAGTTGTTCAAACCCTGTTGCATAATCCGCTCTCATGATTTTGGCTTGAACTCCATCAAAATGGCAGGAGCCAAAAGAAAAACAATTTCAGAAAAATTCCTTCACCTCAAATCCGAGCCCGATATTTCCCAACCCTAATTTCTGGATCAGCCGTCATCTTCCCCTGCCGTCATCGTTGCTTCACATCCATCGCTGAAAATCCACCCCCACTCCGATTCGCACGACACAAAGCCTAAAAATCAGTCGTCTCTGCTCCGATTTGTACCACCCAAGCCCAGAAACATCGCCGCCGAAGCCGGGAACCTCCGCCGCCTCCGCCAGTCCTAAAGCCGCGACCTTTAAATCCAAGTCGGTCGATGTGTGTGTGTGTTTCGGCGTGCGATTCAGTGTGTGAGTATGTGTGTTTATAATTACTGTGTGTGTGCGTGATTTTTTCGGAAATCTTCTCCCGGCCGAGAAGAAGCAACGGGATTTTCAGGGAGAGTTTGGAGAAGTGAGTCGGCTGACCCTATGTATGGGGTATTTATACCCCCGAAATTTTAGGGTTATGCACTTTAGCCCTTCAAATTTTCAGAAACTTTCAATTTAGCCCAGCCAGTTTAAATTAATCAAATTTTAACGTATTCAACTTTTCAAGTCTTACAATCTGATCCCAGTCAACCTTCAAACTTAAATTAAATCCTAATTTTGACCGAAACATTTAAAATATTAACTTCCAATTAATAGTAATAATTAATCCTAATTATGGCATAAACATCTTAATTTCAGTCATTAATAATGTTAACTCTTCAGTTAATATTAATTAGCAATTATAATTTATTTTCAGTTATCATATAGTAATATTCGTATCCTTTCGTATATTATATAAATAATAAATTGTAAGGATTTTAATTATTATTATTATTATATGTACACTTTGTCAAGGATTTACGGGCTTAGGACTGTGAGTCGAGCACATTCATTTCAGTCAGACATCATCATCATTTATTCATGTGGGAATTTTCACTATCACTTTAATTGCTCTAATTGGACTGTATATGTGGTATTCTATTCATGTTTAAATTTATATGCACGTTGTAATTCAGGCTAACCTGTTTTCGTGTAAGAGGCTATCTTAAGATATATGTTGTTGCGGGGACACCTGCGCAACCTCAATATTCACATACGTGCTCGATTCATGTTATGTGGTATTGTGTGTATGTTTATGTTGTTGCGGGGGCACCTGCGCAACCTCAATATTCGCGTTGTGCGTGCTAGATTCGTGCTATACGTAATATTGTGTGTATACTAATGTTGTTGCGGGGGCACCTGCGCAACCTCAATATTCGTGTTATGCGTAATATTGTGTGTATGCATTTACGTTGAGAAAAATGTGATAGATTATTCATGTTATGCTTTCCATGAGATTGTATATTACTGTGATCAGTGTGATTTCCACGAGCTGAAGGAAGCTCACCCCCACCTTTATTGAACCCGCAGGTTGAACCGAGCCGGATGGACGAAGGAGCGAGCCGAGAGGGCATATGAAAGATGAATTATTATATGATGTTTCTTTTTGTCAAATGTTTGAAACTCATTTGGGGAAAACGTTGATTAGCAATTTATAAATTATGATTTATTCTTCCGCCGCAAAATTTTACTTCGGATATATGATGAAATGTTACCTTATTTAAAGGTATTTATTTTTATGTGAGTGTAGCGACTCGACTTTGTAGGCGAGAATTTTTATATTCTCAAGAAAATTATTTTTCTCAAAATTTACCTTTTATTTATTTTTTTTCCCATTATTTACCCTAGAAAGTCGGGGTGTTACATAGTGGTATCAGAGCGGGTTTTACCTTTCTGTAGACTCGTTAAAATGTAAAATTATGATATGCTCTCAGTTTCGCCACTTCGTCACTTCATGCATATGTCATTTCATTTTACTCATAATTATTTATGTATGTACGAACTATTAGAATGGCCAAACCTAGAATGACTCCACGTAAGAAGCTCCCAGCTACTTTTGACTCGCGTCTCCTAGTGCGTAAGGACTGGTGGGACGACCCTAGTCTACCAGAAAATGCGCCACACTACGTCATTAATAGATTGAGTAAGTGGCAAAAATCTGGGAAACAAGGTTCCGTCACCGGCCAGCTAGAGCACTTGATGGAGAAATTATCCGAAGACTGGAGTTGCTGCATCTTTCGGCTTTGGAAAAGGGCCATCAAGAGATCGCTTGAGGAGCGAGAGGCTGCGGACGATTTCTAATTTGTCGCTGGACGCCTATTGGATTTATATGCTCGAGAGGAGATTCCAACTGCAAATTGGGATGCCGACTCCACGGACGAGGAAGACTCGGAGGAGGATCCCGAAGAAGAACCAGAGGAGGATTCCTAAGAAGATCCTGAGGAAGATCCAGAAGAAGAACCGAAGGAGGATCCTGAAGAAGATCCAGAAGGAGAACCGAAGGAGGATCCTGAAGAAGATCCAGAAGGAGATCCGGAAGAAATTCCTGATGAAAGCTCAAGGGTGGATCTCGACGAAAACATGAAGGACGTGATGATGGCGGATGTCGAGTGTGAAGATGAGGTCATTTCGTGGATTGAGCCACGACCCCTATTCCCATTGTAGATGAGGAGTAGTCATAGATTCAGTTCATTTTATGACATCTATTATTATTGAAATTTTCATGAATGTACCAAACATATTATATTAATGGAAAAACAGTTCTTTTATTTCACTTATATTGTCTATGTGTTGCAACTATTATATGCGTTCTACATATATCCTCATTCTTTATTTCTCGTACTGCGCAGACTTATATTGGCTAACCGTGGAAATCACAATGCTCCACCCATACAAGATCAACTCTTGGCTGGATTGGCCACCTTGCTTCAAGGCGCGACTATCGTACCGCCTAATAACCCTGAGCAAGTTCAAGCTCAAGTTATTAAGCAGTTCAACCACTTCAAGCCGCCTGTCTTTCTTGGTCGTGAAGGACCACCAGCCATAGAGGAATGTTTGATGAATCTAGATAGCATTTTTGACTACATGGCGTGCACCGACGCTCAGAAGGTGTCATGTGCCGTGTTCCAGCTTAAGGAAGATGCTCGCACATGGTGGATGGGAGTGTGGAGGCTCAAGACCCAGGACGAGAAAGACACATTCACTTGGGATCAGTTTAAGGAGACGATCATGGAAAAGTACTACCCAAGAGCATACAAGATCAAGATGTAGAAGGAGTTCCTTGATCTAACCCAAGGTGGAATGTCGGTCACCGAGTATGAGCGCAAATTTAACCATATGTGCCGTTTCGCTCCCCACATGGTCGAGACGGATGATATGAAGTCTCAGAAATTCCGGGATGGGCTTCGTGACCGGATTCGCCACCATTTAGATGGTCATGGTCGTTTGAGCTACAATGAAGCCATTTCAAGGGCCGAGGACATTTATGCTAGTTTAGACGTGGAGAAGGCAAGGGCACCACCAGTTGCAACAAATAACAAGCGCAGGTGGCACGATCAAGGAGGTGGTAGTAAGAAGAATGTTAAGATTGGATCCTCGGGGGTGAAACCCCAGTCTGATAAACCTACATGTGCTACTTGTGACAAAGGGCATAAAGGTGTTTGTATGCTTGGTCAGAAGCGGTGCTACTTTTGCCGTGAGGAAGGACACATGGTCTCAGCGTGTCCGAAGATAGGAAAAGGCCCAGGCAATAATGTGCAAGGTCAAGGCTAATGAGGCAGAGCTCGAGTGTATAGCATGGCCGAGGTTGAAGCAGAGACTGAACCCCAAACCATGTCAGGTATGTTATCAGTTGCAAATATTCCTGCTTTGGTGTTGTTCGATACGGGTGCTTCTCATTCATTCATCTCTAGGAAGCTTTGTACTATGATTGGTTGTAGAAGTAGTAAAGCCCCTAGATCTTTGTTAGTTAGCATGCCTGCGGGGGGAGTAGTGCGTGTAGACTCGATAACTAAGAATGTGAAGATAGAGATTAACGAACATAGCTTCTTAGCCGACTTGCACATAGTTGAAGCATAGAGCTGTAGTCGAATGCTCCGAAAGGAGGGTAACCTTATGTCCGTCTGTTGATGTCAAGACCGTATTTGAGGGAGTTAGACACAGCAGTACCCCGAAGGTGATTTCTGCCATGAAAGCTGTGAAGATGCTGAAGAAGAGTGATTGCCAAGGATTCTTGGTGAACGTGATGGGGAAAACAACTTCGGAGAAGACGGTAGCTGATGTACCTATCGTCAAAGAGTATCCAGATGTCTTTCCCGAAGACTTGCCCGGAGTTCCACCGAATCGTCAAGTTGAGTTCTCGATTGATCTAGTGCCAGGAGCGGCACCAATATCGAAGGCTCCCTATAGGATGGCGCCTAAGGAGTCACAAGAGTTGAAGGTACAACTCCAGGAACTGCTCGACTCTGGATTTATTCGACCGAGTGTTTCGCCATGGGGTGCGCCAATGCTATTCGTGAAGAAAAAGGATGGAAGTTTGAGGATGTGCATTGACTATCGTGAACTAAATTGACTCACGATAAAGAATAAATATCCACTTCCTAGAATAGAGGACCTATTCGATCAACTTGGAGGGTCGGGAGTATTTTCAAAGATAGATTTGAGATCCGGATATCACCAGCTGATGATTAAGAGTGATGATATTCCGAAGACCGCATTCTGAACTCGTTATGGACACTATGAATTTATAGTGATGCCATTTGGTTTGCCTAATGCGCCAGCAGTATTCATGGACCTCATAAACCGGGTATTTCAACCTTATTTGGATAAGTTTGTCATTGTGTTCATAGATGACATACTTGTGTACTCAAGGACCAAGGTCGATCATGAGCAGCATCTTAGAACGGTATTGGGAATACTGCGCAAGGAGAAGTTGTATGCGAAATTCAACAAGTGCGAATTTTTGCTTAATCGCGTTGCATTTTTAGGGCATGTGGTCACTTCTAAAGGAATTGAGGTCGACCCGATTAAAGTTGAGGCAGTCAATGATTGGAAGGTACCGAGTAATGTGAATAAAGTTCGAAGCTTCTTGGGATTAGCCGGTTATTATCGGAGATTTATCGAGGGATTTTCGAAGATTGCTGCACCTATGACTAGATTGACTCGAAAGGGAGAAGCTTTCTTATGGAATGAGAAATGCGAAAAGAGTTTCGAAGAACTTAAGCGAAGATTGACTGCCGCACCAGTTTTGATGATTCCCGATCCGATGAAAGAATTTGTCATCTACAGTGATGCATCCAAACAAGGTTTGGGATGTGTATTAATGCAAGAGGGCAAAGTAGTTGCCTATGCTTCGATACAATTGAAACCGCACGAGCTGAACTACCCTACTCATGATTTGGAATTAGCAGCGGTAGTTCATGCCCTGAAGATTTGGAGATATTACCTTTATGGAGGTAAGTGTGAAATTTATACGGACCACAAAAGTCTGAAATATATTTTCACCCAGAAGGAATTGAATATGAGGCAGCGCAGATGGCTTGAGTTGTTCAAAGACTACGATTGTATAATTCATTACCACCCGGGTAAGGCAAACGTAGTTGCTGATGCACTAAGCCGTAAGGCAAGAGGAGATCTGACTTGTTTGCTGACCAAGGAGGAACACTTGGTCAAGGAATTTGCAAGGATGAACCTTGAGGTGGCTACACCATCGAGACCAGCTGAGTCATTATTGGCTAGTTTGGTGGTACAACCAACCTTGAGGGAACAAATCAAAGATGGTCAAGGACAGGACGACTTCTTGGTCAAGATGAAAGAACGTACTCTTTCAGGTGAGGATAAAGGTTTTAGCGTGTCCGATGATGGCACGATGTATTATGAGGGGAGGATTTGTGTGCCCAATGTTGTTAAGTTGAGAGAAGCTATATTGAAGGAGGCACATAGTACTCCGTATACAGCACACCCTGGGAGTACAAAGATGTACCAAGATCTTAAGGGGATATTTTGGAGGGAAGGTTTGAAAAGAGATGTGGCAGACTTTGTCAGAAAATGTATAGTTTGTTAGCAAGTGAAGGCAGAACACCAACGCCCCTTTGGATTACTTAAGTCACTTCACATCCCAGAATGGAAATGGGAACACATTACGATGGACTTTGTGGTAGGTTTGCCTCGAACGGAAATAGGAAACCACGCTATTTGGGTTGTTGTCGACCGACTCACAAAGTCAGCTCATTTTATCCCAGTTAAGATGAACTTTCGAATGGATCAGTATGCCCAACTGTATATCAGGGAGATTATTAAGTTGCATGGAGTGTCAGTCTCTATACTATCCGACAGGGATACTCGTTTCACGTCGTGTTTTTGGGAGAGTTTGCAAGAAGCTTTGGGAATGTAGTTGAATTTTAGTACGGCTTATCATCCTCAAACTGATGGTCAGTCCAAGAGGACCATCCAGATCCTTGAGGATATGTTGCGAGCATGTGGGCTAGATATGGGAAATAATTGGGAACGACTGTTGCCTTTAGTGGAATTTGCTTACAACAACAGTTACCAGTCAACGATCGGTATGGCACCATATGAAGCCCTATACGGTAGGAAGTGTCGATCACCACTGTATTGGGATGAGGTAGGTGAAAGGAGGATTTTGGGTCCCGAGATGATTGAACAGACAGTTGGCATGGTGGATAAAATTTGTGAGAGGATCAAGATAGCACAGGATCGTCAGAAGTCTTACGCCGACAAGCGTAGGAAGGATCTCGAATTCTGTGTTGGCGACAAAGTATTCCTGAAGGTATCCCCTACCAAGAGAATTGTTCGTATTGGTCCAAGGAGCAAGTTGAGACCGAGGTACATTGGACCGTTCGAAATTCTTGAGCGGATTGGAGAGTTAGCTTACCGCTTGGCTTTACTCCCAGAGTTTTCAGCTGTGCACAATATTTTCTACGTATCATTGTTGAGAAAGTATGTGCACGATCCCAACCACGTCATCAACTATACTGCCGTGGAGATGAACAAAGATCTTACTTATGAAGAACAACCAGAACTGATTCTTGACCGATCAGTCCAGCAGTTGAGAAACAAAGAGAAGGTGTTTGTCTGTAACACCTCCAAATCCTATTGGGTTATTACAGTGCCGTGGACCCCACGCCAGGAGATCCACCAGGCGAACATGACTAAAATACATTAAAATTAACCAACAAGGGAGATCACAGTCCCTACTATGATATCCGACACAATATTCCCATAAGGAATTTCTGTAACACCCCCAATCCACTCAGGGATATTACACGCCGTAGACCCTCTCCTCGAGGATCTACCAGGCTGATAACTAAAACCAAACATCTAAACATCGCCTTTAAGGCTAAAATGACTCAGTAGACCGATTTAGTCTTTCAATAATAACATACAACTCAATTCCAACACATACCCACGCAGGGGTCAAATACAATAAACTCCCGTACCACGAGGAAAAGATACTGCAGTGGAAAAGAAAATACAACTAGACCAATACGACATCAACGGATCCTCGTGTGATTAGTATCGTTCATATTTCATCATCCTTCATGCCGACCCCGTGCTATGCTCCAAAACCTGAATGCAATACAGACATCCACCCCCCGAATACTCGGGGGTTAGGAAAACTCCACTGTTTTGCTAGTGCAAGTATAAAATACGAAAACGAGCCATACATCTCATACTCCACGGAACATGTTAATCATAAACATACTTCCCGAGGTAAATCACTTAATCAAAACGGTTAAATCGAAAGATAGGGGTAAACCCGTTATACATCTTGTGAAAACATTTTGCGATCTCGGGAGTTTGTAAAAACATTTGCGATTAAAGAATTCTCAAGTCTTTCGAAAACGCTTGGGGACGCGGCCCAAAACAATCATCTTTCCCAAAATACAATTCCGATAATAAAACACGGGTTCACAATCCAATTCACAAAACACGGGGTCCAAGACCCAAATCACGAAACATAGGGTCCACAACCCAAATCATCAAACACATATTCCTAAGGATTATTCGCGTCCCGTGCTAACAAGCCACGAACCTTAGATGCTCCCGCAGAACATACCCGAGTGAATAACCCAATGGGAAGCCATACCAAATCATATGTCACCGTAACAACAGTCACGTTACCACAAGCACAAATACATTCATAACCAAATCACAACCATAAGTTATCCCGGCATCGCACTAACAAGCTACGAACCTCGGAGTCCCCGTAAGACATACCCGATGATAACCCCACAAGTTATCTCGGCATCGGGCTAACAAGCCACGAACCTCGGAGTCCCCGCAAGACATACCCGGATTGGATAACCCTACGGTCACGCCCGACCCATACTAGCAAGTATGGATCCCGGAGATTCAACAATCCTACCCGGAGGCACATCACATACATCAAGCACACAACAATAATCACTTATCAAGCCAAACAACATTAAACATCACAACCTCCTTTCAAGGAGTAACAATAATATCACACACATTACGTTCTTACCGAACAAGTACACTATAACAATACGTAATCCCCGACAATGGATTACGGTCTATTAAACTCACCCGAAGTGATCATATTATCTTTCAACATATAAAACAATCACACATATTCCGAGAACACATATTCACGAAGTATACGAATTATCATTGAAAGACAACATTTAGCGAGAACATACCGATCCATTTTTACGTTCATTAAACATTAGATTTCGTATAAAAATCATTTATCAACAATTATGCCTATGAAACATGAAACGTATGGGCAAGATACTTGCCTCGATACCACGAGCACGGAACCACGAACGGACACGGCTCAACCGGGAAGCTTGGAAACGCACGATGCTATCGGAACGGAAGACGACGACGAACGGAAGGGTTCGAAGCGGTTTCTCCGCAAGAAACTCGACCCTAACATCATATAATCAATAAATCAACGATCATACGAGGAAGAATAATCGTAGAACGTCCGAAAACCCCTCTAAGACATTCTACCGGACACCTTCAAGGCGTCAATCAAGAACTTGACCAAGAAAACGAATCGATACGATCCAACCACGGAATAACAAGGGAAATGATATAATACATCCAAATAATCATTAATCCATCATAATCCTAAGTTATTACGGCTCAAACGGACGAAATCCAACAAAAACCCCAATTTCCCAAAAACTAGATTATCAAGAAATCTGACCTTGAATCGGTCGATCGGAGGAGGTTATAGGATGATTGATTGATGTTAGAAACTCAAGAGCTTCGTGGATTCACCGCCTGACAACATGCCTTCGAACTCTCGACGTTTCCAGCCACAGAAGGAGAAGAACGAAATGAAAAACGGGTGAAGAAATAGCCTGCCCGACCATATATATACTGCCCAGCATCCTGCCGACCACTTACGGCCGTAACCGGCAGACCTTACGGCCGTAACCTGCATTCGTCAAAAACCACTCAGTCCCTGCCGATCGTTTACGGCCGTAACCGACAGGGCCTTACGGCCGTAACTCGGCACTTACGGTCGTACCCGGCAGGTCCTTACGGCCGTAACCGGCATTCGTCCGAACACTGCCTGGCACCCGTACGGCCATAACCGACAGCCCTTACGGCCGTAAACGGCCTTCGTCCATCCATGCCTGCTGAGCACGTATGGCTGTAACCGGCACCTTACGTCCGTAACTCGGCCAGGCCAGGCCCTGCTCCGGCCGTCACCGGCCGTGGCCACTCCGACGGCCCGGACGACCCCGAAACCCGAACCTGAATATGAATCGAAGATACGTTTACGAAGTACTCGCAAAGACGAATCCGAGCACTAAGAGAACACACGATTCCGACCACCCGAAGGCTCGAAATTCGACAACGGAAAGTAATTACCCCAAACTTTTGGAAATTACGAAAATGGCCCAAAACGTCCGGAATACACGATACATGAACGGGACACCGAACCAAAGCTCGCAACATGAATAATAACATTAAATGAACTTACGAGAAACTCTAAACAACAGTTTCGGACGAGATTCGCAATAATCGAGCTCAAGTGCGGAAAAGTCGCTAAAAATCACGGAACTCAACAAAACGACACCGAAACGAACTCGGATGGAAAAAAGCGCAGAATTAATCATTCTCGAAATGACGAAACGGTCATGAGCGAGTCGTCAAAACGAACTTCCACCGAGAAGAAAATTAGCGAAATTCGAAATTGCGGATATTACATTCTACCCTCCTTAAAAGAAGTTTCGTCCCGAAACTTAAAACAGGTAGGGGGAAGCAATATACCCGCCAGGAAAACTCGACGAGATACACAAAACTGAAAACTCGCACCCAGTGGCGAAACGCTGCAAGAAACGCAAAGAGACATACGGCGTGAAAACACGCTCCACGACGACCAACACAACGCCACCGTAGAGGCATAATAAAATCAATAAGTGACAAACGTCATCAAATAGATAGTACAATCAGATCGATTATCCGAACAATCACAAAACACAACGAACGAAAATCAATATGATTGACCAACCTAACGGTTCATCAATCCAAACGCGAGTCAAACGCTGAACAAATACGGAATTCCACCGCACAAGGGTTGGAAGATCGAAACGAGACTAATTTCCCGAACTTAAGGGAATTAGGAAGGAGTCTCAACGCTCAACAATCACGAAACGAGATCAACAAAAACCGAACAATCAAACGATCGAACCACAAAGATCGAGACAACAAAAATCGAACGATCATGTTCGAATCACGAAGAACAATAAAATTCAAACAACAACTCCAAGGTTCACATCTCGACTCGAGACAATATATGATCTGGTGAAAACAACAACATATGCATTCACATAAGATCCACATGAGTGGGAATAGAAATTGAAAAGTCACAACGACAAACGAGTTATTCCGAAACAATACCACGCTCGTTCGATCAACAAAAGCAAGGGGCAGGACAAGCTCAGAAAATGTCAACGAACATAAACGAGTCGACAGAGTCGAAAATATAGAAGTTCCAAATCCGATCCACTTCGAATAAAAGAACTAGTAGAACCAAAATATATTACTTCCGAACAAGGTTCACAAGAATCGAACCGAACTCGGAAAAGTCACAGCGATAACCAGATCGACCCAAAACAAGATCACAACTCGTTAGAACGATGAAACCGAAATACAGAACAAGTTCAGACAGTATCAACGAACACGAGCGAATCGATAGACTTGAGAAAGAGGAAATGAAGAAGTCCAAAAACAATACGGGCATTACATTCGACCTCTTATAAAAGAAGGTCGTCCCCGCTACTCACAATAACGGAAACAAGGCAACAACACAAAAGCAGCTGACGAAAACATTTCCCAAGGGCCTCTTAGAGCCGATCGTGATATCTGTACTGAAGTTCACGCCCCGAAAGACTCGGAACCCAACTCACAAAATTGGATCATGTGTCTTTCGGGTCCACACTTGAAATGCGTTACTGACGAGAAGGACAATTGGTACGTGTATGCCCCCGGCACACCACGGTTGAAACACCTCGGCTCGGCATACCGAATATACAAATGCTAGATACAATGGGGCATAACATCGCAAAACAACATAGCGGAGATGCCAACTCAGCACAACAAGGAATCATAACACATATCATATACAACGATTACCATTGTAAAGTAATACACACACAAGCACTACAGTGACGACGGTATCGTTCGGCGACCTTAACGGCCCGAACAATAACCATCACATAATTACAAACCTCATGAAACAATCATCCATGTGCATAAACGCACAAAAATCCAAGCTTTAACAACTCACACTCGTGCGACAACACGCAAATCACGACGAGGCGACAAATAGTAAATACCAGTTCACACTTCTCACAGAGGGCTAGTTCAACAAATGCATGGCAACACCTCGACGTTCATGCCACCAATTCGATCATACTCGGGAGCAAACACCATTACGACAACACGAACATCATACATACATTCCCAAACGCAAACGGGAATTGATAGGTTTTTAAAAAAAAAATGAAAACCACCTTTTGAAAATAATTTAGGAAAAACACCGGTCGATCTTGAGTATCACCTTTAAAAAATAAAAACGTAAAATATCATTATCGAGACTTTGGAGAACCATTTCGCATTTGATAAAAATGAGGACACTTCCTCTTAGTGAAAAACTTTCAGAATATTCGACCCTCGGGTCTAAGTAAAAGTGTTTCTAAAACATTGAAAATATCTCAAAACATTTTGGTCCTCGAGGTAGAAGAATTTTGAAACATATTGTGGCACCTTGGAAGTACCGCGAGAAAACAATTCATTTTAAACGTACGTCTCGAAATTTACTTCTAAGATACTCAAGTTTTTGAAAATAATTCAACGCCAAAAAGGACGATGCCAAAAAGGCTAGAATGCCCAAAAATTTCAGGTAATCACACGGAACATTATAGCGATGTGGGTCCCGTGCTGGAACCCACCAGGCTAAAAATCATTTACAACGTCAAAAGGCCGATGACGGTAATATTTCAAAAACTCACAAAAGCCATTTATAAAATACTAAATACCGTCATAAGAATTTCTCCAAAGCGATCAAGGCCATAATGCCAAAAACTCGGTTAAGGGAATCGGTTTTCGAAGTAAAACTCAATTGGTAAAATACCGAAAGTCATTACAAAATAACTCACGCAGCGGATAAAAGAAATAAAGTCAAACATGCATAATCCAGCAACACTACTCCTCATATGAACGAAATATGAGGGTCAAATAACCACATATCAAGAAATCAAAATCCATAAGAGGATTCCATCACTTAACAAATAATCATAAAAATAGCTCGTGTCACACGAGGCACAACACAAAGAAGGGAGACTTACATCCACAGGTCGCACGAAGATGATGATCGCCCACGATACTAATCACGACCAACAAACTCAGACGATGCGTCGCGACACGACTCAGTCAGACAAAATCCGACGAGACAAAACTCAACAGACACCACTGACCCGACAGCCTAGGTTTCAACAACCTGGCTCCGATACCATTTATGTAACACCCCCAATCCACTCAAGGATATTACACACCGTAAACCCTCTCCTCGAGGATCTACCAGGCTGATAACTAAAACCAAACATCTAAACATCTCCTTTAAGGCTAAAATGACTCAGTAGACCGATTTAGTCTTTCAATAATAACATACAACTCAATTCCAACACATACCCACGCAGGGGTCAAATACAATAAACTCCCGTACCACGGGGAAAAGATACTGCAGTGGAAAAGAAAATACAACTAGACCAATACGACATCAACGGATCCTCGTGTGATTAGTATCGTTCATCTTTCATCATCCTTCATTCCGACCCCGTGCTATGCTCCAAAACCTGAATGCAATATAGACATCCACCCCCCGAATACTCGGGGGTTAGGAAAACTCCACTGTTTTGCTAGTGCAAGTATAAAATACGAAAACGAGCCATACATCTCATACTCCACGGAACATGTTAATCATAAACATACTTCCCGAGGTAAATCACTTAATCAAAACGGTTAAATCGAAAGATAGGGGTAAACCCGTTATACATCTTGTGAAAACATTTTGCGATCTCGGGAGTTTGTAAAAACATTTGCGATTAAAGAATTCTCAAGTCTTTCGAAAACGCTTGGGGACGCGGCCCAAAACAATCATCTTTCCCAAAATACAATTCCGATAATAAAACACGGGTTCACAATCCAATTCACAAAACACGGGGTCCAAGACCCAAATCACGAAACATAGGGTCCACAACCCAAATCATCAAACACATATTCCCAAGGATTATTCGCGTCCCGTGCTAACAAGCAACAAACTTCAGATGCTCCCGTAGAACATACCCGAGTGAATAACCCAATGGGAAGCCATACCAAATCATATGTCACCATAACAACAGTCACGTTACCACAAGCACAAATACATTCATAACCAAATCACAACCATAAGTTATCCCGGCATCGCACTAACAAGCTACGAACCTCGGAGTCCCTGTAAGACATACCCGATGATAACCCCACAAGTTATCTCGGCATCGGGCTAACAAGCCACGAACCTCGGAGTCCCCGCAAGACATACCCGGATTGGATAACCCTACGGTCACGCCCGACCCATACTAGCAAGTATGGATCCCGGAGATTCAACAATCCTACCCGGAGGCACATCACATACATCAAGCACACAACAATAATCACTTATCAAGCCAAACAACATTAAACATCACAACCTCCTTTCAAGGAGTAACAACTAATATCACACACATTACGTTCTTACCGAACAAGTACACCATAACAATACGTAACCCCCGACAATGGATTACGGTCTATTAAACTCACCCGAAGTGATTATATTATCTTTCAACATATAAAACCATCACACATATTCCGAGAACATATATTCACGAAGTATACGAATTATCGTTGAAAGACAACATTTAGCGAGAACATACCGATCCATTTTTACGTTCATTAAACATTAGATTTCGTATAAAAATCATTTATCAACAATTATGCCTATGAAACATGAAACGTATGGGCAAGATACTTGCCTCGATACCACGAGCACGGAACCACGAACAGACACGGCTCAACCGGGAAGCTTGGAAACGCCCGGTGCTATCGGAACGGAAGACGACGACGAACGGAAGGGTTCGAAGCGGTTTCTCCGCAAGAAACTCGGCCCTAACATCATATAATCAATAAATCAACGATCATACGAGGAAGAATAATCGTAGAACGTCCGAAAACCCCTCTAAGACATTCTACCAGACACCTTCAAGGCGTCAATCAAGAACTTGACCAAAAAAAACGAATCGATACGATCCAACCATGGAATAACAAGGGAAATGATATAATACATCTAAATAATCATTAATCCATCATAATACTAAGTTATTACGGCTCAAACGGATAAAATCCAACAAAAACCCCAATTTCCCCAAAACTAGATTATCAAGAAATCTGACCTTGATTCGGTCGATCGGAGGAGGTTATAGGATGATTGATTGATGTTAGAAACTCAAAAGCTTCGTGGATTCACCGCCTAACAACATGCCTTCGACCTCTCGAAGTTTCCAGCCATAGAAGGAGAAGAATGAAATGAAAAACGGGTGAAGAAATAGCCTGCCCGACCATATATATACTGCCCAGCATCCTGCCGACCACTTACGGCCGTAACCGGCAGACCTTACGGCCGTAACCTGCATTCGTCAAAAACCACCCAGTGCCTGCCGATCGCTTACGGCCGTAACCGACAGGGCCTTACGGCCGTAACTCGGCACTTACGGCCGTACCCGGCAGGTCCTTACGGCCGTAACCGGCATTCGTCCGAACACTGCCTAACACCCGTATGGCCGTAACCGACAGCCCTTACGGCCGTAACCGGCCTTCGTCCATCCATGCCTTCTGAGCACGTACGGCCGTAACCGGCACCTTACGGCCGTAACTCGGCCAGGCCAGGCCCTGCTCCGGCCGTCACCGGCCGTGGCCACTCCGACGGCCCGGACGACTCCGAAACCCGAACCTGAATATGAATCGAAGATACGTTTATGAAGTACTCGCAAAGACGAATCCGAGTACTAAGAGAACACACGATTCCGACCACCCGAAGGCTCGAAATTCGACAACGGAAAGTAATTACCCCAAACTTTTGGAAATTACGAAAATGGCCCAAAACGTCCGGAATACACGATACATGATCGGAACACGGAACCAAAGCTCGCAACATGAATAATAACATTAAATGAACTTACGAGAAACTCGAAACAACAGTTTCGGACGAGATTCGCAATAATCGAGCTCAAGTGCGGAAAAGTCGCTAAAAAGCACGGAACTCAACAAAACGACACCGAAACGAACTCGGATGGCAAAAAGCGCAGAATTAATCATTCTCGAAATGACGAAACGGTCATGAGCGAGTCGTCAAAACGAACTTCCGCCGAAAAAAGAAAATTACCGAAATTCGAAATTGCGGATATTACAATTTCAATGACAACGATGGGCCTACATGGCCAAAAATAAAAATACAACAACATCCACGAGCATCTGCTCGGGTAATACATAATGACAATGACTGATAAACTGGAGAACACTCCAACTGACTGACAAACATGAACAACTCGGACTAGTATCGTTCGAATGCCTCGTCGCCATCATCATGCCCCTGTGTCTCAACTCTCTCCTCGCAAGCACCTAAAACATGAAAACATGTTCCGCCCCCACGGGGTCAGTCATCCAGATAATGAACATCAAATACATGTATAACATGATATGCATCCAAAGGCAGAATGAAACGGTACAATGATGATAATAATAATACGAGATGCTCACAAACCAAGGTAAGGACCGAGCATTCGTGAAACACTATGCCCACGGCATACAATTAATACCTGTTCGACATGTTAGAACATAAGTGCCCAACGGCGAATCATAATCACAGAGTACCACAATGAATTACACGACATGAACCAAACCAGAACTGAATTAATTATGAATCACTATGCCCGAAGGCTCTCATGAAATTACCAAGACAATCACAAAGGCCTGAAAGCCACTCAGCCGAAGCTGTCAAATATCACAATCACATGAAGCCAAAACAGCCCGAAGCTGTATCGATTAGGGCCGAAGCCACGGCACGAAGCCGTATCACAATTAGGGCCGAAGCCACGACACGAAGCCGTATCACAATTAGGGCCGAAGCCACGGCACGAAGCCGTATCACAATTAGGGCCGAAGCCACGGCACGAAGCCGTATCACAATTATACCATCCAATGGCCGTGACCTACTGAATTGTAGGTGTTGGGAAACCAACCGTGAAGGTTCAAGCCCCAAACTTACCCATAATGAGATCACCTAGTGACCGTGACCTGCTGAATTGCAGGTGCTGGGAAACCAACCGCGAAGGTTCAAGCCCCAGACTTACCCATAATGAGATCATAAACATGACCGTGACCTACTGAGTTCTAGGTGTTGGGAAACCAACCGCGAAGGTTCAAGCCCCATGCTTACCCATAATGAAACCATCTAATGGCCATTAACCTACTGAGTTGTAGGTGTTGGGGGAAACAACCGCGAAGGTTCAGGCCCCACCAAACTTACCCCATAATGAGCACTAGCCGAGACTAGCCTCCAAAACATAATTAATCATAAATGGCAACGATCCCAAGATTACCGAATTCACGAGAATGATAGTGTGCTGCCTTGAGTCGGCCAACACGGCAACAACGATTCACGAATGGGTACCGTCCTCGGCGGTCCCAATTCAATACCTCGATTACCTTAGAATGGTCAATCGATAACAACGACACAACGGATGGGAACTATCCTCGACAGCCCCAATTCAGTACCTCGATTGGCTTAGAATGGCCAACCGATAACAATGATGCAGCGGATGATTCAATACCTCGATTGCCTTAAAACGGCCAATCGATAACAATGATACAACGAATGATTGAGAACCTCGATTGCCTTAGAACGGCTAATCGATGACAATGATACAATGAATGATTGAGCACCTCGATTGCCTTAGAACGGCTAATCGATGACAATGATACAATGAATGATTGAGCACCTCGATTGCCTTAGAACGGCTAATCGATGACGATGATACAATGAATGATTGAGCACATCGATTGCCTTAGAATGGCTAATCGATGACAATGAGACAATGAATGATTGAACTCCTCGATTGCCTTAGAATGGCCAATCGATAACAATGATACAATAAATGATTGAACTCCTCGATTGCCTTAGAACGGCCAATCGATAACAATGATACAATGAGTGATTGAGCACCTCGATTGCCTTAGAACGGCTAATCGATGACAATGAGACAATGAATGATTGAACTCATCGATTGCCTTAGAATGGCCAATCGATAACAATGATACAATGAATGATTGAACTCCTCAATTGCCTTAGAACGGCTAATCGGTAACAATGATACAATGAATGATTGAACTCCTCGATTGCCTTAGAACGGCCAATCGATAACAATGATACAATGAATGATTGAACTCCTCGATTGCCTTAGAACGGCCAATCGATAACAATGATACAATGAATGATTGAACTCCTCGATTGCCTTAGAACGGCCAATCGATAACAATGATACAATGAATGCCTCAGCACCTTTAATCGGCTACCGATGACGAAGATTAGAACGAATACGACAATGCCTTCAATCGGCCAATACAACATGAATGACAGGACGCCAACATTAATAACAATGATTACAACAACGTCTTAGATCGACATCAATATTAATAACAATAATCGATACATCGATACCGCGAACCGGTGCTCGATAATAACATTAACAACGGATATCTCAATGCCTTACCGGCCATTAATGAATGATAATAAACATTTGGCATAATTGCCGAAGGGTATCGTATCGAATGATCCCCTAATATCAATAAACTTATGAAGAGACTAAGTCTCGGAATGATACAACACATTCATACACATATATGATAACTTTAATCTCATTGACTAGTACAAGTATAAAACTTGCCTCAACCGAAGGCGATGAATTCCTTCCACGAACAACGAACGGCGTCCTCTGATAAACACAAGTACTCGAACCACCTTGAATGAAATACAATTCATTCAATAACACAATATCAATCGAAATCAACATAACGACCGAAAGAAACTGTTTGAGGCATTTAATCGAACACTAAATGTTCAAAGTTCTCAAGAGCCTAAGAATCATCAATCGGGTTGAACGAATTGAAAATATAGATATACAATCCATAAAACACGATTAATAATGTTTACTAACATCAACCGATTCATCAAAATTGGACTAGAATCGAAATCAAGAACAAATTCCCCAAAAAGTCAACTTGGAGGAAAATCAAGAAATATACCTTGATTCGACGAAGAACACGGATTGGATGATGATATAATCAACAAGAATCTTCCAAAATGCTTTGGAAATGAGTAGAATCGGCCAAGAACACCTCCTACCGGTCACTCCCGTCCGCAGCCGCACAAAAACAAAGAAAAAGTGAGAAAAACGAAGTCTGGCCGAGCCAGGCCTATATATAGCCGGCAGGGTTACGGCCGTAACCGGCAGGGCCTTACGGCCGTAACCAGCATTCGTCAAAATCCGCCCAGTGCCTGCCGATCGCTTACGGCCGTAACCGACAGGGACTTACGGCCGTAACTCGGCACTTACGGCCGTAACTCGGCACTTACGGCCGTACCCGGTAGGTCCTTACGGCCGTAACCGGCATTCGTCCGAAAGCTGCCTGGCACCCGTACGGCCGTAACTCTCGGCCCTTACGGCTGTAACCGGCATTCGTCAGGCCATGTCTGCCGATCACTTACGGCCGTAACTCGGCCAGGCCAGGCCTAAATTCAAGCATGCGTGGCTCGTGGCCAGCCACTCGGCGGACGATGCCGTAACCCGAACTTGAATATGAATCGAAGATACGGTTACGAAGTACTCGCAGAGAAGAATCCAAGCACTAAGAGAACACACGATTCCGACCACTCGAAGGCTCGAAATTCGATAACGGAAAGTAGTTACCCCAAACTTTGGGAAATTACGAAAATGGCCCAAAACGTCCGAAATACACGATACACGATCGAAACACCAAGCCAAAGCTCACAACATAAATAATAACATTAAATGAACTTACGAGAAACTCGAAACAATAGTTTCGGACGAGATTCGCAAGAATCGAACTCAAGTGCGAAAAAGCCGCTTAAGAACACGGATCTCAACAAAATGATACCGAAACGAACTTGGATGACAAAAAGTGCAGAATTAATCATTCTCAGAATGACGATACGGTCATGAGCGAGTCGTCAAAACGGACTTTTGCCAAAAAAGAAAATTATCAGAAAATCGAAATTGCGGATATTACATTGTCAAGATCCAATAGCGTAACCACAGCAAGGATGAAGCCACTTGGGAGCGCGAAGAGGAGCTACAAGCTCGTTATCCGAAATTTTTTAATCAAGGTATATCATTTATTTTCGAGGGCGAAAATTTTTCTAAGAGGGATAGGATGTAATACCCGTCATTTTTATAATGCAATATTAATATTTTATAATAATATTATAATGCATTTCATGTTATTTAGTTCAATATAAAGAATCATGAACATTTATTTCGACATATCACAAGTCCTAGCCCGAGTCAATTTCTCAAGTTAATTTCAGAACATTTAATATTAGTCATTTTTTTTAGTATCATAATTAAAGGTATTATTATTTTTATTTTTAATGATAATATTTATAATGGGCACAATAATAATATTAACATTATCAATATTCTATCTTCATTATTTTGATATCTTCATTAATATTACTTCGATATTATTATTATTAGTATCGTTATTATTAATTAATACCCCTGTTATTAATATTATTTCGATTTGTATCATTATTGTTGTTATTATTATTATTATCATTATTACTGGCCCAAACATTGTGCTGACCCATAATAATATTACAAGCCCAGAAAATTAATGCAAGCCCAAAAAAAAAAAAATTAAACCCTAACCCTAAACCTACAGTATAAATATACAGCCTCAACTATACAAATACACAATACTACGCAGCAATACACAGTACACTTTCTTCCTTCCCAGCGCCGTTCATCATCCAGATTACAAAAAAAAATTGCTATACAGAAATCTGCTGCAATCTACGGAGCATAAAACTAAGGATCCGATCGAGTTCGTCGTCTGATCAGATTTCCAGTCATGTTGCAGCATCCGATTCTCCGTTCATTCTTACGAGGTAAAATTCATAGTCCTTCTTCTATGCCTTTAATCCGAGTATTCTTCGATCTTAAACTTTTATCTGCAATATTATCGGAACTTCTAACACCATGTCTGACCACAACCCCTCGGTACCAACAACATCATATTTGGGAATTGAATCCATAATTTATCTACAAAAATTATCTAACAACAACAACAACAAATCAAAGTAAATCTGGGCCGACCCGAATCCAGAAGTTTCACAAAGAATCCAGAAACTTAAACTTGATAAATCGACCTGAACACATAAGTTACCAAACCCGAGTTGTTCAAACCCTGTTGCATAATCCGCTCTCATGATTTTGGCTTGAACTCCATCAAAATGGCAGGAACCAAAAGAAAAACAATTTCAGAAAAATTCCTTCACCACAAATCCGAGCCCGATATTTCCCAACCCTAATTTCTGGATCAGCCGTCATCTTCCCATGCCGTCATCGTTGCTTCACATCCATCGCTGCAAATCCACCCCCACTCCGATTCGCACGACACAAAGCCTAAAAATCAGTCGTCTCTCCTCCGATTTGTACCACCCAAGCCCAGAAACATCACCGCCGAAGCCGGGAACCTCCGCCGCCTCCGCCAGTCCTGAAGCCGCGACCTTTAAATCCAAGTCGGTCGATGTGTGTGTGTGTTTCGGCATGCGATTCAGTGTGTGAGTATGTGTGTGTATAATTACTGTGTGTGTGTGATTTTTTCAGAAATCTTCTCCCGACCGAGAAGAAGCAACGGGATTTTCAGGGAGAGTTTGGAGAAGTGAGTCGGCTGACCCTATGTATGGGGTATTTATACCCCCGAAATTTTAGGGTTCTGCACTTTAGCCCTTCAAATTTTCAGAAACTTTCAATATAGACCAGCCAGTTTAAATTAATCAAATTTTAACCAATTCAACTTCTCAAGTCTTACAATCTGATCTCAGTCAACCTTCAAACTTAAATAAAATCCTAATTTTGACCGAAATATTTAAAATATTGACTTCCAATTAATAGTAATAATTAATCCGAATTATGTCATAAACATCTTAATTTCAGTCATTAATAATGTTAACTCTTCAGTTAATATTAATTAGCAATTATAATTTATTTTCAGTTATTATATAGTAATATTCGTATCCTTTCGTATATTATATAAATAATAAATTGTAAGGATTTTAATTATTATTATATGTACACTTTGTCAAGGATTTACAGGCTTAGGACTGTGAGTCGAGCACATTCATTTCAGTCAGACATCATCATCGTTTATTCAGGTGGGAATTTTCACTATCACTTTAATTGATTTGATTTGACTGTATATGTAGTATTCTATTCATGTTTAAATTTATTTGCACGTTGTAATTCAGGCTAACCTGTTTTTGTGTAAGAGGCTATCTTAAGATATATGTTGTTGCGGGGACACCTGCGCAACCTCAATATTCACATACGTGCTCGATTCATGTTATGGTATTGTGTGTATGTTGTTGTTGCCCAAAATATTTATCCGAAGATTAATACTGCTGGAAGACGGACAACAAACAACAATTGCGGGAGCACTTCCGAGAGAAGATAATTAATACAAGATTTGCCGGGTTTGTTAGGCCCGGGCTTGAATGCTCTCGCGAGATGTTATTAATACGAATATTCGTGGATACAGGTATTAATGAGAGAAATCTAAATACAATGAGTGTAAAAAGACTCTGTTAATCCGGCTCTTGAGCGAAGCTCGGTGTTCTTCGTCCCGCCGATAATCTGCTCGAGGAGAAAAGGCCGGGAGAAGTAAGACCGAAAGAAAGCTGTTGCCCAGAGTTGGAGATTTGCCAAGTGCTTAATGTTTGCTTCTGTATAGTGTGCTTGGATCACGATATTGCTGAAGGAAGTTCCAGGTGCAGGGTGCCTTGCTTATATAGGGACAGCCGAGTCTTGTTCTTTAGTGGCCGATCGCCTGCCGGCTATTAAAATAATCTGCCGATCGCCTGCCGGCCAATACTTTAATGGGGCGATCTCCTGGGTCAAAGCTAAAGTCCAAGGAAGATCTTGGTCGGTGCTAAAGTCCAAGGAAGAGGCTGCACGGCAGGCGGTCGATAAGGAGCCATCACGTGTCCGAGTCGGTCAACATGTGGCCCTACCGACAAGCTTTGGCGGCTGTCTACGTGGTGGAGGGAATCTGTCGAGCTTTGGTCAATGGCCCGAGATTCGCGGATCTTGTCTCGGCCTGCACGTGGTGCCGCCTTGAGGCTCGGCCTTTGCCGACTGGATGTCCGTCGGTGGTGATCGACTGGATGGTCTTCGGAGGTCGACATGCCGGTGGATGGAGGTCGCCAAGGGTCGGTCGCCAAGGGTAGGTCGCCAGTGCCGAGAGACGGCCGATCGCCAAGGGTCGGTCGTCGAGTACAGAGGCGATCGTCTTGATGTCGATCGCTCGGCAGGACTTGTCCTGGGCCCTTCGATTGTGATCTAGCATGCCCACTGGGTTAAGGCTCGGTCGCCTGGTCGCTGATCGGCAGGCTTGCCTTGGTCGCTCGGCAGTAAGTCGGTCGCTCGGCCTGTAAGTCGGTCGCTCGGCCTCGGAGGCGATCGCCGGTCGGAAGGTGTTAAATCTTGACACAACATATGTTTATGTTGTTGCGGGGGCAACCTGCGCAACCTCAATATTCGCGTTGTGCGTGCTAGATTCATGCTATACGTAATATTGTGTGTATGCTAATGTTGTTGCGGGGGCACCTGCGCAACCTCAATATTCGTGTTATGCGTAATATTGTGTGTATGCATTTACATTGAGGAAAATGTGATAGATTATTCATGTTATGCTTTCCATGAGATTGTATATTACTGTGATCAGTGTGATTTCCACGAGCTGAAGGAAGCTCACCCCCACCTTTATTGAACCCGCAGGTTGAACCGAGCCGGATGGACGAAGGAGCGAGCCGAGAGGGCAGATGAAAGCTGAATTATTATATGATGTTTCTTTTTGTCAAATGTTTGAAACTCATTTGGGGAAAACGTTGATTAGCAATTTATAAATTATAATTTATTCTTCCGCCGCAAAATTTTACTTCGTATATATGATGAAATGTTACCTTATTTAAAGGTATTTATTTTTATGTGAGTGTAGCGACTCGACTTTGTAGGCGAGAATTTTTATATTCTCAAGAAAATTATTTTTCTCAAAATTTACCTTTTATTTATTTTTCCCCATTATTTACCCTAGAAAGTCGTGGCGTTACAACATGGCGGCGAGTATGATTCTTGGGGTTTCATGATGTTTATATTGTGGAAGAAAATGAAATATGAATATATATGACTTGGATTACAAGTTGGATGATTGTTTATATGTTAAAGGATATCGTATTTCGTTTTTTTGATTGCTATGAACATAGCTTCGAATCACTTAGTGTTCTTGACAATATATGGATCATGATGATGAGTTTGAATTTGTATAGATTATGATTGATATTGGAGTTTGATTTCCTTTACATTCGTATTTGTAATCTCCATATGTTGATCGGTACCTGTAATGCATGCAACTGCATGTCATTAGCGCAGGTTAGAATTACTGGCTAGCGCACGCTAACTGAAGCGACTTAGCGCACGCTACGTTAAGTGATTAACGTGCACTAAGTGGACAGGCAGTGTAGTATATCGTGTTGTGGTTATGAATTCGTGCTGGTTTGAGTTGTATTGTTCAGACTATGTTTAACCGAGGTATTGTAGAACCGTTGGGTTTGTTGATTGGTTATATCGGTTGTTGATTATTATCGAATGTGTGTTAAATCGATTATTGTAATAGGTTGAGATTATTGATCGGTGTTTAGAACCATGGTTTGCGGTCGTATTCGAGAATATTCGTGAATTTCATTGATCAGGGCCGAGGGACTTGTAGACGACGACAAGGATTGGTAACGGCTTCATCGGTATCGAGGCAAGTTATTACTTGCTCAGTTTATAATATTTAATGAATGGTTTCCGTTTCATTCGTTTATAACTCGTATAGCAATGATTATAATTGTGAACACAGGAGATTTGGGATTATAAGTTGTTTTCGAATTTTGGGAATTTAAATCATAATATATATGATTTACTTTTGTTATTGGTATACTTGGGTATCGAAGATACATTGTGATAAAGACGAAGATATGAATTACCTACAGTCCGTGACATTTTGGACCGTCAAATATTGAGGAAATTGTTGGTGATGGTTTTGACATCGAGATTGCTCTCGAAGGACTCGGGGCAAGTACTCTAATCATTTTTGTCTTTTTGTGTCGATCATATTGTGATACATTGTGTATTTGTCATGTATTTGTGTATTGTTGTTAATATGCATTTGTGCATTGTTGTCGTATGTCCACCATGCGTTGGTCCGACGGGATCATCGTGGGATATCTATGGCTGTGTGCGCTGGATCGTTGGATAGGTATTTCCACCATGTGTTGGTCCGACGGGATCATCATGGGATATCTATGTTGTGTGCGCTGGATCGTTGGATTACCATGTTTTTTCGTTGTTGGGATTCGGTGCCTAAAACGAAGGCCCAGCAGAAGCGGTAAAACAAAAATTAATTCGATCCGAATCCCTACGAGGATCAATCGAGCTACGTATATACGCATATTAAAACGAAATACAAGAGATATAAGAGACTCACCCTTGTAGTCCGTTGATTAAATGGATTCCTTCTCTTGAGATATTCCTCAAGCTTGAAATGAATTCCCTACGATCCAATGCGCTCCAAGAACTTGAATGATCCAACGCCGAAAAGACAACGTTTCTACTTGTCACGCGCCGGAGAAACAACTGGAATGACTAAACCTCGTTATCCTCAAAGGATACGGCTACAACAAGGTTGTAGAAGCTTGTTTATCAAGATTATAACACTCTAAGTATATAATCTTTGATCTCTTTATTAATCTCTATTTTTCTCCAAGAAAAAACTCAAGAACAATAGTAAGGAAAGATGAAGACTTGAGAAAAATGAACTATCTCTCTCTCTCTCTCTCTCTTGGTATTATCACGTATGGAATGAGTGGGGTGAGAGTTTTTCAAGTCTTCATTTTATTCCTCAAGGAATCAAGACCAAATCCACAACAAAATTATCACACTTGCTATTTTGTCCCCTTGGTTATCACAAGTCTTCCACTTAAAAAGGAGAAGACCAAGACCAAGGGAGGGGTTAGGTATGGGGCGGCCATCTAGAAGTAATCAGACGAGTTCGATTCATTTCGGACTCCCGTGAGTCCAAACAGATAAACTCTGATCACATTCCGATGTATTATATCAATTAATTAATCCAATTAATTAATTATATCAAATACATAATAACATAATTAATTTCTCCAAGAAATAATTATATTCATGAACTAAATTAATCACCCAGTAATTTATTTAATTCATTAGGCCATAAATTAATTTATCCAATAAATCAATTTAGACATCCAATGTCCCAATAAATTAGATATCCAATATCTAATATTTATAAATAGAGAATAAGCTCGATTCATTCCGTCGTCAATCCTATTGCACGACTCGGTAGGTCCGTCTCAGTCAGCAATGGGAGGAACCAAAGAGTAGTAGCACCACCTAGCCAGCCCAGTGGCCTACACTGTATCCCAACTGAGAACGAATGATTGGGATCATTCAAGAACCATTCTGTCGTGAATACCAGTATACGTATAAACCCTTATTTCAAATGTCCCGATCAAGTTATAGGGTCACGGTCAGTCAAACCCTATCTGTACTTGACACTATGCATGCGTTAATGCAAATCGAGATCATCGAGCTCTCGTGTATCCAATAAAATTAGCTCCAATGCCTTGGCCAAAGACTTATGATCTCATCTTCCAATAACCGCATAGGACATATAATCCGCTCACTAACGGGAGAAAGAATTCTATCTTGGTATTCAGTAGGACCTGCTACTTGCCCGTCAAGATGCATGTTGAGGTTGACCCCCATCTTTCGGTTTATAGGGTTGAACTACTCTAATGAAAATCTTGACGTCACAAGCACATCCCTACTAAAACCTCAAGTCGAAGGTTCACGAATACCTATCACAACCTTTCGATTCCATTATTGACTGTCTCGGAGTGAAATCCGTGTGACGAATCGAGTGTGAGTCGGTTCGAGTATACTAATCCAATTAGCATACCTATAATGTGTGCTCCCACTAACCATTAGTGTTCGACAGGCACTCTCCATATCAAAGAACACGTCATACAAGTCTTCACATAAACTTAATGCCCAGTCAAGTTTCATCGACTTGCGAACGATTAAGTGTTTGAGCTATAAACCTTTCCAGTGCCGAACCCCTTATCTAATAAGGAGTGGAACGTTTTGCTCTCAAATACACGGAATAGTTTCTATATATATATATATATATATATATATATATATATATATATATATAGGAGTTAGGAATGCCAGTAACTACCAGTAAATAAAGAAACATCCATTTGCCTTATGATAATGAATTACATAATTACAAGTACAATGCCCTCACTCAACATCCTCTGAGTGGCATTCAAGGGCAAAGTCCTAACAATCTCCCACTTGCACTCAATGCCACACACCATGGTATCTAATACCCATGTTCTCCAGATGACGCTCCAAGCTACTCTGAGGAGGTGGCTTGGTGAGTGGATCAGCGACGTTGTCGGCTGAGTCTACTCTATGCAGCACAATGTATCCTTTGCGAACAAATTCTCTAACGAGATGATACTTCCTCTCAATGTGCTTGGTACTGTTGTGAAACCTCGGCTCCTTGGCCTGTGCTACAGCGCTGTCGTTGTCGCAGTACAGCGGAATAGGAATCTCAGCACATAGTATCACTTGAAGTTCTCCCAGAAACTTCTTAATCCAGAACCATTCCTTGGAAGCCTCCGAGGCTGCTTGATACTCACCCTGACAGGTGGAATCAGCAGTCGTGCTTTGCTTGATGCTACGCCAAGATACTGATCCTCCATTAAGAGTAAATATGTAGCCAGAAGTAGACATCGAATCGTCCTTCAGTCCTTGGAAGTCCGAATCAGTGAATCCCATCACATTCAATTCTCCACTGCTATACATAAGAACTATATCTCTAGTCCTTATTAAGTACTTGAGAACGTTCTTTACGGCAGTCCAATGTTCCCTACCTGGGCTTGCCTGAAACCTACTCACCACGCTTACATCATGCGCAATGTCAGGTCTCGTACACAACATAGCATACATAAGGCTACCCACGGCCGAAGCATATGGTATATTACTCATTTCTTTTCGTTGTTCCTCACTTTGAGGACACATCTTAAAGGAGAGTTTTATTCCATGTCTCATCGGTAGGAACCCTCTTTAAGAATCATCCATCTTAAATCTCTTTAAGATTTTATCTATATAGAGGGCTTGGGAAAGACCTATTGTTCTCTTCGATCTATCCCGGTAGAGTCGAATACCAAGAATATAGGTAGCTTCTCCCAAGTCTTTCATGGAGAAATTACTCGAAAGCCAAGCTTTCACAGAACTGAGCATTCCCACATCATTTCCTATTAGTAGAATGGCATCTACATATAGTACTAAGAATGCGATCTTGCTCCTACTAACCCTTTTGTATACACAAGGTTCCTCTTCATTTTGCACGAAGTCAAACTCTTTGACCGCCTCGTCAAAACGAAGGTTCCAACTACACGACGCTTGCTTTAGTCCATAAATGGAACGCTGAAGTTTGCACACTTTCTGAATATCGACTTCGGACACAAAGCCTTTAGGCTGCTCCATATAGATTTCTTCCCCGAGGAATCCATTAAGAAAAGCCATCTTTACGTCCATTTGCCATATCTCATAATCGTAGTAGGCAGCTATAGCAAGCATCATGCGAATAGACTTGATCATAGCTACGGGCGAGAAGGTATCATGGTAGTCAATCCCTTCTTTCTGGGTATAACCCTTTGCCACAAGCCTGGCCTTATAGGCGTCAACCTTTCCATCACCACCAATCTTTTTCTTGTAGATCCACTTGTTCCCAATAGGCACTATGCCCTTGGGGCGGTCTACTAGAGTCCAGACTTGATTGACATGCATCGAGTCTATCTCAGCTCCCATAGCTTCACGCCATTTCGCGGAGTCTACATCCACCATCGTTTGGTCATAGGTCGTTGGGTCGGTCTCTTGTCTATCACTTGGAACCTCATGAAGACCCAGATTCTCCAAGTGCACAAGCCCATACCTCTCAGGTAAATGAGACACCCTACTAGACCTACGAGGTGGTTGTACTTGTGTTTCAGAAGGTTCGGTTCCATTTTCTTGCACAGGTGTCTCCTTAGGAGTTTCATTGTATTCTTCCAAAGAAATACTTCTACCTGCTCCGCCTTCCTGAATGAACTCATCTTCCAGGAAGTGTGCTTGTAAAGCAACAACGATCTTTCGATCTTCGGGCATGTAGAATAGATAACCCATCGTCCCAGACGGGAATTCAATGAAACGTCCCTTCTCAGACCTCGCTTCCAACTTTTCCACCTTAGTCTTCTTGACATAGGCGGGACATCCCCAAATCCTAATATGATTAAGACCTGGTTTCCTGCCCTCCCACATCTCATGTGGATTTTTAGGAATGGATTGGGGAGGACATCTGTTCAAGATGTAAGCGACAGTCAGGAGTGCATACCCCCATAGGTAAATCGGTAAGTCAGTATAGCCAAGCATGGAACGGACCATGTTCAACAGGGTCCGGTTCCTTTTTTATGACACACCATTTAACCGAGGAATACCTGGAGGTGTTATTTGTGAAACTATTCCATGTTCCTTAAGGAACTCGTCAAACTCCATACTCATATACTCGCCACCTCGGTCCGACCGAAGTGCTTTGATATGATTACCAGTTTGTTTCTCGACTAGGGCCTTGAATTCCTGGAATTTCTCAAAGGCCTCAGATTTATGTTTCATTAAGTATACATAACCATACCTAGTATGATCATTTGTAAACGTAATGAAATATTGATATCCGTCACGTGATGCTTCCAAATCACCATATACGTCGGTATAGATTAATCCCAATTTATCAGCGGCTCTTTCAAAAGTCCCTGTGAAGGGAAACTTAGTCATTTTGCCTTTAAGGCAAGATTCACAAGTAGTAAAGGGATCCGATCCCAATGGACTCATAAGTCCATCTTTTTCCATTTTGTAAATCTTGGTCTGACCAACATGAACAAGTCTAAGATGTCATTTCAAAACTTGATTGGTTTCATCCCTACCATGCTTCCTAGTCATAGTATTCACAATGACTTTGTTACTGAGGTTTAGATGATACAGTCCATTTAACAATGTAGCAGTGCCACTAGTTTATTTCTGAAATAAATTTTGCAGGAACCATCACCAATGAAAAACGAAAAGCCTTTTCGGTCCATGACCGAAATGGATACAATGTTTTTATGCCCCTTGGGCAAAACAAGTACATCTTCTAAAGTCAGAACAAAACCGGATTCTAAACCCAAAAGAAGTGATCCTAAGTCGGTTGCCTCGACACTATGCCCGCTTCCGACAGTGATCATAACTTCTCCAGCTCCAAGCTTCCTACTTTGTTCCAGATCTTGATTCACGGTACAAATATGAGAACTAGCACCAGAATCCAGTATCCAGGAAGTAGAAAATACAGTAGCAGAACAATTTGTTTCCAATACTAAAAGTTCTGTACCTGAAGTGCCATGAAGAATAGGACACTCTCTAGCCCAGTGGCCTAGCTCACCGCACTTGAGACAAGCGTCTTTCTTCTTGCTCTTCAGAACCGTTTCCCTTGCCCTTGAAGTCCTTGACTTGTGGTTCCGTCTGCTTCTTGGTCTTTTTCTTCTTGTTCTTAGACCTCCGAGGTCCAGAAGAAATCACAAGAGCAGACTCCTTCATCCGCGGAGTCTTCATCTGAGACTGAGCAGTCACAAGTTTGTTCATTACCCCAGCTAAATTACATGCAATCTCATTACAGTTGAAGTTCATAACAAATTGTGAGAAGGAATCAGGGAGAGACTGTAAGATAAGGTCGGTTTGAAGAGAAGTATCCATTTTAAAATCAAGAGCCTCCAATCTCTCGATCATGGATATCATTTTGAGGACGTGTTCCCCAACCTTCTCACCTTCCTTCATCCTTGCACCGAATAGTTGCTTGGATATCTCATATCTAGCAGTTCTGATGTGCTCACCATAAAGCTCGGTTAAGTGAGATAGAATTTGCCTAGTAGAAGTCATTTTCTCATAAGCTCTCTCAAGCTCATTTGACATAGAAGCCATCATGTATGCACAATACTACAAAACTGGCCTTTAACAACGCCATTTTAACAACGGTTGTTCGGAAACCACTGTTAAAATGACGCGGTGGCATACTTGTAAATTTTGTGTAATATATTAACAGCGATTTTTTTAAAAACCGTTGTTAAAAAAAGAACGTTTAACATCGGTTGTTTAAAACAACCGCTGTTAATTGCATAAGTTTAACAGCAGTTGTTTTAAACAACCGCTGGTAATGTAATATAAAAAAAAACGTTTAACATCGGTTGTTTAAAACAACCGCTGTTTAAAAAAAAAAAACGTTTAACATCGGTTGTTTAAAACAACCGCTGTTAAAAAAAAAAACGTTTAACATCGGTTGTTTAAAACAACCGCTGTTAAAAAAATAAAAAAATAAAAACTTTAACATCGGTTGTTTAAAACAACCGCTGTTAATTGCATAAGTTTAACACCAGTTGTTTAAAACAACCGCTGTTAATTGCATAAGTTTAACACCAGTTGTTTAAAACAACCGCTGTTAATGTAACATTTAATATATAATGCAATATATAATTTTAAATATTGATTTATAATAATATATATTCGTAATCAATATATATTATAAATTTTAATGTACATTATAAAATTTAAATTTTCAGCATGGTTATATACAATATACATTATAAATATGTAATATAATTTTTATTACATTATATTATTATTCTATAATAATATAATATCTTAATTAATAATATAAATCATAAAAGTTTAGTTTCATTAAATTTTTATATAATATACATTATAACTTATATATATATAATATAATTCTAAAAATATTAATAAATATATATATATATATATACATATATATGATTAATTGTACACTTATATAAAATAAAGCAACAAAAGTATAAGAATTGACTTTGGCTCATTGGTTTGATACCACCTCCACAAAAGTGGAGGTCACAGGTTCGAATCCCATGTGCAGCGAAAATGCACATTTATATGCATAAATGTGCGGGTCGCGAGCGGGCGGGCGAGGCAGGAAGGGATGTGCGGGCGCGGACGGATCTGGCAGGGCGCTTAATTAATTTTTATTTCAACAATTTTAACAGCGGTTGTAAAAGAACCGCTGTTAAAAAAATAATTTCTAAAAAAAAAATATTTAGAAAAAAAAAAATATTTAACAACAGTTTTTACTAATAACCGTTGTTAAATTTAACATCGGATATTAGTAAAAACCGCTATTAAATCTAACAGCGGTTTTTTAAAAAACCGCTGTTAAATTTAACATCGGCACCTTTAACAGCGGTTCCAGAACCGCTGTTAATATGGCTCCAGAACCGTTGTTAAAGCCCTATTTTTGTAGTAGTGGCACAGACTTTTACGTCATCCTTAACCCACTTTTCGTGGTTTTCGATCTCTTCCTGATTGGCTCTGGTCCGCACAGGAGGCGCCGGAATGTCCGTCTTCAAGACGTGTTCCAGTGCCTCTATACTAAGGACAATCATCAGATTGCGGAGCCATTGCACAAAGTTAGGTCCAATCAGGGTGTTCTTCTCGAGTAGAATTGCGAGTGGGTTCATTGTCATATTGAGAGTTATGTCTGCATTAAGTACGACAGATTAATTAGTGACTTGTTTAATTATGATCTGAGTATAGAAATAAGGTCTTATCTATTCTTGTTACCCATCTCCCACTATTTTTATCGAATAACACACTCCCATGTGAAATCCGGAAGTATCGTCGCTCTACTTCATAGTGATGATCGAGTTCTTTATAAATCTTAATAGAGGGCAACCGAACATGTTTCTAGTCTACTAATTTTCATAAAGTGGTGTCCAACACCAACCCATCTAATGGATGATTCGATCTTCTTTTTCCCCTTGTTCACTCCCCTCAACCTATGCGGTTTCTATGGCTCGTGAATAAGTTAAGTTTATACCATCGACGCAAATCAATTTCACAATTGAATCTTATCCGACAATCTATCAGGTTTCTAGGGATAAAATTTGCTCCAACCGAAGGCATCCAATACGTTCCCGGTAATTTATCCATCCTCCCCGAACGACTACCCCGATAACTCGGAAGCATAGCACATCTGGTTTAGATTTCAATTTCCCGAAAGCTCGATGGAGGGAAGGAAAACCTTGAAACCTTATAAACTTAATAATTTGTCGTGGGAGAATTTTCGTGATTAATGTTACACTTTTCACATTAATTCATTTAAGCGCGTTTGTTGCATTCATACAATATGAACAACCATTCACAACCTAGTTGCTACCAACATGTGGTTCATGGACCGTTCCTAGAATCAAAACTTAGTAATCTAATTGCAAGTCTTCGTCTTGAATCTTCATATTCTCGGACGGATCTTCCTCCGGTCTTCGTCATTACATATAAATTTTACATTGAAAAATTGCATCATAGATACAGATAATTCTAGTAAAATAAATAGGCTCAAAACGGCCTTTACAACCCAGTTGAATAAAATCGAACGATTCAAAACTAAGTTCATGAACCACATCCCCATTCAAAAGCATTCATCCAATAAATACTAAATAAATGGATTACACATTAAATATATTGATCCAACCAATATAAATAAATAACCATCTATTAGAATTAATCCAATTAATTCACAAACATGGTAGTTTTAATTCGTTTGTATAAACCGGACGATAAATATATCACACTAATAAATTTCCTCAAAATAAAACAACAATTATTTTATTTAGTCAAATTAAATCCAATTTAATTGCCAGAAATTATTATAACGAAACATAAACACAAAACGGAATCGAAATAAAATCGCCCGGGCCTAGCCCGTGGTCCGGCATCACAGCCGGTCCTTTGCCGAGGGGCTGATCTCGCCCAAAGGCAGAAGCAAGCCGCCCAGCGGGTCCAAGACTGGCACCCAGTACCAGCAATTTCTGGGCAAAGGCGATTTTCCGACTCTTTTCTGTCCCGATTTCAAAAATTATATTTTTCTAATTTTAATATTACCCATATAATTCAGTTTTAATAAATAAAACCGATTTATATAGTAACATAAAAACATAGAAAAATTAAATTTTCGACAAACAATTAAAACAACGAATTAAACGGTCCTGATTCCAAATCACTAATCATTTAATCAAGCATTCCAAATGCTATATATCATATATATGATCGCAAAACCTATGCTCCGATACCACTGTTGGGATTCGTTGCCTAAAACGAATGCGCAGCAGAAGTGGTAAAATGAAAATTAATTTGATCTGAATCCCTATGAGGATCGATCGAGCTACGTACATCAGAATATTAAAGCGAAATACAAGAGATATAAAAGACTCACCCTTGCAGTCCGTTGATTAAATGGATTCCTTCTCTTGAGCTATTCCCCAAGCTTGAAATGAATTCCCTACGATCCAATGCGCTCCAAGCACTTGAATGATCCAACACCGAAGAGACAACGTCTCTACTTGTCATGCATCGGAGAAATGACCGGAATGAATAAACCTCGTTATCCTCCAAGGATACGGATAGAACAAGGTTGTAGAAGCTTGTTTATCAAGATTATAACACTCTAAGTATATAATCTTTGATCTCTATATTAATCTCTATTTTTCTCCAAGAAAAAACTCAAGAACAATAGTAAGGAAATATGAAGACTTGAGAAAAATGAATTCTCTCTCTCTCTTGGTATTCTCGCATATGGAATGAGTGGGGTGAGAGTTTTCAAGTCTTCATTTTATTCCTCAAGGAATCAAGACCAAATCCACAACAAAATTATCACACTTGATATTTTGTCCTGTTGGTTGTCACATGTCTTCCACTTAACAAGGAGAAGACCAAGACCAAGGGAGGGGTTAGGTATGGGGCGTCCATCTAGAAGGAATCGGACGAGTTCGATTCGTTTCGGACTCCCGTGAGTCCAAATAGATAAACTCTGATTCCGTTCCGATGTATTTATATCAATTAATTAATCCAATTAATTAATCATTTCAAATACATAATAACATAATTAATTTCTCCAAGAAATAATTATATTCATGAATTAAATTAGTCACCGAGTAATTTATTTAATTCATTAGGCCGTAAATTAATTTATCCAATAAATCAATTTAGACATCCAATGTCCCAATAAATTAGATATCCAATATCTAATATTTATAAAGGGAGAATAAGCTCGATTCATTCCGTCGTCAATCCTATTGCGCGACTCGGTAGGTCCGTCTCAGTCAGCAATGGGAGGAACCAAAGAGTAGTAGCACCATCTAGACAGCCTGGCGGCCTACAGTGTACCCCAACTGAGAACGAATGATTGGGATAATTCAAGAACCATTCTGTCATGAATACCAGTATACGTATAAACCCTTCTTTCAAATGTCCCAATCAAGTTATAGGGTAACGGTCAGTCAAACCCTATCTGTACTTGACACTATGCATGCGTTAATACAAATCGAGATCATCGAGCTCTCGTATATCCAATACAACTAGTTCTAATGCTTTAGCCAAAGATTTATGATCTCATCTGCCAATAACAGCATATGACATATAACCCGCTCACTAACAGGAGAAAGAATTCTATCTTGGTATTCAGTAGGACCTGCTACTGGCCCATCAAGACGCACGCCGAGGTTGACCCCCGCCTTCCAGTTTACAGGGTCGAACTACTCTAATGAAAATCTTGATGTCACAAGCACATCCCTACTAAAACCTCAAGTCGAAGGTTCACGAATACCTATCACAACCTTACGATTCCGTCATTACCTGTCCTGAAGTGAAATCTGTGTGACGAATCGAGTGTGAGTCGGTTCGAGTATACTAATCCAATTAGCATACCTATAACGTGTGCTCCCACTAACCATTAGTGTTCGACAGGCACCCTCTGTAATATCTGTACCTTTCCATTTTTAGCAGTTTTTATTTTTGGAGCATGTCTATTTTTATCGACTCACTTGTAACCGTTTCGATATTTTGAATCAATTGTATTCTTGGAGTTTTTCCATTTGGACGAGTTTCGGAGGTGTTTTTACGAAATTCCGTTCTATGTTATGTTTTGTCGTATGCGCATTCGATTCTCATGAAACTTATTCATTTTCGTTGTTTCTTGGTTTGCATGAGTTCGTATGGTTGAGTTGTTCGTGTTGGGACCTTCGGTTTGTCAATCCGACGTCGTATTGTGATTTTTGGACACTTGGGCCATTTTTGTAATTTCCTATAAGTTAGGGAATTTCATCTTTGTTGTCGTATTTCGGATTTCCGGGTAGTCGAAATTGTATTTTCTTTTAATGCTTAGGTTCATCATCGAATATACTTCGTAACCATATTTTTGGTTAGATAGCAGGTCCGGGTTTCGGAGTCGTCCGGAACAGTTCGGACAGCAGCTGCCCAGACTGCTGTCCACTAGGGTGTTACTGTAATATCCGGATTTATTATGGTGTATTTCATTTGTATTCGAACCCTGTATTATTCGGATTTGTGATCGTGATTATTAGAGTATAATGTTTCTTTCGTTGGTAACTTTGTACATAAGTATATCAACATGCAAAATTTCTCATGCAAACTCGTGATAGCGCACGCTAAGAATGTAGCTTAACGCGCGCTATCGGCTACTACTAGCGCACGATATGTATGTAGGAGTTGCGTGCGCTAGGCACTCAATTATTGATTTGGGCGGCTAGCACATGCGCCAGCCGAACGTAGGACCGGATAAGATTTCCGCGGACGAACCGGGACAATTTTGGAGTCAACTCTTATTAGCGTGCGCTAAGGATGTGTAGGTAGCGTGCGCTAATTTGCTTTTGTACAGAAAGTTTATATATGGGCTAGCACTCCATTTTATTCGCATTTCCTTCGTTCACCTTTCGTTTTTGAGAGACCAGAGAGCATATCATCTTCCTTAGAGACACTTATAACACATCCACTTGATCATTGGACATTGAATACTTCTTGTGATTGATCATTGAATAGAAGTAGCACCTTGGAGTGGCATATAACCAACCACAGTCAGATTCTACCTTTGGAGTTCAGTGATTTCGTCATATTAAGGTATGTTGATTCTATCACCAACTCTAGATTCGTGTTATGGAGAATGAGATGATCATGCTACCAAAATATTGAGTTTCTTGGGTGAATTATCCAAACCACTTCATGTTTGGAATATTGAGATGATTATGCCTTAAGTACCTTGATTATGAACATCATGATTCGAATCTTATTACAAGGAAGCTTCTATCATTGGTAATCCGAATCTAGTAGGTGTATTCATAGCAATCTTGGACTTAAATTTAACATCATTATTGTTATACGAATCTAAAGGATTGATCATGGAAGGATTTATCTTGTGAAGATGGAATGTTAATCAAACTACAGAATGATAGTTTTTGATTGAGATAAAGGTGTTGATATCGACCGATAAGCTTTCCGAATTATCGCATGAAGAATTGTAATCGAAATGGAATATGGTTTTATAATAGTATACATATCCTTGAATCCGAAGTTGTTGTTATCTGTAGGAATAGTCATAACTGTATAAACATGATATTCATGGAGGTAACATGAATTAACACTGAAGATTTCATTGGTTTGATCATGTTGAGACCAGTCTACTACCCTGTAGTAAACTGCCATGTACAGTTAGCGCACGCTAAGCTATGTAGATTAACATGCGCTATCGACCATGAGTTAACGTACGCTACGTTTGGTACGTAACGTATGTTAGGCCATCAGACGAGTCAGTCGGCTGATCAGTGAAGTACTGACCATGCATAGCTAGCATACATTAGGCTTTGTTGTTTGCGTGCGCTATCGAGCAGACTTAACGCACGCTACACAGAGTACTTAGCGTGCGCTAAGCAGTTCATGCAGATTACATTTTATGAGCTTTTGGCCGTAAATCGAATTGTTAGACATTCGTACGACGTGAGATAAATTCTATATTATTTCTTTTGTTAAGGTTCGAGCTTGTTACGTGATTGATTGAGGGGGGCGACCTTCGAGTGTTCATTTTCGTGGAAGTATTGTTCTTGTCTTCGAGTCGAGGCAAGTACCTTATTTGTTTTATGTATTGATGTTATACATATTGTCATGCACGTATGTCGTTGTTGTATGTCCACCTCGTGTTGGTCCGACGGGATCATCGGGGGATCTATGCTAGCGTGCGTTGGATCATCGGATGGGTTTTTCCACCACGGGTTGGTCTGACGGGATCATCGTGGGTTCTAGGCAGTGAACGCTGGATCGTCGGAATTACCATGTGTATGTTGTGATATCATGTTGTGATTATCAGTTATGTATGTCATTTATGAGTTTCTCGTAGGAGAAGACTTGTTGGTATTTTTGTCGTTTACATTATTATTCTTCGTGAGATATGAATAATATGTTGTGGTACTTGTACTAGCATCGTTGTGGTAACCCCTTTGGGGGTGAACATTTTGTTTATGTTTAGGATCCAGGAGAGCGGGAAAACAACCACTGGAGCTGCATGACGACGAGGGTGCAGAGTGATGTTCCGGCCGGGTTTATTTGTCTGTTGTTTATTGGTTATTTCAATAAGTACTCGAGTACAAAGTCATTTATGATGAATTTGAATTTGGCGATGTATTAATAAGTTTCTGTTGAACATTTGTATTTTCAGTATTTGGTCAGAACTGTTGTATCTTAATTCCGTTATTTCCATTCGATAGTACCTCTTAATGTTTGTTCAATTCTTCAGCCTTGTAAATCCTTATGTAAATGATTTACGGCGCTGTAATATTCCTGAATATCTCGGGGGTGTTATAGAATATGGTATCGGAGCTAAGATTATGGATATCTTGGCCATTGGGTTAAAATAGGGGTCATTGATGTCTTTTGAGGTAACCGGCCGCGAATAACATCACTGTACTGCCTACGTCTTCGTGTGTGCGGTGGTTGTAAGTTCCTAAACTCTATCTCATCTTTTACATGTTATGTTCCTTTGTACTTGAGCATTTGAATGGTATTGTTTCCGGTATATTGAGTATTTATGCTTATAGTATGTTGAGAGTTGGACGTGGACGTGGTCGCGGTCGCGGACGAAGGAATGCAGAAAGGGAAGCATCGCCTTTAAATCAAGCCAGTCATAGCTCAGGCAAGCCATAACGATCTATCAATAACGAACCGGAACCTGCTGTTCCAGAGATCCTTCGTCAAGTGGTGAACCAGATGACTCAGTTCGCCCAAGTCGTGGACTGAATGCAAGTGGCGGTGGGACTACAGCAGGGAGAGAGACAGCAAGGGATTCCAGACATGGGAAATCGAGGTGACCGGTGGCTGCAGGAGGTGGCGAAGATGCAACCACCCAAATTCGACGGCATTTCTGAGACTCCCACCTGGGACCACTGGTTGAAGGAACTGGAGAAAATCTTTGCCGGAATTAACTGCCCAGACGACTGGAGAGCCTCTGTCGCTCAATATTTTCTGATAGGGGAAGCGTCCGAATGGTGGGAATCCATCCGGCCTATAGACCATGATGTTGATTGGACAGAGTTTAAATTAATGATGGAAGCTCAGTACTGCCCTCGTCCTGCGAGGGAAGCCAAGGTTCGGGAGTTTTCTCGCTCGGCCTTGGATGTGCGGTATCTCGAGCAATTAAGACGTTTAACCAACAGCTGGCATTTGTTCGACATCTGGTCAGAACAGATGCAGAAATGATGATCCATTTTGATATGAGGATGAAACCAGAAATCCAGAGGTACATGTCTGGTTTTGAATGTACCACACTCCGTCAATACCAGGATAAGGCGTTGGCGTATGAGATCAAGGAAGCAGCTATGGAGAAATTTACGGAATCCAAGAAGCAGAAAGTATCTGGTACTTTTACATAGCACAAGAACAGCGGGCCCCACAAGGCCCAGTCATCCTTTCACTCTTTCAAGAAACCTCCGCACCCAGTTAGGAGCGGAAAGAACTTCGGAGCAACATCAACCATGACTGATGTTACCAGGAAATGTTTTAACTGCGCCCATACGGGACACTATCGACGGAATTGCCCCCTACCTGCCGTGACTTGTTTTGATTGTGGTCGACATGGACATCGTGCGGTGTTTTGTGAAGAGGCTGCAAAGTCTTTTAGAGCCCGTACACCACAGCCAGTCCAGAAGGAAGCCAGTATCTAACAGACGTAGCAAAGTGTTCAGATGCCTCAGAATTTTGGCCACGGGCGAGGCAGAGGACAGTGGGACCGAAAGGGTACATCGAGTGCTGGATCTGTTCCCCCACGTCTGTACGAGATGAGGAGAACAGACGATCAGAATGCTGCTGTCGCATCAGGTACTGTCCAGATCCTTTCCCAGCCAGTTAGCGTTTTATTCGATACAGGAGCTACGCATTCTTTTATATCCTTGTCTTGTGTAAATCGTTTGAATATTTCTAGTTTTCATACTTGTGAACCTTATGTTGTTGGTTTACCGAGTGTAGAGAGGATTGTCGGAAACTTAGAAACCAGAAATTTCCCTGTATCATTTGGAGGCAGAGAGTGGCTTTCAAATTTGATTGTGATAGAAATGCAAGGAGACGACCTGATACTCGGAGACGATTGGCTTAATCGATATGGAGCAATTGTAAACTACCGAAGGAGGAATATCTCGCTGATCGCTGATGATGGTTCCGAAATACTGTTTGAGGGATGGAAACCGGGAAGCTCAGAAAAGTTGATCAAAGCGATGAAAGCTGTCAAATTGTCGAAACAGGGCTGCACCGGATACTGGTGCTATGCAATGAAAAAAGAAGACGAAATTGTGGAACTTTCATCCATTCCTGTTGTGAGCGAATTTCCAGATGTATTTCCTGATGAGTTACCTGGACTACCTCCACGAAGGGATGTATAATTTACCATTGAGCTGGAACCCGGAGCTACACCAATTTCTAAGGCGCCGTATCGTATGGCACCTACTGAGATGTACGAACTGAAGAAGCAGCTAGAGGAGTTATTGGACAAAGGCTATATCCAGCCAAGTGTTTCTCCTTGGGGAGCGCCAGTTCTTTTTGTTCGGAAGAAGGATGGATCGCTGCGACTGTGTATTGACTATCGAGAACTGAATAAAATGATGATTAAGAACAAGTATCCGTTACCACGGATTGATGATCTGTTTGACCAGTTGCAAGGAGCAATAGTATTTTCTAAAATCAATCTGAGATCAGGATATCATCAGCTGAGGATTAATGAATTTGATGTTCCGAAATCAGCGTTCAGAACTTGTTACGGACACTATGAGTTTGTAGTGATGCCGTTTGGTCTCACTAATGCACCTGCTGTATTCATGCAATTGATGAACCGAGTGTTCATCAAATATTTGGATAAATTTGTGGTCGTGTTCATTGATGATATTCTAGTGTATTCTAAGAACCCAGAAGAGCATGCACAGCATTTGCGGATTGTATTAGAACTTTTAAGAAGCGAGCAACTGTACGCCAAACTCTCTAAGTGTGAATTATGGCTAAAGGAAGTAATGTTCCTCGGTCATGTGGTATCAGCTGAAGGAGTCCGAATAGATCCTCAGAAGATTGAAGCGGTTTTGGATTGGAAACCTCCAAAGAACGTGAAAGAAGTCCGAAGTTTCTTAGGACTTGCTGGGTATTATCGTCGGTTCGTGGAAGGGTTTTCCAAAATTTCCCGCCCACTTACTCGACTCCTGTAGAAAACTCAAAAGTTTGAGTGGAACGAGTTGTGTCAGATTAGCTTTGATGAATTGAAGAAGAGATTGACGACCGCACCGATTTTAACACTTCCACAGGGGACTGGAGGATTCATAGTTTACAGTGATGCTTCGAACCAAGGACTCGGATGCGTATTGATGCAGAATGACAAGGTGATCGCTTATGCGTCGCGACAGCTGAAACCTTATGAAGTGAATTACCCAACACATGATTTGGAGCTAGCAGCAGTAGTTTTTGCTTTAAAGATCTGGAGGCATTATCATGCACGGACTCACATCGGATCTTTACGGATCACAAGAGTCTCAAATACATCTTGATGAAAGAGTTGAACATGTGGCAAAGAAGATGGTTAGAACTGATTAAGGACTATGACTTGGAGATTTTGTATCATCCAGGCAAAGCGAATGTAGTGGCCGATGCACTCAGCCGCAAGCCTGTTTCTATTCAGATGCTGGAGACTCTGACCTCCGAACTTAGCCTTCAGAGAGAGATGATTCGAGAAGGAATTGAAGTGTGGTTACAAAGAGTCCAAGGACAACTGTGCGTGATGGAAATAACTTCATCATTAACTGAAGAAATCAAATCTAGACAGGCATATGATCCTTTGATGATTCGGTTATGTGATGAAGTGATCAAGGGAAAGGCCCCTGGATTCGTAATTCATGAAGATGGAGTTTTTAGATTTTAGAACCGACTCTGCGTTCCTAATATCGATGTTTTGAAACAGACAATTATGAAGGAAGCTCACAGCACGCCCTATTCTATCCACCCGGGCACCAGTAAAATGTATAAGGACCTGAAACAGAACTTTTGGTGGGGCAACATGAAGAAAGAGGTAACGGAGTATGTCTCGAAATGCTTGACCTGTCAGCAGGTTAAGATCGAGCATCAACAACTTGCCGGGATGTTGAAGCCGCTCCCGATTCCTGAATGGAAGTGAGAGGACATATCGATGGACTTTATCACTAGTATGCCGAGAACCAAGACAGGAATGAACATGATTTGGGTGATAGTTGATCATCTAACCAAATCAGCTCATTTTCTAGGCATTAAGGACACGTGGGGACCAGAGAGGTTGGCACGAGTATTTATTTCATAGATAGTTTGATTGCATGGTACGCCGAAGACCATTGTTTCTGATCGAGATGGCTGTTTTATGTCTCACTTTTGGAAAGCAGTTCATAAGGCCTTGGGAACCGAATTGAACTTCAGCACAACTTATCACCCACAGACTGATGGACAATCCGAGAGGACTATTCAAACGGTGGAAGATATGCTGAGGGCTTGTGCCTTAGATTGGTCAAGTGATTGGGAAGTTCATCTGCCGTTGATTGAATTTACCTACAACAATAGTTGGCATGCTTCCATTAAGATGGCACCGTTTGAGGCATTATATGGGAGGAGATGTAGATCGCCCCTATGTTGGGACGATTCATCAGACTTGATCGGGATAGAACCAGAGTTGATCATACAGACTCGAGAGAAGATAGCCTTGATTCGTGAAAGGCTGTTGACCGCCCAGAGTCGGCAGAAATCTTACGCAGACGTACGTCGTCGCCCTTTGGAGTTCAGTACTGGAGACCACGTACTTTTAAAGGTTTCTCCTACTCGGGGAATCTTCCGTTTTGGAAGAAGGGGAAAGCTGAGTCCGAGATATATCAGACCATTCGAGATCCTTGAGAGAGTTGGAGAGTTGGCATACAGATTGACATTACCGCTATCGTTGAGCCATGTTCATAATGTATTCCACGTATCCCAGTTACGGAGATATATACCGGACCCTAGTCATGTCATTGATTTCGGGGAGATCGAGGTCGCTCAGGATGGGACGTTTGAAGAAAGACCAGTCAAGATACTCGAGAGTCGAGCGAAACAGTTGAGGAACAAACCAATCGCTTTGGTCAAAGTTCAGTGGTCACGTCATGGAGTGGAAGAAGCCACATGGGAAACGGAAAATAGTATGAAATCCAGATATCCAGAGTTATTTTCGTCTTGAGTTTCAGGACGAAACTCCTTTTTAGTAGGAGATTATGTAATATCCGGATTTATTATGGTGTATTTCATCTGTATTCGAACCCTGTATTATTCGGATTTGTGATCTTGATTATTGGAGTATAATATTTCTTTCGTTGGTAACTTTGTACATAAGTATATCAACATGCAAAATTTCTCATGCAAACTCGTGATAGCGCACGCTAAGAATGTAGCTTAACGCGCGCTATCTGCTACTACTAGCGCACGCTACGTATGTAGGAGTTGCGTGCGCTATGCACTCAATTATTGAGTTGGGCGGCTAGCACATGCGCCAGCCGGACGTAGGACCGGATAAGATTCCCGCGGACAAACCGGGACAATTTTGGAGTCAACTCTTATTAGCGCGCGCTAAGGATGTGTAGGTAGCGTGCGCTAATCTTCTTTTGTACAAAAAGTTTATATATGGGCCAGCACTCCATTTTATTCTCATTTCCTTCGTTCACCTTTCGTTTTTGAGAGACCAGAGAGCATATCATCTTCCTTAGAGACACTTATAACACATCCACTTGATCATTGGACATTGAATACTTCTTGTGATTGATCATTGAAGAGAAGTAGCACCTTGGAGTGGCATATAACCAACCGAAGTCAGATTCTACCTTTGGAGTTCAGTGATTTCATCATATTAAGGTATGTTGATTCTATCACCAACTCTAGATTCGTGTTATGGGGAATGAGATGATCATGCTACCAAAATATTGAGTTTCTTGGGTGAATATTGAGATGATTATGCCTTAAGTACCTTGATTATGAACATCATGATTCGAATCTTATTACAATGAATAAGTAGAGGAAGCTTCTATCATTGGTAATCCGAATCTAGTAGGTGTATTCATAGCAATCTTGGACTTGACATTAACATCATTATTGTTATACGAATCTAAAGGATTGATCATGGAAGGATTTATCTTGTGAAGATGGAATGTTAATCAAACTACAGAATGATAGTTTTTGATTGAGATAAAGGTGTTGATATCGACCGATAAGCTTTCCGAATTATCGCATGAAGAATTGTAATCGAAATGGAATATGGTTTTATAATAGTATACATATCCTTGAATCCGAAGTTGTTGTTATCTGTAGGATCAGTCATAACCGTATAAACATGATATTCATGGAGATAACATGAATTAACACTGAAGATTTCATTGGTTTGATCATGTTGAGATCAGTCTACTGCCCTGTAGTAAATTGCCATGCACAGTTAGCGCACGCTAAGATATGTATATTAACATGCGCTATCGAGCATGAGTTAACGTACGCTATGTTTGGTACATAACGTACGTTAGGCCATCAGACGAGTCAGTCGACTGATCAGTGAAGTACTGACCATGCATAGTTAGCGTACGCTAGGCTTTGTTGTTTGGGTGCGCTATCGAGCAGACTTAACGCACGCTACACAGAGTACTTAGCGTGCGCTAAGCAGTTCAGGCAGATTACATTTTATGAGCTTTTGGCCGTAAATCGAATTGTTAGACATTCGTACGACGTGAGATAAATTCTATATTATTTCTTTTGTTAAGGTTCGAGCTTGTTACATGATTGATTGAGGGGCGCGACCTTCGAGTGTTCGTTTTCGTGGAAGTATTGTTCTTGTCTTCGAATCGAGGCAAGTACCTTATTTGTTTTATGTATTGATGTTATACATATTGTCGTGCATGTATGTCGTTGTTGTATGTCCACCTCGTGTTGGTCCGACGGGATCATCGGGGGATCTATGCTAGCGTGCACTGGATCATCGGACGGGTTTTTCCACCACGGGTTGGTCTGACGGGATCATCGTGGGTTCTAGGCAGTGAACGCTGGATCGTCGGAATTACCATGTGTATGTTGTGATATCATGTTGTGATTATCAGTTATGTATGTCATTTATGAGTTTCTCGTAGGAGAAGACTTGTTGGTATTTTTGTTGTTTACATTATTATTCTTCGTGAGATATGAATAATATGTTGTGGTACTTGTACTAGCATCGTTGTGCTAACTCCTTCGGGGGTGAACATTTTGTTTATGTTCAGGATCCAGGAGAGCGGGAAAACAACCACTGGAGCTGCATGACGACGAGGGTGCAGAGTGATGTTCCGGCCATGTTTATTTGTCTGTTGTTTATTAGTTATTTCAATAAGTACTCGAGTACGAAGTCGTTTATGATGAATTTGAATTTGGCGATGTATTAATAAGTTTCTGTTGAACATTTGTATTTTCAGTATTTGGTCAGAACTGTCGTATCTTAATTCCGTTATTTCTATTCGATAGTACCTCTTAATGTTTGTTCAATTTTTCAGCCTTGTAAATCCTTATGTAAAGGATTTACAGCGCTTTAATATTCCTGAATATATCGGGGGTGTTAACACCCCATCAGTTATGGCCGTAATATGGCCATTGTTACGGCCGTAATGCATCACTTGTTACGGCCGTAACAGCCCGCTGTTTTAAGAACAGCGGGCAGAGGTCAGAATCCTTATTTCACATCTCTTCTTTCATTTTCTCCATCGGGTGACATCAGAGGGCGATTCCTACCACCTCGAATTCGTGTGTGTCGTTTTCCACCACAGTGGTGTTGTGGGAACATATTATCATCAACGTAATCATCTTCCACTGTCCGAATCCGCGGTAATTTCGTCTAGATTTCTAACTTGTCAATTTTGGGGGTTTTTCCGGGTTTTGATTATTAAACTCGAATTGTTCAAGTATGTTATGATATGCCTTACCGATTGCTGTTATTGGATAATTCCCAATCCGATTTTTTCAAGTTTAATCCGTGAATTGTTGATTTGGGGAGGTTTTGCGTAAACCCTCGCCCGTATCAATTGATCGTACTTTGTCATATCTTGTAATCGGGGTTATGGGCGTATTCCATTCGATTATTGTTGTCCGTTAGGACTGAATTATGTTAATCTTTCGTTTAGGAATCATCGTTTTCCATCCGGATCATTCGTAGTCGTTACTCATTCCCGTTTCGCCAAGAATGTCTCAAAGGCAAGTACTTTACATTTGTTTACATGTTCTAGTATTTGAATTATAGCTGTTCGTGGTTGTTGTGGATGGATATGTGTATGTTCACTTAGGGACGGTTCGATGGGCCCTCTAGGGATACGTATTACCGTGACTGTGCGTATCACGAACTATGGGTAACCACCCAGGGATCTCCGACGGGGCTCTGCGGGGTTCGGTGGCCGTGAGTCTCGTACCAACGGTTAACTTTGAATTGTTTTGTTGGAGAAATGTGTTTTGCGCTTGTGCACCGTTAATATTCCGGAATATAAATGATTTCTAAAATGATTTTTTGCGCATATTTTCTAATGATTAGAATGGTAGTTCAAATGGATTGTACTTGCACTAGCAGTTGTCGCTAACCCATTAAATGGGGGAAATATTTTTGTATTTCAGGTACAGGTCATGGAGGCGAACAAGCATGCGGGCCGTACGAGGATGATGGGCAAAAGTGATTTTGTTCGGTGGTTGTCTTTTGGTGTCTTGTTTTTTTGAAACTTATTTACTAAGTCATTGTTTTAAGTACTTGAGTACTTCCTTCCTGAATTTATTAATGTTGTGTACCCATTTTAGGGAATGGATTGATGTCAGATCGAATTGTCAAATTTCCGTCTTTGGTCTGGATGTCGTGGATTGTGAAATTGTCGTTTTGTTGATGAATGTATGTCTTTGTCGAATGTCATTTGGTACGTCAGCCTGGTGGATTCCACAGTGTGGGGTCTACGACGCTGTAATATGCCCTGATCCTCTTGGGGGTGTTACAGAATATGGTATCGGAGCTTAGGTTTATGGATACCTAGGCTGTCGGTTATTTGGGTCTAGTTGAGTGTCGTTTTTGAACAGTATCACTTCTACGCCATCATCTCAGTACGCTGGTGCTCGTAAGTTTTTTTTCCTAACTTGACTCGTTACGTTGTTCTGTTTTGTTCCTTTCGTGATATCTTGTTGCGTTTTGCGTTTGAATTGTACCCACCCGTTACTTCTCCAGAATTCCTTCCGGTAGAGGACGCGGACGCGGTAGGGGACGTGACGCATCCGGTGGGGCGCCCATGTCTGATAACTCGGGAACTGATTCGGCGATGCCTTCCTTGTCGAACAATGTTCCACTTAGTTCCGGAGGCCAGCAGGATCGGTCTGCTAGCTCCGGCAATGCTCATGAGAACATCGGGGTGGCAAATATTTTACAGCAAGCAGCGAACCAGATGACGCTACTGACTCAAGCCGTCTTGGTCGGCCAAGCAAATGCTAACCCGGTTCCGCCTACTGGATCCGGCAATGATAAGCTACTTCAGGATGTGATTCGTATGCGTCCTCTGCATTTTATGGTGCTTCCGACCCTTTCGGTTAGGAGAATTGGTTATTTGAGATGGAGAATATGTTCGAGGCTGCTAACTTCTCTGAGGAGAGGAAGGTACCTATCGCTCAGTACTTCCTCGCCAAAGAGGCGGCAACGTGGTGGCAAGCGGTGAAACCGTGTGACCGGGCAGCTACATGGGCAGAGTTCCGAGAGCTGATGTAAGACGAATTTTGTCTGTGGCCAGTTAAAGAGGGGAGGATCCGAGCCTTCTTTGAGGCTAAACCCCAGAACATTCCGATTTCATAGGCAATCAAAGAATACAACCAACAGCTTCATTATGTGAGAAACCAAGTCCGAGATGAGCTTGATAAGATCCGCCACTTTGACATGCGGATGAAGCCGAGGGTTCGTCACTACAAGTCTGGCCTTGGATGTACGACTCTGAAAGAATATCAGAACAAAGCAATGGCTTATGAGATGTCGTTTTCTGCGACATAGGCAGCAACAGAGGGGAAGAAAAAGTCTGGCGGTTATCCGAAGGCTCAGTCTGGTTCGCGAGTCTTTGGGAATCAGTCCCCGTCATTTGGGCGAGGAAATGGTTCTAGGTCTGCTCCTACTGGTTCATTGCATGGTCCTAACTGCTTCAACTGTGGTCGCCCAGGACACATTATGAGTGAGTGTGACAGGCCTCCGATTCAGTGTCTTTCTTGCGGTCAGATGGGGCATCGTGCCAAGTATTGTACAGATGCAACTGAGGCACCAGTTACTCAGATACCAGCCCCAGCTGCGGGAGAACCGAGCGTGAATTAGGCACCGGCAGTTTCTCAGCCACAGCAGAGTTTTGGTAGAGGCCGAGGACGTGGGCAGCCTTCTAGAGGGGGAGCTTCTAGTGTGGGGTCTGTTCCACCCCGTGTGTATGAGATGAGACGAGCTGGAGATCCCGACGCGACGGTAGCTACAGGCACCGTTCACATCCTTGACCATCCTGTTTTCGTGTTATTAGATTCTGGTGCTACACATTCTTTCATATCTATGGATTGTGTGCATCATCTGCATGTTGATTGCCTAGTTGCGTGTGAACCATTTATCGTTAAACTACCTAGTGGGGATAGCATCGTGGGGGATCGTGAGATTAGAGATTTTCCTGTGAGTATCGCGGGGAGGGATTGGCCTTCTAATCTGATTGCGGTAGATATTAAGGACGAGGATTTGATTCTTGGTGAGGATTGGCTGGACCGTCGTGGGGCGATCATGAACTATAGAACGAAAAGCGTTTCGATGTTAGCCTCTAATGGTACCGAGCATTCTTTTGTGGGGCATAAGCGGAGTAGCCAGAGATTCCTGATCAGCGCTTTGAAAGTGGTGAGACTTCTTCAAGGAGGTTTCACGGGTTATTGGTGTTATGCTTTGAGATAGGAAGAAGGGGGAGTCGAGCTCTCGTCTATTCCGGTGGTGTGTGAGTATCCTGACGTCTTTCAAGATGAGTTGCCAGGTTTGCCACCAGACCGAGAGGTTGAGTTTACTGTTGATTTAGAGCCGGGTGCAGCACCGATCTCTAAGACGCCATACCGTATGGCGCCTGCCGAGATGCTTGAGTTGAAGAAACAATTGGGAGAGTTGCTAGAAATGGGGTATATTCGACCGAGCGCTTCGCCTTGGGGCGCACCGGTCCTGTTTGTAAAGAAGAAGGATGGGTCACTTCGTCTCTGTATCGACTATCGAGAGTTGAACAAAGTGACTATCAAAAACAAGTATCCGCTCCAGAGGATTGATGACTTATTTGACCAACTGCAAGGGGCAACCGTGTTTTCGAAGATTGATTTGAGATCGGGGTACTATCAGCTCCGAGTGAAGGATTCCGATATTCCGAAGACGGCCTTTCGGACGAAATACGGCCACTACGAGTTTGTGAATATGCCTTTCGGGCTAACCAACGCCCCAGTCGTGTTCATGCAGCTTTTGAAAAAAGTCTTTATCGAGTACCTCGATAAGTGTGTAGTCGTTTTTATCGACGATATCCTGATTTACTCGAGGAGCGAGGAGGAGCATGCACGTCATTTGCATAGCGTGCTAGGAATTTTGAGAACTCAGCATCTTTTTGCGAAGTTCTCAAAGTGTGAGTTTTGGTTACGGGAGGTCATGTTTCTCGGCCACGTGATCTCAGTCGAGGGTGTTCGTGTGGACCCACATAAGATAGAGGCGGTACTGGATTGGGCGCCGCCCAAAAATGTGAAGGAGGTCTGCAGTTTTCTGGGTTTGGTCGGGAATTATCATAGATTTGTCAAGGGGTTCTCTAAGCTCGCTCGACCGCTGACTCAGTTGTTACAGAAGTCAGAGAAGTTTGTGTGGACCGAAGAGAGAAATAAGAGTTTCGAGGAGTTGAAGGAACGGTTGACGACCGCTCCCGTTTTGGCTGTACCGAGTGGTAATAAGGGTTTCTCAGTTTTTAGTGATGCTTCGGGCCAAGGGCTCGGATGTGTACTCATGCAGCACGGGAAGACAATTTCCTATGCTTCCCGTCAGTTGAAACTGTACGAGTTGAATTACCCTACGCACGATCTTGAGTTGGCCGCGGTTGTGTTTACGTTGAAAATCTGGCGTCACTACTTGTATGGCTCGTCGTGTCAGATTTTCACCGATTACAAGAGCCTGAAGTACATTTTTACGCAGAAAGATCTTAACATGAGACATCGGAGATGGTTGGAGTTGATTAAGGATTACGACCTAGAGATCCTTTACCATCCAGGCAAGGCAAATGTGGTGGCAGATGTCTTGAGCCAGAAATCGGTGTTGATTCGGGCACTTGAGTTACTTACGGCCCAGTCAGGACTCCAACGAGAGTTGACGAGGTTGAGCATTGAGATTGTATTACCAGAGAGTTCCAGGCAGTTGCATATTCTTGAGATTTCTTCGTCTCTAGTCGATGACATTAAATCGGGACAGTTGAAAGACCCGATGTTTATTCAACTTCGAGAGAATGTAGTGAAGGGGAAAGCCCCGGGATTCGTGATACATGAGGATGGTGTGTTGAGATTCCAAGGACAACTTTGTGTTCCGAACGAATTGGAATTGAGATAGAGTATTATGCGAGAGGCTCATGCGTCACCTTACTCAGTCCATCCGGGCTCGAGTAAAATGTATAAAGATTTGAGGAAGAATTTCTAGTGGAATGACATGCAGAATAAGGTAGTTGAGTTTGTGGCTAAGTGTTTGACTTATCAACAAGTCAAAATCGAGCATCAGCGGCCAGCCGGGTTGTTGAAACCACTTTCCGTCCCGGAATGGAAGTGGGAAGATATCTCGATGGATTTTGTCACGAATTTGCCAAGAACAAAGATCGGAATGAATATGGTGTGGGTGATCGTAGACCGACTGACTAAGTCGGCACATTTTATGGGCATCAAGGATACTTGGGGTCCAGAAAAATTGGACCGTGGACCGTGGTCCCTATGTCTCGGACCGTGCGACAGCCTTTTTCAATTCATTCCCGCGCCGTCCAATGGCAATTCGGATCTCGATAATAGACCGGATATAAAATATCAATAATTTTCGACTTTCATATCTTCAATATAAATGATATTTCCAAGAAATAAAGATTCATATATAGACATAAATATACGAAAAATATAACTACAACGAACGAACGAACAAACATACACCACGATTATGACTATAAATGATTCCAAATCATTCACCATTCAATCAAGCATTCCAAATGCTAAATATCGTATATAAGATCGCAAGACCTACGCTTCGATACCATTGTTGAAATTCGGTTCCTAAAACGAAGGCGCAGTGGAAGCAATATACGAATCTAATTCGATTCGAATCCCATAAGAGGATCGATCAAGCTACGTATATATGAATATAAAACGAAATAAAGGAAGATTCGAAATCGTACCCTCGTAGTCCGTTGATTAAATGGTGTGAAGATGATGTCCCTTGCGAATCCTATCCGCAACAAGCTATAGGATGATCCAACGCCAAAAATATTGTGTCTCTACTTGCCACGCGCCGGAGAAACGATCAGAACGACAATTAACATCCAAGGTTACGGCTAGAATAAAATGGTAGAAGCTTTCCACAATGATTATAACACTCTAAGTGTATAACTCACTATCTCTCAATGACTCTCGATTTCTCTCCAAGAAAACTCAAGAAGAAATGAAGAAGATGATGAAGACTTAGAAAACTATTTTCCCCTCTCTCCCTCTTGTTGTATGAACCGTGAGTTCTCTAGTGTAATTAGAGAAAATGAAGTCTTCACATCTATATTCTACTTCACTTTACACAAAGTCACCTATCCCTCATTATAAAATGAGATATCATATCTTTTTAAGGTCATTGGTCTTCCACCTATTAAGGTGGAGACAAAGACCAAGAGATATGGGAGTAGGTGGGGCGGCCTCTAGAAAAACCGGACGAGTTTGGTTCGTTTCGGACTCCCATGAGTCCAATCAGATAAACTCCAATCCGCTCTGATGTATTTATATGATTAATTAATCTAATTAATTAATTATATCAAATACAGTATAATTACTTTCTCCAAGAAATAATTATATTCATGAATTAAATTAATCACCCAGTAATTTATTTAATCGTTAGGCTGTAAATTAATTTATCCAATAAATTAATTTACACATCCAATGTAATATCCGGATTTATTAATGTGTATTTCATCTGTATTCAAACCCTGTATTATTCGGATATGTGGTTTTGATTATTGGAGTATAATATTTCTTGCATTGGCATCCTTGTACTTAAGTATAACAACATGCAAATTTTCTCATGCAAACTCGTGATAGCGCACGCTAAGAATGTAGCTTAACGCGCGCTATCGGCTATTACGAGCGCACGCTACATATGTAGGAGTTGTGTGCGCTAGACACTGAATTATTGAGGTATACGGCTAGCACATGCGCCAGTCGGGACATGGGTCCGGATAAGATTCACGCGGACGAACCTGGACAGATTTGGAGTCAACGCTTATTAGCGCGCACTAAGTATGTATTGTAGTGTGCGCTAAGTAGCTAAAGTGCAGAATATTATAAATGAGATAACAACCCGTTTTGGCTTACATTTCCTTCGTCCATTCTTCATTCTTGAGAGCCCAGAGAGCTATAATCATCCTTCTAACACACTTAGAACACATCTTAGTGATCCTTGAATATTGGTTATCACTGGTGAGTGATCATTGAAGAGAAGTAACACCTTGGAGTGGCACATAACCAACCGGAGTCGGATTCTACCTTGTGGTTCAGTGATTTCGTCATATTAAGGTATGTTGATTCTATCTTCAACTCTATATTCGTGTTATGGAGAATAAGATGATCATGTTGGCAAATATTGATCTTCTTGGAGGAATTATCCAAAGTACATCATGTTTGGAATATTGAGATGAATAGGCCTTAAGTACCTTGATTATGAACATCATGATTCGAATCTTATTACATTGAACAAGTAGAGGAAGCTTTTATCATTGGTAATCCGAATCTAGTAGGTGTTTTCATAACAATCATGGACTTGACTTTTACATCATTATTGTTAGACGAATATATAGGGTTGATCATGGAAGAATTTATTTTGTAAAGATGGAACATTATTCAAACTTCAGAGTGATAGTTTTTATTGATATAAAGGTATTGATATCAACCGTTAAAGCCTTCCGAATCATCGCATGAAGAATTTTATTGGAAATGGAATATGGTTTCATAATAGTATACATATTCTTGAATCCGAAGCTGTTGTTATCCGTAAGATCATTCATAACCGTATGAACATGTTATTCATGGAGGTAACATGAATTAACACTGAGGATTTCATTTGGTTTGATCATGTTGAGATCCGTCTACTGCCCAGTAGTAAACTGCCATGCACAGTTAGCGCACGCTAAGCTATGTAGATTAACGTGCGCTATCGAGCATGAGTTAACGTACACTACGTTTGGTACGTAATGTACGTTAGGCCATCAGACGAGTCAGTTGGCTGATCAGTGAGGCACTGACCACGCCTGGTTAGCGTACGCTAGGCTGTGTGTACTGCGTGCGCTAACGAGTAGCATTAACGTACGCTACATAGGATTCGTAGCGTGCGTTAAGCGATCCAGACAGATTGCATATTAAGGATTTCCTACCGTAATATTTGAATTGTTAGACGTTCGTACGGCATGAGATGAATTCTATACTATTTCTTTTGTTAAGGTTCGGGCTTAACACGTGGTTGATCGAAGGGGATGACCTTCGAGTATTTTGATATTTGTAACGCCCCCAAAATGAACCGGGACGCCACACTGCCGTAGATCCCATGAGGGACCCACAAGGCAATTTTTTGAAAATATTTTCTAAAATATTTTATTTAAAAGTGGTAATATACGGAAGTAATTAAGAAAGTCTTCGTACAACCCAATGTACCAAAAGCAAATAGTGTCCGTACATACGGTTATTACACAACGTGGAATGTTCAAATTTATTTAAGAAATTAACAGGCCTTCTTCCAACACAGCTCATGCCTGGCCGTAACCTTTGGGGGTGTCCTGCACAAATTCAACAAATTTACCTGGCACGACATGTCGTACAAGAATATAGGTCAGAAACAATCCAAACCAAACTCAAAGGTAAAATCTAATAATTTCAAGGAATAAAGTTGTCACCGAATGTTCCATGTTATTCCTCTTATCAGCACATAAACTCCCAAGGTCGCAACCAAGGGTCACGGAAGTATCTACACAGGACTACTCCGGACGTGGGTACTATTCAGGTTTTATCCCGTAACACGGTCCAACAAGAAAACTCCCAAGGCCGCGGCCAAGGGTCACGGTAGTATCTACTCGGGAATACTCCGGACAAGATAATCGTAAGAGCACCATTCCACAATAGTAACATTTACTATGTCTAAAATTATAAGACGTAAAGTCTGAGCAAGATTCACTTGCCTCAAATCCGACGCGAGTTATTTCTTGACAAGGCAACGGCTTGAACGATCGCACTTGGAAATCCGACCTATTACATGTTTGTCGATTAACATCTTATGATAATAATGATGATCAATGACGTTCCTCCCCCTCCCGCCTGTTAGAACCCTATCCTAGTTGCTTATGATGTCGGAATCAAATTTCTCCATTTTTATCCATAATGCGTGCCATTAATTTCTTAGGTTCGGCAACATCTTTATAAGTTATCCTTCCGCTAAACAATAGTGTTCTAACACAACATTCCTAGTTAATGATAACCAACAATCACCAAGATTTCATCGTTGTCTCAATATGCAAGTCTAGAACGATTAATCCATCATCTTAACATGTTTCGGTATCAATTCGGCTAGAAATTGTTGGTAACTTCATCAAGGATTCATTAACGGTTTTATTCAACATGATAATACGGTTATACATGAAATCCTTCAAGATGATTCCGAGAAGTTGGTGATTAGCAATATGATTATGAGTTCTACCATTATTCATTCCAATTTCTAGCTTTGATGGATATCGATTAACAATTGCGATAGTTATATACCGGTTCGATTATTACTGAGGGTTCTAAGCTACCCAAGGCATCCGAGGTTTACTAAAACTTACTAAATAATACTGAAATGAGTTCAAGGTTGGATAAACTTACCTTTACTGACAAAATATGATGAAGAACGACGGTGGACGAAGGAGAACGAGAGGATAACACCTTCAAGACCTTCCCCGAAGCTTGATTATCGTACTCTAATAGGATAGCACTTGAATTGGGAGGTTAGAATTGGTTCAATGATGGTGGAGAGTAGTGTACAAGGAAGAAGAATGATTTTTGGGATGGAAGAAATGAAAGGCAAAGTGTTCTTTTATAAACTCAGATTGCCCTTACGTACGTTATGCCTTACGGTTTACGTACGTAAGAGGCTTTACGTACGTTATGGCAAAATACTTAACGTATGTAAGGAACTCATTGAACGATTCACTCACATCGTTAAATGCACGTAGCGGGTTAACGTACGTAACACCTTGTTGACTTGCCTGTCGCAATCACGCCGAGAGTTGGTCGGCACGCGTACTACCAGACGAAGATTCCTGTCCGAAGACCGAAGACCGATGTTACGTACGTAAGGGCCGATATTTAACGTACGTAATGGCTCAGATATAGCGTGCATAATGAGTCGGAGTATAACGTACGTAAAGGACAGTTTTGTTTGCCAAATTATTATCACATTAATTTCTTATGACACGACTCCCTCTCCATGTTGTCTGGAAATCTCTCGGGGAACAAGACGTTGGCCACCGTCATATTCGCACCGATAATTACCTAACGACATCGAGGTATGTCACTGAAAGTTCGTCAATCATCATACCATCACAATACACGAATAATAGATGCGATACCGTACAACCATATTATACAAAATATGTTTTATTGCAATGGAGTACATTTATTTATCAAACAGGAGAAATGGACGTGAGCGCCCAAAGTGAAAAAGCATGTAATACTGGTGGTATTACAATATTCGTGGAAGTTTTATTCTTGTCAACAAACCGAGGCAAGTACTCTAATTAGAATTGTTTATATTATGACAATTGTGATGTGATTGTATCATGTAAATGTGTTGTGATTATATGTCCACCATGCGTTGATCCGACGGGAATCATCATGGGAATCTATAGCTGTGTGCGCTGGATCGTTGGGCAGGTAGTTCCACCATGTGTTGGTCCGACGGGATCATCATGGGAATCTATAGCTGTGTGTGCTGGATCGTTGGAATACCATCAGTATGTTGAAACTGTTATGATATGATATGTGTTGTAGATATTTCTCGTTGGAGAAACTTGTTATGATATAATTGTTGATTATATCACTGTTGTATGATTATTGTACTTGTACTAGCATCGTTGTGCTAACCCCTTCGGGGGTGAACATTTGTGTATGTTCAGGATCCAGGAGAGCAGGGAAACAACCACTGGAGATGCATGACGACGAGGGTGCAGAGTGATGTTCCGGCCAGGTTTACTGTCTGTTGTTTGTTGGTTATTTCAATAAGTACTCGAGTACGTTGTCAGTTTATAATGTTTGGATTTTAGTGATGTAATGATAACTCTTCATTGGATATTTGTATTCTCGGTATTGAACCAGACGGTTGTACTTTATTTCAGTAATTTCATAAATTGGTATATGTTATTGTCACTTCCTTTATTCAACCTTGTAAATTCTTATGTAAAGGATTTACAGCGCTGTAATAATCCTGAATATATCGGGGGTGTTACAGAATATGGTATCAGAGCTAAGATTATGGATATCTTGGCCATTGGGTTAAAATAGGGGTCATTTACGTCTTTTGAGGTAACCGGCCATGAATGACATCACTGCACTGCCTACGTCTTCATGTGAATGGTGGTTGTAAGTTCCTAAACTCTATCTCGTTCTTTACATGTTGTACCTTTTTATGCTTGAACATTAGAACGATGTTGTTTCTTGTATATTAAATATTTGTGCTTACAGTATGTTGAGAGGCGGACGTGGACGTGGACACGGACAAAGGAATGTTGAAAGGGAGGCGTCGCCTTCTAATCAGGCTAGTCATAGCTCAGGCGAGCCGCAACAATCCATCAATAACGAACCGGAACCTGCTGTACCAGAAATCCTTCGTCAAGTGGTGAATTAGATGACTCAGTTCGCTCATGTCGTGGACCGAATGCAGATGGCAGTGGGACTTCAGCAGGGAGATGGACAGCAAAGGATCCCAGAAATGGGAAATCAAGATGACCGATGGTTGCAAGAAGTAGCGAAAATGCAACCACCCAAATTTGATGGCTTTTCCGAGACTCCCACTTGGGATCATTGGTTGAAGGAATTGGAGAAAATTTTTGCTGGAATTAATTGCCCAGACGACAGGAGAGCTCCTATTGCCCAGTACTTTCTGATTGGGGAGGCATCCGAGTGGTGGGAAGCTATTCGACATGCAGATCATGATGCTGATTGGACAGAATTTAAAATGATGATGGAAGCTCAGTATTGCCCTCGTCCTGTGAGGGAAGCCAAAATTTGGGAGTTTTTCTCCGCTCAGCCATCAGACGAACCCGTATCCCAGACGATTAAGACGTTTAACCAGCAGTTAGCATTTGTTCGACATCTGGTCAGAAAAGATGCGGAGATGATGATTCATTTTGAAATGAGGATGAAACCAGAAATCCAGAGGTACATGTCCGGTTTTGAATGTACCACTCTCCGCCAATACCAGGATAAGGCGTTGGCGTACGAAATAAAAGAAGCAGCAATGGAGAAGTTTTTGGAGTCGAAGAAACAGAAAGTCTCTGGTACTTTTACAGAGCACAAGAGCAGTGGGCCCCCCAAGGCCCAATCTTCTTTTTCTTTCAAGAAACCTCCGCACCCATCTAAGAGCGGAAAGAATTACGAACAATGTCAGCCACGACGGATACAGCTAGGAAGTGCTTTAACTGTGGTCGCCCAGGCCACCTTTGGCGTGATTGTTTGTGCACTCCAGTTGCATGTTTTGACTGCGGACAGGAAGGGCACCGTGCGACGTTTTGCAAGGATTCCACCAAGTACAATGGAACCCATTCATCGCAGCCAGTCCAGAAGGAAGCTAGTATCCAACAGATGCAGCAAAGTGTTCAGATGCCTCAACATTTTGGCCGCAGACGAGGAAGAGGACAATGGGACCGAAAGGGGATACCGAGTGCCGGATCTGTTCCCCCACGTCTGTACGAGATGAGGAGGACAGACGATCAGGATGCTGCTGTCGCATCAGGTACTGTCCAGATTCTTTCCCAGCCAGTTAGCGTTTTATTCGATACAGGAGCTACGCATTCTTTTATATCCTTGTCTTGTGTAAATTGTTTGAATATTTCTGGTTTTCATACTTGTGAACCTTATGTTGTTGGTTTAACGAGTGGAGAGAGGATTGTTGGGAACTTAGAGACTAGAGATTTCCCTGTATCATTTGGGGGTAGGGAGTGTCTCTCAAATCTAATTGTGATAGAAATGCAAGGACACGACCTGATACTCGGAGATGATTGGCTTAATCGATATGGAGCTATTGTAAACTACCGAAGGATGAATATTTTGCTAATCGCCAACGATGGCTCTGAAGTACTGTTTGAAGGATGGAAACCAGGAAGTTCAGGAAAGTTGATCAAAGCAATGAAAGCTGTCAAATTGTTGAAACAGGGCTGTACCGGATACTGGTGCTATGCAATGAAGAAAGAAGACCAAATTATGGAACTTTCATCCATTCCTGTTGTGAATGAATTTCCAGATGTATTCCCTGACGAGTTACCTGGACTACCTCCACGAAGGGATGTAGAATTTACCATTGAGCTGGAACCCGGAGCCACACCAATTTCTAAGGCACCGTATCGTATGGCACCTACTGAAATGTATGAACTGAAGAAGCAGCTGGAGGAGTTACTGGACAAAGGCTATATTCAGCCAAGCGTTTCACACTGGGGAGCGCCAGTCCTTTTTGTCCGAAAGAAGGATGGATCGCTTCGACTGTGTATTGACTATCGAGAGCTGAATAAGATGACGATTAAGAACAAGTATCCGTTGCCACGGATTGATGACCTGTTCGACCAGTTGCAAGGAGCAACAGTATTTTCTAAAATCGATCTGAGATCAGGGTATCATCAGCTGAGGATTAAAGAATCTGATGTTCCGAAGTCAGCATTCAGAACTCGCTACAGACACTATGAATTTGTAGTGATGCCATTTGGTCTCACTAATGCACCTGCTGTATTCATGCAGTTGATGAACCGAGTGTTCATCGAATATTTGGATAAATTTGTGGTCGTGTTCATTGATGACATTCTGTTGTATTCTAAGAACCCGGAAGAGCATGCCCAGCATTTGCAGATTGTATTAGGACTTTTGAGAAGCGAGCAACTGTACGCCAAACTCTCTAAGTGTGAATTATGGCTAAAGGAAGTAATGTTCCTCGGTCATGTGGTATCAGCTGAAGGAGTCCGAGTAGATCCGCAGAAGATCGAAGCAGTTTTGGATTGGAAGCCTCCAAAGAATGTGAAAGAAGTCCGAAGTTTCTTAGGACTTGCTGGGTATTATCGTCGGTTCGTGGAAGGATTTTCCAAAATTTCCCGCCCACTTACTCGACTCCTGCAGAAAACTCAAAAGTTTGAGTGGAACGAGTCGTGTCAGACTAGTTTTGATGAATTGAAGAAGAGATTGACGACGACACCGATTCTATCACTTCCACAGGGAACTGGGGGATTTATAGTTTAAAGTGATGCTTCGAACCAAGGACTCGGGTGCGTATTGATGCAGAATGCCAAGGTGATCGCTTATGCGTCGCAACAGCTGAAACCTTATGAAGTGAATTACCCAACACATGATTTGGAGCTAGTAGCAGTAGTTTTTGCTTTGAAAATCTGGAGGCATTATCTGTATGGGACTCACTGTCAGATCTTTACGGATCACAAGAGTCTCAAATACATCTTCAGTCAGAAAGAATTGAACATGCGGCAAAGAAAATGGTTAGAACTGATTAAGGACTATGACTTGGAGATTTTGTATCATCCAGGAAAAGCGAATGTAGTGGTCGATGCACTCAGCCGCAAGCCTATTTCTATTCAGATGCTGGAGAGTCTGACCTCCCAACTTAGCCTTCAACGAGAGATGATTCGATAAGGAATTGAAGTGTGGTTACAAAGAGTCCAAGGACAACTGTGCGTGATGGAATTAACTTCGTCATTAACCGAAGAAATCAAATCTAGACAGACGGATGATCTTCTGATGATTCGGTTACGTGATGAAGTGATCCAAGGAAAGGCCCCCGGATTCCTAATTCATGATGATGGAGTTTTGAGATTTCAGAACCGACTCTGCGTTCCTGATATCGATGTTCTGAAACAGACAATTATGAAAGAAGCTCACAGTTCGCCCTATTCTATCCACCCGGGCACTAGTAAGATGTATAAAGACTTGAAGCAGAATTTCTGGTGGGGCAACATGAAGAAAGATGTAGCAGACTATGTTTCGAAATGCTTGACTTGTCAGCAGGTTAAGATCGAGCATCAACGGCCTGCCGGAATGTTGAAGCCACTCCCGATTCCTGAATGGACGTGGGAGGACATATCGATGGACTTTATCACTAGTATGCCGAGAACCAAGACGGGAATGGACATGATTTGGGTGATAGTTGATCGTTTAACCAAATCAGCTCATTTTCTAGGCATTAAGGACACGTGGGGACCAGAGAGGTTGGCACGAGTATTTATTTCGGAGATAGTTCGATTGCATGGTACGCCGAAGACCATTGTTTCTGATCGAGACGGCCGTTTTGTGTCTCACTTTTGGAAAGCAGTTCATAAGGCCTTGGGAACCGAATTGAACTTCAGCACAACTTATCACCCGCAGACTGATGGACAATCCGAGAGGACTATTCAAATGGTGGAAGATATGCTGAGGGCTTATGCCTTAGATTGGTCAACTGATTGGGAAGTTCACCTACCATTGATTGAATTTACCTACAACAATAGTTGGCATGCTTCCATTAAGATGGCACCGTTTGAGGCATTATACGGGAGGAGATGTAGATCGCCCCTATGTTGGGATGATTCATCAGACTGAATTAGGACGGAACCAGATTTGATCGTACAGACTCGAGAGAAGATAGCCTTGATTCGTGAAAGGCTGTTGACCGCCCAAAGTCGCCAGAAATCTTACGCAGACGTACGCCGTCGCCCTTTGGAGTTCAATACGGGAGACCACGTATTTTTAAAGGTTTCTCCTACTCGGGGAATCTTTCATTTAGGAAGGAAAGGAAAGCTGAGTCCAAGATATATCGGACCATTTGAGATCCTTGAGAGAGTTGGAGAGTTGGCATACAGAATAGCATTGCCGCCGTCATTGTGCCATGTTCATAACGTATTCCACGTATCCCAGTTACGGAGGTATATACCGGACACTAGTCATGTCATTGATTTCGGGGAGATCGAAGTCGCTCAGGATGGGACGTTTGAAGAAAGACCGGTCAAGATACTCGAGAGTCGAGTTAACCAAACAAACCAATCGTTTTGGTCAAAGTTCAATGGTCATTCCACGGAGTGGAAGAAGCCACATGGGAAATGGAAGATGGTATGAAGTCCAGATATCCCGAATTATTTTCTTCTTGAGTTTCGGGACGAAACTCCTTTTTAGTAGGAGAGTATGTAATATCCGGATTTATTACTGTGTATTTCATCTGTATTCAAACCTTGTATTATTCGGATTTGTGGTTTTGATTATTGGAGTATAATATTTCTTGCATTGGCATCCTTGTACTTAAGTATAACAACATGCAAATTTTCTCATGCAAACTCGTGATAGCGCACGCTAAGAATGTAGTTTAACGCGCGCTATCGGCTATTACTAGCGCACGCTACGTATGTAGGAGTTGCGTGCGCTAGACACTGAATTATTGAGGTAGACGGCTAGCACATGCGCCAGCCGGGATATGGGTCCGGATAAGATTCCAGCGGACGAACCTGGACAGATTTGGAGTCAATACTTATTAGCGCGCGCTAAGTATGTATTGTAGCGTGCGCTAATTAGCTAAAGTGCAGAATATTATAAATGAGACAACAACCCGTTTTGGCTTACATTTCCTTCGTCCATTCTTCATTCTTGAGAGGCCAGAGAGCTATAATCATCCTTCTAACACACTTAGAACACATCTTAGTGATCTTTGAATATTGGTTATCACTTGTGAGTGATCATTGAAGAGAAGTAAAACCTTGGAGTGGCACATAACCAACCGGAGTCGGATTCTACCTTGTGGTTCAGTGATTTCATCATATTAAGGTATGTTGATTCTATCTTCAACTCTAGATTCGTGTTATGGAGAATAAGATGATCATGTTAGCAAATATTGATCTTCTTGGAGGAATTATCCAAAGTACATCATGTTTGGAATATTGAGATGAATAGGCCTTAAGTACCTTGATTATGAACATCATGATTCGAATCTTATTACATTGAACAAGTAGAGGAAGCTTTTATCATTGGTAATCCGAATCTAGTAGGTGTTTTCATAACAATCATGGACTTGACTTTTACATCATTATTGTTAGACGAATCTATAGGGTTGATCATGGAAGAATTTATTTTGTAAAGATGGAACATTATTCAAACTTCAGAGTGATAGTTTTTATAGATATAAAGGTGTTGATATCAACCGTTAAAGCCTTCCGAATCATCACATGAAGAATTGTATTGGAAATGGAATATGGTTTCATAATAGTATACATATTCTTGAATCCGAAGTTGTTGTTATCCGTAAGATCATTCATAACCGTATGAACCTGTTATTCATGGAGGTAACATGAATTAACACTGAGGATTTCATTTGGTTTGATCATGTTGAGATCCGTCTACTGCCCAGTAGTAAACTGTCATGCACAGTTAGCGCACGCTAAGCTATGTAGATTAACGTGCGCTATCGAGCATGAGTTAACGTACGCTACGTTTGGTACGTAACGTACGTTAGGCCATCAGACAAGTCAGTCGGCTAATCATTGAGGAACTGACCATGCCTGGTTAGCGTACGCTAGGCTGTGTGTACTGCGTGCGCTAACGAGTAGCATTAACATACGCTACATAGGATTCGTAGCATGCGTTAAGTGATCCAGACAGATTGCATATTAAGGATTTCCTAACGTAATATTTGAATTGTTAGACGTTCGTACGGCATGAGATGAATTCTATACTATTTCTTTTGTTAAGGTTCGGGCTTAACATGTGGTTGATCGAAGGGGACGACCTTCGAGTATTTTGATATTCGTGGAAGTTTTATTCTTGTCAACAAACCGAGGCAAGTACTCTAATTAGAATTGTTTATATTATGACAATTGTGATGTGATTGTATCATGTAAATGTGTTGTGATTATATGTCCACCATGCGTTGATCCGACGGGAATCATCATGGGAATCTATAGCTGTGTGCGCTGGATCGTTGGGCAGGTAGTTCCACCATGTGTTGGTCTGACGGGATCATCTTGGGAATCTATAGCTGTGTGCGCTGGATCGTTGGAATACCATCAGTATGTTGAAACTGTTATGATATGATATGTGTCGTGGATATTTCTCGTTGGAGAAACTTGTTATGATATAATTGTTGATTATATCACTGTTGTATGATTATTGTACTTGTACTAGCATCGTTGTGCTAACCCCTTCGGGGGTGAACATTTTTGTATGTTCAGGATCCAGGAGAGCGGGGAAACAACCACTGGAGATGCATGACGATGAGGGTGCAGAGTGATGTTCCGGCCGGGTTTACTGTATGTTGTTTGTTGGTTATTTCAATAAGTACTCGAGTACGTCGTCAGTTTATAATGTTTGGATTTTAGTGATGTAATGATAACTCTTCATTGGATATTTGTATTCTCGGTATTGAACCAGACGGTTGTACTTTATTTCAGTAATTTCATAAATTGGTATCTGTTGTTGTCACTTCCTTTATTCAGCCTTGTAAATTCTTATGTAAAGGATTTACGGCGCTGTAATATTCCTGAATATATCGGGGGTGTTACACCCAATGTCCCAAAATTAATTAGACATCCAATGTCCAATAAATTAGATATCCAATATCTAATATTTAAAAAGAGAGAATAAGCTCGATTCATTCTGTCGTCAATCCTATTGCGCGGCTCGATAGGTCCGTCTCAGTTAACAATGGGAGGAACCAAAGAGTAGTAGCACCACCTAGCCAGCCTGGCACGCGTGTGTGATCCAATGGTGGGTCTGGTGCACAACATGGTCACTACTACAAAAACAGCATTTAATAGCGGCACTTTAACAGCGATTTTTAAAAAATCGCTGTTAAAATGAAGTGGTGGCATTTTAACAGCGGTTATTTTAGAAAACCGCTATTAAAATTATCATTTAACAGCGGTTCTTTTAGAACCGCTGTTAAATGTGCAATATATTGAATAAAAAAATATATTATTAAAATATTAATATTAAAAATGATATATATTACATTATATATTGAAAATTATAATACATACATATTGTCTTATGAGTTATATTGTATTTGTAGAATTATATGGAAAATTATAATTTATATATTATTTAAAAAACTTAATCACGCTGAGAAATTATAATATTAATATTGTAATATAATAAATATTATATTACGTCAAATATAATGTGTATTGAAAGAATTTATCTTATATAATTAAAATTTTAATGTATGATTTTAACGGCTGTTATTTGTAGAACCGCTGTTAAATGTGCATTAACAACGGTTATTTGTAGAACTGCTTTTAAAGGTGTATTTTAACAGCGGTTCTTTTTATAACCGTTGTTAAATTTATTATACAATTTAATAATTTATATAATATATATAAATTATAATTTTTCATATATAATATAATTCTGCAAATATACATTTAATTCGTACGAAATATGTAATTTTCAATATATAATGTAATATATAATTTTTAATATTGATATATAATCAAATATATTAATATTCAATATACATTATAAATTTTTAATTTTCAGCATGATTAAATTTATTATATAATATGTATACATTTGATGTAGTGGACGAAATTACTATTTGATATTTAGAGCGGGGGCGTTTTTGAAATATTCTAAAAATAGTTGGCAAATTTAGGGATGAGACCAGCTTTTTCTTATTGAAATCGGCCCGCTGAATAATAGTCACAACTATGCAGTGAGGCCCGTCGTTTTTTGGCCAAAAAACGGCGTTTAGGCCCTCAATTTTGTGTTTTTCTATTTTTAGGGACTTAATTATAATTTTTGAAAAGTTTGTGTGTTTGTTATTTAATTATGTATTGTTAACTCTAGCTTTCATAGGGTATATATATGCTTGTAAGACCATATTTATACATTATTGAATGAATAAGAATTTTCTCTATATTTTCTCTATAATTTTCATTATATAATGTATTATAATTTTATTACATATAATAAAAGAATGTACATTATAATATATAATATAACATACTTATTTTTAATGTACATTAGAAAATTTTAATTTTCAGCATGATTATATACAATATATACATTATAATTTTTAACATTTAATATAATTTTTATTATATTGTATTATTATTCTATAATAATATAATATCTTAATTAATAATAGAAACCATAAAGTTTAATTATCAGTTTCATTAAATTTAATATATAATATACATTATAACTTTAATGTATATAATATAATTCTGAAAATATTAATAAACCTCTCTCTCTCTCTCTATATATATATATATATATATATATATATATGATGTATTCTACACTTATATAAAACAAAGCAATAAAAATAATAGAAAATGACTTCAATTAAGTGGTTTGATACCACCTCCATCTTATGGAGGTCACATGTTCGAATCCCATGAGCAGCAACAATGCACAAAAATATACATTTACAGGTCGCGGGCGGGCGGGGCTGGGCGATGTGGGCAGGGGCGGGCGGGCTGGGCGATGTGGGCAGGGGCAGCTCAATTGATTTTTTGATTTCAAAAATTTTAACAGCGGTTCTTATACAACCGTTGTTAAAAAAATAATTTTTGAAAATTAAAAATAATAATTTAACAGCGGGTTTTAAGAGAACCGCTGTTAAATTTAACAGCGGACCTTTAACAGGCGGTTCCAAAAACCGCTGTTAAAGGAGCTCTAGAACCGCTGTTAAATGCTGTTTTTGTAGTAATTGGTGCTGTACTGCACCAGATCCAGATCCATATTAAATGAGGTGGATAAAAATGTGAGGACGTATATTTATAAATAGACTTTATTGGACAATAGAAGAAGACCTGATGGACTTCTAATTTTTTGATATTTGTTAAATTGGTTATAAAATAAATATATAGGGGATATACTTGATGATTCGCTTTTTTGTTAATTAAATTTTAGAATATCTCTTGGAAGTAAGAAATGAAAAAAAAATTAAAAAGAAAGATCAAAAGAAAAAAACAAGTAAAAAATAAAATTGAAATAATTATGATGCACATAATTCTGGAAATGTAATTTTATGGGGAAAGTAGATATTTTGCAGATAAGTAAAATATCTTTTTTATCATAAAAACCTGTACTTGTATCATCTTCCCAATATATTTTGTATAGGAGAGTAACCAATAACTACAACTTATATTGAAAATTGACAATTAATTTGGATAATTTTTTTTACCACTAATCATTTATTACCTACTAAGATCAAAATATTTTTTAACAATTACCACCTCAAGTAGCATCTAATTTTTTACTTCACATCTCACGACCCGCTCCCTATATACTTTCGTCCTCGAAACTTGCAATCCTATCACAACCAACAGATCGACCAAAATTTCCAAACTCATCACAAAAGCAATCATTTGTCGCCACAAGCGAATAACCAAAACAATATACTTACAGATGCGTGAAGCCAATGATCTCCCGTGATACTAGCATACGACTCCCATACGAAGTCTCAGCACAATAACAACACACCGGCATCGCAAATATTGCAATTTGAAAATATTACAAAAATTTTGGAACCTCCAAAAATTAGTTTGACTCAAAAGTCAGAAAAATTATTTTCAAAAGTCACGCTACTACCGCACCGGTAGAGCCACATAACTCACATGCCCGGGTTTTACGAAACCAAAGCTCCGATACCATCTTCTGTAACACCCGCAAAGCCAACCAGGAATATTACAGCGCTGTGGGCCCCGCACCGGAATCCACAAGGCTAATAATTATTTTTGCAAACGTTTCAAACACGCTAAAGAGGTAAAGACAGTAATATTTTAAATACCCAAATGTTTTCCAAAACATAGTTCTCAAATACCGTCATAAAATACCAGTTGGAAGTACAAGGCGAAATGCCAAATCTCGACAGTTTCCAAATATACGCTAAGCCACCGCTTGAACGTACCGACATAATAGTTTAGAGAAAAATGGTTTAAATAACCCAAATTTACGAAATACCCAAAAAGCCATTTTAAAGTTATACACGAGTTGATGACAATACCAAAAATCCATTTTAAAAATACTCACGCAGCGGATATAAGCACAGTTCAAATATACATTTGCAGCGGAATATAATAGTCAGGAAAATACTCAGTTCTCAAATACATGCCAAAGCCAGTATCACCCGGGAAGCTCATCCCTTCACGACCGCTACTAGCTCAATCTCCGAGAACCTAAAAGATAAAGCCCACGACGAGGTCATCCACAATACTCAACAATGATGACAATCACATCATCATAAATAATTACATACCAATGTAATCACAAAGTAAGAGTACTACCAATGTAATCTTACCGTCATAACCTTACCGACTCGTGATAATCTATATCACCGAATACATACCATAATCCATATCTCGTGATGTCAATATGAAGACTCGAATCCAAGTTCCTGTACTGGTTCGCAAACGATACCAAAATCCTCAAAATACCATCATGACTCATGTAATATCCGCATTTTTCTTCCCCTTGTATTTTTCTTTTTCGGCGTATTTCCCGATAGTAGTGACCCTCGTGTATCTTTCAGTGTATCTTTTCTATTATCTATGGATTTTATCCCCGTTATTGTTGTGCGGAACCGCCGTTTCGGGGTTGCCGTGGATCCATTCTATGTTATGATGCCCGTTGAGATGTTCCGTTGGATGTTTCGTCCACCTTCCGGTGTTTTGAACCGTTCATATTTCATACCTAGCGCACGCTATTTTTTTTTTTTTGCATAGCGCACGCTAGGGGTCCCTTAGTAGCGCACGCTACGTCTGTTTCGTAGCGCGCGCTAGCGAGTAGCCCTGGGAGTAGCAGTGCTGTTTTTCCAGCCTTCTGGACTAGCGTATTAGCGTACGCTACGTATACTAGCGCACGCTAATGTCGAGAGGCTAGTGCACGCTGATGATGCCCGGTAGCGTGCGCTAGCGTGAGTGTCCAAGATCTTGGATGCTTTACTACGAACCGGCCAAGTGCGAAGCGCACGCTACGCTTGTATGGTAGCGCACGCTAACGGATCAGGTGGGTTCTGGACAGTTTGTCACTGGACTCGATTGATGTCCAGGTAGCGCACGCTATTGGTCGATAGCGCGCGCTACCGAGAGGTTAGTAGCGCACGCTACGTTTCGAGTAGCGCACGCTAACGGCCAAAAATCGCTCCGGTGGGACGCTAACAGTAGGGATTGGAATTTTATCCCGTTAGCGCACGCTAACCTTGAGGTTTTAGCGTGCGCTAACACTCCCTGGCTATATAAACCAGGGAGTTGACCGAGATAATCATAATTTCTTATTTCTTCCTCTCTCCGCGGCGAAGGCGATTCCAAGGCGATTTTCTTGGCGATTTCTTCCTCCAATCATCTCATCCAACATCTTTCTTGAGTTCTTGGAGTATTATAACAACATCAACACGAATCTTTCATCCTAATCCAAGGTAAATCTCTTAGAACCCTACTTTTCGATAAATTGGGGGTTTTGGGATTTTCTTCCGATCCGTTCCGTTTTGTTGATGGATTCATGATGAATATGATTAATCTTGTTGGTATTCTTAGTTTCCCTACGGATTCATGGTATATTTCGTGATTTTTACGGAATCGAGAGGGTTTGGTTGTGGTCCGCCCTCGTTGTTGTTTATATACGAATATACATGAATCGTAGGCGGGTTTTCGGGTGTATTCCAATTCCGTATTCATTTAGAAATGGTTGTGATTGTGTTCTTCGAATTGTTAGGTTCGGTTTCATTGGTTCCTAGCATTCGTCGGTGACTTTCCTTTCCGTTCTTCGCGTCGTCAATAATTCAAGGCAAGTATTTTTGGAAACCTTTATGCTTAACGTGAAATGGTAATGTATATTGTGTGTGATTGCTCACCTCGGGAGGGTCCGACGGGATCACGGAGGGAATCCAATGGTATAGCCCTGGATTCACGAGTTTGTTTCGCTAGCCAGCTCGGGAGGGTCCTTAGGGATCACGGAGCGGGATCAATGGTATAGCCCTGTTCCCAAGGCGATGCATGTGCGTGATTTGTTTTATAATATGGCCAGCTCGGGAGGGTCCTTAGGGATCACGGAGCGGGATCAATGGTATAGCCCTGTTCCCACGGCAAATTGTTTGACTGTTTATTTCCGGAAAGGACATGTCTAGTTTTGGTTTTAGAAAATGATATCGGTGCATGTACTATGAAATGTGTAAGCGATTGGTTTGCCTTGATTACTTGTACTAGCGTAATTGTTAACCCCTTTGGGGGACCCGTTTTTGGGAAATTCTTGTTATGGATTTCAGGTCATGATCATCCGGACGAGCGAGCACTGGGACAGTACGAGGATGCTGGCCAGGGTCGTTGACATGTGCACTTGGGTTTACTTATTTCTTTTGTCCACTTAGATTTGGTTGTTTTCTATATTTATAAACTGATAGACTGTACTCGCGAGTACTTAGGCTTTTCAATTCAAACCCCGTGTTGTATTATTTTAAATTGCCACATTGTCGATGGTTACTCATTTCGTCGGATTGCTTCGGGTGTATTTTTCACATGATGTATTATTTGATTGTGTATCCTCGCTAACCGAGATGGTTAGTCGAGGGGTACCCGCTTGTTGTAGCCTGGTGGGTCCCATGTAGGGGTCCACGGCGCTGTAACATACTCCGAATATCTTGGGGTGTTACAGAAAATGGTATCAGAGCTCTAGGTTTATGGATACCTAGGCTTGTCGGTTATTTGGGTCTAGTCGTATTTGTTTTGCACATTGTCACACCGCTGCCAGCATCCCAGTACTTCCAGTGCTCGTAAGTTTTCTTATTCGGCTCTTTTGTTTCTTGCATTGTATTTCCACTTTTGAATCGTAGTTGCTTTTCCTCCCTTACTCATCATCGATATACTTTTGTTATCTCTCAACCTCAGTATGGATGCCGGAGGAAACCGTGGACGTGGTCGTGGTCGTGGTCATGGACGCGGCTGAGGACGTGGGGCAGCCGGTGGGGCGGCCACGTCGCATTCTTCGGGAGCCGACAGTACCGGTGACCATCACAGTCATGCTTCTTCTCAGGAGCGCGCCGATCTTGGTATTGCGGCTGTCATGCAGCAAATGATTAACCAGATGGCGGCTATAGCTCAGGTGGTCCAGAACCCCGATCAGGCCCATGCTAATCGGGGCGGAGCGGATCGCTGGCTTCAGGATGTCATCAAGATGCATCCTCCTCAGTTTTCGGGAGATTCGGACCCGATCGGCTGGGAAGGGTGGATCAAGGAGATATCCAAAGTCTTCACTGCTACCAACTGCCCCGAGGACCGTATGGTCCCTATTGCTCAATACTTTCTCACGGGAGATGCTACAGATTGGTGGGAGGCCGTTGGTCCCAAAGATCATGTTGCTTCGTGGGCCGAGTTTCAGGAGTTGATGGAGACCGAGTATTGTCCATGGCCGGTCAGACAGGCTCGAGTGCATGCTTTCTATGATGCTCAACCACGGGATATCCCCGTATCCCAAGCTATTGCCGATTTTAACAAGGAGTTGGGCTATGTGAAGACCCAAGTTGTCGTTGAGAGCGACAAAATTTTCCATTTCTCCAGGAGGATGAAGCTGCCCATTCGGGACTATATGTCTGGGCTTGTCTGCACTACCTTGAAGGATTATCAGAGTAGGGCCCTCGCTTATGATATGTCAGTGACGGCGAGTGATTTGGCTCGTGAGAGCAAGAAGCAGAAGTCGGTCGAAAACTTTTCTGGTCCCAAGAGTGGAGGCCAGCAGAAATCTCGAGCTGCGAATATTTCTACGGGCGGTTCGGCTCGTTTCTCTGGGAGCTTTCGGGGTGCCGCCGGAACCCCCGCTCGTGAGCCCACATGCTTTAACTGCGGCTTTTCGGGTCATAAGAACCGGGACTGTCCTCGTCCGCCTTTAACTTGTCATACTTGTGGTCAGTCGGGCCACAAGGCTTCTTTGTGATCGGCTCAGACGGCTTCGCGGTGCCGTTCTTCTCACCCAAGACCTATGGAGCCGAGTGTGAACCAGGGCTCATTTGCTCCGCCGCCTCCACCGAGTGCCGGCCGAGGTAGGGGTCGGGTCAGCCCGCTAGGGGTGGAGCTTCCAAAGGTCGGCTCTGCTCGGCCCGCGTATCTATGAGATGAGGAGAGCCGATGATCCAAAGAACATCGTGGCGGCAGTGCACCGTTCATATTCATTTCCATACTGTCAGTGTGCTTTTCGATTAAGGTGCTACGCATTCATTCATTTCTCTAGAGTGTGTACGCCGTTTGAGTCTCGACTGTTTGTCACCTTGCGAGCCTTTCATCGTTAAACTTCCTAGCGGTGATAGAATTGTCGGTGATCGAGAGGTCCGAGACTGCTCTGTGTTTATTTGTGAGAGAGCGTGGCTCTCTAACCTTATTGTCGTTAATATTGAGGGTGAGGATTTGATTCTCGGGGATGATTGGCTCGAGCGGCATGGCGCGACCATGAACTACCGCACGAGGATCATCACCATGTTAGCCGAGGATGGCACCGAGCACTCCTTCGCGGGGCGAAGGAGGGGAAATCAGAAATTTGTCATTAATGCCTTGAAGGCGATGAGTCTCCTGCGAAAGGGGTGTACTGGCTATTGGTGCTATGCCTTGAAGGCGGAGGATGGTGGAGTCGAGCTTTCGTCGATTCCAGTCGTTAATGAGTTTCCTGATGTATTTCCTGACGAGTTACCGGGATTGCCACCGGATCGTGAGGTTGAGTTTGCTATAGAGTTGGAGTCGGGTGCGGCTCCGATTTCGAAGGCGCCGTATCGCATGGCACCTTCAGAGATGGCAGAGTTGAAGAAGCAGTTGAGTGAGCTTCTTGAGTCGGGGTATGTTCGACCGAGTGCCTCGCCTTGGGGCGCACTGGTCCTGTTTGTGCGGAAGAAGGATGGTTCACTACGTTTGTGTATCGACTATCGCGAACTAAACAAGGTGACCATCAAGAACAAGTATCCTTTGCCGAGAATCGATGACTTGTTTGACCAGTTGCAGGGAGCTGCGGTATTCTAGAAGATTGATTTGAAATCGGGGTACTATCAGCTTCGGGTGAGAGAGTCCGACGTGCCGAAAACAGCTTTTCAGACGAGATACGGACATTACGAGTTTGTAGTTATGCCTTTCGGGTTAACTAATGCGCCGGCGGTGTTCATGCAATTGATGAACAAAGTCTTTATCGAGTATTTGGATAAGTGTGTCGTCGTCTTCATTGACGATATTCTTATCTATTCGAGGAATGAGGAAGAGCATGCCCATCATCTGCGGATAGTGTTAGACATTTTGAGGACCGAGCAACTCTATGCGAAGTTCTCGAAATGTGAGTTCTGGCTGAAGGAAGTGATGTTTTTGGGTCACGTGATTTCAGCCGAGGGAGTTCGTGTGGATCCGCAGAAAATTGAGGCAGTGTTGGAGTGGGCATCGCCCACAAATGTGAAGGAGGTCCGTAGTTTCTTGGGTTTGGCTGGCTACTACCGTAGGTTCTTCGAGGGTTTCTCAAAACTAGCTCGGCCACTTACACAGTTGCTCCAGAAATCCGAGAAGTTCGTCTGGACCAATGAGAGACAGTCGAGTTTTGAGGAACTGAAGAAGCATTTGACTTCAGCTCCGGTTTTGGCGTTGCCATGTGGCAACGAGGGATTCGCCGTGTATAGCGATGCTTCGGGTCAGGGTCTTGGGTGAGTATGGATGCAGCACGGCAAGACCATTGCCTATGCGTCGAGACAGTTGAGGCCGTATGAGCTTAACTACCCTACTCACGATTTGGAGTTAGCGGCGGTTGTCTTTGCACTCAAGATTTGGCGTCACTATCTTTTCGGCTCTGCATGTCAGATTTTTACCGATCATAAAAGTCCAAATACATATTTACTCGTGGAGTTGAATATGAGGCAGAGGAGATGGTTAGAGCTGATTAAGGATTATGACCTCGAAATCCTTTATCATCCGGGCAAGGCGAACGTCGTGGCCGACGCCTTGAGTCGGAAACCGATTGCGTTGCGAACGCTTGAGGTCCTTACGCCTCAGTCTGAGCTTCGGCGGGCTTTGATCGGGTTAGATGTTGAGGTTTTGTTGCCTGGAGCTGTCGGGCAACTTTGTGCCTTAGAGATTTCGTCGTCTTTGATCGATGAAATTAAGCTGAAGCAATTAGAGGATCCGATGATTACTCAAATCCGAGAGAACGTTCTTAAGGGAAAGTCTCCTGGGTTTGTGATTCACGAGGATGGTGTTTTGAGATTCCAGAGTCGGCTTTGTGTGCCGAACGATCCAGGGTTGCGACAGGGTATTTTGCGTGAAGCCCATTCCACACCCTATTCCGTTCATCCTGGCTCGAGTAAGATGTACAAGGACCTGAGGAGGAACTTCTGGTGGAATGATATGAAGGAGGAGGTCGCACAGTTTGTGGCGAGATGTTTGACTTGTCAGCAGGTCAAAATCGAGCATCAGCGACCGGCTGGGCTATTGCAGTCACTTCCCGTTCCGGAATGGAAATGGGAAGATATATCGATGGATTTTGTTACGAGTTTGCCAAGATCGAGGTTGGGCATGAATATGGTATGGGTGGTTGTTGATCGTCTGACCAAGTCGACACATTTTCTGGGCATCAAGAACACTTGGGGCCCGGAGAAATTGGCTCGTGTGTTTATCGCGCAGATTGTGAGACTTCACGGTACTCCGAAGTCTATTGTTTTGGATCGTGATGGCCGTTTTGTATCGCACTTTTGGCAGGCGGTGCATAAGGCGTTAGGTACCCGCTTGCATTTGAGTACCTCTTTTCATCCCCAGTCAGATGGACAGTCGGAACGCACTATCCAGACATTCGAGGACATGTTGCGTGCTTGTGCCCTCGATTGGAGTAGCGACTGGGAGGAGCATTTGCCATTGATCGAATTCACGTACAACAATAGTTGGCACGCGTCGATTCGGATGGACCGTATGAGGCACTTTATGGGCGACGATGTCGATCGCCGATTTGTTGGAATGAGGCGTCCGATTTGGTCGGGACCGAACCGGATGTCGTTTTAGAGACGAGACAGAAGATAGAATTAATTCGAGAACGGATGTTGATCGCCCGAGTCGGCATGTGTCATATGCCGATGTCCGTCGCCGACCTTTAGAATTCGAGGTGGGAGACCACGTTTGTCAAGGTGTCGCCGACGAGAGGAGTTTTCCGTTTCGGGAAGAAGGGGAAGTTGAGTCCGAGATTTATTGGACCCTTCGAGATTCTCGAGCGAGTCGGTGGGTTAGCATACCGTTTGGCGTTACCCCCGGCCCTGAGTCATGTTCATAGCGTTTTTCATGTTTCCCAGCTGAGGAAATATGTCCCGGATCCTAGTCACATCATCGACTATGGGGAGATTGACGTTGCCGAGGATATTACTTTTGAGGAGCGTCCTTTGAAGATTTTAGAGCATCGGGAGAAACGACTGAGGCATAAGACCATCCCTTTGGTCAAGGTGTAGTGGTCGAGACACGGTGTCTAGGAGGCAACTTGGGAAACGGAGGAGAGCATGCGTGCTAGGTACCCTGAGTTGTTTGTTTCTTAAGTTTCGGGACGAAACTTGTTTTTAGAGGGGTAGAATGTAATATCCGCATTTTTCTTCCCCTTGTATTTTTCTTTTTCGGCGTATTTCCCGATAGTAGTGACCCTCGTGTATCTTTCAGTGTATCTTTTCTTTTATCTATGGATTTTATCTCCGTTATTGTTGTGCGGAACCGCCGTTTCGGGGTTGCCGTGGATCCATTCTATGTTATGATGCCCGTTGAGATGTTCCGTTGGATGTTTCGTCCACCTTCCGGTGTTTTGAACCGTTCATATTTCATACCTAACGCACGCTATTTTTTTTTTGCATAGCGCACGCTAGGGGTCCCTTAGTAGCGCACGCTACGTTTGTTTCGTAGCGCGCGCTAGCGAGTAGCCCTGGGAGTGGCAGTGCTGTTTTTCCAGCCTTCTGGACTAGCGTATTAGCGTACGCTACGTATACTAGCGCACTCTAATGTCGAGAGGCTAGCGCACGCTGATGATGCCCGGTAGCGTGCGCTAGCGTGAGTGTCCAAGATCGATGCTTTACTACCCGAACCGGCCAGTGCCAGTTAGCGCACGCTACGCTTGTATGGTAGCGCACGCTAACGGATCAGGTGGGTTCTGGATAGTTTGTCACTGGACTCGACTGATGTCCAGGTAGCGCACGCTATTGGTCTATAGCGCGCGCTACCGAGAGGTTATTAGCGCACGCTACGTTTCGAGTAGCGCACGCTAACGGCAAAAAATCTGGCTACTGGACTGGGACGCTAACGATAGGGATTGGAATTTTATCCCGTTAGCGCACGCTAACCTTGAGGTTTTAGCGTGCGCTAACACTCCCTGGGTATATAAACCAGGGAGTTGACCGAGATAATCATAATTTCTCATTTCTTCCTCTCTCCGCGGCGAAGGTGATTCCAAGGCGATTTTCTTGGCGATTTCTTCCTCCAATTATCTCATCCAACATCTTTCTTGAGTTCTTGGAGTATTATAACAACATCAACACGAATCTTTCATCCTAATCCAAGGTAAATCTCTTAGAACCCTACTTTTCGATAAATTGGGGGTTTTGGGATTTTCTTCCGATCCGTTCCGTTTTGTTGATGGATTCATGATGAATATGATTAATCTTGTTGGTATTCTTAGTTTCCCTACGGATTCATGGTATATTTCGTGATTTTTACGGAATCGAGAGGGTTTGGTTGTGGTCCGCCCTCGTTGTTGTTTATATACGAATATACATGAATCGTAGGCGGGTTTTCGGGTGTATTCCAATTCCGTATTCATTTAGAAATGGTTTTGATTGTGTTCTTCGAATCGTTAGGTTCGGTTTCATTGGTTCCTAGCATTCGTCGGTGACTTTCCTTTCCGTTCTTCGCGTTGTCAATGTAACACCCCCAATCCACTCAGGGATATTACACGCCGTAAACCCTCTCCTCGAGGATCTACCAGGCTGGTAATCAACATTTAACATCCCGACAATGCCTTCAAGGCTACACTGACTCAGTAGACCGATTTGGTCTTTCCACAAATACATACAACTCAAATACAACTCATGCCCACGCAGGGGACCAAAATACAACTACACCCGTACAACGGGAACAATACAAAGAATGAAACTAAAGTACAACCGAACCAACACACGATATACGGTTCCTCATGTGATTAGTATCGATCATCTTTCATCATCCTTCGTGCCGACCCTGTGTTATGCTCCAAAACCTGAATGCAAAAACAGACATCCACCCCCCGAATACTCGGGGGTTAGCAAAACTCCACTGTTTTGCTAGTGCAAATACAAAGTGCAAATACGAGCCATACAATTCACATTCCACGAATAACAATAACCGAGGATCCTCAAAGATCCAAACGAAACGAAAAGTACTTCCCGAGGCAAGGGTTTAAGGAAACATTACAAAAACGAAATATCATAAATCAATGGGAATAATTTATAAAACGGTTTAGAATGCCATCGAGAGTTTTAATAGAAAACAATTTAGGATTATCAAATCCTACTTTTCAAAAATCCAAAAGACAAAGGGGTCGCCACCCCAAAAGTTTACTTTCTGGAAAATGACATTAACCAAAACGTTGGGATTTTAGCCCCAAATCCGTAAAACGACTTTTACAAAACCCTTGGGATTTTAGCCCCAAATCTCATCAACTCACAGTACACAAGAACGACATCAAAATCCATAAATAAAGGATTTAAAACATAAACCACAAAATACTCTAGAGCCATCCTAGCCAAGTAGGCCAAACGAACAACTTACCTCTTACACACTTAGTCAATGCATGCAATCATGAAAACCGTTCAAAAGCACTCATTTCCGGAAATGCCAATATCGAATCACATTGAAAAAAAATGCACCACAATTAACCGCGGACCCACGGCTTCGTAGATCCTGCCGAGACCCCGTCGGATCTAACCCACAGTGGTTAAAAGCAAGCTCGCGGTCCACAGCTTCGTGGAGCCCTACCGAGACCCGTCGGATCTAACCCGTAGTGAGCATACACACACACACGTTACTCATGCGGTACTAACATGCTAAGAATGTAAGTTCATTAAGAATACTCACTAGAGATGGCCATTAACTCGACACCATTACCAAACTCTTCAAAAATACAATAACAAGCTTAAATACGGAATACACGATTCCATAACTTTAAACAAGAGAGTATCCTCATAAAATCCTTCAACGTTCAAAATAATCAATTCATAATCAATTCTCAAAACACCGTTCACAAAACACACGCGCTTTTGAAAGAAAGCCTTTAACGAGGCCCAATCAAATTCCTTTGAAACTTCATTTCAAATACCCCACCCAACACCTCATGCCGACCACCGATCATCATATACAGTAAACGAGAAAAGTATGGGCATGGTACTTGCCTCGATACCACGAGCACGGAACCACGAACGGATACGGCTCAACCGGGAAGCTTCGAACGCCCGATGCTAACGAAAAGGAATACGACAACGAACGGAACGGAAGAATCAAGCACGACCGCGAGGAACCGACGAAAATGAACCTAACGATTCGAATAGCACAATCACAACCACTTCTAAACGATTACGGAAATGGAATACACCGGAAACCCGCCTACGATTCATGTATATTCGCACAAAAATAACAACGAGGGCGGACCACAACCAAACCCTCTGCCCGTAAAAATCACGAAATATACCATGAATCCGTAGGGAAACTAAGAATACCAACAAGAATAATCATATTCATCATGAATCCATCAACGAAACGGAAAGAATCGGACAAAACCCCAAAATCCCCAATTATCCAAAAAGGTAGGGTTTCAAGAGATATTACCTTGAGTGATTCAGGTGTTAAGATCCGTAGAACACGCGTTATATTGATTATCCGAGCCTCACAACCGAAAAGAAATGATGAAAATCGACCCCCGGATGAAGAATTCTCTCTCCCTCTATATCTCTCTCTCGCGACGCCGTGCAAAATGGGGAAGGAAATGAGCAGTTCGCTCAAAACGACACATTTATAGTGTAACACACAGACTTATCGGCCGGCCTATCGGCCGATAGCCCAACCGATAGCCATACGGAATGCCGGCAGAGGGTCTATCGACCCCCTATCGGCCGAAAGGCTCCCGGAAGTGCTCGCCAAAACTAAAACGACCATAACTCTCTCGTCCGGACTCGATTGACTCACCGCTTGAACCATTGGAAAGCTAACTCGATGTTCTATAATATTGCAAGATTTATAATTTTTGGAGTTACCAAAAATTAATGATGATCTAACAAAGACGAACTCATACTTAGAAAAGTCGTTTAGTAATCCCGAATTCAACAAAGCGACACCGAAACCCGAACTCGAATACGAACCGAAGATACGGTTACGAAGTACTCACAAAGACGAATCTAAGAGCTAGTAGAACACACAATTCCGACCACCCGAAGGCTCGAGATTCGACAACGGAAGGTAATTACCCCAAACTTTGGGAAATTACGAAAATGGCCCAAATGCCCGAAAATCACCATACGTGATCGAATAACCAAACCGAAGTTCACAACACGTCTAACAAAGTTAAACGGACTTGCGGGAAACTCAAACAATGTTAGCTTCGAGATTCGCAAGACTCGAACTCAAGTGCGGAAAAGTCGCTAAAAAGCACAGAACTCAACGAAACGACAATCAAACGAACTCGGATGTCAAAAAGTGTAGAATTAATCATTCTCAGAATGACGAAACGGTCATGAGCGAGTCGTCAAAACGGACTCCGACCGAAAAAAAGAATTACCGGAAATCGAAAATTGCGGATATTACATTCTACCCTCCTTAAAAGAAGTTTCGTCCCGAAACTTAAAACAAGTAGGGAGAAGAAATATTCCGCCAGGAAAAACTCAACGAGACACACAAGAATGCGTAACTAATGCCCAACGGCGAAATGTTACAAACAACGCAAAGGAATATACGGCGTGTAAACACGCTCCACGGTGACCAACACAACGTCGCCGTTAGGGATATAATAAAACCGACAAGTGACAAGCGTCATCAAACGGATACTATAGCCAAGTCAATTATCCGATAATCACAAAACACAACGAACGAAAATCAATATGATTGATCAACCCAATGGTACATCAATCAAAACGCGAGTCAACCGCTGAACAAACACGGAATCCCATCGCCTAAGGGATGGAAGATTGAAAACGAAACTAATTTCCCGAACTAAAGGGAATTACGAAGGAGCCTGAACGTTCAACAATCACGAAACGAGAACAAAAACCGAACAAACAAACGATCGAGACAACAAAAAATCGAAGAATCATGTTCGAATCACGAAGAACAATAAAGTTCGACAATAACTCCCAGGATGATCTGGTGAGAACTACAAGACATGCATTCCCATAAGATCCACAGGAAAGGGAATAGCGATTGAAAAGTCACAACGACGAATATGTTATTCCGAAATGATATCACACTCGTTCGATAAACAAAAACAAGGGCAGGACAAGCTCAGAAATGTCAACGAACATAAATGAGTCGACAAAGTAGAAAATACAGAAGTTCAAAATCCGATCCCTTCGAATAAAAGGACTAGTAGAACCAAATGACGTTACTCCCGAACAAAGTTCACAAGAATCGAACCGAACTCGAAAAAAGTCACACCGATAACCAGATCGGCCCACAACAAGATCACACTGCTCGGACGATGAAATCAAATACCGAACAAGTTCATAAAGTACCAACGAACATGAGCGAATCGATAGATCGGGAAGAGAAAACACAAGTCGAAATAGTACGGCATTACCTCCGACCTCGTCCACGAAATTCACAAAACGGGAGCAAGGTAACAAGACATTAAACAATCGACGCATAACGGAACCATCACCGATGCACACGGTCATACCAAACCAAGCTCTAACAACTCGCACATGCGCGACAACGCAGAGATTGCCATGAGGCGACAACATTCAATACCAACACTCCGCCTCTCACAGGGGCTAGCACAACCAATGTGTGGAAAGCGTCTCAACGCTCACACCGCCAATTCGATCATACTCGGGAGAAAGTATCCAAATGACAACGCGAACATCACACATACATACCCAGCCCTCAAACGGGAATGGATAGGTTTTAAAAAACGAAAACCTCATTTTGAAAATAATTTAGAAGAATACTGGTTGATCTTGAGTATCACCTTTCAAAAAGTATAAACGTGAAACATCGTTATCGATACACTGGAGAACCATTTCGCATTTGATAAGAATGAAGATACTTTCTCTTAATGAAAACTTTCAAAATATTCGACCCTCGGGTCTAAATAAAAGTGTTGAAAATATCTCAAAACATTTTGGTCCTCGAGGTAGAAAATTTTTGAAATACATTGTGGCATCTTGGATGTACCACAAGAAAATAACCCATTTGAAAAGTATGTCTCGAAATTTATTTTTCTAAGATACTCGAGGTTTTCAAAAATCCAATAGGCCAGAATGCCCAAAACTCACACATACCGACGTTCACTAAGACAACTCCTAGCACACGCATCAAAACGTTTAAAATCAAGACAATACATGTCTTTAAACGAAAATAAACGATAAAATACCATATTCAGAACAAAACCACCGATAAAATACCCTCCCGCACTGGCTAGTGGACAAGTCGAACGCGTATAAGCACAAAGCTTCCACAATAGAACTTGTAAAGCGTGCAAATCGATTCGAAAATCATCAACAACGGAGAAAAACAACAATAAAAAGACATCACAAACGACGACACTCCTCGTATAAATCAAATACGAGAGTCGACTAAATACATATCGTGAAATCAAAATTCACATAAAATTCCACCACTTAACAAATAATCATAAAAATAGCTCGTGTCACACGAGGCACAACACAAAAAAGGGAGACTTACTTCCACAGGTCGCACGAAGATGATGATCGCCCCACGATACTAATCACGACCAACAAACTCAAACGACGCGTCGCGACACGACTCAGTCAGACTAAATCCGACGAGACAAAACTCAATAGACACCACTGACCCGACAGCCTAGGTTTTCACAACCTAAGCTCCGATACCATTTATGTAACACCCCCAATCCACTCAGGGATATTACACGCCGTAAACCCTCTCCTCGAGGATCTACCAGGCTGGTAATCAACATTTAACATCCCGACAATGCCTTCAAGGCTACACTGACTCAGTAGACCGATTTGGTCTTTCCACAAATACATACAACTCAAATACAACTCATGCCCACGCAGGGGACCAAAATACAACTACACCCGTACAACGGGAACAATACAAAGAAATGAAAATAAAGTACAACCGAACCAACACACGATATACGGTTCCTCATGTGATTAGTATCGATCATCTTTCATCATCCTTCGTGCCGACCCTGTGTTATGCTCCAAAACCTGAATGCAAAAACAGACATCCACCCCCCGAATACTCGGGGGTTAGCAAAACTCCACTGTTTTGCTAGTGCAAATACAAAGTGCAAATACGAGCCATACAATTCACATTCCACGAATAACAATAACCGAGGATCCTCAAAGATCCAAACGAAACGAAAAGTACTTCCCGAGGCAAGGGTTTGAGGAAACATTACAAAAACGAAATATCATAAATCAATGGGAATAATTTATAAAACGGTTTAGAATGCCATCGAGAGTTTTAATAGAAAACAATTTAGGATTATCAAATCCTACTTTTCAAAAATCCAAAAGACAAAGGGGTCGCCACCCCAAAAGTTTACTTTCTGGAAAATGACATTAACCAAAACGTTGGGATTTTAGCCCCAAATCCGTAAAATGACTTTTACAAAACCCTTGGGATTTTAGCCCCAAATCTCATCAACTCACAGTACACAAGAACGACATCAAAATCCACAAATAAAGGATTTAAAACATAAACCACAAAATACTCTAGAGCCATCCTAGCCAAGTAGGCCAAACGAACAACTTACCTCTTACACACTTAGTCAATGCATGCAATCATGAAAACCGTTCAAAAGCACTCATTTCCGGAAATGCCAATATCGAATCACATTGAAAAAAAATGCACCACAATTAACCGCGGACCCACGCCTTCGTGATCCTCGCCGAGACCCCGTCGGATCTAACCCACGGTGGTTAAAAGCAAGCTCGCGTCCACGGCCTTCGTGGAGCCCTACCGAGACCCCGTCGGATCTAACCCGTAGTGAGCATACACACACACACGTTACTCATGCAGTACTAACATGCTAAGAATGTAAGTTCATTAAGAATACTCACTAGAGATGGCCATTAACTCGACACCATTACCAAACTCTTCAAAAATACAATAACAAGCTTAAATACGGAATACACGATTCCATAACTTTAAACAAGAGAGTATCCTCATAAAATCCTTCAACGTTCAAAATAATCAATTCATAATCAATTCTCAAAACACCGTTCACAAAACACGCGTTTTGAAAGAAAGCCTTTAACGAGGCCCAACCGAAATTCCTTTGAAACTTCATTTCAAATAACCAAACAAACACATCAAGACGACCACCGATCATCATATACATAAAACGAGAAAAGTATGGGCAAGGTACTTGCCTCGATACCACGAGCACGGAACCACGAACGGATACGGCTCAACCGGGAAGCTTCGGAACGCCCGATGCTAACGAAAAGGAATACGACAACGAACGGAACGGAAGAATCAAGCACGACCGCGAGGAACCGACGAAAATGAACCTAACGATTCGAATAGCACAATCACAACCACTTCTAAACGATTACGGAAATGGAATACACGGAAACCCGCCTACGATTCATGTATATTCGCACAAAAATAACAACGAGGGCGGACCACAACCAAACCCTCTCGGTTCCGTAAAAATCACGAAATATACCATGAATCCGTAGGGAAACTAAGAATACCAACAAGAATAATCATATTCATCATGAATCCATCAACGAAACGGAAAGAATCGGACAAAACCCCAAAATCCCCAATTATCCAAAAAGGTAGGGTTTCAAGAGATATTACCTTGAGTGATTCAGTGTTAAGATCCGTAGAACACGCGTTAGATTGATTATCCGAGCCTCACAACCGAAAAGAAATGATGAAAATCGACCCCGGATGAAGAATTCTCTCTCCCTCTATATCTCTCTCTCGCGACGCCGTGCAAAATGGGGAAGGAAATGAGCGATTCGCTCAAAACGACACATTTATAGTGTAACACAAACAGACTTATCGGCCGCCTATCGGCCGATAGCCCAACCGATAGCCATACGGAATGCCGGCAGAGGGTCTATCGACCCCCTATCGGCCGAAAGGCTCCCGGAAGTGCTCGGCCAAAACTAAAACGACCATAACTCTCTCGTCCGACTCGATTGACTCACCGCTTGAACCATTGGAAAGCTAACTCGATGTTCTATAATATTGCAAGATTTATAATTTTTGGAGTTACCAAAAATTAATGATGATCTAACAAAGACGAACTCATACTTAGAAAAGTCGTTTAGTAATCCCGAATTCAACAAAGCGACACCGAAACCCGAACACGAATACGAACCGAAGATACGGTTACGAAGTACTCACAAAGACGAATCTAAGAGCTAGTAGAACACACAATTGACCACCCAAGGCTCGAGATTCGACAACGGAAGGTAATTACCCCAAACTTTGGGAAATTACGAAAATGGCCCAAATGCCCGAAAATCACCATACGTGATCGAATAACCAAACCGAAGTTCACAACACGTCTAACAAAGTTAAACGGACTTGCGGGAAACTCAAAGCAGTTAGCTTCGAGATTCGCAAGACTCGAACTCAAGTGCGGAAAAGTCGCTAAAAAGCACAGAACTCAACGAAACGACACCGAAACGAACTCGGATGTCAAAAAGTGTAGAATTAATCATTCTCAGAATGACGAAACGGTCATGAGCGAGTCGTCAAAACGGACTCCGACCGAAAAAAAAGAATTACCGGAAATCGAAAATTGCGGATATTACAGTCAATAATTCAAGGCAAGTATTTTTGGAAACCTTTATGCTTAACGTGAAATGGTAATGTATATTGTGTGTGATTGCTCACCTCGGGAGGGTCCGACTGGATCACGGAGGGAATCCAATGGTATAGCCCTGGATTCACGAGTTTGTTTCGCTAGTCAGCTCGGGAGGGTCCTTAGGGATCACGGAGCGGGATCAATGGTATAGCCCTGTTCCCAAGGCGATGCATGTGCGTGATTTGTTTTATAATATGGCCAGCTCGGGAGGGTCCTTAGGGATCACGGAGCGGGATCAATGGTATAGCCCTGTTCCCACGGCAAATTGTTTGACTGTTTATTTCCGGAAAGGACATGTCTAGTTTTGGTTTTAGAAAATGATATCGGTGCATGTACTATGAAATGTGTAAGCGATTGGTTTGCCTTGATTACTTGTACTAGCGTAATTGCTAACCCCTTTGGGGGACCCGTTTTGGGGAAATTCTTGTTATGGATTTCAGGTCATGATCATCCGGACGAGCGAGCGCTGGGACAGTACGAGGATGTCGCTGTGGTCGTTGACATGTGCACTTGGGTTTACTTATTTCTTTTGTCCACTTTGATTTGGTTGTTTTCTATATTTATAAACTGATAGACTGTACTCGCGAGTACTTAGGCTTTTCAATTCAAACCCCGTGTTGTATTATTTTAAATTGCCACATTGTCGATGGTTACTCATTTCGTCGGATTGCTTCGGGTGTATTTTTCACATGATGTATTATTTGATTGTGTATCCTCGCTAACCGAGATGGTTAGTCGAGGGGTACCCACTTGTTGTAGCCTGGTGGGTCCCATGTAGGGGTCCACAGCGCTGTAACATACTCCGAATATCTTGGGGTGTTACAACTCATGAATACACGGTACACAGTATTCGGCCAATCCAATCATATCCATTGGTTAACACCATCAAATCTCAACTCTAATAATCGAGTACCAATCTAGTCAAGTACCAACCATATATGAAAACATAAAATCACAAATAATCAATTATTATCTTTCAAATGCAATAACCCCAAGGTCGCAACCAGGGGTCACGGAAGCATCTAAACAGGAATACTCCGGAACGTGGGTGCCATTTAGGTGTTGGGTGCCATTTAGGTGTTATCCCTCAACACATCGGCCCAATCACAATAGTCTTTCGACTCCAATAATATTCAAAACAACAAGATAAAACTAATGTATTTGCTGGAATTGGCCTTCTCGATTATCACTCACAATAACCAACTCTTGACTATACCTACATAATCGTCCAATCTCATAGAATCGCGGAATCATTCAGAATAACCAAAACCTTCATTTATCGTGACATACCTCGATACTTGATGAAACCGCGTACCTTAGACTGTAGAACTTATATATTCGTCGTTACCAAACTATAATCCCAACGCTCAATTATACATCTTGACATATGTAAATCATATACCTTATGATTACGCACCAAAACCAAAACATAACATATAAACTTCATCTCCACAAATTCTTATATACAGTCATTGCTATACGAATTATAAAGGAAATGAAACCGAAACCATTAATCAAGTATTATGAACAGAGAAAGTATAAAACTTGCCTCAAATACCGATACGCCAACAAGCCGATTCGGATACACGAATACTCCGAACTTGATAGTTCTTCAATCACGACCTAAACAACATCAATCTATCCAAATAATCATAAACATGAAATTAGTATCCTTGAATATATCCATATCGAATTCAAACAACAACATCTGAATTACTACGAACACTTAACAAGAATAATCCCACGAGTTATTCAACATATACTTAATTCCAACTTTCCCATAATTCCGAAAAGTCCATGTATCAATTCGATAAGGCGAATATACAAACTTAAACAAAATATTCCGATCAATATCTCTTTCAAGTCTTTAATCAAACACCTTGAAGGCATGATTCCAAGGTATATTCCAATTAGCAATTAATAAACACCAACCACATCAAGAACACGAAGAACACAATCACAAATATATATATCCTTCAACATAATACGATTATAGACATCGATACAAACTAAATAACTCAAATATACCAAGATGTCTCAAAAATCCCAAAACATGAGAGTTTAAGCCAATTACCTTCAATCCGGAAAAACAATCAAGAATGATGTTATACTTTTTGTTCCCATATTTTCTAGATGTTAACACTTGATAAACCACTTCAAAATCTGATATTCAGGGGTAAAATCGAGTTTGGGTGTCTTGGGGTGAAAGGGGATCGCGTAGGAAGGGTTGGGAAGTGAAATTCCCGATTTTTAGAACATATTTATACTCCCAGGCATGTTAACATACTTAACAAAGTCATAACGTACGTAATACATGCTCTGAATACAGGCAGTATAATTTTTACTATTCTGATCATAACTTATTTATCCGGACTCCGATTAACTCACTGTTTGAACCATTAGAAAGCTATCTCGACGCTCTATAATACTATTATGTTTCAGAGTTTTTGAAGTTTTCAATAATCAGTGGTAATTTTCCAAAGTCGAGCCTTTTACAGGACACCTTCCAAAAAAAAGTGTCCAAACCTTATTTCCTCTAACACTTCGACATACAATAATCATAATCATGTCATATAGACCAAGGGTTATTAAAGAACATGAATTAATTCATAACCATATTAGACTAACATCACTTTGCCCATAATCATCAAAACAACATAATCCAATATGTGTTCTAACATCTAAACCACCATCTTAACTCATAATCCGAAAAATATCAAACATCTCGTCATTTCTCAACACGAACTTCATGAAACACCAATAATAATAACAATATATCATCATAAGAAGCAAGCATCAACAACAATCTCAAAATGCGAAGTTAAAGAGAAGAGTTATCCAGCATACCTCAAGAAGATGAACAACACAAGCAAACGCCTCAAGAATCAACCATCTTCCATATCTCAAGCTCCAAATCCTTATCCTCAATCTCATAATCGACTTAGAAGAACCAAAAATCCATCTCGGAGGGTCGAAAGACGAAGAAATGAAGTGAAACTCTCAAAATATCAAAGTGACGGACATCTCATATTTATATATACTTTAGTCGTTACGTACGTTACCTGATCAACCTAACATACGTAACGAGCATTACGTACGTTATCCGACTTTGATAGTGTACGTACGCTACTCCAGAACCCACTGCCTCATTTCATACCTTGTATTACATATGGAACACCTGTGCCGTAGCGTACGTAACACACAGTTGACTTGGTACAGTAATATACCCATTTAACGTATGTAATGGAATATCCTTAACGTACGTAAAGCTCAATGTTGACTTACCTTTCCACATCTGCGCCGAAAGCTGCCGACACGTACGTTATATACTCAACGTAACGTACGTTATGGCCGTATCTTGACATACATAAGCTCCTATGCTTAACGTGCGCTACACCTGTATTGTGAAAGTCCTCTGATCAGACGGTTGTATCTCACCTGGTGTTTTAACGCACGTAATGCATGATACATAACGTACGTCACCCTTACCAACTTAACGTACATAAGCTCCTCAGCTTAATGTACGTAATGTCTTTTATACTTAGCTATTTACAACCGCTCCTGCATGTCGTCTCAATATACCGAATACGTACACACGACATACTGAATATATATACTAGTTCCAATAACATTCTCATACGATACACCTGATATACAATATCCTCAAATGCAATTGTCAAACAAGTACGACAATTATTCCAACACAATTGTCTCAGTCCTTAAATTGTATTATCCATACTGTAATATCCTGCACCGTACAATATAACTCGGGTAAAATAATGCAAAAAATTTATACTGAAATTCTAGGATATTACATACTACACCTCTTAAAATAAGTTTCGTCCTCGAAACATGCAATCCTTTCACAACCAAAAGATCAACCAAAATTTCCAAACTCATCACAAAAGCAATCATTTGTCACCACAAGTGAATAACCAAAATAATATACTTACAGGTGCGTGAAGTCGATAATCTCCCGTGATACTAGTATATGACTCCCATACGAAGTCTCAGCACAATAACAACACACCGGCATCGCAAATATAGCTATTTGAAATTATTACAAAAATTCTAGAACCTCCAAAATCAGTTTGACTCAAAAGTCAGAAAAATTATTTTCAAAAGTCACGCTACTACCGCACCGGTAGAACCAGATAACACACATGCCCGGGTTTTACGAAACCAAAGCTCCGTTACCATCTTCTGTAACACTCCCAAAACCAACCAGGAATATTACAGCGCCGTGGGCGCCGCGCCGGAACCCACAAGGCTAAAAATCATTTTAGCAAATATTTCAAACACGCCAAAGAGGCAAAGACGGTAATATTTTAAATCCCCAAATGTTTTCCAAAGCATAGTTCTCAAATACCGTCATAAAATACCAGTTGGAAGTACAAGGCGAAATGCCAAATCTCGACAGTTTCAAAATGTAAGCTAAGCCACCGCTTCAACATACCGACAAATAGTTTAGGGAAAAAGGGTTTGAAGAAATAACCCAAGTTTACGAAATACCCAAAAAGCCATTTTAAAGTTATACACGAGTTGATGATAATACCAAGAGCTATTTTAAAAATACTCACGCAGCGGATATAAACACATTTCAAAATATAGATTTGCAGCGGAATATAACAGTCAGGAAAATTCTCAGTTCTCAAATACATGCCATAGCCAGTGTCACCCGAGAAGCTCATCCCTTCACGACCGCTACTAACTCGATCTTCGAGTACCTAGAAGATAAAGTCCACGACGGGGTCAGCCACAATACTCAACAATGATGACAATCACAACATCATAAATTATTACATACCAATGTAATTACAAAGTAAGAGTACTACCAATGTAATCTTACCGTCATAACCTTACCGACTCGTGATAATTCATATCACCCAATACTTACCATAATCCATATCTCGCGATGTCAATATGAAGACTCGAATCCAAGTTCCTGTACCGGTTCACAAACGAGACCAAAATCCTCAAAATACCATCATGACTCATGAATACACGGTACACAGTATTCGGCCAATCCAATCATATCCATTGGTTAACACCATCAAATCTCAACTCTAATAATCGAGTACCAATCTAGTCAAGTGCCAACAATATATGAAAAAAAAAATCACAAATAATCAATTATTATCTTTCAATTGCAATAACCCCAAGGTCGCAATCAAGGGTCACAGAAGCATCTACACAGGAATACTCCGGAACATGGGTGCCATTTAGGTCTTATCCCTCAACACATCGGCCCAATTACAATAGTCTTTCGACTCCAATCATATTCAAAACAACAAGATAAAACATAAACTAATGTATTTGCTAGAATTGACCTTCTCCATTATCACTGACAATAACCAACTCTTGACTATACCTACATAACCGTCCAATCTCATACTATCGCGGAATCATTCAGAATAACCAAAACCTTCATTTATCGTGACATACCTCGATACTTGATGAAACCGCGTACCTTAGACTGTAGAACTTATATCTTCATTGTTACCAAACTGTAATCCCAACGCTCAATTATACATCTTGACATATGTAAATCATATACCTTATGATTACGCACCAAAACCAAAACACAACATATAAACTTCATCTCCACAAATTCTTATATACAGTCATTGGTATACGAATTATAAAGGAAATGAAACCGAAACCATTCATTAAGTATTATGAGCAAGTATAAAACTTGCCTCAAATACCGATACGCCAACAAGCCGATTCGGATACACGAATACTCCGAACTTGATAGTTCTTCAATCACGACCTAAACAACATCAATCTATCCAAATAAGCGTAAACATGAAATTAGTATCCTTGAATATATCCATATCGAATTCAACCTACATCCGAATTACTACCAACATTTAACAAGAACAATCCCACGAGTTATTCAACATATACTTAATTCCATCTTTCCAGTAATTCCGCAAAGTCCATGTATCAATTCGATAAGGCGAATATACAAACTTAACCAAAATATTCCAATCAATATCTCTTTCAAGTCTTCAATCAAATACCTTGAAGGCATGATTCCAAGGTATATTCCAATTAGCAATTAATAAACACCAACCACATCAAGAAAACGAAGAACACAATCACAAATATATATATCCTTCAACATAATATGATCCTAGCCATCGATACGAACTAAATAACTCAAATATACCAAGATGTCTCAAAAATTCCAAAACATGAGAGTTCAAGCCAATTACCTTCAATCCGGAAAAACAATCAAGAATGATGTTGTACTCTTTGTTCCCATCTTTCGTAGATGTTAACACTTGATAAACCACTTCAATATCTGATATTCAGGGGTTAAAAATCGAGTTTGGGTGTCTTGGGGTGAAAGGAGATCGTGTAGGAAGGGTTGGAAAGTGGAATTCCCGATTTTTTTAACATGTTTATACTCCCAGGCATGTTAACGTACGTAAACAGTCATAACATACGTAATACATGCTCTGAATACAAGCAGTATAGTTTTTACCATTCTGGTCATAACTCACTTATCCGAACTCCGATTAACTCACCGTTTAAACTATTAGAAAGCTAACTCGACGCTCTATCATACTATTATGTTTCATATTTTTTGAAGTTTTCAAGAATCAGTGGTAATTTTTCAAAGTCGAGCCTTTTACACGACACTTTCCAAAAAAAAAAGTGTCCAAAATTATTTCCTCTAACAGTTTGACGTATAATCATCATAATCATGTCATATAAACCAAGAGTTATTCTAGAATATGAATTAATCCATAACCATATTCAACTAACATCACTTTGCCCTTAATCATCAAAACAACATAATCCAATATGTGTTCTAACATCTAACCACCATCTTAACTCATAATCCAACAAATATCAAACATGTCGTCATTTCTCAACACGAACTTCATGAAACACCAATAATAATAACAATACTCCCATAATCTATCATCATACGAAGCAAGCATCAACAACCTTAAAATGCGAAGTTAAAGAGAAGAGTTATCCAGCATACTTCAAGAAGATGAACAACACAAGCAAACGCCTCAAAAATCAACCATAATTCCATATCTCAAGCTCCAAATCCTTGTCCTCAAGCTCATAATCGACTTAGAAGAACCAAAAATCCATCTCATTAGGTTGAAGGACGAATAAATGAAGTGAAACTCTCAAAATATCAAAGTGATGGACATCTCATATTTATATACACTTCAGTCGTTACGTAAGTTAACTGATCAACCTAACGTACGTAACGAGCATTACGTACGTTATCCGACTTTGATAGCATACGTAATGCTACTCCAGAACCCACTGCCTCATTTAGTATCTTGTATTACGTACGTAACACCTGTGCCGTAGCGTACGTAACACACAGCTGACTTGCTACAGTAATATACCCATTTAACGTATGTAATGGAATATCCTTAATGTACGTAAAGCTCAATGTTGACTTACCTTTACACATCTGCGCCGAAAGTTGCCGACACTTCGGATCCTGTCCGATTCTCTTCCTAATGTACGTTATATACTCAACATAACATACGTTACGGCCATATCTCAATGTACGTAAGCTCCTATGCTTAATGTGCGCTATGCCTGTATTGTCAAAGTCTTGTCAAAGTCCTCTGATCAGAAGGCTGTATCTCACCTGGTGTTTTAACGTACGTAATGCATGATACATAGTGTACGTTGCCCTTACCAACTTAACGTACGTAAGCTCCTCAGCTTAACGTACGTAATGGCTTTCATACTTAGCCATTTACAAATGCTCCTGCCTGTCATCTCAATATACCGAATACGTACACGCGACTTACTGAATACATATACTCGTTCCAATAATATTCTCATACGATACACCTGATACACAATATCCTCAAATGCAATTATCAACCAAGTACGACAATTACTCCAACACTATTGTCTCAGTCCTTAAATTATATTATCCAAACTGTAATATCCTGCACTGTGCAATATAACTCGGGTAAAATAATGCGAAAAATTTATACTGAAATTCTAGGATATTACATACTACACCTCTTAAAATAAGTTTCGTCCTCGAAACTTGCAATCCTGTTACAACTAATAGATCGACCAAAAATTCTTAACTCATCACAAAAGCAATCATTTGTCGCCACAAGTGAATAACCAAAACAATATACTTACAGGTGCGTGAAGCCGATGATCTCCCGTGATACTAGCATACGACTCCCATACGAAGTCTGAGCACAATAACAACACACCAGCATCGCAAATATAGCAATTTGAAAATATTACAAAAATTTTGGAACCTCCAAAAATTAGTTTGACTCAAAAGTCAGAAAAATTATTTTCAAAAGTCACGCTACTAACCGGTAGAGCCACATAACACACATGCCCGAGTTTTACGAAACCAAATCTCCGATACCATCTTCTGTAACACCCCAAAAGCCAACCGAGAATATTACAGCGCTGTGGGCCCCGCACCGGAACCCACAAGGCTAATAATCATTTTTGCAAATGTTTCAAACACGCCAAATAGGTAAAGACGGTAATATTTTAAATACCCAAATGTTTTCCAAAACATAGTTCTCAAATACCGTCATAAAATACCAGTTGGAAGTACAAGGCGAAATGCCAAATCTCGACAGTTTCCAAATATACGCTAAGCCACCGCTTGAACGTACCGACAAAATAGTTTTGGGAAAAATGGTTTAAATAACCCAAATTTACGAAATACCCAAAAATCCATTTTAAAGTTATACACGAGTTGATGACAATACCAAAAATCCATTTTAAAAATACTCACACAGCGGAGATAAACACAGTTCAAATATACATTTGCAGCGGAATATAACAGTCAGGAAAATACACAGTTCTCAAATACATGCCATAGCCAGTATCACCCGGGAAGCTCATCCCTTCACGACTGCTACTAGCGCGATCTCCGAGTACCAAAAAGGTAAAGCCCACGACGGGGTGTAATATCTTAGAATTCCGCTATGATTCTTCGCATTATTTTATCTGAGTTGTACTGTACGGAGTGGGACAGATTCAGTGTGGATAAATAATTTTGGGAACTGTGACAGTCGTGCCAGTATGTCTATCGAGGTTACTTTAATTCTAGGATATTACATGCTTGTTATGTTTTTTTGATGTCGGATATACTGTATGAGTATTTGTAAATTGTCGTACTTGGTCGACAATTGTATTTGAGGATATCGTCCATCAGATGTATCGTATGAGAATGATATTGGGACGAGCATAGGTATTCATTATGTGCGTAGACGTATCCAGTATGTCGAGACGGACATGAACAATTAGATTTTGACCAAGTATAGAAGGCCATTACGTACGCTAGCTATAAAGACTGACGTACGCTAAATTCTATGTTTTACGTGCATTATGCATAAGGCATTACATACGTAACAAGAGGAATCGGACAGGTCCGAGCTGTGGTCGGAAGGTGGGGCCCTGTGTCGGCAACTTTCGGCGTGGATGTGGACAGGTGAGTTAATGGATGGGTTTACGTACGCTATACAGGGTGTATTACGTACGTAATACGAGTATATTACTGTAGCAAGTCAACGTACGTATTACGTACGCAATGGATTAAGTGTTACATACGTTAGGAGGGAGCTGGCCGAGTCGTGGATGAGGACTCGCTGGGTGGCCGATCACGGTCGGCAGTGACTTGCAGGGATGGCCGATCACGGTCGGAAGTGACTCACTGGGCATAAGGACTGGCCGATAACGGCCGTAAGGTTGTGGCCGGGTACGGCCGTAAGGGCCTATTACGTACGTAAGCTGGTGCTGGTAACGACCGTAAGGATGTCGACCAAATCGGGCAGTGAGGTAGCAATGGCCGGTTACGGCCGTAAGCCATGGCCGATAGCGGCCGTAATGGTCCGGCAGGTCCCGCCTATTTAAGGGCCTGGACCAAATCACCTAGCCATTTCTCGCATTTTTTTTCGTTTCTTCGCGTTTCTTCATCAATAATGGATGGATTTGGATGGAAACATCATAGAGAAACATGTTTGGGAAGATTTGATTCATGGATTAACATCATCTTCCACCCGGATCAAAGGTAAGAACACATGAACTTTTGGTTTTTGGATGTTCTTGAGGTTTCTTGGTGTTTTGACCGATTTGATTCGTTTTGATTCAGATTATTGATAGAACTTGATTGTATACTCGTAATCATTCAATACTCTTGAAGTTTTGTGGAACAAATTCAAGTATTTCTTCATTAAACGATTAAATTAGATTATGCCTTCAAAGTGTTCGATGAAATGCCTCAATGAGTAGAACTTGGGAAATTCTATACGTTTTTGTATGAATGGTGATTGAATTGATATTATTGTGATTTAGGAATGAACTTTTGAAGGAGGTTGAATCGGTACCCTTTCCTTTCGTCGATTTCTTCGCGCCGTGTTGTTCGAAACGAGTGATACTTGTGTATTTCATCTTCTAAGAGGTATGTTGGGTAATCCTCTCCTTGAATTAGGATTTTGATGTTATCGTTGAAGAATGATTCGTATGATGATGATTATGGTTTTGTTGTTACGATTCTTGCGATTATATGAGCTATATGTTGAAGACATTGTTAGGACTATTGAATATCGAATTTCGGCTTGTATTCGTATTGTTAAGAGTTGATACGGTTTGGTTTCGTATGATCGAGATATCGTTGAACCATCTAGTTTGATTAGTTGGTCATTTCGGTTGTTGATTGTTATTGAACGTATCATTAATTGATTATTGCATTAGGTTACATTTAGTGATCGTTGATGTTAATCGTTGCGATGCAGTTGAGGTCGGAGAATGCATGAATCGTCTTGGTCGGGGCTGAGGAGCTTGTAGATGAATACGGCGGGATTGATAGTGGCTTCGTCGAATTATTATCAAGGCAAGTTATGCTTGTTCAGTTCATAATGTTTAATAAATGGTTTCGCTTTCATTCATTTATGATTCATATAGCAATGGTATCATCGAATATGAATTGTCGGGATGATGGTATGTACAATATGCTTGGACTGAGATAAATCACAATGTATATAATTTTAAAGATGTCTAGTGGAAACGGAGACGTGAATTATATTTGGTCTATTGTATGAGAAGTTAAATACCGAGACTAGTTATCATGCCGATATTAAACTCGAGATGGTGGTTGGTATTAGTTATGGACTGTACTTGATTTTGGATTATTCGGATAACCATGTATTCGTTCAGGGATGTTGGTCGTGGAAAGGTAAGCGTCTCCAACTTAAGGTAAATTAATATTGCTAGATTATGATAATCATCCTCTGGCATTATTGCATGTGTGCGTTGATACTTCATGTGGTGAGTATGTATCATTGTGTATTACATTTTGTGATGTGCTCTTTTTTTGAGCTGTGAACTGTTGGGCCGATGTGTTAGGGGGTAAGACCTAAATGGCACCTATATTCCGGGGTATTCCTGTGAGGATACTTTCGTGACCCTTGGTTGCGACCTTGGGGTATTTTGTGATTGCATGAACTGTGTTAGGGGATAAGACCTAAATGGCACCTACGTTCCGGAGTATTCCTGTGAGATGCTTCTATGACCCTTGATTGCGGCCTTGGGGTTTATATGTTAATATTATATGCATTGTTGAGCATGCTATGAACTGTTGTCTGACGGAAATACGACATTGTGGTCGTATTGTTATTTCATGATCGAGTTATCGTTGCTCACTTGGAAAGTCTTCTGATCCTTGTTGAATATGCGTTTCTTCGAGATTTGTTGTCATGTTGTATCATGGCATATCTGGAGTCAGATACGTTCTGATCTTTCATGTGTAGGATTTTCAGGACGGGCACGTGTAGCATATGTTGGTTTCGACCTCATATTGAACCGTGCACACGAGACGTACTTCGTGAGGCTGATTAGGTACGAGACCAGACGTGTATTGATCAATATCCGTGGCTAGCTTGTACACAGACACATGTCCGGATCGACTGCATCGTGACGTCCATCTTGAATCTTATTGATCGGTCGTTCACAGTCCATGTATATTTGGATCTGTTCAATATTCGGGTTGTGTTTGTAATTCCATATATATGATCCGTATATGGTCGCCGATTTTATTCTCTCGTGTATCTATCGCCGTTGAACCTTTACTTATCTCGTTTGGAGTTACCATATCGATGGTCAACTTGTTTGTTATCGATCCTTTATTAATCTCGTTTGGAGTTCCCCTATCATTGGTAGTCTCGTTCGTTATTGGTCCTTATTGATTCCGTTTGGGAGTTTGCCTTACCGTTGGTATTCTCGGTTGTTGATCCTTTATTGATCTTGTTGGAATTTACCGTATTGTTGGTATTTCCGGTTGTTGATCCTTCATTGATCTTGTTGGAGTTACCACATCATGGCATTCTCGTTCGTGGTTGGTCCTTTGTCGATCTTGTGTGGAGTTATCATGTCATTGATATTTCCGTTTTGATGCATTGATTGTTTATCATTATTGATTGTGTGAGCATTCATGATTTGTATGGGTATCCGGGACTTGCCTTTGTCTCGAAACAGTTGGTTTACAGATGTGCCGTGTGATATTGGTTTTATCAGAATTAGGATCCGATTGTGCGATCCAGCAGACAGAATCGGACTTGGCCAGATTATTCCATATTGGAGATATGTTTATGTTTGAGAATCTTGGTATCGTTTCGGATGCAGTATAGATGGTTACATTGAATTCGTTCGTCACTTAAGAACGTGAGATGTGGATTATGGTAAGGAATGATTTGATATGGATTGTGATGAGTTGGTAAGGTTATGCCGGTAAGATTACATTGGAAATGTTCTTACTCTGTAAATTACATTGATATGTAATTGTTTTTGTGATGTGATTGTTATCATTGTTGAGTATTATGGCTGACCCCGTCGTGGGTTTTATCTTTTAGGTATTCGGAGTTCGAGCTAGTAGCGGTCATGAAGGGATGAGCTTTCCGGTGATACTGATTATGGCATGGTTATTGGGATTCTAGGGTTCTTTCTGGTTTTTATAATTCCACTGCAAATTATGTCTCTATTCGCTGCGTTTGTAATTTTATAATGGCTTCAGTATTTTTTCAACTCGTGTTTACTCGCTAAATGCCCTTTTGGCATCTTTGCCTTGCGCTTTCAAATGATATTTTCTGACGGTAAATGGGAACAACGTTTTTAAAAATATTTGAGTATTTAAAACTTTCCTACTTGTGAATCTTGCCTTAAAGGCAAAACGACTAAGTCCCCCTTCACATGGACTTTTGAAAGAGCCGCTGATAAAGTGGGATTAATCCATACCGACATATGTGGTGATTTGGAAGCAGTATGTGATGGATATCAATATTTCATTATGTTTACAGACGATCATACTAGGTATGGTTATGTATACTTAATGAAATATAAATCCGAGGCCTTTGAGAAATTCCAGGAATTCAAGGCCCTCGTCGAGAAACAAACTGGTAATCATAACAAAGCACTTCGGTCGGACCGAGGTGGCGAGTATATGAGTACGGAAGAAACAAACTGGTAATCATAACAAAGCACTTCGGTCGGACCGAGGTGGCGAGTATATGAGTACGGATTTTGACGAGTTCCTTAAGGAATATGGAATAGTTTCACAACTAACACCTCCAGGTACTCCTCAGTTAAATGACGTGTCAGAAAGAAGGAACCGGACTGATACGAATTAACGTATTAAGATGTACGTAAATTCGCCGGAAGATGCAGCAGTTATATTTATTTCCTTACAACACTCGTTTTTGTGTAACACTCGTAATATTCAACCGAAAGTAGGGCAATTCGGCTTTGCGAAAACACGAATAAAATGAAAGTAGATTATCAAACTAGACCTATAGTTTGATAAGATAATCTCTCCTCAAGACCTATTGAGAATTGATTAAATTACAACTCGAAAACGCGTCGAATTATAATCGAAGTGTGCTGAAAATCATTCAACTAGAATACATGTGATGTATTTCATTTTTTCTTCATTCAAAGGTGATTACAAATGGTTGAGGATGAGGCTATTATATAGCCATTATATCTCCTAAACAAGCCAAACAAGATCACCCAAAATCTAGCTAAAATACAAGCATTTATTAAACTAACAACAAAGACTTTTTGACAAGGATTAAAAACAACACATGCTTAGCTTCTTCCATGATGAATTCGGCCGTGGGGTAGCATGAAGGAAGGAGATCACCATCTATCTCATGTGATAAGACTTAGACAAAGACTTTAACAAGAAAGCAACATCTTGTATTCTTCCTCCACATGTGGTTCGGCCGAAATGCTTTCAAAAGAGTGGAGTGAATCAAATCTCTTTCCTTGATCTTGTTGTTGGGCTTGAAAATGAGAGCAATTATTTAAAGTAGTGGGGACAAAAGATCCTTCAAGGATCACCCATCACAATCGGCCGAAATCTCCCCTAATATGGCCGATTTTGTATGCATGAACATGCATACGTGTGCATGTTTTGATACGTCTAAGTTATCCCGGTTCCGATTATTAAGATCGTTCCCATTTCCGCGGATGTTTTCTCACCAAAGTATGTAGGTGCATGTCCATGCAACTTGGTATCGTCACCTACGTCGATTCTTACTTCGTTTGGAGATGCCGTAATCGCATCATCCCCTTCCCCTTTGAAAGGAATTGACCTCAATTCAGTGATTCCCTCGTCGTCAAGGTAAGAAGATAGATCGCCCACGTTAAAAGTGGCGTGTACCCCATAGTCGCCCGGATGTTCTACCTTATACGCATTGTCGTTCACTTTTCCCATGATTTTGTAAGGACCCTCGGCCCTCCGCATAAGTTTGTTCTTGCGTTTGCTCGGAAATCTCTCTTTTCTTAAGTGTACCCAAAACAAGTCGCCTACTTCGAATAGCCTCGGTTTTCTGTGATTGTTGGATTTCCGTTTGTATTCATCATTCACCTCTTTGATTCGATCATGTATTTGTCCGTGCAATTTGATCATCGACTTAAGTTTCGACTCCGCATCTTTGTGTACCAACTAGTCTTTCGGCAATGGAATCAAGTCCAAGGGTATATAAGGATTTAACCCGTAAACGATTTCGAAAGGAGAATGTGCCGTAGCATGTGTAGGGGATCGATTATAGGCAAATTCCGCATGAGCAAGTTTCACGTCCCAATCCTTTTGCGTTTTATTCACAAGTCCTCGCAACAACGTTCCTAATGTTCGATTCGTGACCTCGGTTTGACCATCGGTTTGCGGATGGTGCGAAGTGCTAAATAAGAGCTTCGTTCCCACTTTCCTCCATAAAGTATTCCAAAAATAGCTAAGGAATTTAGAATCCCGATCCGACACAATAGTCTTCGGTACTCCATGTAAACGAACCACCTCTCGGAAGTATAAGTCGGCCACGTTGCTTGCGTCGTCGGTTTTGTGGCAAGCCACGAAATGAGCCATCTTTGAGAACCGATCAACAATCACCATAATAGCATCTTTACCTCATTGAGTACGGGGTAAAGCGACGATAAAGTCCATGGATACATCTTCCCACGGTCTTTCTGGAACCGGTAGAGGCATATATGATCCCGGTTTGAACGAACTTTTCGAGATGTGACATGTTACGCATTTACTTAAAACATTGTAAACGTCTTTTAGCATTTTAGGCCAAAAGAAATGTTCTTTTAGTACTTCCAATGTTTTAGCCGTGCCGAAATGTCCTGCTAAACCTCCTCTGTGAGCTTCTCGGACCAATAATTCCCGAACCGCCTGTTTTGGAACACAAAGTCTATTTCCTTTAAATAGGAAATCATCTTGTAACATGAATTCCCCAAACGGACCAGATTTGCAATGAGTAAAAATTTCTCCGAAATCTTCATCATTTTCATAACATTCCTTCAACATTTCGAAACCAAGTAACCGAACCTCCAGAGTAGAAAGTAAGGCATACCTCCTAGATAACGCATCCACAACGACATTGCTTTTACCGTCTTTGTACTTGGATGAAAAGTGAAATGATTGTAGGAATTCCACCCACTTGGCATGCCTCGGACTTAGTTTATGTTGCCCGTTAATGTACTTCAATGATTCGTGATCCGAGTGTAGAATAAAATGCTTCGTCCGTAAGTAATGACTCCAATGATCAAGGGCCCGTACGATAGCATAGAATTCTTTATCGTAACTACAATGATTCAATCTAGCTCCGTTCAACTTCTCCAAAAAGTAAGCGATAGGTCGTTTACCTTGAATAAGAACCGCTCCAATTCCAACTCCGCTAGCGTCACACTCAACTTCGAATGGTTGAGAAAAATCGGGTAGTGTTAGAATCGGTGCTTCGCATAACTTGGCCTTTAACTTCTCGAAAGCTCCTTGGGCAGCCCCGTTCCATACAAATGGTCCTTTTTTTAAACACTCCGTTATCGGACTTGAAATGGTGCTGAAGTCTCGAATAAACCTCCGGTAAAAAGAAGCAAGTCCGTGAAATGATCTTACTTCCGTCACGGTCGTAGGGGTCGGCCAAGATTTAATTGCTTCGATTTTTGTTTGATCAACCGCCACTCCGTCCTTCGAAACAACATAGCCAAGAAAGACTATACTTTCGACTAGGAACGAACACTTCTCTTTTTTTCCATACAATTTTCGGTCCCTCAAGGTTTCGAAGATTAACCTTAAGTGCCCGAAATGTTCTTGTAGTGATTGACTATAGATTAGAATGTCATCCAAATATACAACCACGAACTTCCCCAGAAATGGTTTAAGTACCTCGTTCATCAACCTCATGAAGGTAAGACCGAAAGGCATAATGGTCCATTCATATAATCCATTTTTCATTTTGAAGGCCGTCTTCCACTCGTCACCTTCTCGCATTCGGATTTGATGATATCCGCTTCGTAAATCAACTTTGGAAAAGATCACCGAACCATGTAGTTCGTCTAACATATTATCAAGTCTCGGGATAGGGAACCGATACTTGATGGTGATATTGTTCACGGCCCGACTATCCACACACATACGCCAAGAACCATCTTTCTTAGGGACAAGTAAGACCGGAACCGCACACGGACTCAAACTCTCCCGGACATATCCGCGGTCCAAAATCTCCTCGACTTGTCCTTGTAATTCCTTCGTCTCCTCGGGATTACATCTATACGCGGCTTTATTAGGAAGTGGTGCTCCCGGTATAAGATCAATTTGGTGTTCGATACCGCGAATAGGTGGTAAACCCGACGGTAATTCTTCGGGAAAAACATCCTCAAATTCGCGTAACAACACATCTAGCTCTCCTTCGTTTTGTACTCCTATGTTCTCTTCTCGTGTCTCTTTAAACATCACCAAATATACTCGCTCCCCGTCATTAATGGCATGTTCCATTTCTCTTTCACTAGCAAGCATGGTAAGTTTCGGTTTCTCCACTCGACTAGTACTCATCGAACGGATGGCTTGTGGGGACATCGGTTTGAGTACAATCTTCTTTCCTTTGTCTTGTAATTCATATTCATTATTCCGACCTCGATGTAAAACATCTTGGTCGAACATCCACGGTCGTCCCAAAAGCACGTGGCATGCGTTTATCGAAAGTACGTCACATAACACATCGTCTCGTATGATCCCATAGTTAAGTTGACCCGTACTTGTCTGGTCACCTTCACCTTGCTTCCATCATCGAGCCAATGTAAAGCATATGGTCTCGGGTGAGCCATAGTAGTTAGCCCGAGCTTGGTGACCATCTCGTTTGATGCCACATTCGTGCAACTCCCTCCGTCTATTATCAAGCTACGCCACTTTTCTCCGACTTTGCATTTGGAATGAAAAATCTGGTCTCTTTGTTCCGTATCACTTGGAATAATTTTGGTATGTAATGCTCGAAGCACTAAAGTAGTATCATATTCCGGAGCATCATAAGTCTCGCAATCCTCATTCTCTTCCTCGGCCTCCACGTTAAATACGTCACCAAGGCCTTCCTTCTCGTCCTCGACCAAAAGTTCGTCTCGGACCGCAAGAGCTTCTCTTAAAGTGACCACCCGTTTATTTGGACATGCATTTTGATAGTGACCAAAGCCTTGACATTTAAAACATCGTACTTTAGCCAAGCTCGTTTCCTTGGAAACGTGAGGAACCTTCAGTGTCGGGGTAGGGACTTGAAAAGGTACGGTAGTTTTCGTAGTAGAACTTGAGCCGGCACTTGCATTTCCGAATTTGTATGGGAATTCGGGTTTGGTAAACTTCAACTTGTTTTGAGCTTCAATTTTTATGCATAGTCCGCATAAAGTGTCAAAACCTTCGTATGGGTATAATTCCACCGTATTTGAAATGTTTCGGTTTAGGCCACATAAGAAACGTGACATTCTTTGTTCTTGATTTTCTTCAAGTTCTCCCATTAAGGCCAAGCCTTCAAATTCGTCGATGTATTCTTCCACACTTAGTTTCCCTTGTACGAACTCTGCAATTTTTTGGTATAAGGTTAACCGATGTGATGTCGGGACATACCTTTTACGTAGTTTTTTCTTCAAAGAATCCCAAGAACGGATTTTCTCTTTTCCCGCACGAGCTCGTTGTGTTTTCATACCCTCGAACCATAAGGAAGCGCCCTTCCCTAACTTGAGAATTGCATATTTGCAACGTTTCTCATCGTTAAGGTGTTTGAAGTCGAACATACGTTCAATCTTCCTTTCCCACTCCAAGTAAACTTCGGGATTAGTACCTCCGACAAATTCCGGAAGTTCATTAACTTTAAATTCATCCACATGACGCGGTGAATGTGCATCATATCCTCCTCTTCTTGCTTGAAAACGTGGTTTTTGCATGCTGTGTAGTGCTTCACGTAGTTTCTCCATGAAATCGTCGGAAAAATCCATGATAAGGTAGTTTTGGTAAGAAAATCGCCAAGAGAATTTCGCCAAGGAAGTAACCTTGGGCTCCGATTCCACTTATGATACGAATTAACGTATTAAGATGTACGTAAATTCGCCGGAAAATGCAGCGGTTATATTTATTTCCTTACAACACTCGTTTTTGTGTAACACTCGTAATATTCAACCGAAAGTAGGGCAATTCGGCTTTGCGAAAACACGAATAAAATGAAAGTAGATTATCAAACTAGACCTATAGTTTGATAAGACAATCTCTCCTCAAGACCTATTGAGAATTGATTAAATTACAACTCGAAAACGCGTCGAATTATAATCGAAGTGTGCTGAAAATCATTCAACTAGAATACATGTGATGTATTTCGTTTTTTCTTCATTCAAAGGTGATTACAAATGGTTGAGGATGAGGCTATTATATAGCCATTATATTTCCTAAACAAGCCAAACAAGATCACCCAAAATCTAGCTAAAATACAAGCATTTATTAAACTAACAACAAAGACTTTTTGACAAGGATTAAAAACAACACATGCTTGGCTTCTTCCATGATGAATTCGGCCGTGGGGTAGCATGAAGGAAGGAGATCACCATCTTTCTCATGTGATAAGACTTAGACAAAGACTTGAACAAGAAAGCAACATCTTGTATTCTTCCTCCACATGTGGTTCGGCCGAAATGCTTTCAAAAGAGTAGAGTGAATCAAATCTCTTTCCTTGATCTTGTTGGTGGGCTTGAAAATGAGAGCAATTATTTAAAGTAGTGGGGACAAAAGATCCTTCAAGGATCACCCATCACAATCGGCCGAAATCTCCCCTAATATGGCCGATTTTGTATGCATGAACATGCATACGTGTGCATGTTTTGATACGTCTAAGTTATCCCGGTTCCGATTATTAAGATCGTTCCCATTTCCGCGGATGTTTTCTCACCAAAGTACGTAGGTGCATGTGCATGAAACTTGGTATCGTCACCTACGTCGATTCTTACTTCGTTTGGAGATGCCGTAATCGCATCACGGACCTTGTTGAACATGGTCCGTTCCATGTTGGGCTATACTGACTTACCGATTTACCTGTGGGGATATGCACTCCTGACTGCCGCTTACATCTTGAACAGGTGTCCTTCCAAATCCATTCCTAAAACTCCACATGAGATGTGGGAGGGCAGGAAACCAAGTCTTAATCATATTAGGATTTGGGGATGTCCCGCCTATGTCAAGAAGACTAAGGTGGACAAAATGGAAGCGAGGTCCGTGGGAGATGTTTCATTGGATTCCCATCTGAGACGATGGGTTATCTCTTCTACATGCCCAAAGATCGAAAGATCGTTGTTTCTTTGCATGCACACTTCCTAGAAGAAGAGTTCATTCAGAAAGGCGGAGCAGGTAGAAATATTTCTTTGGAAGAATACAATGAAACTCCTCAGGAGACACCTGTGCAAGAAATTGGAACCGAACCTTCTGAAACACAAGTACAACCACCTCGTAGGTCTAGTAAGGTGTCTCAATTACCTGAGAGGTATAGTTTTATGCACTTGGAGGAACTGGGTTTCCACGAGGTTCCAGGTGATAACCAAAAGACCGACTCGCGACCAATGACCTACAATGGTGGATGTAGATTCCATAAAATAGACTGTAGCAGTTTTCATGTAGTTGGGACCTTCGTTTTGACGAGGTAGTCAAAGAGTTTGACTTCGTGCGAAATGAAGAGGAACCTTGTGTATACATAAGGGTTAGTGGGAGCAAGAATACATTCTTAGTACTATATGTAGATGACATTCTACTAATAGGAAATGATGTGGGAATGCTCAGTTCTATGAAAACTTAGCTTTCGAGTAATTTCTCCATGAAAGACTTGGGAGAAGAAACCTATATTCTTGGGATTTGACTCTATTGGGATAGATCGAAGAGAATGATAAGTTTTTTCCCAAGCCCTCTATATAGATAAAATCTTAAAGAGATTTAAGATAGATTATTCTAAAAGAGGGTTTCTATCGATGCGACATGGAATAAAACTCACCTCGAAGATGTGTTCTCATAGTGAGGAATAATGAAAGGAAATGAATAATATACCATATGATTCGGAATTTAGGTAGCATTATATATACTTTATGGTGTACGAGACCTGACATTGCGCATGATGGGAGCATGGTAAGTAGGTTTCGGGCTAACCCAGTTAGGGAACATTAGACTACCATAAAAGAGCGTTCTCAAGTACTTTAGAAGGACTAGAGACCTGGTTCTTAATTACGGCGGTGGAGAACTGAATGTAATGGGATTCACTCTATTGGACTTCCAAGGACAGAAAGACGATTCTATGTCTACTTATGGCTACATTTACTCTTATTAATAGAGGAGCAGTATCATGGCATAGTGCCATGTATAGCGCGACTGCTGGTTCCACCTGTTAGGCTGAGTATGTAGCGGCCCCGGAGCCTCCAAAGGAAGGATTAAGAAGTTACTGGGTAAACTTCACGTGACACCATGTGCTGCACTGCCTATTTTCTTTTTTATATGATAATAATAGAGCGGTAGCAAAGGCCTGGGAGCCTAGATTTCATAACAATACAAAACATATTGAGAGAGAGTATCATCTCGTAAGAGAATTTGTTCGCAAAGAGATATATTGTGCTGCATAGAGTAGAGTCAGCCGACTACGTCACTGATCCACTGACCAAGCCACTTTCTCAGATTAACTTAGAGCGTCATCTGTAGAACATAGGTATTAGATACCATAGTGTGTGGGATTGAGTGCAAGTGGTAGATTGTTAGGAGTATGCCCTCGAATGCCACTAAGAGGTTGTTGAGTGAGGGCATTGTACTTGTAATTATGTAAATCATTAATATAAGGCAATAGATGTTTCTTTATTTACTGGTAGTTACTGGCATTCCTGACTCGTAAATATACATATAGAAACTAGTCCGTGTATTTGAGAGCAAAACGTTCCACTTCTTATTGGATAAGGGGGTCGGCACTGGAAAGATTTATAGCTCAAATACTTAAGCGTTCGCAAGTTGATGAAACTTGAGTGGGCGTTAAGTTTATGCGAAGACTTATATGATGTGTTCTTTGACATGGAGAGTGCCTGTCGAACACTAATGGTTAGTGGGAGCACACGTTATAGATATGCTAATTGTATTAGTATACTCGAACCGACTCACCCTCGATTCGTCACACGGATTTCACTCTGGGACAGTTAATGACGGAATCGAAAGGTTGTGATAGGTATTCATGAACCTTCGACTTGAGGATTTAGTAGGGATGTGCTTCTAAAGTCAAGATTTTCATTAGAGTATTTCGACCCTATAAACCGGAAGGCGGGGTCAACCTCGACATGCATCTTGACGGGCAAGTAGTAGGTCCTACTGAATACCAAGATAGAATTCTTTCTCCCATTAGTGAGCGGGTTATATGTCCTATGCGGTTATTGGCAGATGAGATCATAAGTCTTTGGCCAAAGCATTGGAGCTAGTCGTATTGGATTTACGAGAGCTCGATGATCTCGATTTGCATTAACGCATGCATAACGTCAAGTACAAGATAAAGTTTAACTGACCGTGACCCTGTAACTTGATCGGGACATTTGAAAGAAGGATTTATACGTATACTGGTATTCACGAAAGAATGGTTCTTGAATGATCCCAATCATCTGTTCTCAGTTGGGGTACAGTGTAGGCCGCCAGGCTGGCTAGTTGGTACTACTACTCTTTGGTTCCTCCCATTGCTGACTGAGACGGACCTACCGAGTCGCACAATAGGATTGACGACGGAATGAATCGAGTTTATTCTCTCATTATGAATATTAGATATTGGATATCTAATTAATTGGGACATTGGATGTTTAAATCGATTTATTGGATAAATTGATTTATGTCCTAATGAATTAAATAAATCACTCGCTGATTAATTTAATTCATGAATATAATTATTTCTTGGAGAAATTAATTATGTTATTTTTTATTTGATATGTTTAATTAATTGGATTAATTAATTGATATAAATACATCGAAACGGGATCAGAGTTTATCTGTTAGGACTCTCGGGAGTCTGAACCGAACCGAACTCATCCGTTTATTCATCATGGCTGCCCCCCCCACCTTATTTCCCCTTGTCTTTTGTTTCCATATTATATGAATGATAAAGACATGGTGGGGCTTGATTCCTCATGTGCATGAGTTGTACATGTGAGTGGAAAGTTGAATAAGATGAGAAGACTTTATCCCTCTCACCAATAATTCCATTCCATACATGAGATAGAGGAAGGAGAGAGAAGAAAAGAACTTAGAGTTCATTTCATGGTGTTCAACTTCATCTTCATCTTCTTCATTCTTTTCTTCAATTTTCTTAGAGAAATATTGAGAGAAAAATAGAGAGAAAAATAGATTAACACTTAAGAGTGTAATAATCTTTATATTCAAGCTCCTATAATCTTGTTCTAGTCGTATCCTTCGAGGATAATGAAGTTTAGTCGTTCCGATCGTTTCTACAGTGCGTGACAAGTAGAGACGTTGTCTTTTCGACATTGGATCATCCAAGAGCTCGGACCGGATCAGATACATAGAGATCAAGCAAAACTTGGGGAATAGCTCAAGAGAAGGAATCCATATAATCAACGGACTACAAGGGTGAGTTTTTATATCTCTTGTGATTTTGTTTCTATATTCGTATATACGTAGCTCGATCGATCCTCGTAGGGATTCAGATCGAATTAATTTTCATTTTACCGCTTCCGCTGGGCCTTCGTTTTAGGCACCGAATCCCAATAGAAATATCATTTAAGTTACAGGACACACATAGTTGTGGTTTTTATGTCCCATCGGGCAGGGAGTGATCTAAATAATTTCAAAGTTTTCCCCTTTTGGGTATACACTTTACCTAATGATTCAAGTTCACCGACAATGCCGGTAAATCTGAGGTCAAGCTCCTCAAGCGTTTATGAAGATTTCATTTCAAAAGACTCAAATTGCTGAGTTAGTTTAGAAATTTTATTTTCTTTCGAGAGCTCAGTTCCCTCGTAAATTAGCTTGAGTTTTTCCCAAATTTGTTTGGCTGTCTTACAGCTCTTTACCTTAGTGAATGTGCCTTTGTCGAGAATGCACGACACTAATACACATTCTTAGAACAACACATTCGTTCACAAACACATAAGTAGATCTTTGTGAAAGCTTTTATCGAGAGTATGCCGATTCTTTTAAAGTTCATTAAAGCATTCAAGTTCCATATATAATCCATTGCCAACTATCACGTCTACGAAACACGAAGTGTATGGGCAAGATACTTGCCTCGAAACTACGAGCAACCGAACAACGAACGGATGAGGTTGAGCAGCCCTCGAGCTTCCAAAAATGACCAAGAACTCGACAACTCCACGAGAACTACGAAAATAACACCAATACGAATCAATAACACTAATTGGAATCCGAATCGATCCTAAAAACAACAAGGATCTAAGTGTTCTCAAGGAAATCAAGAATCATCGCTCCAGGTGGTAAAAATCGATAAGCGAGTTACAAAAATCTAATGATCACAACCAGGACAACAAGATTATACAACCGATCGGATGAGATCGGGTAAGAATCACGAAACAAAGGAAAACCCCAAATATTTCTCAACTAGGGTTCTTAGGAAGAAAATACTTTGATCTGTAATGAAAACCAGTTAGATGATGATAATAACATGAAAGAAACTCACCAATATGATGTTTGAAGATGAAGATCGCCTCTGATCTTCCTCGCGTCCCGACGGCTGGGAATGAAATGGAGAGAAAAAGGAAGAAAAATGGGAAAGAAAACTTGTTGTCCAGTATTTATACTGGACAGTTATTAGCGTGCGCTAAGCACATACATTAGCGCGCGCTAATGGGGTTAACGCCCCAGAACACTCCGCCCGTAACACAGTTAGCGTGCGCTAGCCAATACGCGTAGCGTACGCTAACGAGTCATGAAACCAGTCCAGTAGCTCCTGGACAGATCTGCACCTACCAGGTAGCGTGCGCTAGAAAGAATAATTAGCGTGCGCTAAGTAGTCGATAGCGTGCGCTAAGTAGTCGATAGCGTGCGCTAGCCACCAACCTTAGCGTGCGCTAACGAGACTCCAGTTCCAGTCCAATAGCTCCTGGACTGCCTCTGGACTGCCAGTTAGTGTGCGCTACACACCCAGTAGCGTGCGCTAACAACAGCATAATATCGCGCGCTACACCACAAGCGGTAGCGTGCGCTACACTGAAATGAGTCAAAAACTCATGCAATGATCTGGAACGGAAATCAAACACGTGTCAACTCATGACACGACCATACGTGGCACAACATTCCAAAGACATGCACAATGCCAATCCGATAACCCGCAGAAAAACTCAACAAAACTGGAACGAAGATCTCGGGTATTACAAGAGACTCCCTGAAATTTGCCGCCTTCTCACCCTTCAGATCCTTCCAGAGAATCCTAGGTCTAGTTTCTCTAGCCCTGCTAACAACATGACCTCCCATGTAGGGCTGTTCTTGGTCCGGTTCGATCTGGGTATTGTCTTCTCGGTTTTAGACCGTTAAGGTATCGAGTATTACCAGTTTCGGTCCTTATCAGTTTCGAGTCCCAACTGCAATAGTAGTATCTGGACTGCCAACGTTTCGGGTGAGTATCGGTCCCGGGTATTTCGGGCGGATTCTCGGGTATCTTGGATCATTAAAAGCCCTAATCGCCAAACCTCATAATCGAAACAAGAATGGAGGGTTTTTTTTCAAATGTATGCTAAGGAAATTAAGAGATGATGTCTTTTAAACTTACCTTTTCTATATGTACTAATACCTTATACAATATCTTGCACAATGTATGTTTACGAAAAATTACCGATTTTTTTACCGAGATAACGGTTTCGGTCCTTATCAGTTTCGGTTCTAACTTCGGTACCAGTATCTAGATTGCTAACGTTTCGGGTGAGTATCGGTCTCGTGTATTATCGAACGGTTCTCGGGTGGTTCTCGAGTATACTTGGACCGTTAACAACCCTACTCCCATGGATAAATCCATAGCCAGCAACCGGTGTTGAGAAGCACAAGCCTCGCTCCGGAACACCTTGCAGTCCACGCACGCCCTAGCATCACGACTGCGCAAAAGAAGGTAGTCAATTTGCGTGTTGTGCCCCCCACTACCGAAGGTGATGAGGTGCTCAGGTCTCTTCTGAAAAACAGAGTTAGCAATTACCAACTCATGCGCAGTGGCAAACTCCAACAGCGCGGAACCTCCTGCATTCCTAACTCCGGCTGAAACCACCATGAACACTATAGTAACCATCCACCGCCTCACCAATGTTCCCATTGAAATCGCCCCCCAAAACAATAAATTGATCGTCCGGAATACACCCGACCAACTCATCTAAACAGACCCAAAAAACTTCCTTAACAACACACCCAAACCAACATGTGGGGCATACGCACAAAGCACGTTAACCACCTTCTCCCCAACCACCACTCTAACGGACATAATCATATTGTTACACCTCTTCACTTCCACGACGTTATCCTTCAGCTCCTTAGACAAAAGAATATCCACACCATTACTCGAGTTAGCAAGGCCTGAATACCACAATTTATAACCATTCACCTCCCTGGACTGCGCCCTCTTCCACCTAGTCTCCTGAATACAAGCCACATCAACCCTTCTCTTACCCAAAACATCCACGAGCTCCAAAAGCTTACCCATCAAGGTACCCAAATTTCAACTACCAACCCTCAAACAGCGTGACATCGACCAACACAAAACACAAATGCACTACGAAAAATAAAATGTGGTAGTGAAACAAAAAATGGAAATATGATGAGAAGATAAAAGACAATTTAAAAGCAAGCAAAGCGCATAAAAATCATAGTAAATAGTAGATATATGGCTGACGAAAATGAAATTTAACAGAAAAGTACAATGATACCAGACTTCGACATGCCTTGGAAACGAGGGAGGAGAAGCCGCGGAAGCTGGAAACCGGTCGACTCCTGAACAAAACCTTGCAAAACACAAAAACGGTCACGGTACGGGAAGAGGGGACGATTTGATTGTAATCGGGACGGCTATATAAGGCCGGTGGGCAGTTCACGCGCCGACTCAACTCTTTACGTACGCGCCTCCTATGTCGCGAGCTGGTCTCTTGGGAGGGAAAAGGCGATCGGTAGGCCGGCAACGCCTGGGAGCAGCACGGGAAGATTTTGGGCATCTTGAAAATTCGGATGGGAAACCTGCAAAACAGACAGCTAAAATGCGATACTATTGTTAGATTGACGGGGAGAGATGAATGCATTGGTGTAATGTTATTCTTCCGGTGATACGCCGGCCAGAGATGACCGGTAGCTCGGAGCGGCGCAAGCACAAGTTAAGACAAAAGTCTGAGGTTAATTAAAAATCAATTCTCCAGCCCACTAAATATAGGCTTAAGCCGAATTCCAATTACTCGTAGCTTAACACTACACACTGCCATTATGATAAAAAGATTTATTTAATCAAAGTAACTTAAATCTCGCTTGAATTACCTACCTTCGATAATGACTCTTATAACAATTGAAATATATTGTATTGTCGCCACATATTAGGCTTGGAATGAACGCCACATAATACGCTTGGAAGGATAAATTCATTTTGCACACTAATACAACAGATAATCTATAATATAAAAAAAATGCTGTTTTTTTATCGTCATAGTAGTTAAAAAAAAAAACTTTACCCCTCTGTTTCCCTTCCTTTTTTTCTCTTTTTTTTTATTGTCAAGCCACCGACCTATTTTCCGACGAGCCACCGCCGTCGACTGGCCTTTTCTTTTTACACCAAACCGTCGGCCTTATTTCCGGCAGGCCACCGCTGGCGGCTGGCATTTTTTCTTCTTTTTTACCCCAGGCCGCCGTCCTGCTATCCGGCTGGCCACCTCCAGTGACCGGGCAACTTTTTTTTTAACGCTAGGCAGTCGGCCTACTTTGTGATGGACCACCGATGTGGACCTCCAGGGACCGACGAACTTTTCTTTTACACCAGGCCGCCGACCTATTTTCGAGGGCCACATCCGACGACCGACCATTTTTTTTAGTTATTTTTCTTTTTTTACCGCAGACCCATAGGTCGCCATCAGTCTTTTTTTTTTACGTCAGGCCACCTGCCTGTTTTCTGGCGGCCCACCATCGGCGGTCGGCGGACTTCCAATGACCGGCATTTTTTATGCCAGGTCGCCGGCTTATTTTTTGGGAGATCTTCATGACCGACCAATTTTTTTTTTACGTTAGGTCGTCGGCCAAAGACTCCTTATTCTTTGGTCCTGGATTATAATGGAATAAAATAAAATGACTCACTAAACTGGCTGCACTTCTTTTTCTCATGAAGTACTAGTCGTTCCATGCAATTCTCGATGCGATTTTCATTTTGGATCATTCGGAAACAGCCTCTCTGTGTTAAGACAGGGGTAAGGCTGCGTACATCCGATCCCCCCTTACCCCGCTTTTTGTGGGAGCCATTGAGGCATTGGGGTAATGTTGTTGTCGTTAGGTCGTCGGCCTGCGGACCTCCGGGACCAGGCAACTTTTCTTTTTTAACGCCAGGCAGCCGGCGGACCTCCGAGGACCGACTAACCTTTTTTTTAAACGCCAGGCCGCTAGCATGCTTTCCAGCGGCCCACTGACCAATTGTTTTTATAAAGTCGCACCGTCGGCCTGCTTCCCGGCGGACCTCCGGCGACCGACAATTTTTTTCTGTAGGCACATCGGCCGTCGATAAAAGTTTGGGAACCAACATATTTTTTTCTATCAAGTAATCGGTAATTAAATTATTTTAAATCAATTATGGCTAGTCCAAAGTCTATAATATAAGAGATAGTAGTATTTTTTTGTGGAGGTAGTCTGCATTGAAAAAAACTGTTGTACCCCTCCCCTCTCCGTTCTTTTCTTTTTTGTGTTGAATTTAATAGTACTTAACAATAATTATATTATTAAAAAAATTCAATAACAATAAATTTTAAAAAATAGTTATAGAATATTAAATTAAATTAAATTAAAAAGATAATTAATTTTCAAAAAAAAATTACGGGGATCTCCAATGGCCCTCGGCCAATCAGTTTTTACGACAGGGTCGTCAGTCGCCGGAGACCTCCTCCGACCGGCTAGTTTCTTCCTTTTTTTTTACGTCAGGCAACCGATCTGCTTTCTGGCAGCCGGCAGACCTCCGACGACCGACAATGTTTTTCTTAACACCAGGTCGCCGACTGACGGACCTCCGGCAATCGGCCTTTTTTTCCCTTACGCCAGGCCGTTGGCCTGCTTTCCGGCGGACCTCCAGAATGGGCCAACTTTTTTTTTTCGCCAGGCCGCCAGCGTGCTTACCAGCGGGCTACCGCCGGCAGACCTCCGAGGACCAGCCAACTTTTTTCTTAAGCCAGGCTGCCGGCCGGCGGGCCTCCAGGGACCGGCGAACTTCTTCCTTTTTTTATGCCAGGCCGCAACCTGCTTTTCCGTGAACCTCCGACAACCGAATTTTTTTTTTTGGCAAGCGCGTCGGCCGCCGATAGAATTTTGGGACCCAACATATTTTTTTTCTAGCAAGTAATCCAGTAATTTAATTATTTTAATTAAATTATATCACCACCGACATGCCATTATAGCACGAGTAATCTTTAGTCAATATATAATAGTAAAGGAAACACCCAGGGGAGATTACGTGAGAAAAATATTAGAGAAAACTACCCTATGCTTGCTTATTGATGCGATTGTGACGTCTTCAAACGAAGTAAGCGAAGTAAGAATTGACGTATGTGATGATACCACGTTGCATGCACATGCACTTACGTACTTCGGTGAGAAAACAAATACGGAAATGGGAACGACCTTAATAATTGGAACCGGGATAACTTAGACGTACCAAAACATGCATACGTATGCATGTTCATGCATACAAAATCGGCCAAAATAGGGGAGATTTCAGCCGATTTGATGAAGGATCCATGAAGGATCTTTGTCCCCACAACTTTCAACTTTGCCTTCATTTTTCAAAGTCCACCATAATAAGATCAAGGATAGAGATTTTGGCTCACCCCACCCCTTTGAAAATCGGCCGAAACACATGAAGGAAGATGCCAACATGTTACTTTCACTTTCTATCCTTGTTGAAGTCTTGCAAGAAGATATCACATGAGAAGGATGTTATCCACTTCTTGATTGCTACCCCACGGCCAAAAATAAGAGGGAGAGACCAAGCATGACTTTGTTTACAAGCTTTGTCAAAGTTGTTAGAATAGTTTATTGTTTGCTTGTTTTCTTGTATGATCTTGTTAGATCTTGTTTGAACTTATTTGTAGTTGTTAAGGCTATTTATAAGCCTCACCCTCAACCTTTGAAAAACACTTTTGAAGCTTGAAAAACGAAATACACTTGTGTATGTTCATTGTTGAATGATTTTCAGCACAACTTAATTATAATTCGACGCGTCTTCGAGTTGTAATTTTAATCGATTCTCAATAGGTCTTTAGGAGAGATTGCTTTATCAAACTATAGGTCTAGTTTGATAACTTACTTTCATATTATCTTGTTTACGTAAACCGAATTGCCCTACTTTCGGTTGAATCTTACGAGTGTTACACAAATACGAGTGTTGTGAGGTATAAAAATATAACCGCTGCATTTTCCGGCGAATTTACGTACATTTCACATGTTAATTCGTATCATTAGTGGCATCGGAGCCCAAGGTTATTTCCTTGTCGAAATTCTCTTGGCGATTTTCTGGACTAAACTATCTCATCATGGATTTTTCCGACGATTTCATGGAGAAACTACGTGAGGCACTACACAACATGCAAGAACCATGTTTTCAAGTAAGAAGAGGAGGATATGATGCACATTCACCGCGTCATGTGGATGAATTTAAAGTTAATGAACTTCCGGAATTTGTCGGAGGTACCTATCCCGAAGTCTACTTGGAGTGGGAAAGGAAGATTGAACGTATGTTCGACTTCAAGCACCTTAACGATGAGAAACGTTGCAAATATGCGATTCTCAAGTTAGGGAAGGGCGCTTCCTTATGGTTCGAGGGTGTGAAAACACAACGAGCTCGTGCAGGAAAAGAGAAAATCCGTTCTTGGGATTCTTTGAAAAAAAAACTACGTAAAAGGTATGTCCCGACATCACATCAGTTAACGTTATACCGAAAAATTGCGGAGTTCGTACAAGGGAAACTATGTGTGGGACAATACATCGAAGAATTTGAAGGCTTGGCCTTAATGGGAGAACTTGAAGAAAATGAAGAACAAAGAATGTCACGTTTCTTACGTGGCCTAAACCGAAACATTGCAAATACGGTGGAATTATACCCATGCGGAGATTTTGACACTTTATGCGGACTATGCATAAAAATTGAAGCTCAAAACAAGTCGAAGTTTACCAAACCCGAATTCCCATACAAATTCGGAAATGCAAGTGCCGGTTCAAGTTCATCTACGAAACCTACCGTGCCATTTCAAGTCCTACCCCGACACCGAAGGTTCCCCACGTTTCCAAGGAAACGAGCTTGGCTAAAGTCCGATGTTTTAAATGTCAAGGCTTTGGTCACTATCAAAATGCATGTCCAAATAAATGGGTGGTCACTTTAAGAGAAGCTCTTGCGGTCCGAGACGAACTTTTAGTCGAGGATGAGAAGGAAGGCCTTGGTGACGTATTTAACATGGAGGCCGAGGAAGAGAACGAGGAATGCGAGACTTATGACGCTCCGGAATATGATACTGCTTTAGTGCTTCGAGCACTACATACCAAAATCGTTCCAAGGGATACGGAGCAAAGAGACCAAATCTTTCATTCCAAATGCAAAGTCGGAGAAAAGTGGTGTAGCTTGATAATAGACGGAGGGAGTTGCACGAATGTAGCTTCAAACGAGATGGTCACCAAACTCGGGCTAACTACTATGGCTCACCCGAGACCGTATGCTTTACATTGGCTCGATGATGGAAGCAAAGTGAAGGTGTCGAGACAAGTACGGGTCAACTTAACTATGGGATCATACGGAGACGATGTGTTATGTGACGTACTCCTGATGGACGCATGCCACGTACTTTTGGGACGACCATGGATGTTCGACCGAGATGTTTTACATCGAGGTCGGAGTAATGAATATGAATTACAAGACAAAGGAAAGAAGATTGTACTCAAACCGATGTCCCCGCAAGCTATCCGTTCAATGAGTTCTAGTCGAGTGGAGAAACCAAAACTTACCATGCTTGCTAGTGAAAAAGAAATAGAAGATGCCATTAATGACGGGGAGCGAGTATATTTGGTGATGTTGAAAGAGACATGGGACGAGAACATAGGAGTACAAAACGGAGGAGAGCTAGATGTGTTGTTACGCGAATTTGAGGATGTTTTTCCCGAAGAATTACCGTCGGGTTTACCACCTATTCGCGGTATCGAACACCAAATCGATCTTATACCGGGAGCATCACTTCCTAATAAAGCCACGTATAGATGAAATCCCGAGGAGACGAAGGAATTACAAAGACAAGTCGAGGAGCTTTTGGACTGCGGGTATGTCCAGGAGAGTTTGAGTCCGTGTGCGGTTCCGGTCTTACTTGTCCCTAAGAAAGATGATTCTTGGCGGATGTGCGTGGATAGTCGGGCCATGAACAATATCACCGTCAAGTATCGGTTCCCTATCCCGAGACTTGATGATATGTTAGACGAACTACATGGTTCGGTGATCTTTTCAAAAGTTGATTTACGAAGCGGATATCATCAAATCCGAATGCGAGAAGGTGACGAGTGGAAGACGGTCTTCAAAACGAAAAATAGATTATATGAATGGACCGTTATGCCGTTCGATCTTACAAATGCGCCTAGTACCTTCATGAGGATGATGAACGAAGTGCTTAAACCATTTCTGGGGAAGTTCGTGGTGGTATATCTGGATGACATTCTAATCTATAGTCAATCACTACAAGAACATTTCGGGCACTTAAGGCTAATCTTTGAAACCTTGAGGGACCGAAAATTGTATGGAAAAAAAGAGAAGTATTCGTTCCTAGTCGAAAGTATAGTCTTTCTTGGCTATGTCGTTTCGAAGGACGGGGTGGCGGTTGATCAAACAAAAATCGAAGCGATTAAATCTTGGCCGACCCCTATGACTGTGACGGAAGTGAGGTCATTTCACGGACTTGCTTCTTTTTACCGGAGGTTTATTCGAGACTTCATCACCATTTCAATCCGATAACGGAGTGTTTAAAAAAGGGACCATTTGTATGGAACGGGGCTTCCCAAGGAGCTTTCGAGAAGTTAAAGGCCAAATTATGCGAAGCACCGATCCTAACACTACCCGATTTTTCTCAACCATTCGAAGTTGAATGTGATGCTAGTGGAGTTGGAATTGGAGCGGTTCTTATTCAAGGTAAACGACCTATCGCTTACTTTTCGGAGAAGTTGAACGGAGCTCGGTTGAATTATTGCACTTACGATAAAGAATTCTATGCTATCGTACGGGCCCTTGATCATTGGAGTCATTACCTACGGACGAAACATTTCATTCAACACTCGGACCACGAATCATTGAAGTACATTAACGGACAACAAAAACTGAGTCCGAGGCATGCCAAGTGGGTGGAATTCATACAATCATTTCACTTTTCATCCAAGTACAAAGACGGTAAAAGCAATGTCGTTGCGGATGCGTTATCTAGGAGGTATGCTTTACTTTCTACTCTGGAGGTTCGGTTACTTGGTTTCGAAATGTTGAAAGAGTGTTATGAAAATGATGCGGATTTTGGAGAAATTTTTACTCATTGCAAATCTGGTCCGTTCGGGGAGTTCATGTTACAAGATGAGTTCCTATTTAAAGGGAATAGGCTATGTGTTCCAAAACAGGCGGTTCGGGAATTATTGGTTCGGGAGGCTCACGGAGGAGGCTTAGCGGGTCATTTTGGCACGGCTAAAACATTGGAAGTACTAAAAGAACATTTCTTTTTGCCCAAAATGCTAAAAGACGTTTACAATGTTTTAAGCAAATGCATAACATGTCACATCTCAAAGAGTTCGTTCAAACCGGGATCGTATATGCCTCTACCAGTTCCAGAAAGACCGTGGGAAGATGTATCCATGGATTTTATCGTCACTTTACCCCGTACTCAACGAGGTAAAGATACTATTATGGTGGTTGTTGATCAGTTCTCAAAAATGGCTCATTTCGTGGCTTGCCACAAAACCGACGACGCAAGCAACGTGGCCGACTTATACTTCCGAGAGGTGGTTCGTTTACATGGAGTTCCGAAGACTATTGTGTCGGATCGGGATTCGAAATTCCTTAGCTATTTTTGGAATACTTTATGGAGGAAAGTGGGAACGAAGCTCTTATTTAGCACTTCGCACCATCCTCAAACCGATGGTCAAACCGAGGTCACAAATCGAACGTTAGGAACGTTGTTGCGAGGACTTGTGAATAAAACGCAAAAGGATTAGGACGTGAAACTTGCTCATGCGGAATTTGCCTATAACCGATCCCCTACACATGCTACGGCACATTCTTCTTTTGAAGTCGTTTACGGGTTAAATCCTTATATACCCTTAGACTTGATTCCATTGCCGAAGGATGAGTTGGTACACAAAGATGCGGAATCGAAACTTAAATCGATGATCAAGTTGCACGGACAAATACATGATCGAATCAAAGAGGTGAATGACGCTCAGAAAACCGAGACTATTCGAAATAGGCGACTTGGTTTGGGTACACTTAAGAAAAGAGAGATTTCCTAGCAAACGCAAGAACAAACTTATGCCGAGGGCCAAGGGACCTTACAAAATCGTGGGAAAGGTGAACGACAATGCGTATAAAGTAGAACTTCCGGGCGATTATGGGGTACACGCCACTTTTAACGTGGGCGGTCTATCTTCTTATCTTAACGACGAGGGAATCACTGAATTGAGGTCAATTCCTTTCAAAGGGGGAGGAGATGATGCGATTGTGACGTCTTCAAACGAAGTAAGCGAAGTAAGAATTGACGTAGGTGATGATACCACGTTGCATGCACATGCACCTACGTACTTCGGTGAGAAAACAAATACGGAAATGGGAACGACCTTAATAATCGGAACCGGGATAACTTAGACATACCAAAACATGCATACGTATGCATGCTCATGCATACAAAATCGGCCATAATAGGGGAGATTTCAGCCGATTTGATGAAGGATCCATGAAGGATCTTTGTCCCCACAACTTTCAACTTTGCCTTCATTTTTCAAAGTCCACCATAATAAGATCAAGGATAGAGATTTTGGCTCACCCCACCCCTTTGAAAATCGGCCGAAACACATGAAGGAAGATGCCAACATGTTACTTTCACTTTCTATCCTTGTTGAAGTCTTGCAAGAAGATATCACATGAGAAGGATATTATCCACTTCTTGATTGCTACCCCACGGCCAAAAATAAGAGGGATAGACCAAGCATGACTTTGTTTACAAGCTTTGTCAAAGTTGTTAGAATCGTTTATTGTTTGCTTGTTTTCTTGTATGATATTGTTAGATCTTGTTTGAACTTATTTGTAGTTGTTAAGGCTATTTATAAGCCTCACCCTCAACCTTTGAAAAACACTTTTGAAGCTTGAAAAACGAAATACACTTGTGTATGTTCATTGTTGAATGATTTTCAGCACAACTTAATTATAATTCGACGCGTCTTCGAGTTGTAATTTTAATCGATTCTCAATAGGTCTTGAGGAGAGATTGCTTTATCAAACTATAGGTCTAGTTTGATAACTTACTTTCATATTATCTTGTTTACGTAAACCGAATTGCCCTACTTTCGGTTGAATCTTACGAGTGTTACACAAATACGAGTGTTGTGAGGTATAAAAATATAACCAATGCATTTTCCGACGAATTTACGTACATTTCACACGTTAATTCGTATCACTTAAATGGTCCTTCTATTTTTATTATTCTTGGTTTACACGCTTATAGCATTCATCATACAAACAAAGGATAGTTGGTCAAGTCAATAATCACAGGACCCAAACTTCGTCTTCTCTTCTTGCTACCTGAATTAACCGGATGGCAAGGCGAGGGTGTGAGAACATCTATGATCTCCACTCCAAGATTAAATTGATCGGGACTCTTGATCAACACTTGATCTTTGATGGCAACTAAGGCAGTTCTCGATTGTTTCTTACGTGGCTCAGAAAACTCTGTAATTAACTCGACCACCCTGCGACTCTGCTTGTCTTCAACAATGTAGGAACTAGAGAATGAAAATGAGTTTGTAGCAGGGAAGTCATCAACCACAAAGGAAGGTCTCTGATCTTCTTTACTAGATAAAGGCGATTCCACAATTTGCTGGGGAACATTTTCTTCCAAACTATCATCGTTAGGTTTCCTTGCTGTTGGTACTTGTTCAGTTGATTCAAGTAAACTCCCCTCACATTCATTATCATCCCATTCATCGATCACACACCGCATACCATCGTAACAGGGCAACCCATCCATGGAATGACTGGTGCATACGCTCGAGTAATGTCGGACCTTAAGTACAACTTTGGTATTTTGTTGAAAACAGATTCACCGTTAGGTTAAAGCTGACCGGCCAAAGAAAAGAAATTGTGAAACTACGGAAAAGAAATTGTGAAACTACGGAAAGCAAAACACCTCACGTAGAATCTGTTAGATAGAGGGAAAAAAATTGCATACCTCTGCCATGCAGGAAGAGTGAGTATTGTGTATGCCAATTTAATCTTGTTGGCAAGTCCAGCCAGGGATTTGAAACTTGCAGCTGTGGCCCTCACTGCAAGAGATTCTAGAGGGTGTTGCCAAGCCTACTCGAACTGTAAGCAACTGAATTTTCATAAATACAAAATACAGCACTGATTACTTGCTTCTTCAAGTTACTGAACGGAGAAACCGGAAGCTTTGTCGCCAAGTAACCGCATTTAATTGACAGTTCAGTATATGCTTGTACATACATACACGACATACAAATCTTTAAAACTAATAGATAGTGCGATTACATGTTTCACAGTTATATATTTGGGATTAGACTTGAAGTTTAAAACCTCAGATAGAAACTACCACCATGTCAAGATTAATAAGGGATGGTAAAGATTCGATTATAACATAGTCTGTCTATCTCTTAGGACGGCATGGCAACCATGTTAGACTATAACTATTTCAGTTTTTGTGCAATTTCACTACAACATATATGAACTTCGTAAATATTTTCTAAACTGAGACAACATAAGCAGCTGAATAAGTACTGAATAATAAAAAAGAACCTGAAGGGCAGCAATATTAGTAGGAAATCCGTAGATGCACAACACCATTTCCCATGGGCGCTTCCTCTTGGTCTGCCAAGCGCCACTTACGATTTCGCCATTGTGCTGCCTTATTCTCTGCCGTGGATTCAAGGTATACCTGAACGTACAGAAACCACTACTCATATATGTGATCAAGAATTTAAATAACAGACGAATTGAGAAAGAACTCATACCCGATGTATGTGTGGCCTTTGAATCTGGGACAGAGCGACGTTAGCAGATAGCAGCCAAAGAATCCCGCCCCTTCTCCTCCTCCCCTACCAATTTCATCTCCTAGAATTAGGGTTTCCTCGGTCTCTTTTCTCCCCTTCCTTTTTTCCCATCTCTGATTCAATACAAGAATTTCGACCGTTGTGATTTCTAGGTTTTTCAGCCTTTCTTTTCCATATGGTATTGGTAACTAGTGAGGGAACGGTCAAAAGTTCGAATTGAATGTGGGGTTTTGGCATGTGTTCCATTATACTATTCCTTTCCATGTGGATGTCAGTATATGTAACTTTTGTTGTTGATTCATGTGTTAGTGTCTTTGTTTGGCACTACATTTAACTGAAAATGACAGAAACTGAAGGTTATTTGTTTAATTCTTCATTTTATAGGTCATAATGGATAGTTTTATAGTTGATGTTCACCATTGTGGTCAGTTTGTGGACACACAAATGACTACATATGAAGGTGAGGTGGCTACTTGGAAATGTGATGCTGATAGGTGGTCCTACTTTGAGATTCTAGGGATTTGTAAGGACATGGGTTTTTTAGAACTAGTTGCAATGTTTTATGAAGTAAATGGAGTTAAAAAACAATTACTGAATGATATTGGTGCTATGGAAATGGTACATTGGTCTAAGGTAAATGGAAAGGTTGACTTGTACCTTATCCATCCAGTGTCACAACCATTAGTAGTTGATGCCCAACCTGATGTTGATGCCCAACCTGATGTTGATGCCCAACATGATGGTGAGGCCCAACATGATGTTGAGGACCAGCCTGATGTTGAGTCCCAAAGTGATGTTGAGGCCCAACCTGATGTAGGATATAATAGTGAGGATAGTGCACTAAATGTAAGATTTGGAACCAAAAATAATGTTGACTCTGATGATGAAGTTGACCTTGATGATGGGTTTGAACAAGTCCCAACTGTGGGGGTTGGGTTTGAAGGTGGGGATGGTAAGAAGACTAAATCTGGGAAAAGTAAGAAGACTAAATCTGGGAAAGGTAAGAAGACTAAATCTGGGAAAAAGAGAGGGAGGCCTAAGAAGAAAATTATTGAAGAACCTATCAATGAGGGAGATGGTGTTGAGTTAGAAGAATCTGTTAGTGAAGATGATTTATACATTGGTAAAAAAAGGAGAAACAAAGTAAGGAGGTGTGATAGAGGGCTATCTGATGAGGATTACTATACAGAAGAAATTGAAACTGAAGATTCAGAAATGTCTACTGATGAAGAAGTTGAAAAAGTGAAATATCCCTCATTTGTTATGCCTAAGAGAATGAATGATTATCAGTGGGTGTTGGGCAGTCTGTTTTCAACTAAGGAGGAATTCAAACATGCTGTAATTACATATGCAATCCACAATGGCAGGGATCTAAGATACATTAAGAATGATAATGCAAGAGTTAGAGTTGGTTGTAAAGAAGGGTGTGAGTGGATAACATATTGTGCAAAATTACCTAATAATATGATTTATGAATATATATATATATTATAATATAAATTAAAATATATATTATTTTATATTATATAAATTTATTTTTTTATATTGACTATTAAAAAATTAATATAACTATATATAATAAAATATAACTTAATATATTTATAAAAATATTATCTGATTATTTACATATACCTAAAAATTATAATATGATTTATGAATATATATTATAATATAAATTAAAATATATTTTTTATATTGACTATTAAAAAAAATATAACTATATATATATATTAAAATATAACTTAATATATTTATAAAAATATTGTCTAATTATTTAAATATATCTGAAAATTATAATATAATTTATGAATATACATTATAATATAAATTAAAATATATATTATGTTATATTATTTAAAATTATTTTTTATATTGACTTTTAAAAAAATTAATATAACTATATATATTAAAATATAACATAATGTACTTATAAAAATATTGTCTTATTATTTAAATATATCTGAAAATTATAATATGATTTATTAATATATATTATAGTATAAATTAAAATATATATTATGTTATATTATTTAAATTTATTTTTTTATATTGACTATTATAAAATTAATATAATTATAAATATATATATTAAAATATAACTTAATATATTTATAAAATATTGTCTGATTATTTAAATATACCTGAAAATTATAATATGATTTATGAATATATATTATAATATAAATTAAAATAAATATTATGTCATATAATTTAAATTGATTATATAAACTAAAATGCTCAATCCGTCCTTTATCAAAAAGGACTTAATTCATATTGAGGGGTAAAATGGTCATTTTTGTCATTCAGATAGTTCATTCAGAAAAGAAAGAAACAACAAGATATTTTTTCAAATCAGACAGATTAATCCGCTCAGACAGCTTAATCCATTCAGGTATTAATAGAAAAAAAGTAAACAATCCCTTAGTAACGCCCAAGAGAGACTGCCCCATCAATGATATAAAAAGGAAAATGATTAATATTTAGAGATCAAATACAGTATTTGTTCGTTAGAATAAGCATAATTTATTTTTCATAACTAATTATATATTTTTTCTTTTGTTAATTGATTTCTGTAAAATCAATTTTTCGTATTTATTTATCACTATTTTACTCTCATGTGTTATGAACTAATATATATTTTGTGAGAATCAATTTTTAATATCAAATCATAAAATTGACAAGTTGTATATCACAATTCATAAGAGTATAAATTATTGATACCATTTTGCTTAAAAAAATTAAAATGCCCTCCAAGAAATTGTTGATGTTGACTTTCTTTTCTTTTGCATTTTAATTAATTTAAACTCTTTCTCAGTTCTTTTTCCTTTTTCATTTTCTCCATCTCCTCCATTTATAACTACCAAAATTAATGTCCAACAACCAAAATCTAACTTCGACATATACATAATCACAGTAAACACACGCCATTTTTGACAAATGGGTCTCTCAAAATCCTTATAAAAATCACATGATTATTAGAAAAAGAGAAGTTGACGTTCAAAGAGGACTTCATTTCTCGTGCTTCTGGGTTCATAAAGAAAGTACGCAACAATATTTTCACGCCGGAATTTTTTTTTGTCAAGTTCTTCCGGACACGATGGTTGCACACGATGACAAGCCACCATGTGCAACCATCGTGTCCAACGGCCTTGATATTTCGTGTGCACAACTAACGTGTCGATGATCGTTGCACACGATCGTCTACAATCGTGTGCAGCGATCGTGTTCAAGGCCATTTCATGGCCAGAAAACTTGCTCACAATCGCTGCACACGATAGCGTCCGACCGTGTGCATCGGTCGTGTCCAAGGCAGCGACTGCGTGCTAGAATATTATTCGATCGGTTTCTATAAGTTATTCATCTTTTTGTAATCAGATGTCGTGGCAGCGTATTTTGATGCATCACGGCAGTCATTGGGAGCGATTGACATATGTACGGGGACTCATTTTTCGTCTACATCGACGTGAGCAAAGTTAGTTGTGCAAACCTCGTGGGGATTATCAGAGAGGGTTTGAGTGGTCCAAATGAGTCCGATTATAAATTATGGTACTTGACACATATGACCAAGGGCAACAAAGTAAAAGTCCTCTTACGAGGCCATACCGATATACTTCGATTGATAGTAGAATACAAAGAGGATCGTGAGGTCTATGTTGAGAACGGAAGCTCCTCCACCCCCGAGGTTAATGTGGGATGTAGCAGCTAGAGAGTAGAGCCGGCAATAAATATTATGATATGCCTTCCAAAGATTATCAATACGAGTAAGATGAGGAAGACGAGGAAGATGAGGAAGGTGAAGAGGTGCATACGTTCGAGGACGAAGATGAAGATTATTGTAAAGACTTACTTGAGTCACTGTCGGTGGATTTTCTTGCTTGGGTTCGCTAACCTGCCTAAATGGATAGGATTATGAGTCATATGAACTTCTCATCCGACCATCAGTCTGTGCGCGAGCATGAGCATCAACGTTCAATGCATAATTAGGTCATTCCATTTCTCGACCCCGTATAGTGTAACACCCCAATTCACATGAGGGTCGTTACGTGCCGTTGGACCTTCAACAAGGCCCTACCAGGAAAAACCATTCACAAACCAAACACAAAACCATGTCACAACACATAAAAATACATTAACTGGCCAGGGTTCTCGACCAAAACATTTAACCGACAACCATAAAATTCAAAACATAATATCGTTTTGTTGCCCACGCAGGGGACTTAACCATAATAACATAAAGCAACACCAGTCTCTTGACTTAGACGACCACAGAAAGCCAAAATAACTTATAAGACTCGAGCCTGATCATGCCTACTCATCCTTCCCATGCGCTTCCCGTGCCTGCTCCTCGAAATGTCAAGAACCTGAAATGTAAAAACATTTACCCCAACGAGGGATTAGCCTACGAAATGCTAGTACAAGTACATAGTTACATATCGTTACATATAAACATAGTCCAACACTTCTGTCACAGTCTGAAAACATTATAAGAAGATTATATTCTGGAATATCTCATTTTAACAAAACATTTTTCATTTCCAAAACTATCACATCACTTCATATTATCACGACGATATTATTGGTAACCCTCGGTCGTACCCCTTAGTACTGACCCCCTAGAGGCCCCGTCGAGCCTTTCCCAGGTGGGTAACCACTTCCGCGAATGTACCCCTTAGTACCTGTAACACCCCCAAAACCATCCGGAATATTACAGTGCCGTGGGCCCCGCGCCGGAACCCACCAGGCCAAAAACTATTTAAAAAACATTTAAAGATGCCAAAAGGCCGATGACAGTAATATTTTAAATACTTAAATGTTTTCAGAGTTTAATTCATGTTAGACGACCCCAAATCATTTTGGGACTAAGGCTTAGATGTTGTTGTTGTTGTTGTAAATGTTTTTAAAATTATTGTCCTCAAATACCGTCATAAAATCCCATTTGAAAATACAAGGCGAAATGCCAAATCTAGACAGTTTCAAACGTATGTTAAGCCACCACTTAAACGTACTGACAAAGATAGTTTAAGGAGAAAAGGGTTTAACGAAAGAACCCAAGTTCACAAAATGCCAAAAGGCCATTTTGAAAGTACACATGAGTTAGCAAAAATACGAGAAAGCCATTTTAAAATACACACGCAGCGGATAAAAACACACTTCAAAAAAATACACAATCGCAACGGAAATAAAACAACCAGAAAGAATACTAAATTCTCCGAAAACATGCCACAGCCAGTATCATCTGGGAAGCTCATCTCTTTACGACCGCTACTAGATCGATCTCCGAGTACCTAAAAATAAAGCCCATGACGGGGTCAGCCACAATACTCAACAATGATATCGATCACATCATCATAAATAATTACTTACCAATGTAATTACAAGTAAGAATACTACTGACGTAATCTTGCCGTCATAACCTTACCAATCCATAGCAATCCATATCAAACCAATCCTTACCATGATCCACATTTCGCATTCTCAAATGACGAAATAAACTCAACAACAAACATCTGTACTGTAATCAAACAATACCAAGAATCCTCAAAACATCATCATAACTCACAAGTGCGGAATAATCCAATCCGTGCCAAATCCTGTCCGTCGGATTACACAATCAAATCTCAACCTGGATAAACCAATAATACACAACATATATGTAGATCAACTACCACATGATAAAGATAAAAAATCCCGAAACATCGACGTACAGTCCGAATGCTTATACGATCAATAACAATCATCAACCAATAAATCAATCGAGAATATCATTGATATGATGAACTCTAATACGACCAACCCAAGGTCAAAGTACAACCGAGAATATCATCAACATGATAAATTCCAACACGATGGACAAAGGATAAACAATAACCGAGAATACCCTCAACATGGTAAACTCCAAACACGATCAACAAAGGATCAACAATAATCGAGAATACCCTCAACATGGTAAACTACAAACACGATCAACAAAGGATCAACAATAACCGAGAATACCCTCAACATGGTAAACTCCAAACACGATCAACAATAACCGAGGATACCATCAACAAGGTAAACTCCAAATGATCAACAATAATGGATCTCAAGGAAATAACTTCGACTGTCGAACATACCCCTCAGGCGTATGAACAACCATTCGCAAACCGTCGAACATATCCAATCATACATGGACTATGAACGACCAAACAATATAGCTCAAAGATGGACATCACAGTACGCCCGATCCGGAAATGTGTCAGTGCACATGTCCACCCCGTATACAGAATCCAGAATATACGTGGGACAATGTACCTAATTAGCTTCACGAACTACATCTCGTGTGCACGGTTCAATGTGGAAATATCAACACATAATCATAGTGTGCCCAGCTAAAAATCCTACACAATAACCAATCGGAACGCAGATATGATTCCAGATATGTCACGATGCAACATGACAACTAAACTCAAAGAATCATATATCCAATAAGGATCAGAAAGACTCACCGAAGTGAAAAATGACAAATTGTCTAGGAAAAGTCGACACGACTATTCAATATCCAAACAATTATCCTGGGGTCATCATCCCCAAAGAATAATCAACGCGATCAACAATCTCAACACTACCATTCTGGGATCAACATCCCTCAACGAACAACCAAATACGAATCTCATCATACGAAACCTCAACATATACATATACCACAGCTCAAAATAATACTTATCCTCATGACTGTACAATACTTAAATTACCTCAAAGCCGAAGACACTATCTTTTCCACGAACAAACCATCATCCCGGCAATTTACATTTATAATATCATTACTATATGAATTATAAATGAAATGAAAGCGAAACCATTCATTAAATATTACTCCCCCCGTCCAGTTTTTAAAGTCCCATTTGCTCTCAAATATTTGTCCACAATTTAAAGTCCCACTCTACTTTTTGTACCATATTACCCTTTTTTCTTTATTTAATTAGTACCTTTTCATTAATGGACCCACTACTTTTTTCTCCAAACCACTACCTTTTTTTTAAACCACTACCTTTTTCTTCCAAACCACTAACTTTTTCTTCCAACCACTACCTTTTTCTTCCACCCACTTTACCTTTATCATTTTTTCTTAACCTCCGCGCCAACATCAAATGGGACTTTAAAAAGTGGACGGAGGGAGTATAAACTGAACAAGTATAAACTTGCCTCGATACCGATACCATGAAGTTGATACCGAAAGCCATTGCCTTCGTCTACGAGCTCCTCAGCCCCGACCAAAAGCCATCTATGAATTCTTTAGCCTCAACCGCAACACAACGGTCGTAATCAACGATCAATTATCGCGACCTAATGCAATAATCAAATGACAACACATCCGATAATAATCAATAACTGGCATAACCAACCCATAAAACTCAACGGCTCAACAATACCTAGATCATACACAAAACCGAACAATACAACTCAAACAATTACGATCTCATATTCACAATACAAACCGCAACTCGACAATCATAATTAACAATCAATATTACCGATAAAAAACCCAACGGTTCCACAATATCTCGATTAAACACAGTCTTGAACAATCCAGTTCAAACCATCACGAATTCATAACCACAACACGAAAATACTGCACTGTCTGCCTACTTAGTGCACATTAAACACATAACGTAGCGTGTACGAAGTCTCTCCCGTTAGCGTGCGCTAGCCAGTAAGCTTAGCGTGCGCTAATGCTGTATAGTTGCATGCATTCCAAGCATCGACTAACACCTTGCGACTACGAATATGAATATAACGAAAACCATACTCCAAGATCAAACACAAGCTTTCCAAATTCAATCTCATCATCATGATCTATATCTTATCAAGAACATACGAACTCAATTACTAAAATCAACATAATGTTGGTTTTAATTATCTCATCCATGTTTATAATCAAACCAATGTATATCCTTCCTTTTTGATGTGATATATACCAAGAACACCAAGAATACCATGATTCCATAATCATGTTCATGACAACCATCATAATCCGATATGCTAACATGCAAATAATCATCCATGTCATATCTATCCATATATCATCTTAACATCAAAATCCGAAACGAAGGGAGGCATATATCGCCATATCTTTTGAAGATAAACAACACCATAACTATCATCATATGAAGGAGATATCAATAACAATATCAACATCCGAAAATGAGGAGAAGGATTAACCAACTTATCTCATGAAGACAAACAACACAATTCAAACCACAAGAATCATGATTAACATCCGAATTCTCTTATCACAATTCCAATAAATCTCATATAACATCGTGACATTATAATCCAACATGCTCCCTCACAAGTAATAATCCTTTAAAAACGAACACTATCAAAGGGATACGAGAATTACCTTGTATGGACGAACCAAGAAGAAGAAGAATTGAACTTCATTCCAAGAATCATGAATAACTTCAAGAACAAGGCCTTAATCCATGCTCTCCATCTTAATCTTGTTAAAGATCATCATCTCAGAGTGTTTAGGAACTTCAAGTATCTCCCAAGGCTCTCTCTATCGACTGAAAGAAGGAGAATGGACAAAATGCCTCTCAGTACCCGTTTGTCCCCTTTTACAAAGTATATTACTAGCGTGCGCTAAACTTTATGTTTAGCGTGCGCTAACTGAATTTGTTAGCGTGCGCTTCGCAACTCAGAGGCTACTGTCTTGCTTCGTACATCAACTTACGTACGTATTATCCATGCATTAACGTACATAACCATTCTGTCTAGCGCACGCATGTCCTTAACCTTAGCGTATGCTATCCGCAGTTGACTTGCTACAGTCTACACCTACCACCCGTGCCCCCACATGCCGACATCATCTGAGAAGGATAAGATTCCTTCTGCCCGATCTGGAATTAGCGTGCGCTAACCATAGAGTTTAGCGTGCACTAGCCCTATATGACAAACATCCGTTGACCTTATCCGGACACGCGTCGAAAGTGGCCGGGTCCACTCGCCGAAAGCCAAGATTCCCTGTTGACCGATCTGAAATTAGCGTGCGCTATCAAAATGCTTTAGCGTGCGCTAAGTGCATATAATACACAGCCTGGGCCTACCTGTCGGCCACCTTCCCGACCTTATCCAGAATACCTTACGTACGTTAGGGGTCCTCCTTAACGTACGTAACACAAACCTCTTAGCGTGCGCTAAGTATGCACCGTAGCGTGCGCTAAGTATACCTTGTAGCGTGCGCTAACGTGGCTGTACTTAGCCATTTCCAACTGTTTCTGTCCGTCTCGATATACTGGATACGTATACACATATACTGAATACATATACTTGATCCAATAACATCCTCATATGATATACCCGATATCATAATTAAAACAATCTGATACACGATATCCTCAAATGTAATTGTCGACCAACCACGACAATTATACTAATACGGCTGTCTTAGTTCTCAATTTGTTTTACCCACACTGTATAGATACCAAGCTATCCAGTATATCTGAGATAAAATAACGCGAAAAATTTATACTGAAAATCTGGGTATTACATACTGCCCCCCTTAAAATAAGTTTCATTTTCGAAACTTGTAATCCTGCCATAAACAACAGATCAATCCAAAATTTCCAAACTCATCGCAAAAGCAATCAATCATCGCCACAAGCGAATAACCAAAATAGTATACTTACAGGTGCGTGAAGCCGATGATCTCCCGTGATACTAGCACACGACTCCCATACGAATTCTCAAAACAATACCAACGCACACCAATATCACAAATAGCAATTTGAAAAGATCTCAAAAATTTTAGAATCTCCAAAAATCGGTTTGACTCAAAATTCAGAAAATCATTTTCAAAAGTCACGCTACTACCGTACTGGTAGAGCCTCATAACACACATGCCCTGGTTTCACAAAACCCAAGCTCCGATACCATCTTCTGTAACACCCCCAAAACCATCCAGGATATTACAGCTCCGTGGGCCCCGTGCCGGAACCCACCAGGTTAAAAACCATTTAAAAAACGTTTAAAGACGCCAAAAGGCCGATGACGGTAATATTTTAAATACTCAAATATTTTTAAAAACATTATCCTCAAATACTTTCATAAAATCCCATTTTAAAATACAAGGCGAAATGCTAAATCTCGACAGTTTCAAACGTACGCTAAGCCACCACTTAAACGTACTGAGAAAAATAGTTTAAGGAGAAAAGGGTTTAACGAAATAACCCAAGTTCGCAAAATGCCAAAAGGCCATTTTGAAAGTACACAGGAGTTGGAAAAAAATACCGGAAAGCCATTTTAAAATACACACGCAGCAGATAAAAATACAGTTCGAAAAAATACACAATCGCAACGGAAATAAAACAACCAGAAAGAATACTCAATTCTCCGAAAACATGCCACAGCCAGTATCACCCGGGAAGCTCATCTCTGCACAACTGCTACTAGCTCGATCTTCGAGTACCTAAAAATAAATCCCATGACGGGGTCATCCAAAATACTCAACAATGATATCGATCACATCATCATAAATAATTACATACCAATGTAATTACAAGTAAGAATACTACTGACGTAATCTTGCTGTCATAACCTTACCAATCCATAGCAATCCATATCAAACCAATCCTTACCATGATCCACATTTCGCATTCTCAAATGAGGAAATGAACTTAACAACAAACATTTGTACTGTAATCAAACAATACCAAGAATCCTCAAAACATCATCATAACTCACAAGTGCGGAATAATCTAATTTGTGCCAAATCTTGTCCGTCGGATTACACAATCAAATCTCAACCTGGATAAACTAATAATACACAACATATCTGTAGATCAACTACCACATGATAATGATAACAAATCCCGAAACATCGACGTACAGTCCGAATGCTTATACGATTAATAACAATGATCAACCAATAAATCAATCGAGAATATCATCAATATGATGAACTCCAGTACGACCAACCCAAGGTCAAAGTACAACCGAGAATATCATCAACATGATAAATTCCAACACGATCGACAAAGGATCAACAATAACCGAGAATACCCTCAACATGGTAAACTCCAAACACGATCAACAAAGAATCAACAATAACCGAGAATACCCTCAACATGGTAAACTCCAAACACGATCAACAAAGGATCAACAATAACCGAGAATACCCTCAACATGGTAAACTCCAAACACGATCAACAAAGGATCAACAATAACCGAGGATACCATCAACAAGGTAAACTCCAAATGATCAACAATAATGGATCTCAAGGAAATAACTTCGACTGTCGAACATACCCCTCAGGCGTATGAACAACCAGTCGCAAACCGTCGAACATATCCAATCATACATGGACTATGAACGACCAAACAATATAGCTCAAAGATGGACATCACAGTATGCCCGATCCGGAATGTGTCAGTGCACATGTCCACCCCATATACGGAATCCATAATATACATGGGATAATGTACCTAATTAGCCTCACGAACTACGTCTCGTGTGCACGGTTCAATGTGGAAATATCAACACATAATCATAGTGTGCCCAGCTAAAAATCCTACACAATAACAAATCGGAATGCAAATATGATTCCAGATATGTCACGATGCAACATGACAACGAAACTCAAAGAATCACATATCCAATAAGGATCAGAAAGACTCACCGAAGTGAACAATGACAAATTGTCAAGGAAAAGTCGACACGACTATTCAATATCCAAACAACGATCCTCGGGACATCATCCCCAAAGAATAATCAACGCGATCAACAATCTCAACACTACCATTCTGGGATCAACATCCCTTAACGAACAACCAAATACGAATCTCATCATACGAAACCTCAACATATACATATACCATATCTCAACATAATACTTATCCTCATGACTGTACAATACTTAAATTAGCTCAAAGCCGAAGACAATATATTTTCCACGAACAAACCATCATCCCAACAATTTACATTTATAATATCATTGCTATATGAATTATAAATGAAATAAAAGTGAAACCATTCATTAAATATTATAAACTGAACAAGTATAAACTTGCCTCGATACCGCTACCACGAAGCTGATACCAGAATCCATTGCCTTCGTCTACGAGCTCCTCAGCCCCAACCAAAAGTAATCTACGAATTCTTTAGCCTCAACTGCAACAAAACGGTCGTAATCAACGATCAATTATCGTGACCTAATGCAATAATCAAATGACAACACATCTGATAATAATCAATAACCGGTATAACCAACCCATCAAACTCAACAGCTCAACAATACCTCGATCATACATAAAACCGAACAATACAACTCAAACAATTACGATCTCATATTCACAATACAAACCGCAACTCGATAATCATAATTAACAATCAATATTACTGATAAAAAACCCAACGGTTCCACAATGTCTCGATTAAACACAGTCTTGAACAATCCAGTTCAAACCATCACGAATTCATAAACACAACACGAAAATATTGCACTGTCTGCCTACTTAGCGCACGTTAAAAACATAACGTAGCGTGCGCTAAGTCGCTCCCGTTAGCGTGCGCTAGGCAGTAAGCTTAGAGTGCGCTAATGCTGTATAGTTGCATGTATTCCAAGCATCGACTAACACCTTGCGACTACGAATACGAATATAACGAAAACCATATTTCAAGATCAAACACAACATTTCCAAATTCAATCTCATCATCATGATCTATATCTTATCAAGAACATACGAACTCAATTACAAAAATCAACATAATGTTGGTTTTAATTATCTCATCCATGTTTATAATCAAACCAATATATATCTTGCCTCTTTGATTTGATATATACCAAGAACACCAAGAATACCATGATTCCATAATCATGTTCATGACAACCATCATAATCCGATATGCTAACATGCAAATAATCATCCATGTCATATATATCCATATATCATCGTAACATCAAAATCCGAAATGAAGGGAGACATAAATCGCCATATCTTTTGAAGATAAACAACACCATAACTATCATCATATGAAGAAGATATCAATAACAATATCAACATTCGAAAATGAGGAGGAGGATTAACCAACTTATCTCAAGAAGACGAACAACACAATTCAAACCACAAGAATCATGATTAACATCCGAATTCTCTTATCACAATTCCAATAAATCTCATATAACATCGTCACATTATAATCCAACATGCTCCCTCACAAGTAATAATCCTTTAAAAACGAACACTATCAAAGGGATACGAGAATTACCTTGTATGGACGAACCAAGAAGAAGAATAATTGAACTTCATTCCAAGAATCATGAATAACTTCAAAAACAAGGCCTTAATCCATGCTCTCCATCTTAATCTTGTTAAAGATCATCATCTCAGAGTGTTTAGGAACTTCAAGTATCTCCCAAGGCTCTCTATATTGACTGAAATAAGGAGAATGGACAAAATGCCTCTCAGTACCCGTCTGTCCCCTTTTATAAAGTATATTACTAGCGTGCGATAAACTTTATGTTTAACGTGCGCTACAGCCTTAGCGTGCGCTATCGCAGCACAGAGGCTACTGTCTTGCTTCGTACATCAACTTACGTACGTAATATCCATGCATTAACGTACGTAACCATTCTGTCTAGCGCACGCAAGTCCTTAACCTTAGCGTATGCTATCCGCAGTTGACTTGCTACAGTCTGCACCTACCACCCGTGCCCCCACATGCCGATAGCATCTGACAAGGATAAGATTCCTTCTGCCCAATCTGGAATTAGCGTGCGCTAACCATAGAGTTTAGCGTGCGCTAGCCCTACATGACAAATATCTGTTGACCTTATCCGGACACGCATCGAAAGTGGCCGGGTCCACTCGCCGAAAGCCAAGATTTCATGTTGACCGATCTGCAATTAGCGTGCGCTACCAAAATGCTTTAACGTGCGCTAAGTGCATATAATACACAGTCTGGGCCTACCTGTCGGCCACCTTCCGGACCTTATCCAGAATACCTTACGTACGTTAGGGGTCCTCCTTAACGTACGTAACACAAATCTCTTAGCGTGCGCTAAGTATGCACCGTAGCGTGCGCTAAGTATACATCTTAGCGTGCGCTAGGCATACCTTGTAGCGTGCGCTAACGTGGCTGTACTTAGCCATTTCCAACTGTTCCTGTCCGTCTCGACATACTGGATACGTATACACACATACTGAATACATATACTTGATCCAATAACATTCTAATATGATATACCCGATATCATAATTAAAACAATCTGATACCCGATATCGTCAAATGTAATTGTCGACCAACCACGACAATTATACCAATACAACTGTCTTAGTTCTCAATTTATTTTACCCATACTGTATAGATACCAAGCTATCCAGTATATCTCAGATAAAATAACGCGAAAAATTTATACTGAAAATCCGAGTATTACAGTACCGGTTCCTAGAGACCTCGTCAGTGTAACACCCCCAATCCGCTCAGGGATATTACACACCGTAGAACATTTTCTCAAGGATCTACCAGACTGGTAACAACATCGAACATCTCAACAAATGCCTTTAAGGCTAAAATGACACAGTATACCGATTTGGTCATTCAATAAATACATACAACTAAAACACATTACATGCCCATGCAGGGGTCGAATACAACACACTCCCGTACAACGGGAAAGACAACTGCAACGGAAATAAAATACAACTAATCCAAATGACATCATACGGATCCTCGTGTGATTAGTATCGATCATCTTTCATCACCCTTCATGCCGACCCTGTGTTATGCTCCCCAAAACCTGAAGGCAAAGACAGTCATCCACCCCCCGAATACTCGGGGGTTAGCAAAACACCACTGTTTTGCTAGTGCAAGTGTAAAATACAAAGACAAGCCATACATATCATACTCCAAAGACTTAGAAATCATAAACATACTTCCCGAGGTAATCACTTGATCAAAATGGTTAAATCGAAAGATAGGGGTAAACCCGATATGCATCCTAAAAAACATTTTACGATCTCGGGAGTTTTGAAAACGTTTAGGGACACAGCCCAAAAGTCATTTTCCAAAAGAACAATTACGATAATAATACCCGGGGTCCACGACCCAATCATACTATCCCGATCACAAGCACGGGGTTGAAGACCCGATCATATCATAACAACATGTTTCGGCAGATTATTCGCGTCCCGTGCTAGCAAGCCACGGACCTCAGATGCTCCCGTAGAACATACCCGAGTGAATAACCCACAGGGAAAACCATACCGAATCACATGTCACCGTAACAACAGTCACGTGACCACAAGCACAGGTACATTCATAACCAAATCACAACCATAAGTTATCCCGGCATCTTGCTAACAAGCCATGAACCTCGGAGTCCCCGCAAGACATACCTGATGGATAACCACACAAGTCATCCCTGGCATTGCGCTAACAAGCCACGAACCTCGGAGTCCCCGCAAGACATACCCGATGGATAACCCTACGGTCATGCCCGACCCATACTAGCAAGTATGGATCCCGGAGATTCAACGATCCTACCCGGAGGCACATCACATGCAACAAGCACACAACAATAATCAACTATCAAGCCAAACAACATTAAGCATCACAACCTCCTTTCAAAGGGGTAACAACCAATATCACCTGTCACATGGTCACCGGACAAGCACACATAACAACACGTAATACTCGGTAAATGATTACGGTTTATTACATTCACTTAATGTGATCATAAGTCTTTCAACAAATGAAGTTAACACACATAGGCCAAAAACACACTTATTCACGAAGCATCCGGATTATCGTTGAAAGATAACATTTATCGAGAACATACCGATACTTTTTAACATTCATTAAACATCCGGATTTTATAAAAAAATCATTTACCAACAATTATGCCTACGAAACATGAAACATATGGGCAAGATACTTGCCTCGAATAATCATAACGCGGAGAATCGACCGAAGTGAGGAGACTTGGACCGACTACGAACCCGCCGACTTCGCCGAACGACAACCCGCAACAATAAACTACGAACGACAACAATAACAACGAAAATGAATTCCAAAATACGACCCAAAGCCGCTGAATTCAAGTAACAAACGATGAAAGTTCAAGGGTTTTCCCCAAAACGGCCAAGAACACGAATCGACCTGACAAAAACATGAAAATGGAATTCGCAACCGAAATGTGGATATTGAATCCATAGGATATGTTTAAAAACATCATTTTACAACAATCGGTTCATCAAAAACGGATGGAAAACGAAATCAAGAACAAATCCCCCAAAAAGTCAACTCGAAGGAAATCAAGAAATATACCTTGATTCGACGAAGAACAATGGATTAAATGATGTTAAACACATGAATAATACTAAGATTAATCATACCCATCATGGATTAATCAACAATACGGAACGAATCGGACAAAAACCCCAAACCCCCAAAATTTTCCAAAGATAGGGTTCCAGGAAATCTAGCCTTGATTCGCTGAATCAAAGGATGTTATAGGATGATTGATCAATGATATAAGCTCTAGGACTTCGTGGATTAGTTGCTTGACAACATGTATCCTTGATCACCAAGCCTTCAGCCGCGGAAAGGAGAAGCTAGAAATGAAAAACGGGTGAAAATATGACTGCTCAGTCATATTTATACTAGCGCGGCCAAGCATGCGCTAGCCTTCCGGCAGTAGCCTTCGCCCAGATCATCGGCCGGGGCCCGCATGACCCGGCAATGTTGACCCAACCTGCCGACCAGGACCTACCTGCCCGACCCCGATAGCGTGCGCTGCGCGGACGCTAGCGCACGCTAGCCGACCTGTCCAGAACCCTCTGGACTAAACTTCTCGGCCAGGTAACGTGCGCTAGTCGGCCGACAGCATGCACTACACATGCCGGTTAGCGGGCGCCACGACCGACAGTAGCGTGCGCTACCTGCCGATCCTCCCCGAGTCCAGAACTCCACGAACCTCTCTGCCCAGCCCGATGTCGTGCGCCGGCCGGCCTAATAACGTGCGCTAGTCTCGCTGAGAAGCGCAGGCGTCTGCCGGCAGAGCGCGCGCTACGCCGGTTCTCGCCGTGTGCCGGCGGTGCTCAAGACTCCCGACAGTGCCTGCCGCACCCGTCCGGCCAGTGCCCAGCCGCCATGACCCGACGATTCAGTTTCCGAAAACGCACGGAACGAACACAACGAAATGCTCGTGGACAACATCATCGACCCGAAATGAAATACCATGCAACAATTAATCACACGCGACCATGAAAAGGGTCAAGACAACAAATACGAATGCGGATACCCACAACTTTGGGAAAATTACAAAATGGCCCAAAACACCCGAAAATCACAATATGTGATCGAATAACCAAACCGAGGTTCACAACACGTCTAACAAAGTTAAACGGACTTACAGGAAACTCGTAACAGCAGTTTCGAATGATATTTGTGAGAATCGAACTCAAATGCGGAAAAGTTGCTAAGAAGCACGGAACTCAACAAAACAACACTGAAACGAACTCGGATGCCAAAAAGTGCATAATTAATCATTCTCAGAATAACGAAATGGTCACAAGAGATTCGTCAAAATGGGCTCCCGCCGAAAAAAGAAAAATTAGGAGAAATCGAAATTGCGGATATTACAGTCAGGCCCTCCCCAGGTAGAAGAACAACAATGCACACACGCATTCCATGATCGTACCCCGTAGTATCAGTCCCCAGAGGCGTCGTCACGCCATCCCCAGGTGGAGAAACAACACATCATTCAAAAGCATAGTTCGCAAGCAACATACATGGGAATACGTAACATACGCAACCAAATGTAACTCATGTACTTGCCTCGGATAACTCAGTGCGACGAAATCGATGAAAGGGAGGTTTATGTTCGACTCTCTCTTCGGAAGTTCATTCCTAGATCACAACGGTACCAAATCAATTACGATACTATGGAAATCATTCCACAAAACTTCGAGACTAACATCAATTCTCAGTTATACACTGATGATTTACCATCTATCCAAGCTAGAACAAGCTAAAGGAGCATAATCATGCTAAAACCCCCAAAATCCCCCAATTTCAAGGGTTTGATTGATCTTACCTCAATCCGGACAACAAGGAGACAACTGATGATGATTATAACTTCAAATCCAACTTCCCAAATGATATTCCAAGGATTTTCTTCACAATTTCTCGAATTTTGTCGAAGGGTCTCAAAGGTAGGTGAGAAATGAGAGAAATGGCCAAGATTTCCAGACATAAGGGCTTATATAGCCGGTCACTTACGGCCGTAACCGGCAGCCTTACGGCCATAACCGGCCTTTGTGAAAGTTCTGCCCAGCGCCCTGCCGACCACATACGGCCGTAGCCGATCATGCCTTACGGCCGTAACCGGCCTTCGTCCGGATGATGCCCAGCACCCTTACGGCCGTATCCGACCAGTTCTTACGGCCATAATCGGCCTTCGTCCGGATGCTGTCCAGCACCCTTACGGCCGTATCCGACCACTCCTTACGACCATAACCGGCCTTCATCCGGATCTCGCCGAAGACACGTACGTGGCCGATCATCACCTTACGGCCAGAATCAGCCTTTCGTCGGATCGCCAAAGACTTACCGAGGCCTTACGGCCGAATCGCACTGCATTTACCGTAACTCAACCGGGCCACCTGCTCGCAATGTCCGTCTCCTGCGGCTGTAATTTCAACAGTCCAGTTAGACGCTCGACACGTCCGGATGACCCGGGTGCACTTTCTATGATTCGATACAGTAACGAACTCATTACGAACAAACCACACTACACGACGAGCATCATCCAATCGAAGGAACACATACAATAGCAAGTCATATTCATAAGAAAAACATTGAAATATCGATACTTCATTCCGAACATAACAGTAAGACGAATTCCAAAATAACAATTGTAACGAAACAAAATAGCCAGTACAAAACGCCATCATACAAAACACGAAACAAAATCTCGGGTATTACATTATATCCCCCTAAAAACAAGTTTCGTCCCGAAACTTATAAAGAAAATAATTCGGGGTATCTTGACATCATATTATCTTCGGGTTCCCACGTGGCCTCCTCTGATCCGTGCCTCGACCATTGTACTTTAACCGAAGGAATAGTTTTGTGTCTAAGCTGCTTTACTCGACGTCCCAAAACCTAGATCGGTTTTTCCTAAAAGGTGATGTCGGGACCCAATTCGATCTCTCCAAAATCAATTACATGATTAGGGTCCGGTACGTACTTTCTTAATTGGGAGACATGAAATAAGTTATGCACATGATTTAATGATAGTGGTAAGCTTAATCGATAGGTAAGCTCTCTAACCCATTCGAGGATTTCAAACAACCCAATGTATGGAGGACTAAGTTTACCCTTTCGGCCGAAGCGGTAAACTCCTCGAGTTGGTGACACTTTCAGCAACACATGGTCACCAACCTCAAATTCCAACGGACGACGACAAACATCTACGTATGACTTCTATCGGCTTTGTGCAGTCAACATTCTATCCCGAATCAATGCAATTTTACTTCTTGTCTCGACCAATAAATCGGGTTCAGTACCAAACAGGTCGGACGCATCGTCCCAACAAAGCGGCAATCTACAACGTCTCCTGTATAAGGCCTCAAATATTTCCATTTTAATCGAGGCATGCCAGCTATTATTGTAAGTGAACTCGATCAAAGGCAAATGTGTCTCCCAATCATCCTTCCAGTCTAATGCACATGCTCTCAACATATCTTCTAATGTATGTATGGTATGCTCTGATTGTCCATCTGTCTGAGGGTGATAGTGTTGGGATTCCTCAGAAAATAAACGCAGCGGAAGAATAAACGGAATCCCTAAGAGGATCGATCAAGTAACGTATATACGAAAAGAAATACGAAGATCAAGGAATCAAAGTCCCATACCTTTGATGTCTCTGAAAAACCTTCGTATGATGATGATGATGATGATGAAGAGCCCTTCGTTCCAAACACCGAAAGCACGGTGCCTCTACTTCACACACCGGAACTTGACGGAAAAATCAGCAAACTTCCTTTCTCTAAGAATGCGGCTAGGAAAGCTTGTAGGAATTTTTTCTCTCGATCTTTTCAACTAATAACTTGTCTCTAAGATCAAGTATATGCTGTAGAAAATTTTTCTCACTCTTGAAGCTCTCTCAAAAACGAAATATTCACTTGGGGGAGGAAGATGGAGACTTTTATGATTAAAAGACTTTCTTATCACAATTATTCCAAGCCTCACATGTAGAAGATGCTTTTAAAAGCATCTCTACTCCTCCCATGATCCCACAAGTATATTATATAATAAGAGAGAGACAAAGTAGAGAGGAGGGGGACCCTTATAGGGAATCTTCCAAGAAACGGGTCGAGTTAATTCGGCTCGTGTATTGGATATTCGTCAAACGAATCCCTCGTGAATCGGATGTCCGTCAAACGAATCCGTTTTATTTCCAATGTGTTTATACTAATTAATTAATCCAATTAATTATTTATATCAAACACAAATATACATTTCTCTAAGAAATATAATTTATGAATTAAAGTAATCACCGAGTAACTTACTTACAATTCATAAGACCGCTATTTGATTTATCTGATAAATCACTAATATCTAATATTATAAGAGAGATTATTAATTCATATTTATCCGTCAATGATCCTGTTGCGCGACTCCGTAGGTTCGTCTCAGCCGGCATTGGGAGGAATCAATGAGTGCGGGCAGCACTTAGCCAGCCTAGCGGGCCGCACTGTAAACCCCGACTGAGAACGAATGAACGAATCACTCCAGAACTATTATGTCATGAATACCATATACGTATAGACCCTTCATCAGATGTCCCGGTCAAATCTTCAGGTCACGGTAAAGTCAAACCCTACTGTTGACTAGACTCTATACATGTGTTAATACAAATCAAGTCCGACTGATTAATAGTGTATCTAATACGACTATATCAGAATGCTTTGGCCAAAGACTTATGATCTTATTCGCCATTAACCGTATAGGACATTCGCCTGCTCACTAACAGGAGATAGAATCCTTTCTTGGCGTACAGTAAAGACTGCTACCTGCCCGTATAGTCCGCACTTCGAGGTCGACTCAGCAATTAAGCAAATGAGTCTAACTACTCTAATGACAAACTAAACGTCACAGGCACATCTTCTACTGAACCCTCAGGTCAAAGGTCCACGTATACTATCACAACCTTTCGATTCGTCATCGACTCTCCGAGAGTGAATACCGTGTAACTTAATCGAGTATGAGTCATGTTCGAGTATAATGGTCCCACCAATATACTTATAACTATGCTATCAAGACATGCACACGTCCTAGCATCAGTTATACAAGTCTTATTAAAACTTAATGTCCTGTTAAGTTTTATCGACTTGCGAACTAGTTAGGCATTCGAGCTCTAAACACTTCTAGTGCCTATCTCCTTATCTCCATAAGAAGTAGAATGTTCACTCTCAAATGCAAGGACTATTATTCTATATACCAAATCACAATGCCAATGATATACAATAATATAGAAATAATAATTGCCTTATTAAATATAATATTCATAATTACAATATAATTGCTCTCACTCTCTCATCCTCTGAGTGGCATTCGAGGGCATATATTCCTAACAATCTCCCACTTGCACTCAATGCCACAAATTATGGTACCTAATACCCATACTCTCTAGATATCTCTCTAAGACCTTCTGGGATAGTGGCTTGGTAAGCGGATCAGCAACGTTATTTGCTGTGTCTACTCTCTGCAGTGTAACATTCCCATCCCGAACCATTTCTATAACAAAATGATATTTTCTCGCAATATGTTTGGTGTTGTGGTGAGCCCTAGGCTCCTTAGCCTATGCAACAGCTCCGTCGTTGTCACAAAACAAGGTCACGGCTTCTCTCGCATTAGGAACCACTTGAAGTTCCTCGGTGAACTTCTTTATCCAAAAGCTTCTTTAGCACCTCCGTGTTTGCTCGATATTCGGCTTGACATGTAGAGATAGCAGTCGAACTTTGCTTGGCACTTCTCCAAGAAACTACCCCACCATTCAGCGTAAAGATATACCCTGATGTGGACATCTGAGCATCCATGTCCCCCGAAAAATCTGAGTCTGTATAACCCATCACTCTTAGTTCTCCACCGCCGTATGTAAGAACCAAGCCTTTAGTCCTCCTTAGGTACTTAAGAATGTTCTTTACAACAGTCCAATGTTCCTGCCCTGGATTTGACTGAAACCGACTTACTACGCTCACAAAGATAGGCAATGTCTGGTCTAGTGCAAATCATTGCATACATAAGGCTACCTACTGCCGAAGCATAAGGTACCTTGCTCATTTCCTTTCTATCTTCCTCACCTTGAGGACACATCTTTAAGGAAAGTTTTGCACCATGTTGTATAGGTAGAAACCCTCTTTTAGAATCTTTCATCCTAAATCGCTTCAGGATCTTTTCTATGTAGAGGGCTTGGGAAAGACCTAACATTCTTTTCGCTCTATCCCGGTAGAGACGAATACCCAGAATATAGGTTGCTTCTCCCAAGTCTTTCATTGAGAACTCTTTAGAAAGCCAAGCTTTCACAGAACTGAGCATTCCTACGTCGTTTCCTATAAGTAGAATGTCATCTACATATATTATTAAGAACGCAATTTTGCTCCCACTAACCTTCTTGTAAATACAGGGCTCTTCTTCGTTTTGGACAAAATCAAACTCTTTGACTGTCTAGTTAAAACGAAGATTCCAACTCCGTGAATCTTGCTTCAGTCCATAAATGGCACGCTGAAGTTTGCATACTTTATGATTATTGGTTTGAGATATGAATCCCTTAGGCTGTTCCATGTAAATCTCCTCCTCGAGGAATCCATTTAGGAATGCTGTTTTCACATCCATTTGCCATATTTCATAATCTAAGTGGGCTGCTATAGCAAGCATCATGCGAATAGACTTAATCATAGCTACAGGCGATAAGGTCTCGAAGTAATCGATTCCTTCTCTTTGGGAATAACCCTTTGCCACAAGCCTAGCCTTATAGGTATCAACCTTGCCATCTCCATCAGTCTTTCTCTTATAGATCCATTTGTTTCCAATAGGCACTATGCCTTTAAGACGATCTACTAAAGTCCAGACCTAATTAGCATGCATTGAGTCTATCTCAGCTTCCATAGCTTCTTGCCACTTGGTGGAGTCAACGTCTACCATCGCTTGGTCGTATGTAGAAGGATCATTCTCTTGACTACTTTCTATCATCTCATGGACACCCAGTTCCTCTTGATGCAGATAGCCATACCTCTCAGGTATTTGAGAAATTCTACTAGACTTGCGAGGTTGTGTTTGTATTTCAGAAGGTTGGGTTCTAATATCTTGCATAGGTGTCTCATTTGGTGTTTCTTTTATTTCTTCCAAAGAAATATTTCTACCTGCCCCTCCTTCCTGAATAAACTGATCTTCCAGGAAGTGTGCATGTATAGCAACGATGATCCTATGATCTTCGTGCATGTAGAATAGATATCCCATGGAATCCCCTGGATATCCTATGAAACGACCTTTCACAGACCTAGTTTCCAATTTCTCTACTTTAGTCTTCTTGACATAAGCAGGGCATCCCCAAATCCTAATGTGATTAAGACTTGGTTTCCTACCTCTCCACATCTCATGGGGAGTCTTAGGAATGGATTTGGAAGGACATCTGTTCAAGATATGCACAGCAGTAAGGAGTGCGTAACCCCACAGATAAATCGGTAGATCAGTATAGTTAAGCATGGAGCGAACCATGTCCAACAAGGTTCGGTTCCTTCTTTCTGATACACCATTTAATTGTGGAGTAGCTGGAGGAGTGAATTGTGACACTATTCCTTGTTCTTTTAAGAACTCATCAAATTCGGTAGTCATGTACTCACCACCCCGGTCTGACCGAAGAGTCTTAACACGGTTACATCTTTGATTTTCAACTAGGGCTTTAAATTCCTTGAATTTATCAAAAGCTTCAGACTTATGTTTCATTAAGTACACGAATCCATACCTGGTATGGTTATCAGTGAATGTAATGAAATATTGAGAACCATCTCGTGCCACTTCAAAAGGGCCACAGACGTCGGTATGGATCAATCCAAGTTTTTCATCAGCTCTTTCAAAAGTCCCTGCGAAGGGTAACTTAGTTATTTTGCCTTGAAGGCAAGATTCACAAGTTGGATAGGATCGATCCCAATGGACTCGTAAGCCCATCTTTCTCCATTTTATGAACCTTGGTCCGACCGATATGACCAAGTCTAAGATGCCACTTAAGTGCTTGGTTCGTTCATCCCTACCACGCTTCCTAGTTATAGTGTTCACGCTTGTTTTATTCTTTAAATTTAAATGGTATAAACCATTTAATAATGTAGCAAAGACCAACCAATTTATTTCGAAATAAATACGACAGGACCCATCTCCAATAAAGAAGTGAAATCCCTTTCGGTCCATGACCAATTGATACAATATTCTTGTGCACCTTGGGCAAAACAAGTACATCATCTAAAGTAAGAATAAAACCGATTCTAAATCCAACATAAGGGATCCGATATCGAAGCCTCGACACTATGCCCACTTCCGACGGTGACCATCACCTCCCCGAATCCAGCCTTCCTACTGCTCCAGATCCCGATTCATTGTACAAATGTGAGAACTCGCACCTGGAATCAAGTATCCAAGATGTAGAATATACGCTTACATAACAATTTGTTTCTAAAACCGTAGTTCTGCACCAAGGCGTATTACGGTCAAGCTTTGACAAGACCTCTTCCAAAGGGCCTAGCTCACCGCAGCTTGAGGCATACATCCGTTTTCTTGGCCCCCTTGCTCTTTTGAACCATTGGGGCCTTGCCCTTTCCCTTGTCGATCTTGGCTATTGGACCTAACTGCTTCTTGTTCTTTTTCTTCTTATTCTTGGACTTCCAAGTCCCAGAAGAAATCACAAGTGTAGCTTCCTTTCCCTTTGTCTTCATCTAAGACTGGGCAGTCGTCAGTTTGTTCATTAGCCCAGCTAAGTTACATGCAATCTCATTGCAGTTGAAGTTCATGACAAATTGTGAAAAGGAGTCAGGAATTGACTGCAGGATAAGGTCAGTTTGGAGAGATGCATGCATCTGAAAATCAAGAGCTTCCAATCTCTCAATCATCGAGATCATCTTGAGGACATGGTCCCCAACCCTCTCTCCTTCCTTCATCCTGGCGCCGAATAATTGCTTTGATATCTAGCAGTTCGGCTATGCTCTCCATAGAGCTTAGCCAGGTGTGCTAAGATGGCTCGTGAAGACGTCATCTTTTCATGGGCACGTTGAAGCTCATTGGTCATTGAGCCTAACATGTACCCTCGCACTCTTATGTCGTCTTTTACCCATTTCTCATGGGCATCGACATCTTCCTGATTGGCTCGGGTTCTTGCAGGAGCTGCTGGGATGTCCGCCTCCAAGACGTATCCCAGCATTTCCATAGTTAGGACAATCCTCAAGTTCCGGCCGATCCCACATAGTTCGGACTACCAGACGTTCTTTTCAAGTAGTATAGCGAGTGGGTTCATTGTCATATTGAGAGTTTTGTTAACTGCAGAGAATAATTTGAGATTCGTTAGTGTTTGTTTAATTATGATCCGAGTAAAGAATTTAAAAACTTTCTTTATTCATAACTCGGCTCCCACTATTTTATCGGCATTTACACACTCCCATGTTAAATTCGGAAGTCTTGGGTGACTTCATAGTGTTGATCGATTTCTTTACAAAGTTTAATAGAGGGCAACCCATACGGTTTATATTCTATTATTCTTTATAAAGTGGTGTCTAATACCAACCCATCTAATGGATGATTCGATCTTCTTTTACCCCTAGTTCACTTGCCCTCAACCCATTCGGTTTCTATGGCTCGCTGAACTATCTAAGTTTAAACCGTCAACTCCTATTAGTCTGACAATTGAATCTTACCCGGAAACCCATACGGTTTATAGGGGTTTGATTTGTCACAACTAAAGGCATCTAATGCACTCTAGGAATTTATCAACTTTCCCCAAAAATATTACCCCGACATACTCGGAAGAATAATATTCCGGTTTAGATTTCAATTTTCCATGAGTTTGACGGAGGGTAGGAAACCTCGTAACCTTTATAACTTAGTGTTTGTAAGTGGGAGTATTAACGCGATTATATGTTACACTTTGCACATTAATCCGTTTATAAGCGTAGTTTGTGGTTTGTCAATCATTCAAAATGAAAAACAATAAATAGCAACCTAGTTACTACCAACATATAGCTCATGGACTTTTTCCTAAGTATTGGGCCAAGCCAAATAAAGAAAGGAAAAATACAGTATTGATTCTTCGTCTTCTAGTCGGTCGTCTTCGGTCTTCGTCATAGCCATATGAATAATTACATCATTGAACAATACGTCCTATTATACATATTTTCTAGTAAAAATAAATAGGCTCAAAACGGCCTTTACAACCATATCGAATCGAACAAATCAATAACTAAGTCCACGAGCTATATCACCATCACATAAGGCATTCCATACAACATGTAACGGTAAATGAAATTAAATAATCAACTAATATATTAATCCAATTAATATAAAAATTAATCTATTTAATTTCTACAATATTAATCAAATTAATATTTATAATCGTCATTTTAATCCGTTCAAAGTAATCCGGCCAAAACAATATTCTCGTCTAATAATTTTCCTTAATAAAAAAAATATTCCAAATATTTTATTAAATCCAATTAAATCCAATTTAAATTTCGGAAATTATTACAACGAAATATAAACACAAAAATGGAGTCCCGAAAAATCTAGTATTAGGCCCAGCCCACAGCCCGATTCAAAATCGGGCCGAAAACCCGAGAACCGCCCGGACCGAGTCACTCTCGGCCACTGCCCGGCAGGCTGGCCGAGATGCTACAGTAGCCTACCGAGTCACTCTCGGCCGGCCAGGCAGCAGTCCAGTAAGCTGCTGCCGGCAGCTGCGTCTTCGTGCGGTATTCGTGTTTAACCCCCATTTTTCTCATTTTTTCGACTCGCTTCCAAAACGAAAAAGTTTCTTAACTCCATGAAGAACTTATAAATCAACAAAAATCAAAATTTTTCAGATTTATAATTCACATAAAATAGTCGAAACTTGACTTACTACGAACGATTAAATTTCTTCGATTATATCTATTATGATTCTAAATCATAAACATCATCAAATAACATTCCAAATGCAAAGATGATCGTATATACGATATATTTGACCTTGCTCCGATACCACTGTTGGGATTCCTCAGAAAATAAACGCAGCGGAAGAATAAACGGAATCCCTAAGAGGATCGATCAAGTAACGTATATACGAAAAGAAATACGAAGATCAAGGAATCAAAGTCCCATACCTTTGATGTCTCTGAAAAACCTTCGTATGATGATGATGATGATGAAGAGCCCTTCGTTCCAAACACTGAAAGCACGGTGCCTCTACTTCACACGCCGGAACTTGATGGAAAAATCAGCAAACTTCCTTTCTCTAAGAATGCGGCTAGGGAAGCTTGTAGGAATTTTTTCTCTCGATCTTTTCTACTAATAACTTGTCTCTAAGATCAAGTATATGCTGTAGAAAATTTTTCTCACTCTTGAAGCTCTCTCAAAAACGAAATATTCACTTGGGGGAGGAAGAAGGAGACTTTTATGATTAAAAGACTTTCTTTTCACAATTATTCCAAGCCTCACATGTAGAAGATGCTTTTAAAAGCATCTCTACTCCTCACATGATCCCACAAGTATATTATATAATGAGAGAGAGACAAAGTAGAGAGGAGGGGGGTCCTTATAGGGAATCTTCCAAGAAACGGGTCGAGTTAATTTGGCTCGTGTATTGGATGTTCGTCAAACGAATCCCTCGTGAATCTGATCTCCGTCAAACGAATCCGTTTTATTTCCAATGTGTTTATACTAATTAATTAATCCAATTAATTAGTTATATCAAACACAAATATACATTTCTCTAAGAAATATAATTTATGAATTAAAGTAATCACCGAGTAACTTACTTACAATTCATAAGACCGCTATTTGATTTATCCGATAAATCACTAATATCTAATATTATAAGAGAGATAATTAATTCATATTTATCCGTCAATGATCCTGTTGCGTGACTCCATAGGTTCGTCTCAGCCGGCATTGGGAGGAATCAATGAGTGCGGGCAGCACTTAGCCAGCCTAGCGGGCCGCACTGTAAACCCCGACTGAGAACGAATGAACGAATCATTCCAGAACCATTATGTCATGAATACCATATACGTATAGACCCTTCATCAGATGTCCCGGTCAAATCTTCGGGTCACGGTAAAGTCAAACCCTACTGTTGACTAGACTCTATACATGTGTTAATACAAATCAAGACCGACTGATTAATAGTGTATCTAATATGACTATATCAGAATGCTTTGGCCAAAGACTTATGATCTTATTCGCCATTAACCGTATAGGACATTCGCCTGCTCACTAACAGGAGATAGAATCCTTTCTTGGCGTACAGTAAAGACTGCTACCTGCCCGTATAGTCCGCACTTCGAGGTCGACTCAGCAATTAAGCAAATGAGTCTAACTACTCTAATGACAAACTAAACGTCACAGGCACATCTTCTACTGAACCCTCAAGTCAAAGGTCCACGTATACTATCACAATCTTTCGATTCGTCATCAACTCTCCGAGAGTGAATACCGTGTCACTTAATCGAGTATGAGTCGTGTTTGAGTATACTGGTCCCACCAATATACTTATAACTATGCTATCAAGACGTGCACACGTCCTAGCATCAGTTATACAAGTCTTATTAAAACTTAATGTCCTGTTAAGTTTTATCGACTTGCGAACTAGTTAAGCATTTGATCTCTAAACACTTCTAGTGCCTATCTCTTTATCTCCATAAGAAGTAGAATGTTCACTCTCAAATTCAAGGACTATTATTCTATATACCAAATCACAATGCCAGTGATATACAATAATATAGAAATAATAATTGCCTTATTAAATATAATATTCATAATTACAATACAATTGTTCTCACTCTCTCGTCCTCTGAGTGGCATTCGAGGGCATATATTCCTAACAGATATGACGTACTAAGTTTCAACTCGATTCCCAAGGCTCAATGTACAGCTTGCCAAAAATGCGACACGAATCGACCATCAATCAGAAATTATACTCTTGGGGGTACCATGCAACCTTACAATTTCCTTAATGAATATTTTCGCTAACTTCTCCGGTCCCCAGGTATCTTTAATACCTAAAAAGTGAGATGATTTGGTTAGTCGATCCACAATGACTCAAATCAAATTCATTCCTGTACGAGTCCTTGGCATGCTGACGATAAATCCATAGTAATATCCCCCCACTTCCACTCGGGTATCGGGAGCGGTCTCAATAATCTTGCGGGCCGCTGATGCTCAATTTTAACTTGCTGACAAGTTAAACATTTTGATACGAATTCGCTAACATATTTATTTAAGTTACTCCACCAAAATTTGTTCTTCACATCCTTGTACATTTTATTCATACCAGGATGAATAGAATAAAGAGTAACGTGAGCTTCTTTTAATATTTTCTGCCTTAACTCGATCTCATCCGGTACACAAAGTCTTCCTCGAAATATTAATACCCCATCTTTTTGAATCACAAATCCAGGTGCTTTTCCATTTTCTACATCTTTTCTCAATTGAACCAACATCGGATCCTCAAATTGCTTAGTCTTGATATCATCGTTCAAGGACGAAGCAATTTCTAGTACACATAATTGACCTTGAATTTTCTGAACCAAACCTCGATATCCTGCCTAATCAAGTCTTTTTGAATTCTTCTTTGAGGTGTAAGGGCTTCCAACCTTTGAAATGACATCGGTTTACGACTCAAAGCATCCGCCACAACATTCGCCTTACCTGGATAATATAGAATTTCAAGATCATAATCTTTAATTAATTCTAGCCATCTCCACTGCCTCATATTTAATTCCTCTTGGATAAAGAGGTACTTCAACTTTTATTGTCCGTATAAGTTTTACCGGACGAACCATAGAGATAATGCCTCCAGATCTTTAAGGCAAACACAACCGCAGCTAATTCTAAATCATGGGTAAGATAACTCTCTTCATACATTTTCAACTGCCGAGACGCATAAGCAATCACTTTATCCCTTTGCATCAAAACACATCCTAGTCCAATCCTCGACGCATCACTCTACACTATAAAATCATCGTTTCCCTGCGTTAAGGCTAAGACCGGTGCGGTAGTTAGCCGTTTCTTCAATTCTTCGAAACTGTCTTGTGTATTTTGGTCCCACTCAAATTCTCGAGTTTTCTGCAGTAATTGTGTGAGTGGTCTAGCAATCTTGGAGAATCCTTTGATGAATCTACGGTAATAACCCGCAAGTCCTAAGAAACTTCTTACTTCTTTCACGTTTTTAGGCGGTTCCCATGCTAGTACCGCCTCTATCTTTTGAGGGTCAACTCGAATTCCGTCTGCGGATATCACATGCCCGAGAAATGTTACTTCCTCGAGCCAAAATTCGCACTTGGAAAATTTCACATACAACTGTTCCATTCTCAAAGTGTCTAATACAATGCAAAGGTGCTTCGCGTGCTCTTCCCGGTTCTTGGAATAAACAAGAATATCATCAATGAATACGACCACGAACTTGTCTAAGTATTTAATAAATACTTTGCTCATCAGTTGCATGAATACGGCTGGGGCGTTGGTTAACCCAAAAGGCATAACAACAAATTCATAATGGCCATATCTCGTTTGAAAAGCCGTCTTCGTAATATCAGTATCCCGAATCCTCAACTGATAATATCCCGATCGAAGATCGATTTTCGAGAAAATAGTTGTGCCCTAAAGCTGATCTAAATCATCTATTCATGGTAAAGGGTATTTATTTTTGATGGTCAACTTGTTTAACTCCCGATAGTCGATACATAAACGAAGTGACCCATCTTTCTTCTTGACGAATAAAATCGGTGCGCCCCAAGGTGACGTACTCGGTCGGATGTACCCTTTATCTAATAACTCGCCTAACTGCTTCTTTAATTCCAACATTTCCAACGGAGCCATACGATATGGGGATCGAGAAATAGGAGTAGCACTCGGCTCCAACTCAATAAGAAATTCAATCTCTCGTTGAGGTGGCAATCCCGACAAGTCATTAGGAAACACGTCAGGATATTCATTAACCACGGGTATTGAGGTGATCTCAATCCCGGTATCTTCCATCTTCATAGAATAACACCAATAACCCACCCAGACAACCTTGGTTAAGAAGTTTTACCGCCTACAAAGCACTAATCACACTTCCCGATCTACCAGGTTTATATCCTTCCAAAAGATGTTCGATACCGTCTTCGGTCATTATTGCAATAGTATGAGTTTGGTAATTCATGATAGTGCCATGACAGTCTAACCAATCCTCCCCGAGGATCAAGTCCTCGTTCTTTAAGTCAACCACAATAAGATTTGAAGGCCAATCTCGATTTCCAATTTTCACTGGACAATCGCGGACCTCCCGGTTGCCAACCATACGATCCCCGTTTGGTATACCTACTATAAAGGGTTCACACTTGAATAAGCTATCTAAACCAAGGTGGTGTACACAATCAAGAGAAATAAACGGACGCTTGGCACCCGAATCAAACAATACTGAAACTGGATGTGAACGAATTTGCGTAATACCTGATGTTGCTGGAGCGTTTGCATCCTCTGCATGTTTCATCTGATACACACGGGGATGAACGGACCCTGCACTCGATGCTGCCTACTGACCTACTTGACCTCGGCCCCTACCACGGCCTGAACTCTGAGGATTTTGTGAAACTGAGGTCTTCCGCTCAGCATTAAATTCCTTCTGAGTAGTAATGGCCGCTGGACTACTAACTGCTCAGGTTTCTTCCTCACAATAGATGGCTCGATGTCTACTCTGCCCACAAGTATAACAAGTAACCAACGGATACGGGCACACTCTTGCCAAATGATCTTTCTGGTTGTAATTAAAACAAGCTCTGCCGCCAAAAGTTACAATTTGAGTCGAACGGCCACCGCGAGAACTACCAGCAGGATAAAACGACCTCTTCCACGGCACAGAACTGGAATGTGACTTTGAAAATTTTCCACCCTTAGTAGTCGATAAGTTCCCGGTATTCTTCTCTTTCTTGGTCTCGGAACTAACTTCTGATTCCGGAATAGCCATCTTAGTAGCCATATCACGGTCCTGGTATTCCTTCAGTGTAGAGCAGGTAAGAGGTGCCATGCTCTGTCGAATATGTGGTTTCATTCGCATATTAAAATAGCGAATCTTATCCTCTTCGGTTTTCACCTGGTTTCGTACATGACTTAACTGTTGATTGTAGGTAATAATAGCTTGAGATATCATTACATCTTGTGGAGTTGATGTAAAGAACTCAATGATTCTACGTTCTCGGACTGGCGGTGGACAATACTCCACCTCCATGGCTACCTTAAAATCTTCCCAAGTAGCCGCATGATATTTAGAAGCCACATCATCCCACCATTCAGCGGCCTCTTTATCCAGGAGGTATTGGGTAATAGGCACCTTTCTACCTTCGGGACAAGCCACAGCTTCGAAGATTTTGTCCATATGAAAAAGCAGTTCTCCCACCCCAAAGAATCTGTAGCACTAGTGAAACGAGGGGGATGCATTTTCGTAACTTTATGAAGCCATTTACTAGCTTCCTCTTCCATAGTTGCGGGTGGGTCTCGGTGGCCACCCTGGGCAATTTGTGTTAATTGGGTTACCAACTCTTGCAATATAGCTGTAGCCCCGGGTTCAGCACCGACACCCGATGGTTGATCTTGACTGGTCGAAGGGTCTTGATGCCCCTCTGAACTCAACGGTGGGTCTTCTGGCACCGTATGTGATGCCATTTTAGTGGTTGGTGAGGAAGGTGCCTCATCATTGTTAGCAGCACCACGACCACGGCCTCGGTCGCGTCCCCGGATTGATCTTCCTCTCAACATACTGAGGAATAAGAAAGAGTATAAAACAATATCAACACGGTTCATACATCAATATTATCACAGATTTCATTACATCATATCGGAGTAACGAGCGAGAGAAATGAAACGGCTTGAGGAGACTTACAGCCACGGATCGCACATAGGGATGACAGCATGAGATGTTAGGCTCAACAACTGACTCACGCGACTCGACTGACAGAACCAACTTATCCATAGCCTAGGTATTCACAACCTAAGCTCACTACCATAACTGTAACACCCCAATTCACACGAGGGTCGTTACATGCCGTAGGACCTTCAACAAGGCTCTACCAGGCGAAACCATTCACAAACCAAACACAAAACCATGTCACAACACATAAAAATACATTAACTGGCCAGGGCCCTCGACCAAAATATTTATTCGACAACCATAAAATTCAAAACATAATATCGTTTTGTTGCCCATGCAGGGGACTTAACCATAATAACATAAAGCAACACCAGTCTCTTGACTTAGATGACCACACGAAAGCCAAAATAACTTATAAGACTCGAGCCTCATCATGCCTGCTCATCCTTCCCAAGCGCTTCCCGTGCCTGCTCCTCGAAATGTCCAGAACCTGAAATGTAAAAACATTTCACCCCAACGAGGGGTTAGCATATGAAATGCTAGTACAAGTACATAGTTACATAGCGTTACATATAAACATAGTCCAACACTTCTGTCACAGTCTGAAAACATTGTAAGAAGATTATATTCCGGAATATATCATTTTAACAAAACATTTTTCATTTCCAAAACTATCACATCACGTCATATTATCACGACGATATCATTGGTAACCCTCGGTCATACATCTTAGTACCGACCCCCTAGAGGCCCCGTTGAGCCTTCACCAGGTGGGAAACCACTTCCGCGACCGTACCCCTTAGTACCGGTCCCTAGAGACCTCGTGAGGCCCTCCCCAGGTGGAAGAACAACAACGCACACACGCATTCCTTGATTGTACCCCTTAGTATCGGTCCCCAGAGGCCTCGTCACGCCATCGACGAGTGAAGAAACAACACATCATTCAAAAGCATAGTTCGCAAGCAACATACATGCGGAATATGTAACATACGCAATCAAATGTAACTCATGTACTTGCCTCGGATAACTCGGTGTGATGAAATTGACGAAAGGGAGGTTTATGTTCGACTCTCTCTTCGGAAGTTCGTTCCTAGATCACAACGGTATCAAATCAATTACGATACTACGGAAATGTAGAGAACCTCCTAATTTCTACCCATTGGTGCATTTTATCGGACACCTTGAAGTCATAGTCCAATTTAATCGATTAACGAAAGAATTCTCGAAATCATTCCACAAAACTTCGAGATTAACATCAATTCTGAGTTATACACTGATAATTTACCATCTATCCAAGCTAGAAAAAGCTAAAGGAGCATAATCATGCTAAAACCCCCAAAATCCCCCAATTTCAAGGGTTTGATTAATCTTACCTCAATCCGGACAACAAGGAGACGATTGATGATGATTATAACTTCAAATTCAACTTCCTAAATGATCTCCAAGGATTTTCTTCACAATTTCTCGAATTTTGCCGAATGGTCTCGAAAGTAGGTGAGAAATGAGAGAAATGACCAAGATTTCCGGAGATAAGGCCTTATATAGCCGATCACTTACGACCGTAACTGGCAGCCTTACGACCGAAACCGGCCTTCGTGAAAGTTCTGCCCAGCACCCTGCCGACCACGTACGGCCGTAGCCGATCACACCTTACGGCCATAACCGGCCTTCGTCCGGATGCTGCCCAGCACCCTTACGGTGTAATACACCAAATTAGGCGGATATTATAGTGTTGTGGACCCCCAACTGGGACCCACCAGGCGAATGAAAATTAATGAATTAAATAATATAATTGTAGTACCGAACCACATTATATCATCAATTACTCCGATGAGGAGTTTCAAGTACAACACACCCAGGAAATACATAATACATTTATATTTCATATGAAGATAAAATATACAACACTGAATAAAATAAATATCCAAACGGAAATCTGCAGCGGGAAAAAAATAAAGAAACATGAATGACTGTAAAGGACTGGCCCTCCTACTAGTATCAATGGGACTCCTCGCCATCGATGTTCTCTTCCCGTGCCTTTTCCTTGCCATGACAAAAAACAACATCCCCCAACGGGGTCAGTTACACAGAACAACAATCCTCAAGAGTTGAATAAACACAATCATTATATATCATAGTTATGAAATTAAGATGAAGAGGGGCATCATAGTACGCTCGTAATGGGACGTGAAAGTGCACAAGACGAGTGTCTGTACACACCCGCACTTGTACCTAATTAGTCTCACGGAGGCACGTTACCGTGTGCACAGTCCATTGTGTCGGTGAACCCGTCACATGACTATCGTGTGCCCGTCTAAAAATTCCACACATAACCACCCGGCCACGTAATATGAACCCAGAACGTCACATGAATAAAAGTGACCATGATGAATATTAATGAATAACAGTCCGACAAGGGTCAAGAATGACTCACCGAGATGAAATAATAATGAAATGAATGATAGCTCACTGAAATGGTTGGAACCGTCGTTCCTCGTGAATTGAATGATTAGTTTGATAATTACAAGTCTCGACATGAATAGTATATCATGAATTAATTATGAATATCAATGAACAACAACGAAAGGAATGAATATCCTTTTAACCAAGTAAGAATTAACTTACCTCAATACCGGTGATGAAATGTCCTCTCTCGAACAAACGTCCTTAATGGAGATATCGGTCGCTCGAACAACCTTGAATAACACAATTACCAACAATCCGCTTAATACACAAATCAATTGTGATCACAACCACATCAAGAGGTCGATATAACACATCCAAACTCATTGGAGCATTATGACAAACACTTTGTAAACAAACTCCCATTATTTACAATCAATCCTAATTATATCGAAAATCAACTTCCAAATGAGTGATTTACTCCAACAAAACACCATCAACAATCGATAATCCAATAAGAATACACAACTCGAGATTACGATAACATCTAATTGAAACCCCCTAAAAATCCAAAGTCAACCCTTAGGGTGTTCCTGAATAATTCCCCAAATATTCATCAAATCCTAAATATACACCAATAAATCCATAGGAATACATATATCCAAGGTAGATAATCTATATCTAACATATTCCATCATAATAGCAAGCTCACACGAAGAGATCGGAAGGAAAACACTCAAATCCCGAAGTCCTATATTCAAGAAATGTTTACCTTGATTTGGTGTGTTGGAGAGGATGAAATGATGATTAATCCTCACTAAAAGTTTGAAGATGATGGTAGGTGATTGCAGCTCGAAAAGATCTTCACGATTCGCCCAAACTTGCCCAAAAACGCCCAAAAAACGAAGTGAGATGTGAAAAATGACGAATCCTGGGGTGACTGTCCTATTTATAGTAAACCCAGTTTTAGCGCGCACTAGCTCCTGTGCTTAGCGTGCGCTAACGGGTTTACCGGGTAGTCTAGTACCCGTTGTCTGCATCGTTAGCGTGTGCTACGTACCTTGGTAGCGTGCGCTAACGTCTCTTCTTAGCGTGCATTAACCTTGTGTTAGCGCGCGCTACCTGATGGTTGATGTCCAGAATACTGGAGTCCATAACCTACTGTCCTCTGGTATGATTGAGCCTTAGCACGCGACCCGATTCTTAGCGTGCGCTACCAAACTATCCCTTGCGTACGCTATACCCACTCCTAGTGTGCGCTACGAATTATTCCATCTCAGTCCAGTACCCACTGGACTGTCTGTTCAAATATGATAGCGCGCGCTGATGGATACCGATAGCGTACGCTACAAACTCCATTAACATATGTTATACTCCAATTGTAGCGTGCATTATGAATCTCACTAATCTAGTCCAGTGCCTTCTGGACTGTCTGCCTGAACCACACTAGCGTGCGCTAATGCTGAGAGGTAGCGTGCGCTACCCGTACTCAATTAGCCCGCGCTAACGAGAGTACGTAGCGTGCGCTACTCCTCACACATAGCCCACTACAAAGATGACAAAGATGATATACTCGGCCCGATTTCCCAACCAGGTTGAATGATGAATAATAACTGATACACGATACAAATTAATCCAAACGGTGAATACAGTGAATGAATAAGATTGATGAATGACTAATACTGAGTGAAAAATTACTGAGTGACAATATACTGAATGACAATTAATGAATTTACAACTGGGTATTACATACACCCCCCCTTAAAAGAGTTTCGTCCTCGAAACTAAGGGTCAAACAATTCGAGATAACTCTCCCGCATACTATCTTCGGTTTACCAAGTAGCCTCTTCAACTCCGTGTCTAGACCGCTGGATCTTGACCAAAGGAATCGTCTTGTTCCTCAACTATTTGAATCGCCGCTCTAAGACTCGTACAAGACGCTCCTCGTATGTATGATCATCCGCGATCTCGATTTCATCGAACTGAAGTATTTGACTAGGGTCGGCAACATACTTCCGCAATTGAGAGACGTGAAACACATTATGAATTCGGCTCAACGTCGGAGGTAAGGCCAATCGATAAACCAGACTGCCTACTCGATCCAGAATCTCAAACGGTCCAATGAATCTCGGACTCAACTTTCCCCACTTCCCGAAATGGAAGATACCTCGACTCAGGGATACCTTGACCAAAATGTGGTCACCTGCCTCGAACTATAGTGGTCGACGATGATTATCTGCATAAGACTTTTGTCGACTCCGAGCGGTCAACAAACGATTCCTGATCAAAGCTACCTTCTTGCGGGTGGGTATAAGCATATCAGGCTCGGTGCCGATTGATTCTGATAAGTCATCCCAACACAAGGGAGATCGACAACGACGACTGTACAAGGCATCCTAAGGTGCCATCTTAATCAATGTTATTGTACGTGAACTCAATTAACGGTAGTTGGGCTTGCCGATCGTCTTTCCAATCGAGAACACATGTCCTCCAACGTCTGAATAGTACTCTCTGATTGTCCGTCGGACTGAGGATGAAAAGCTGTGCTGAGATTAAGCTGATTTCCTATTGCACGATGAACTGATTTCCAAAAATGTGACACGAATCGCCCGTCACGATCAGAAACGATACTCTTAGGAGAACCGTGCAATCTCACTATCTCTTTGATGAACAACTGGGTAAGTCTCTCGGGACCCCATGTATCCTTAATCTCAAGGAAATGAGCTGACTTAGTTAAGCGGTCCACAATTACCCAAATTGTATTCATGCCACGATGACTCGTCGGCAAACTCGTGATGAAGTCCATTGAAATATCCTCCCACTTCCACTCTGGCATAGGGAGCGGTTTCAGCATACCCGCTGGTCGCTGATGTTCTATCTTGACTTGCTGATAGGTTAAACATCTCGAAACAAATTCTGCGACTTCGCGCTTCATATTACTCCACCAGTAATTTTGTTTCAAGTCTTTGTACATCTTGCTAGACCCCGGATGAATGGAATAAGGGGTAGCATGATCTTCTCTCAAAATCGAGTTTTTCAACTTGGCATCCGCCGGAATGCAAAGCCGGTTCTTAAATCACAAAAGTCCATCCTCGTGGACCACAAATGCAGGGGCTTTCCCCTGAGCCACATCTTCTCGGATGCGCAACAAAAATGGGTCTCAACCCTGACTCACTCTGATTGCCTCCTCAAGTGGCGATGAAATCTCTAACATACAAAGTTGCCCTTGCACTCGCTGTAACCAGACCTCGATCTCGGGTCTTAGGAATTCCTGTTGAAGTTCCTTCTGAGCAGCAAATGAGCAAGCATTTGCTCCTGAACGGACTTACAACTCAAGGCATCGGTGACAACGTTCGCCTTGCTCGGGTTGTATATCTCAATATCATAATCTTTGATTAGTTACAACCACCGTCTCTATCGCATATTTAACTCCTTATGAGTAAATATATACTTCAAACTCTTATGATCGGTGAAAATCTGACAGGTGACGCCATAAAGATAATGACACCAAATATTTAACGCGAATACCACGGGTGCTAGCTCCAGGTCGTGGGTTGGATAGTTGACTTCGTAAGGTCTCAATTGCTGCGAAGCATAAGCAATTACTTTCCCATTCTGCATTAATACACATCCAAGACCATGTCCGGATGCGTCGCTATACACCACGAATCCTTCTGTCCCTTGTGGCAAGGAAAGGACAAGTGCTGAAATTAAACGGCTCTTGAGTTCTTTAAAACTCCATTGACACACATCAGACCACGTGTATTTCTTATTCTTACGCAAAATGTTCGTCATAGGTTGAGTGATTTTAGAAAATCTTTCCACAAATCGCCGGTAATAGCCTGCTAATCCGAGAAAGCTTCAGATTTCCTTAACATTCTTCGGAGGTTGCCAATCTCAGATAGCCTCCGTCTTCTGAGGGTCGATACGTACTACATCTGATGAAATCACATATCCGAGAAACGTCACCTCGGACATCCCGAACTCACATTTGGAAAACATTCCATTGAGTTGCTCTCGTCTCAACACGTCGAGAACCTAATGAAGGTGAACTGCGTGCTCCTCTCGGTCACGAGAATAAATCAAAATGTTGTCTATGAAAACAACCACGAACTTATCTAAATAGTCAATGAAAACCCGATTCATTAACTCCATGACTACCGCAGGTGCATTAGTTAACCTAGAGGGCATCACCACAAACTCATAATGACCATAGCGTGTTTGAAATGCCGTTCTAGCAATATCCGACTCTCGAATTCGCAACTGATGATACCCACATCTTAAATCGATCTTGGAAAATACTGAAGCTCCCTGAAGTTGATCCAAAAGATCATCGACGCGAGGTAGGGGATATTTATTCTTGATCGTCACCCTTTCAACTCCCAATAATCAATACACAAGCGAAATGAGCCATCCTTCTCCTTGACAAAAAACACTGGTACTCCCCACGGGGACACACTCGGTCGGATATAACCTTTCTCAGTCAATTCCACCAATTGATTCTTCAGTTCTTGCATTTCGGTCGGGGCCATCCGATACGGTGCCTTCGATAATAGGGACATACCAAGCTCCAACTCTATCGTGAATTCCATATCTCTCTGCGGAAGTAAACTAGGTAACTCGTCTGGAAACACGTCGGCATATTATCTCATTACAGGAATATCTGCCAACATCACTGATGATTTCTCGGTCTTGGTCATATAGCACCAATAACCAACACAACCCGGATTGAGTAATTTCACTGATTTCATCATATTAATGATTCTTCCGGAACAGCTGGGATTACCCCTCTAAAAAACACAATCGACTTCATCGTCTGAAATGATAGTGACCATGGCATCGTGACGATCCATCCAATCAATACCCAAAATAACATCGTCTCTAGGTAAATCTACCACGATCAGGTCTGCCAACCAATCACGACCATGAAGCTGAATCGTGCAATTCTTAATCTCATGATCTCCGATAATTCTTGTACCGCCAGGTAGTCTAATGACATAAGGTTCACAACTAGTAGCACTATCTTGATGAAGTCTACTCAAGCATGACTCTGAAATGAATGAATGCGATGCACCAGTATCAAAAAGGGTACACACAGGTTGAGATAGAATTTAGAGTGTACCTGAGATCATTCGGGCCTCCGGATCGTCGGTCCTCTTCATCTCATAAATTCGGGGCTTGCCAGCCCCGGAACCGGACGCTCCCATCTGATAGCTTTTGGCTCCGCCTTTGTTTGCTCCCGTTGTCTTGAACGACGCGGACTGAATGGCCTGATTCTGAACCGCTGACTGTTTTGGGGCCTGAGATGTTGCCGGAGTAGGTTTGGAATCTCTTCGGCAGAAACGGGCCTTATGCCCAGTAATCCCATAATTATTGCACGTGATAGTCTGCCTCGGACACTTAGTGCTGAAATGACCCTATTCTCCACAGTTAAAATAGGTGATGGCCGAACTGGCCGCTCGGGACTGAGATTCTACAGGTTTCGGCGCCATAGGAGGTCACTCAGAAAAAATAGAGCCCGCACGAGGCTTCTTGAAGGTTGCCTGACTGCCTTTAGACTGATTACGATTCTTTGATTTCTTGCCAGAAGATGAAGTTTGTTGCTTAGCAATTTCCTTCGTAGTAAGCTCATAAGTAAGAGCTTTATCGATGAATTCGGCCAGGGTGGTGCAATGATGATTAAGCAGCTGCATCCGCATACGAGGTTTCAACCTCTTACTGAAATACTTGATCTTATCCGCCTCGGAGTGGATAATAGATGAGGCGAAAGGAAGTAGCTCCTAAAAATTCTCGATGATGGCGAGAACATCATCTTCCGCTGAGGGGTCGGGAATGAGTAATTCTGATAACTTGGCCTCCCTGAGTGGGGCCGGATAATACCTTTCCATCATGAGAGTCTTAAACTGGTCCCAAGTGCAAGACCCGTCGGTGGGCTTCAAAGATAGCCACCAAGAGTGAGCGCTCTTACCTAGATAGTAAGCAGCAACTGAAACCTTGTGCCTTTCGGGACACTCCACCATAGCAAATAATTTCTCAAAGTGCTCAATCCAGTGAACAATATCCGCCGGCTCAGATGAGCCCTCAAAAGTAGGTGGTCTCTCGCGAGAGATGTCGCCACTAATACTGCTCACACTCCTCTTTTGCCTCTGAGGTGGCGGCGGAGGAGCCTGTTGATTCTGAGCAGTTGAGTTCTGCATCGTCTCCATCAGACGTGCCATTTGAGTCATTTGGGCCATCATGCCCTGCATAAAATTAAGTGGATCAACCCGAACACCTTCTGATTGAGCTGTGACCCGGGTACGACTCCCTGAAAGTGAATGATTATTTCCAGATGAATGAGTGGCAGCGTCGCTGCTCGATGAATTAGCATTATTCCTCGCGTTCGCGCGTGTATTCACACGAGCTCCCGGGTTTTGGCCCGCACCGCGGCCTCTTCCCCTTCGTCCTCTGACGGCTTTCTCCATACTGAAGTAGGAAAGTCACAAGATAATTATAGATATTGCATGAGTAACGCATTATGATTACGTTATGAAATGATGATAATGAGCATACGCGCTCTAACACAATGATTACATGAAGGATCAACTGAGGTGACATGATTATCTGATGAAATTCTTGAAATGATTATCTTGAACAAGTTAACAAGATTAATGATACGATCCTCAAGATCAACAACTGAGCAATGAAATGAACTGAGTGATTAATGAGTTAACATGATCGACATGATCAAAAATGAAAATGATGATTGAGGATTGTTGACTGTTGAATGATGAATGAGTGATTCTTATTGCCAGAAATTATACCATGGCGTCAGAAATCTTACTGTTCTTTGGTCTGAGGGGCTTGGCTCTTGCACAGGTCACACGTGACGCGAAAGTCCAATGATACTAGTCTGATGAACGATGATTTCAGTGAGACATGACTCGGAAGGTAGTATTCAAAACCACTCTCCGGTACCAACTCTGTAACACCCCAAATTAGGCGGATATTACAGTGCTGTGGTCCCCCAACTGGGACCCACCAGGCGAATAAAAATTAATGAATTAAATAATATAATTGTAGTACCGAACCACATTATATCATCAATTACTCCGATAAGGAGTTTCAAGTACAACACACTCAGGAAATAAAGAATACATGTATATTTTATATGAATATAAAATATACAACAGTGAATAAAATGAATATCCAAACGAAAATCTGCAGCGGAAATAAAAATAAAGAAACATGAATGACTGTAAAGGACTGAGACCCCCTACTAGTATCACTGGGACTCCTCGCCGTCGACGTTCTCTTCTCGTGCCTTTGCCTTGCCATGACCTGAAAACAACATCCCCCAACGGGGTTAGTTACACAGGACAACTGTAATATCCGGATTAATTATTGAGTATTTCATCTGTAATTGAACCCTATATTTTTCGTATTCGTGATATCGATAACCGAAGTATGATATTTCTCGTATTCGTAACCATGTGGATGATAATATCAACATATGTATTTTTGCATGCAAACACGTGATAACGTACGCTACGAAGTGAGCATAGCGTAGGTTATTTACCTAGATTAGCGTACGCTACAAATGAAGCGTAGCGTACGTAAGGCAGCCAATAATTGAGCTGGGCGGCTAGCACATACGCCAGCCGGACGATGGGTCCGGATAAGATTCCCGCGGATGAACCTGGACAGTTTTGAAGTCAATGGGTGTTAACGTACGCTAAGGCATGTGTATAGCGTATGCTAATGGTATTGGTTACGTATGTAACATGATAAGTGTATCATACATAATGAAGTCCAGAAACAAGACAGTAAGCTATTTTGGATGATAACATACGCTATGAGCAAAGGCTAGCGTATGTTATATTCAGAAAGTTATAAATGGGACAACACCCCATTTCATTTCATTCGTTTCTTTCACTTGGATTTCAACACACTTCATCCCCAGAGAGTTCCCAGCCACCTTAAACACATTTAGATCACTTAATAATTGGTCATTGAAAATTAAAGATTACTTATACTTGATCATTGAAGTGGAGAACATCTTGGATTGGCACACAAGCAACCGGAGTTGGATTCTACCTATTGTCTCAGCATTTTCTTCATCTTAAGGTATGTTATGCTATCTCCAACCTTGGATTTGTGTCCTTAAGGATATTATGATCATGCTATCAAGATATTAAGTTCCATAGATGATTTATTCAACCAAACCTCATGTTTAGGAAGTTGGGATGATTATGATTAAGTTACCTTTGTTGAGAACATTATAGTTGAAACCTTGTTATGACAAACAATAAGTGTTATGAGTTGGATAATGTATATTGAATGGTGTTGCCATATTGATCGTAAACTTAGAGTTGATATCACTTTTTCTAAACGGACTTAAGAAAGAATCATCGAAAGTTGTATCCTTTCTTATAAGTTGGATTTATAAGTTCATCTTTAAGATAAAGTTTGAATATAATGATGATATTGGAAACAAGCGCATCAATCTTAGATCACCCGAACTTCACATGAGAATTGTAATCGAGATTGAATATAGTGTCGTGATGATATACGTATCCTTGAATTCGAAGATGTTTTAATCCGTAAGGTCATTCATAATTTTATGAGCATGATATGTATGAGGATAACGTACGTTAATCATTGAGGACTTCCTACACTTCATCACCAATCGAGACAGTCGTCTGCTCAGTGAGAAAATGTCATATGTGTGTTTAGCGTATGCTAGGATCTGTAACTTACGTACGCTAATGGGCAGAATTAACATACACTATGTTTGGTACGTAACGTACATTATATCATCATACGAGTCAGTCGACTGATCAGAGAGGAACTGTCAATGCATGATTAGCGTACACTAGACTTCGTAGTTTACGTACGCTAACAAGCAGGCTTAACATATGCTATGTTGGATACGTAACGTACGTTACGCAGACCAGATAGGATACGTTTTGTGAACTTTCAGCCGTAGTTTGGATTGTTAGATGTTCGTACGTTAGTTATTCGACGTGAGATGAACTCTATATTATTTCTTTTGTTTAAGGTTCGAGTTTTAAAACGTGATTAATCGAAGGGGCGACCTTTGAGTGTTTTGAAATTCGTGGAAGGGTTATTCTTGTCATCGAATCGAGCCAAGTACTTTAATTGTTTTATGTATTAATGTTATACATGTTGTTGTACATATATGTCGTTGTTGTATGTCCAGCTCGTGTTGGTCCGACGGGATCATCGGGGGATCTATGCTAGCGTGCGCTGGATCATCGGACGCGTTTTTCCACCACGGGTGTTAGGAGTATGCCCTCGAATGCCACTCAGAGGATGTTGAGTGAGGGCATTGTACTTGTAATTATGTAAATCATTAATATAAGGCAATGGATGTTTCTTTATTCTTGTGATTCATCGCATTCCTAACTCATAAATATACATATAGAAACTAGTCCGTGTATTAGAGAGCAGAACATTCCACTCCTTATTTGATAAGGGGGTCGGCACTGGAAAGGTTTATAGGTCAAATACTTAATCGTTCGCAAGTCGATTAAACTTGACTGGGCGTTAAGTTTATGTGAAGACTTGTATGACGTGTTCTTTGACATGGAGAGTGCCTGTCGAACACTAATGGTTAGTGGAAGCACACGTTATAGGTATGCTAATTGGATTAGTATACTCGAACTGACTCACCCTCGATTCGTCACACGGATTTCACTCTGGGACAGTCAATGATGGAATCGAAAGGTTGTGATAGGTATTCGTGAACCTTCGACTTGAGGATTTAGTAGGGATGTGCTTGTGACGTGAAGATTTTCATTAGAGTAGTTTGACCCTATAAACCAGAAGGCAGGGGTCAACCTCGATGTGCATCTTGATGGGCAAGTAGCAGGTCCTACTGAATACCAAGATAGAATTCTTTCTCCTGTTAGTGAACGGGTTATATGTCATATGCGGTTATTGGCAGATGAGATCATAAGTCTTTGGCCAAAGCATTGACGACGGAATGATTCAAGCTAATTCTCTCCTTATGAATATTAGATATTGAATATCTAAATTTGGGACATTAGATGTTTAAATTGATTTATTGGATAAATTAATTTACGACCTAATGAATTAAATAAATTACTGGGTGATTAATTTAATTCATGGATATAATTATTTCTTGGAGAAATTAATTATGTCATAATGTATTTGATATGATTAATTAATTGGATTAATTAATTTATATAAATACATCAGAACGGAATAGGAGTTTATCTGTTTGGACTCACGGGAGTCCGAAACGAACCGAACTCGTCTGTTTTCTTCATGAAGGCCGCCCCATTTCCACCCACCTTCCTTTGGTCTTTGTCTCCATTTTTAAATGGAAGACAAAGACTTAATAGATATAATATCTATTAATATAATGGGAAAGGAGTTGTCATTAGGTGGACATTATAATTAGGAGAGAAGACTTTATCTTTTTCTCACCATACCCATTCCAACATGAAAGAGAGTGAGAGAGAGAGAAAACTTTTCTCAAAGTCTTCATCATCTTCTTTAAGTGTTCTTGGTGGTTCTTAGAGAAAAAAAATCAAGAAATCAAAAGAGAGATATATATTATACACTTAGAGTGTAATAATAAAAGGCTTCATCACTTGATTCTAGCCGTAACCTTAGAGGTTAATCGGGTGTTGTCATTCCGGTCATTTTTGCGGCGCGTGGCAAGTAGAGACGCGGTGCTTTCAGCGTTGGATCGTTCAAGGGCTTGGAGCGGATTGGATTCGTAGAGATCAAGCAAAGCTTGGGGAATAGCTCAAGAGAAGCTTACCATTTAATCAACGGACTTCAAGGGTTAGTTTATTACAACTCTTGCTTTTCGTTTATATATTTGTATATACATAGCTCGATCGATCCTCATAGGGATTCGGATCGAATTAATTTTCATTTTACCGCATCCGCTGGGCCTTTGTTTTAGGCACCGAGTCCCAACAGTGGTATCGGAGCGTAGGTCTTGCGATCGTATATACGATATTGGCATTTGGAATGCTTGATTAGATGGTGTATGATTTGGAATCATATCGTTGATTTTCTATTGTTCATCCAAAAATTATTTTTTTATGATTTTATGTTACAATGTAAATCTATTTTTCTTTTGAAAAACTGATTTAAAGTGTAATATAAAGATTAGAAAAATGTTATTTTTGGAATTGGGGCGAAAAACGATCCGAAAACATAATCGGACTCGGCAGCCTGGGGCTGGCCGGGCGCTGCCTCGCGGTCCGAGGCAGCAGATCGCGATTTGGACCCGTGATCGGCCGCTGCCTGGCAATGGTCTCGGTCCCTGCCGGTCTTGCTCGGCAGCCTGCTGGGCAGCTTGCTGGGCAGTGCTCCGGCCGTGTTTTTCGACTCCGTTTTTATATTTCGTTCGATAATTAATTTTTCCCAAAACAAATTGGATTTAATTTGACTAAGATTTAATTATGGTAATTTTAATCTTAGGGGAATTAATTTAATGAAATATTTTATTGTCCGGAACAAGTTAATATTGATGGTTGTTTGAATTAATTGGATTAATTTGTTTTGTTATAAATCAATTGGATCGGTTCGTATTTTTGATTGGATCAATGTATCTCTACGCTTTCCATTTATATAGTATTTATTGGATGAATGCTTTTGAATGGGGATGTGGTTCGTGGACTTAGTTTTTTGAATCGTTCGTTTTATTCGATTGGGTGGTAAAGGCCATTTTGATCCTATTTATTTTACTAGAAATATTTGTATCTAGGATGCAATTTTCAATGTAAAATTTATATATTATGACGAAGACCGGAGGAAGATCTGTTTCGATAAGACGAAGATTCAAGATGAAGACTTGTAATTAGATTACGGATTTTTTGTTTTCTAGGAATGGTCCATGAACCACATGTTGGTAGCAACTAGGTTGTGAATGGTTGTTCATATTGTATGAATGCTACACACGCGCTTAAATGAATTAATGTGCAAAGTGTAACATTAATCGCGATAATTCTCCCACAACAAATTATTAAGTTTATAAGGTTTCAAGGTTTTCCTTCCCTCCATTGAGCAGTCGGGAAATTGAAATCTAAACCGGATGTGCTATGCTTCTGAGTTATCGGGGTAGTCGTTCGGGAGGACGGATAAATTACCGGGAGCGCATTGGATGCCTTCGGTTGGAGCAAATTTTATCCCTAGAAACCTGATAGGTTGCCGGATAAGATTCAATTGTGAAACTGATTTGCGTCGATGGTATAAAGTTAACTTGTTCACGAACCATAGAAACCGTATAGGTTGAGGGGAGTGAACAAGGGGAAAAAGAAGATCGAATCATCCATTATATGGGTTGGTGTTGGACACCACTTTATGAAAATTAATAGACTAGAAACCTGTTCGGTTGCCCTCTATTAAGATTTATAAAGAACTCGATCACCACTATGAAGTAGAGCGACGATACTTCCGGATTTCACATGGGAGTGTGTTATTCCGATAAAAATAGTGGGGGTTGGGTAACAAGAATAAAAAGACCTTAATTCTATACTCAGAATATAATTGAATGAGTCACTAATTAATCTATCATACTTAATGCAGACTCAAATCTCAATATGACAATGAATCCACTCGCAATTCTACTCGAAAAGAACACCTTAATGGGACCTAACTTTGTGGATTGGCTCCGCAATCTGATGATTGTCCTCATTATAGAGGCACTGGGATACATCTTGGAGACGGACATTCCGGCGCCTCCTGTGCGGACCTGAGCCAATCAGGAAGAGATTGAAAACCACGAAAAGTGGGTTAAGGATGACGTGAAAGTACGTGCTTATATGATGGCTTCCATGTCTAATGAGCTTCATAGAGCTCATGAGAAAATGACTTCTGCTAGGCAGATTCTATCTCACTTAACTGAGCTTCATGGTGAGCACAGCAGAACTGCTAGATACGAGATATCCAAGCAACTGTTCGGTGCAAGGATGAAGGAAGGTGAGAAAGTTGGGGAACACGCCCTCAAAATGATATCCATGATCGAGAGATTGTAGGCTCTTGATTTTAAAATGGATACTTCTCTCCAAACCGACTGTTGTTACCCAAAATATTATCCGGAGATGATATTGCTGGAATTGTCGAGTAACAAACAAATGCGAGAACACTTCCGTGGGAAAGTAAATAACACAAGATTTGCTAGGTTTGTTAGTCCCGGGCTTGAATGCTCTCGCGAGATGTTATTAATATGAATACTAAGGAACACAAATATTAATGTTAGAATACTATTACAATGAGTGTAAAGATTCTAGTTATCTTAGCTATTAAGCGTGAAGATTGCCGAAAGAACCAGATATGATGCTTTGTGAGTTCTTGCTTTTTATGTTCTGTGTGACTGAATTATTCTGTCAAGTAATTTCACTATGTATGTGTTTGTCTCTCTCTCAGGCCACTGTTGGAGGCCTACTATTTATAGTAGAAGAGGTTGCTAGGTCCTCCCCGGCGATCGCGGGCGACCGCCGTTTTATATATTAGAATAAGGTGGGCGATCGTCCCCTCACGTAGGACTATTTCCTTAAAGTCCAAGGCTGTTGCTGGCAGCCAGATGAGTGAGACAATAAGAAGTCCGCACGCATCCTGAGTCGCTGTTAGGGGAGGACCCACTTTGTACCTTTCGGCGGGCCTGTCGGTAGGTGTGAAGGTGGTGACAGGCTGGGGTCAAAAGGCCCTATCTTGCGGCGCCTTTTGCGGATCTGCACATGGGTCTTTGTCCGAGATTCGGTCTTCGAAGCCTCTGACGGGTTTCGGATTCATACGTGGTACGGGACGATCGTCTACAATCGGACATTATAGTCGATCGCCGGATGCCGATAAACGATCGCCTCAGACGTTGACCGCTAGGCGCTTTCCCAACATCTGTCTTCTTTGGCTGGCTCTTAACCATTGTGCCGATCGCCATCGAGGCGTATAAATCGCCGCACAACACCGACCTTATCCTACAGTCTCTCCCTGAATCCTTCTCACAATTTGTTATGAACTTCAACTACAATGAGATTGCATGTAATTTAGCTGGGCTAATGAACAAACTTGTGACCGCTCAGTCTCAGATGAAGACTCCCCGGATGAAGGAGTCTGCTCTTGTGATTTCTTCTGGACCTCGGAGGTCTAAGAATAAGAAGAAAAAGACCAAGAAGCAAACAGGACCACAAGTTAAGAACCTTAAGGGAAATGGCAAGGCCCCGATGGTTCCGAAGAACAAGAAGAAGAAGGATGGTTGTCTCAAGTACTGTGAGCTGGGCCACTGGGCTAGAGACTGTCCGATTATTCATGGCACTTCAGGTACAGAACTTTTAGTTTTGGAAACAAATTGTTATGTTACTGTATTTTCTACTTCCTGGATACTGGATTCTGGTGCTAGTTCTCATATTTGTACCATGAATCAGGATCTGGAACAAAGTAGGAAGCTTGGAGATGGAGAAGTTATGATAAGAGTCAGAAGCGGGCATAGTGTCGAGGCGACCAACATAGGATCACTTCTTTTGGGTTTAGAATCCGTCTTTGTTTTGACTTTAGAATATGTACTTGTTTTGCCCAAGGGGCACAAAAACATTGTATCCATTCCGGTCATGGACCGAAAAGGCTTTCCATTTTTCATTGGTGATGGTTCCTGCAAAATTTCTTTTAGAAATAAACTAGTGGGTACTGCTACATTGTTGAATGGATTGTATCATCTAAATCTCAGCAACAAAGTAGTTGTGAATACTATGACTAGAAAACGTGGTAGGGATGAAACCAATCAAGTTTTGAAATGGCATCTTAGACTTGGTCATGTTGGTCAGACCAAGGTTTACAAGATGGAAAAAGATGGACTTATGGGTCCATTGGGATCGGATCCCTTTCCTACTTGTGAATCTTGCCTTAAAGGCAAAATGACTAAGTCCCCCTTCACAGGGACTTTTGAAAGAGCCGCTGATAAACTGGGATTAATCCATACCGATGTTTGTGGTGCTTTGGAAGCAGCACGTGACGGATATCAATATTTCATTACGTTTGCAGATGATCATACTAGGTATGGTTATGTATACTTAATGAAACATAAATCCGAGGCCTTTGAGAAATTCTAGGAATTCAAGGCCCTAGTCGAGAAACAAACTGGTAATCATATTAAAGCACTTCGGTCAGACCGAGGTGGTGAGTATATGAGTACGGAGTTTGACGAGTTCCTTAAGGAACATGGAATAGTTTCACAACTAACACCTCCAGGTACTCCTAAGTTAAATGGTGTGTCAGAAAGAAGGAACCGGACCTTGTTGAACATGGTCTGTTCCATGCTGCGCTATACTGACTTACCGATTTACCTGTAGGGTATGCACTCCTGACTGCTGCTTACATCTTGAACAGATGTCCTTCCAAATCCGTTCCTAAAACTCCACATGAGATGTGAGAGGGCAGGAAACCAAGTCTTAATAACATTAGGATTTGGGGATGTCCCACCTATGTCAAGAAGACTAAGGTGGAGAAGTTGGAAGCTAGGTCCGCGAAGGGACGTTTCATTGGATTCCCATCTAGGACGATGGGATATCTATTCTACATGCCTGAAGATTGAAAGATCGTTGTTTCTTTACAAGCACACTTCCTGGAAGATGAGTTCATTCAGGAAGGCGGAGCAGGTAGAAGTATTTCTTTAGAATAATACAATGAAACTCCTCGGGAGACACCTGTGCAAGAAACTGGAACCGAACCTTCTAAAACACAAGTACAACCACCTCGTAGGACTAGTAGGGTGTCTCATTTATCTGAGAGGTATGGGCTTGTGAACTTGGAGGAGCAGGGTCTCCATGAGGTTCCAAGTGATAGCCAAGAGACCGACCCGACGACCTATGACGAAGCGATGGTGGATGTAGACTCCACGAAATGACGTGAAGCTATGAAAGTTGAAATAGACTCGATGCATGTCAATCAGGTCTGGACTCTAGTAGACCGCCCCAAGGGCATAATGCCTACTGGGAACAAGTGGATCTACAAGAGAAAGACTGATGGTGATGGCAAGGTTGACGCCTATAATCCAGGCTTGTAGCAAAGGGTTATACCCAGAAGGAAGGGATCGATTACCACGATACCTTCTCGCCCGTAGCTATGATCAAGTCTATTCGCATGATGCTTGCTATAGCTACCTACCACGATTATGAGATATGGAAAATGGATGTAAAGACGGCTTTCCTTAATGGATTCCTCGAGGAGGAAATCTATATGGAGCAGCCTAAAGGCTTTGTGTCCGAAGTCGATATTCAGAAAGTGTGCAAACTTCAGCGTTCCATTTATGGACTGAAGCAAGCGTCGCATAGTTGGAACCTTCGTTTTGACGAGGCGGTCAAAGAGTTTGACTTCGTGCAAAATGAAGAGAAACCTTGTGTATACAAGAGGGTTAGTGGGAGCAAGATCGCATTCTTAGTACTATATGTGGATGACATTCTACTAATAGAAAATGATGTGGGAATGCTCAGTTCTGTGAAAGCTTGGCTTTCGAGTAATTTCTCCATGAAAGACTTGGGAGAAGCTACCTATATTCTTGGTATTCGGCTCTATCGGGATAGAACGAAGAGAACAATGGGTATTTCCCAAGCCCTCTATATAGATAAAATCTTAAAGCAATTTAAGATGGATGATTCTAAAAGAGGGTTCCTACCGATGTGACATGGAATAAAACTCTCCTTGAAGATGTGTCCTCAAAGTAAGGAACAACGAAAGGAAATGAGTAACATACCATATGCTTCGGCCGTGGGTAGCCTTATGTATGTTATGTTGTGTACGAGACCTGACATTGCTACAGCGTGGTGAGTAGGTTTCAGGCAAACCCAGGTAGGGAGCATTGGACTGCCGTAAAGAATGTTCTCAAGTACTTGATAAGGACTACAGATATGGTTCTGATGTATGGAGGTGGAGAATTGGATGTGGTGGGATTCACTGATTCGGACTTCTAAGGACTGAAGGACGACTTAATGTCTACTTCTGGATACATATTTACTCTTAATGGAGGAGCAGTATCTTGGCATAGCGCCAAGCAAAGCGTGACTGCTGATTCCACCTGTCAGGCTGAGTATCAAGCAGCCTCGGAGGCTTCCAAGGAAGGGTTCTAGATTAAGAAGTTTCTGGGAGAACTTCAAGTGATACCATGTGCTGAGCTGCCTGTAGAGCAGGCCAAGGAGCCGAGGTTTCACAACATCACCAAACATATTGAGAGGAAGTATCATCTCGTAAGAGAATTTGTTTGCAAGGGATATATTGTGCTGCAAAGAGTAGACTCGGCCGACAACGTCGCCGATCCACTGACCAAGCACTTTCTCAGACTAGCTTGGAGCGTCAGCTGGAGAACATGGGTATTAGATACCATACTGGGTGGCATTGAGTGCAAGTGGGAGATTGTTAGGAGTATGCCCTCGAATGCCACTCAGAGGATGTTGAGTGAGGGCATTGTACTTGTAATTATGTAAATCATTAATATAAGGCAATGTATGTTTCTTTATTTACTAGAAGTTACTGGCATTCCTAACTCGTAAATATACATATAGAAACTAGTCCGTGTATTTGAGAGCAAAACGTTCCACTCCTTATTTGATAAGGGGGTCGGCACTGGAAAGGTTTATAGCTCAAATACTTAATCGTTCGCAAGTCGATGAAACTTGACTGGGCGTTAAGTTTATGTGAATACTTGTATGACGTGTTCTTTGACATGGAGAGTGACTGTCGAACACTAATGGTTACTAGGAGCACACGTTATAGATATGCTAATTGGATTAGTATACTCGAACCGACTCACCCTCGATTCGTCACACGGATTTCACTCTGGGACAGTCAATGACGGAATCGAAAGGTTGTGATAGGTATTCGTGAACCTTCGACTTGAGGATTTAGTAGGGATGTGCTTGTGACGTCAAGATTTTCATTAGAGTAGTTCAACCCTATAAACCGGAAGGCGGAGGTCAACCTCGACGTGCATCTTGATGGGCAAGTAGCAGGTCCTACTGAATACCAAGATAGAATTCTTTCTCCTGTTAGTGAACCGGTTATATGTCCTATGCGGTTATTGGCAGATGAGATCATAAGTCTTTAGCCAAAGGATTGTAGCTAGCTGTATTAGATACACGAGAGCTCGATGATCTCGACTCGCATTAACGCATGCATAGCGTCAAGTACAGATGGGGTTTGACTAACCGTGACCCTATAACTTGATCGGGACATTTGAAAGAAGGGTTTATACGTATACTGGTATTCACGACGGAATGGTTCTTGAATGATCCCAATCATTAGTTCTCAGTTGGGGTACAGTGTAGGCCGCTAGGCTGGCTAGGTGGTGCTACTACTCTTTGGTTCCTCCCATTGCTGACTGAGACGGACCTACCGAGTCACGCAATAGGATTGACGACGGAATGATTCAAGCTAATTCTCTCATTATGAATATTAGATATTGGATATCTAAATTTGGGACATTGGATGTTTAAATTGATTTATTGGATAAATTAATTTACGACCTAATGAATTAAATAAATTATTGGGTGATTAATTTAATTCATGGATATAATTATTTCTTGGATAAATTAATTATGTCATAATATATTTGATATGATTAATTAATTGGATTAATTAATTGATATAAATACATCGGAACGGAATATGAGTTTATCTATTTGGACTCACGGGAGTCCGAAACGAACCGAACTCATCTGTTTTCTTTATGAAGGCTGCCCCATTTCCAGCCCTTTCGGATAAAATATACCAAGTCGGATCTATAATAACTTATGTATTCTGATTTGGATTTAGCGGTATAAACTGAAGCGATATGTGTCTTCCGATTTGGATTTGGAAGGAAACTTGATTTTTTTTTTCGATTTCTGCTGCGATTTTGAAAGCTGAGAAGGAAACTGAAGCTCTCAAAAAAAAACTGCTGCTACGTCTGGGTCCCTTTTGATAGCCCGTCGTTGTGCGTTTGGGGTGCTGGTTTTGCTGCTTAGTTTTTAATTACCGGGAGTAATCGCAAATCTGTTATCGCAGAACACAGATCCCAGATCCCAAATCTGTTATCGCAGCTTCCAGAATTTAGGAATTCGAGAATAACAGCGTTTGAAACCCTCGTATTCCTCGTCTTCTGCACAGATCCTAGATCCGTTGCGAGCTTCCGGTCCGTTCAGAACTACCGATCTGTTCAGCATGGTCTTCCTCGCCTTCTGTTGGCATCCTTCTCCTTCTTTGCGGTCTTCTCTTCTAGCAGCGTAGGGGTTTTATCTGAGAGACCTTTCACGCCTATACAGAATTTATTTTTTAACTAACCTCAGAGCTTTGGCTTAACTTGCGCTTGCACCGCTCCGGGCTGCAGGACATCTCTGGCCGGCGTATCGCCGAAAGAATAACATTACACCACCGCATTCACCCCTCCCCATCAATCTCACAGTAGTATTAGATTTTAGCTATCTGTTTTGCAGGTTTCCCAGCCAAATTTTCAAGCTTCCCGAAATCTTCCCGTGCTGCTCCCAGGCGCCGCCAGCCTTTTCCCGTGCCGTGACCGTTCTCGTGTTTTGCAGGGTGTTGTTCAGGAGTCGATCGGTCCCAAGGCGTGTCGAAGTCTGGTATCATTGTACTTTCTGTTAAATTTCATTTTTGTCAGCCATATATCTACTACTTACTGTGATTTGTATGCGGTTTGCTTGCTTTTAAATTGTCTTTCACATTCTCATCATATTTTCATTGTTGGATTCACTACCTCATTTTATATTTCATAGTGCGTTTGTGTTTTGTGTTGGTCGATGTCGCACTGTTTGCGGGTTGGTAGTTGGAATTTGGGTACCTTGACGGGTAAGCTTTTGGAGCTCGTGGATGTTTTGGGTAAGAGAAGGGTTGATGTGGCTTGTATTCAGGAGACTAGGTGGAAGGGGGCGCAGTCCAGAGAGGCGAACGGTTATAAATTGTGGTATTCAGGCCTTTCTAACTCGAGTAATGGTGTTGGTATTCTTTTGTCTAAGGAGCTTAAGGACAACGTCGTGGAAGTGAAGAGATGTAATGATAGGATTATGTCCGTTAGAGTGGTGGTTGGGGAGAAGGTGTTTAACGTGGTTTGTGCGTATGCCCCGCATGTTGGTTTGGGTGTGCTTGTTAAGGAAGCTGTTTGGGTCTGTTTAGATGAGTTGGTCGGGTGTATTCCGGACGATCAATTTATTGTTTTGGGGGGCAATTTCAATGGGCACATTGGTGAGGGGGTGGATGGCTACCATAGTGCGCATAGGGGTTTCGGCTTCGGAGTTAGGAATGCAGGAGGTTCCGCACTGTTGGAGTTTGCCACTGCGCATGAGTTGGTAATTGCTAACTATGTTTTTCAGAAGAGAGTTGAGCCCCTCATCACCTTCAGTAGTGGGGGGCACAACACGCAAATTGACTACCTTCTTTTGCGCAGTCGTGATGGTAGGGCGTCCGTGGACTGCAAGGTGTTCCGGAGCTAGGCCTGTGCTTCTCAACACCGACTGCTGGCTATGGATTTATCCTTGGGAGGTCGTGTTGGTAGCAGGGCTAGAGAAGCGAGACCTAGGATTCTCTGGAAGGATCTGGAGGGTGAGAAGGAGACAGAATTCAAGGAGTCGCTGACCCGCGAAGGAGTTTTTTTTTGCGAGGGAGCGATGCTAACCTTATGTGGACCATCATGGCCAATGCTATTAGGAGGGTGGGCGAGAAGGTGGTGGGGGTTTCTTTGGGCAGGTCTAGTGGACCTAGGGAGGCATGGTGGTGGAATGAGGAGGTCCAAAAGAAGGTTAAGGATAAACAAGCGCTATTTAAGGAGCTTTTGTCGGTTAGTGCTGGGAAGGAGAGAATCTTGAAAATTATAGCGTACAAGGTGGCGAAAAGAGAGGCTAAGATGGAAGTGGCTAAGGCTAAAGGTGAGGCTTACGAGGAGATGTACAAGTGCTTAGACACCAAAGAAGGAGCGAATGCTATTTTTAAACTAGCGAAAGCTAGGGAAAGAGGGCGGCGCAACCTGGGTCCCGCTAAGTTTATGAAGGATGATTTGGGCCAAGTGTTAGTGAACGATGTGGCTATTAAGGATAGGTGGAATAGGTATTTTTTTGAACTTTTCAATGAGGCTACGGGTAGCGACTCGGTGGTGCAAGGAGTTAGTCTATCTTCTACTCGTTCGTTTAGTTCTTGTGAGAGCATAAGCAAGGAGGAAGTAAAGAGTGCCCTAATGAAAATGGGTAGAGCTAAGGCTGTAGGCCCGGATCAGATCCCTATTGAGGTGTGGCTTTGCCTGGGGGAAGTCAGAGTTCAGTGGCTAGCAGAGCTGTTCAACATCCTCCTCAGAGGTTCTAAGATGCCGACGGAGTGGAGGCATAGTATTGTCGTGCCGTTTTTCAAGAACAAAGGCGATGCTCAGAGTTGTAGTAACTATAGGGGTATTAAACTCCTCAGTCATACTATGGAACTTTGGGAAAGAGTGGTGGAATGCAGGGTTAGAAGAGAAGTTGAGATCTCAGAGATCCAATTTGGCTTCATGCCGGGGAGGTCCACGATGGAGGCCATTCATCTCGTCAGACGCCTTATGGAGAAGTTTAGAGAGCGGCGTAAGGACCTCCATATGGTGTTCATAGATCTAGAGAAGGCTTATGGTAGCATTCCGTGGGATGTTATTTGGAGGAGCCTAGTAGAGAGGAGGGTGTCGTTGTCGTTCGTTAGGGCGATCCAAGACTTGTACTCCCTAGCTAGGACTTACGTTAGGACCCTAGTTGGTGACACCCAGTATTTCCCGGTTGAGATAGGACTACACCAGGGGTCGGCGCTAAGCCCTCTTCTCTTCGCTCTAATCCTTGACGTCATTTCGCGGGGGATACAAGATGGCATCCCGTAGTGAATGCTTTTTGCTGACGACATTGTGTTAGTGACGGAGTCGAGGAGGGAGGTGAACTCGAAGTTGGAGATATGGAGGTCTAAGTTAGAATATAGGGCTTGCGTGTGAGCCGTTCTAAGACCGAGTATCTCTGGTGTAACTTTAGTGGTGAGGCCAATGAGGAAGATGTAGAGGTAATGATTGCGGATCAGATCGTACCCCGTACGGATAAGTTCAAGTATTTGGGTTCGATCATTCAGAAGGAAGGTGAGTGTGAAGATGATGTCACTCATCGTATCAAGGCGGGTTGGTTAAGATGGAGAGCAGCGACAGGGGTCCTGTGCGACAAGAAAGTCCCTCTAAAGTTGAAAGGTAAATTCTATAGAGCGATAATCCGACCTGCAATATTATAGGGCTCCGAATGTTGGGCGATGAAGAAGTCGCTTGAGAGCAAGTTGGAAGCGACTGAAATGAGAATGTTACGTTGGTCGTGTGGTCGCACAATGTTGGATAGAATCTCGAACGGGGTGTTCAGGAAAGTGCTAGAAGTGGCGCCCATTCCAGTGAAGTTAGGGAAGAGAGATTGAGATGGTTTGGTCACATCCGCAGGAGGCAGGCTTCTGCTCCGGTGAGGAGGGTTGAGAGTTTATTGGTTGTCGGGGAGAGGAGGAGAGGCAGACTGAGTAGGACGTGGGAGGAGCAGCTGAGATTAGATTTGAAGGCCTTAAACCTTTCCGAGACCATGACAGTTGATAGGTGTGCTTGGAGGCGTCAGATCAGAGTTATGGATTCTTCTGTTGGGAGCGGTGTTGTAGTCGAGAGCCTCAGGGTTGTGTTGTCTCGGTTAGCTTTGACCTAGAGCATTACATTTTTATTTTTTTACCTTTAGTGTATATTTTATCTTATGGCCTTTTGCATGTGGTGTATTTTTGACAGGGAACTGTGCGCAGAGTCAACCTCTCTTCTGTTAGAGCAGCGTTCATCAAGATTGCAGTTGCCAAAGTCACCTTAGGTAAGTCTCATGTGAATTAAGCCATGGACGCAGAGTCAACCTCTCTTCTTTGTATATACCACTCTATACTTTGCTGTGCACTAAGCTGGGGGTCTTCACGGAAACAGCCTCCCTACCATAAAAAGTAAGGGCATGGTCTGCGTACATCTTGCCCTCCCCAGAGCCCGCTCTGAGCGGGATATACTGGGTATGTTTGGTTTGGTTTGGTTTTACAAAGACTTAATAGATATAGTATCTATTAATATAATGGGAAAGGAGTTGTCATTAGGTGGATTTGGAATATAATTAGGAGAGAAGACTTCATCTTTTTCTCACCATACCCATTCCAACGTGAACGAGAGTGAGAGAGAGAGAAAACTTTTTTCAAAGTCTTCATCATCTTCTTTAAGTGTTCTTGGTGGTTCTTAGAGAAAAAAAATCAAGAAATAAAAAGAGAGATATATATTATACTCTTAGTGTAATAATAAAAGGCTTCATCACTTGATTCTAGCCGTAACCATAGAGGTTAATCGGGTGTTGTCATTCCGGTCGTTTTTCCGGCGCGTGGCAAGTAGAGACGCGGTGCTTTCGGCGTTGGATCGTTCAAGGGCTTGGAGCGGATTGGATTCGTAGAGATCAAGCAAAGCTTGGGGAATAGCTCAAGAGAAGGTTACCATTTAATCAACAGACTTCAAGGGTTAGTTTCTTACAAATCTTGCTTTTTGTTTATATATTCGTATATACGTAGCTCGATCGATTCTCATAGGGATTCGGATCGAATTAATTTTCGTTTTACCGCTTCCGCTGGGCCTTCGTTTTAGGCACCGAATCCCAACAATGGGTTGGTCTGACGGGATCATCGTGGGATCTAGGCAGTGAACGCTGGATCATCGGAATCACCATGTGTATGTTGTGACGTCATGTTGTGATTATCATTTGTGTATGATATTTACGAGTTTCTCTCAGGAAGAAGCTCGTTCGTATTTTGTCATTTATGTTAGTTTTGTTCTTCGTGAATCGTTGAATAATATGTTGTGATACTTGTACTAGCATCGTTGTGCTAACCCCTTCAGGGTGAACATTTGTTTATGTTCAAGATCCAGGAGAGCAGAAAAACAACCATTGAAACTGCATGACGACGAGGGTGCAGAGTGGTGTTCCGGTCGGGTTAATTGTCTATTGCTTGTGTTGTTTTTAATAAGTACTCGAGTACGTCGTTGTTTGTGATGTTGGATTCCGTGATGTATTAATATTCTTCATTTGGATATTTGTATTTTCGGTATTGGCCCAGAGCTGTTTTATTTTATTTCAGTTACTTTCATATATTGGTATCTGTTATTGTCTTTTCATTTCTTCAGCCTTGTAAATTCTTATGTAAATGATTTACGGCGCTGTAATATTACTGAATATATCGGGGGTGTTACAGAATATGGTATCCGAGCTAAGATTATGGATATCTTGGCCATTGGGTTAAAATAGGGGTCATATATGTCTTTTGAGGTAACCGGCCGTGAATAACATCATTGTACTGCCTACGTCTTCGTGCGAACGGTGGTTGTAATTTCCTAAACTTTATCTCGTCCTTTACATGTTATACCTCTTTATACTTGAACATTAGAACGATATTGTTTCCTGTATATTGAGTATTTATGCTTACAGTATGTTGAGAGGTGGATGTGGATGTGGTCGCGGTCGCGGATGAAGGAATGCTGAAAGAGAAGCTTCGCCTTTTAATCAGGCCAGCCACAGCTCAGGTGAGCCACAAAGATCTATTAACAATGAACCAGAACCTGCTGTGCCCGAAATCCTTCATCAGGTGGTTAACCAGATGACTCAGTTTGCCGAGGTCGTGGACCGAATGCAGGTGACAGTAGGATTACAACAGGGAGAAAGACAGCAAGGTATCCAAGACTTGGGAAATTGAGGCGACCGATAGCTGCATGAGGTGGCGAAGATGCAACCACCCAAATTCGACGGCTTTTCTGAGACACCAACGTGGGATCATTGGTTAAAAGAACTGGAGAAAATTTTTGCCGGGATTAATTGCCCAGACAACCGGAGAGCCTCTATTGCTCAGTACTTTCTGATAGGGGAAGCTTCCGAGTGGTGGGAAGCCATCCGGCCTGTAGATCATGATGCTGACTGGGGAAAATTTAAATTAATGATGGAAGCTCAATACTGCCCTCGTCCCGTGAGGGAAGCCAAAGTTCGGGAGTTTTTCTCCGCACAGCCTTCGGATGTGCCAGTATCCCAGGCGATTAAGACGTTTAACCAGCAGCTGGCATTTGTTCGACATCTGGTTAGAACAGATGCAAAAATGATGATCCATTTTGATATGAGAATGAAACCATAGATTCAGAGGTACATGTCCGGTTTCGAATGTACCACTTTCTGTAAATATCAGGATAAAGCATTGGCGTATGCAATCAAAGAAGCAGCGATGGAAAAGTTTGCAGAATCCAAGAAGCAGAAAGTCTCTGGTAGTTTCATAGAGCACAAAAGCAGTGGGCCCCGCAAGGCCTAGTCATCCTTTCATTTGTTCAAGAAACCTTTGCACCCATCCAAGAGCAGAAAGAACTTCAAAACAGTATCAGCCACGACGGATGTAACAAGGAAGTGTTTTAACTGTAGTTAGACGGGACACTATCGACGAAATTGCCCCTTCCTGCCGTGACTTGTTTTGATTGTGGTCAAGAGGGACATCGTGCGGTGTTCTGTGAAGAGGTTGCAAAATCTTTTAGAGCTCGTACATCACAGCTAGCCCAGAAGGAAGCAAGTATTCAGCAGACGCAACAGAGTGTTCAGCTGCCCCAAAATTTTGGTCGCAGACGAGGCAGAGGACAGTTGGACCGAAAGGGGACATCGAGTGCCGGATCCATTCCTCCACGCCTATATGAGATGAGGAGGGCAGACGATCAGGATGCTGCTGTCGCATCAGGTACTGTTCAGATCCTTTCACAACCAGTTAGCATTTTATTCGATACAGGAGCTACGCATTCATTCATATCCTTGTCTTGTGTAAATCGTTTAAACATTTTTTGTTTTCATAATTTTGAGCCTTATGTTGTGGGTTTACCGAGTGGAGAGAGGATTGTGGGAAACTTAGAAACTAGAGATTTCCCTGTATCAATTGGATGCAGAGAGTGGCCCTCAAATCTGATTGTGATAGAACTGCAAGGAGACGACCTGATACTCTGAGATGATTGGCTTAATCGATATGGAGCTATTGTAAACTACCGGAAGAGGAACATAAAGATGATAGCTGAAGATGGTTCCGAAATATTGTTCGAAGGATGGAGACCAGAAAGCTCAGGAATGTTGATCAAAGTGATGAAGGCTATTAAACTACCAAAACAGGGCTGTACTGGATACTGGTGCTACGCCATGAAGAAGGAAGACGGAAAAGTAGAACTTTCATCCATTCCTGTTGTGAACGAATTTCGGGATGTGTTTCCTAACGAATTACATGGACTACCTCCACGATGAGATGTAGAATTCACCATTGAGCTGGAACCAGGAGCTACACCAATTTCTAAGGCGCCGTATCATATGGCACATACTGAGATGTACGAATTGAAGAAGTAACTGGAAGAGTTACTGGACAAAGGCTATATCCAGCCAAGCGTTTCGCCCTGGGGTGCACCAGTTCTTTTTGTCCGGAAGAAGGATGGATCGCTTCGATTGTGTATTGACTATCGAGAGCTGAACAAGATGACAATCAAGAAGAAGTATCTGTTGCCACGGATTGATGATTTGCTTGACCAGTTACAAGGATCAACAGTGTTTTCTAAGATCGATCTGAGGTCGGGATATCATCAGTTGAGTATTAAGAAATCAGATGTTCCAAATCAGCGGTCAGAACTCGCTACAGACACTATGAGTTTGTAGTGATGCTGTTTGGTCTCACTAACGCACCTGTTGTATTTATTCAATTGATGAACCGAGTGTTCATAGAGTATTTGGACAAATTTGTGGTCGTATTTATTGATGACATTCTGGTTTATTCCAAGTGCCCGGAAGAGCATGCACAGCATTTGCGGATCGTTTTAGATCTTTTGATAAACGAGCAATTGTACGCCAAGCTTTCTAAGTGTGAATTCTGGCTAAAATAAGTAATGTTCCTCGGTCATGTGGTATCAGTAGAAGGAGTCCGAGTAGACCCCCAGAAAATCGAAGCAGTTATGGATTGGAAGCCTCTTAAGAACGTGAAGGAAGTCCGGAGTTTCTTAGGACTTGCTGGGTATTATCGTTGGTTCGTGGAAGGGTTTTTCAAAATTACCTGCCCACTTACTCGATTACTGCAGAAAACCCAAAAGTTTGAGTGGAACGAGATGTGCCAGACTATCTTTGATGAATTGAAGAAGAGGTTGACGACGGCACTGATTTTAGCACTCCCACAGGGAACTGGAGAAATCATACTTTACATTAATGCTTCAAACCAGGGTCTCGGGTGTGTGTTGATGCAGAATGATAAGGTGATCGCCTACGCATCACGACATTTAAAGTCCTATGAAGTAAATTATCCGACACACGATTTAGAGTTGGCAGCTGTGGTTTTTGCCTTGAAAATTTGGAGACATTATTTGTACGGGACTCACTGTCAGATCTTCATGGATCATAAGAGTCTCAAATACATCTTCAGTCAGAAAGAGTTGAACATGCGGCAGAGAAGATGGTTGGAATTGATTAAGGACTATGACTTGGAGATTCTTTATCATCTAGGCAAAGCAAATGTAGTGGCCGATGCACTTAGCTGCAAGCCTATTTCTATTCAGATGCTGGAGACTCTGACCTCCCAGCCCAGCATTCAACGGGAATTGATTCGTGAAGGAATTAAAGTATGGTTGCAGAGAGTCCAAGGACAAATGTGTGTAATGGAGATAACTTCATCATTAATCGAAGAAATCAAATCTAAGCAATTAGATGATCCTCTGATGATTTAGTTATGTGATGAAGTGAGTAAAGGTAAGGCCCCAGGATTTGTAATTCACGATGATGGAGTTTTGAGATTTCAGAGCCGACTTTGTGTTCCCGATGTCGATGTTTTGAAGTAGACAATTATGAAGGAAGCTCACAACACGCCCTATTCTATCCACTAGGGCACCAGTAAGATGTATATGGACCTGAAGCAGAACTTCTGGTGGGGCAACATGAAGAAAGATGTAGCGGATTATGTCTCGAAATGTTTGACTTGTCAGCAGGTTAAGATCGAGCATCAACGACCTGCCAGAATGCTGAAGCCGCTCCCGATTCCTAAATGGAAGTGGGAGGACATATCGATGGACTTTATCACTAATATGTCGAGAACCAAGACGGGAATGAACTTGATTTGGGTGATAGTTGACCGTCTAACCAAATCGGCTCATTTTCTGGGCATAAAGGACACGTGGGGACCAAAGAAGTTGGCACGAGTATTTATTGCAGAGATAGTCCGATTGCATGGTACGCCGAAGACCATTATTTCTGACCGAGATGGTCGCTTTGTGTCTCAGGCCTTGGGAACCGAATTAAATTCAGCACAGCTTATCATCCACAGACAGACAGACAATCCGAGATGACTATTCAAACAGTGGAAGACATGCTGAGGGCTTGTGCCTTAGAATGGTCGACTGATTGGGAAGTTCATATACCGTTGATCGAATTCACCTACAACAATAGCTGGCATGCTTCCATTAAGATGGCACCATTTAAGGCATTATACGAGAGGAGATGTAGATCGCCCCTATGTTGGGATGATTCATCAGACTTGACTGGGACGGAATTAGAATTGATCGTACAGACACGAGAGAAGATAGCCTTGATTCGCGAAACACTGTTGACCGCCCAGAGCCAACAGAAATCTTACGCAGACTTGCGCCGTCATCCATTAGAGTTCAGTATTGGAGATCACGTGCTTTTAAAGGTTTCTCGTACTCGGGGAATCTTTCGTTTTGGGAGAAAAGGAAAGCTGAGTCCGAGATATATATTTGAGATTCTTGAGAGAGTTGGAGAGTTGTCATACAGGTTGGCATTACCGCCGTCATTGAGCCATGTTCATAACGTGTTTCACGTATCCCAATTCCGGAAGTATATACCAGATCCTAGTCATGTCATTGATTTCGGCGAGATCGAAGTCGCTGAGGATGGCACGTTTGAAGAGAGACTGATTAGGATACTCGAGAGACGATTTAAGCAACTGAGAAACCAACCGATCGCTTTGGTTAAGGTTCCGTGGTCGCGCCACGGAGTGGAAGAAGCCACTTGGTAAACAGAAGATAACATGAGGTCCAGATATCCAGAGTTATTTCGTCTTGAGTTTCGGGACGAAACTCCTTTTTAGAAGGAGAGTATGTAATATCCGTATTATATGGAGTATTTCATCTGTAATTGAACCCGGTATTATTCGGATTCATGATATCGATAATCGAAGTATGATATTTCTCGTATTCGTAACCATGTGCATGATAATATCAACATATGTATTTTCGCATGCAAACACGTGATAACGTATGCTACGAAGTGAGCATAGCGTACGTTATTTGCCAAGATTAGCGTATGCTACGAATCAAGCGTAGCGTACGTAAGACAGCCAATAAGTGAGTTAGGCGGCTAGCACATGCACCAGCTGGACGATGGGTCCGGATAAGATTCCCGCGGATGAACCTGGACAGTTTTGAAGTCAACGGGAGTTAACGTACACTAAGGTATGTGTATAGCGTACGCTAATGGTATTAGTTGCATACGTAAAATGATAAGTGTAGCGTACGTAATGAAGTTCAGAAACAAGACAGTAAGCTATTTTGGACGATAACGTACGCTGCGAGCAAAGTCTAGCGTACGTTATACTCATAAATTTATAAATGGGATATCACCCCATTTCATTTCATTCGTTTCTTTCACTTGGCTTTCAATATACTTCGTCCCCAGAGAGTTCAGAGCCACCTTAAACCCCTTTAGATCTAATACTTGGTCATTGAAGATTGGAGATTACTTATACTTGATCATTGAAGTGGAGAACATCTTGGATTGGCACACAAGCAACCAGAGTTGTATTCTACCTACTGTCTCAGCATTTTCTTCATCTTAAGGTATGTTATGCTATCTCCAACCTTGGATTTGTGTCCTTAAGGATATTATGATCATGCTATCAAGATATTAAGTTCCATAGATGATTTATTCAACCAAACATCATGTTTAGGAAGTTGGGATGATTACGCTTAAGTTACCTTTGTTGAGAACATTATAGTTGAAACCTTGTTACGACAAACAATAAGTGTTATGAGTTGGATAATCCATATTGAATGGTGTTGCCATATTGATCGTAAACTTGGAGTTGGTATCATTTTTGCTAAACGGACTTAAGAAAGAATCATTGAAGGTTGTATCCTTTCTTATAAGTTGGATTTATTAGTTTGATATTGGAAACAAGCGTATCAACCTTAGATCACCCGACTTCACATGAGAATTGTAGTCGAGATTGAATATAGTGTTGTAATGATATATGTATCCTTGAATTCGAAGATGTTTTAATCCGTAAGATCATTAATAATTGTATGAGCATGATATATATGAGGATAACGTACGTTAATCACTGAGGACTTCGTACGCTTCATCACCAATCGAGACAGTCGTCTGCTCAGTGAGAAACTGTCATATGTGTGTTTAGCATATGCTAGGATCTATAACTTACGTACGCTAACGGGCAGAATTAACGTACGCAATGTTTGGTACGTAACGTACGTTATATCATCAGACGATTCAGTCGACTGATCAGAGAGGAACTGTCAATGCATGATTAGCGTACGCTAGACTTCGTAGTTTACGTACGCTAACGAGCAGGCTTAACGTACGCTACATTGGATACGTAACGTACGTTACGCAGACCAGGCAGGATACGTTTTGTGAACTTTCAGCCGTAGTTTGGATTGTTAGATGTTCGTAGGTTAGTTATTCGACGTGAGATGAACTCTATATTATTTCTTTTGTTTAAGGTTCTAGTTTTGCAACGTGATTAATCGAAGGGGCGACCGTCGAGTGTTTTGATATTCGTGGAAGTGTTATTCTTGTCATCGAATCGAGGCAAGTACTTTAATTACTTTATGTATTAATGTTATACATGTTGTTGTGCATATATGTCGTTGTTGTGTGTCCACCTCGTGTTGGTCCGACGGGATCATCGGGGGATCTATGCTAGCTTGTGCTAGATCATCGGACGGGTTTTTCCACCACGGGTTGGTCTGACGGGATCATCGTGGGATATAGGCAGTGAATGCTGGATCATCAGAATCGCCATGTGTATGTTGTAATGTCATGTTGTGATTATCATTTGTGTATGATATTTACGAGTTTCTCGCAGGAAGAGGCTCGTTCGTATTTTGTCATTTATGTTAGTTTTGTTCTTCGTGAATCGTTGAATAATATGTTGTAGTACTTGTACTAGCATCGTTGTGCTAACCCCTTCGGGGGTGAACATTTGTTTATGTTCAGGATCTAGGAGAGCAGGAAAACAACCACTGGAAATGCATGACGACGAGGATGCAGAGCGATGTTCCAGCCGGGTTTAATTGTCTGTTGTTTGTGTTGTTTTTAATAAATACTCGAGTACGTCGTCGTTTGTGATGTTGGATTCGGCGATGTATTTATATTCTTCATTTGGATATTTGTATTTTCGGTATTGGCCCAGAACTGTTGTATTTTATTTCAGTTACTTTCATATGTTGGTATCTGTTATTGTCTTTTCATTTCTTAAGCGTTGTAAATTCTTATGTAAAGGATTTACGACGCTGTAATATTCCTGAATATATCAGGGGTGTTACAACAACAATCCTCAAGAGTTGAATAAACACAATCATTATATATCATAGTTATAAAATTAAGCTGAAGAGGGGCATCATAGTACGCCCGTAATGGGACGTGAAAGTGCACAAGACGAGTGTCCGGACACACCCGCACTTGTACCTAATTAGTCTCACGGAGGCATGTTACCGTGTGCACAGTCCATTGTGTCGGTGAACCCGCCACATGACTATCGTGTGCCCGACTAAAAATCCACACATAACCACCCGGCCACGCAATATGAACCCAGAAGGTCACATGAACAAAAGTGACCATGATGAATATTAATGAATAACAATCCGACAATGGTCAAGAATCACTCACCGAGATGAAATGATAATGAAATGAATGATAGCTCACTGAAATGATTAGAACCATCGTTCCTCGTGAATTGAATGATTAGTTTGATAATTACAAGTCTCGACATGAATAGTATATCATAAATGAATTATGAATATGAATGAACAACAACGAAAGGAATGAATATCCTTTTAACCGAGTAAGAATTAACTTACCTCAATACCGGTGATGAAATTTCCTCTCTCGAACAAACGTCCTTAATGAAGATATCGGTCACTCGAACAACCATGAATAACACAATTACCAACAATCCGCTTAATACACACATCAATTCTGATCACAACCACATCAAGAGGTCGATACAACACATCCAAACTCATTGGAGCATTATGACAAAACTTTGTAAACAAACTCCCATTAATTACAATCAATACTAATTGTATCGAAAACCAACTTCCAAATGAGTGATTTACTCCAACAAAACAGCATAAACAATCGATAATCCAATAAGAATACACAACTTGAGATTACGATAACATCTAATTGAAAACCCCCAAAAAATCCAAAGTCAACCCTTAGGGTGTTCTTGAATAATTCCCCAAATATTCATCAAATCTGAAATATACACCAATAAATCCGTAGGAATACATGTATCCAAGGTAGATAATCCATATCTAACATATTCCATCATAATAGCATTCTCACATGAAGAGATCGGAAGGAAAACACTCAAATCCCGAAGTTCTAGATTGAAGAAATGTTTACCTTGATTTGGTGTGTTGGAGAGGATGAAATTATGATTAATCCACACTAAAAGTTTTAACATGATGATAAGTGATTGCATCTCGAAAAGATCTTCACTATTCGCCCAAACTCGCCCAAAAACGAAGTGAGATGTGAAAAATGACGAATCCTGGGCTGACTATCCTATTTATAGTAAACCCAGTTTTAGTGCGCGCTAGCTCCTGTGCTTAGCGTGCGCTAACGGGTTTACTAGGTAGTCTAGTACCTGCTGTCTGCATCGTTAACGCGCGCTACGTACCTTGGTAGCGTGTGTTAACGTCCCTTCTTAGTGTGCGTTAACCTTGTGTTAGCGCGCGCTACCTGATGGTTGATGTCCAGAATACTAGAGTCCAGAACCTACTGTCCTCTGGTCTGATTGAGCCTTAGCGTGCGCTACCCGATTCTTAGCGTGCACTTCCAAACTATCCCTTGCGTACACTATACCCACTCCTAGCGTGTGCTACGAATTATTCCATCTCAGTCCAGTACCCACTGGACTGTCTGTTCAAATACGCTATTGCGCGCTGATGGATACCGATAGTGTGCGCTACAAACTCCATTAACGTACAGTATGCTCAAATTGTAGCGTGCGTTATGAATCTCACTAATCCAGCCCAGTGCCTTCTAGACTGTCTGGCTGAACCACACTAGTGTGCGCTAATGCTGAGAGGTAGCGTGCGCTACCCGTACTCAATTAGCGCGCGCTAAAGAGAGTACGTAGCGTGTGCTACTCCTCACACACAACCCACTATAAAGATGACAAAGATGATATACTCGGCCCGATTTTCTAACCAAGTTGAATGACGAATAATAACTGATACACGATACAAATTACTCCGAACAGTGAATACAGTGATTGAATAAGATTGATGAATGACTAATACTGAGTGAAAAATTACTGAGTGACAATATACTGAATGACAATTAATGAATTTACAATCGGGTATTACATACGGCCGTATCCGACCACTTCTTATGGCCGTAACCGGCCTTCGTCCGGATGCTGCCCAGCACCCCGTATGAGACCACTCCTTACGGCCGTAACTGGCCTTCGTCCGGATGATGCCCAGCACACGTACGGACGTAGCCGATCACCTTACGGCCGTAACCAGTCTTCGTTCGGATACTGCCCAGCACCCTGCTGAGCCCTTACGATCNTGCTTGCGGCGCGTCTGGCCGTAACTCTGCCCGATCACCTCAAATGCGCAATGTCCGTCTCCTGCTGCCGTAATTTCAACAGTCCGGTTAGATGCTCGACACGTCCGGATGACCCGGGTGCACTTTCTATGTTTCGAGACAGTAACGAACTCATTACGAACATACCACACTACACGAAGAACGTCATCCAATCGAAGAAACACATACGATAGCAAGTCATATTCATAAGGAAAACATTGAAATCTCGATACTTCATACCGAACATAACAGTAAGATGAATTCCAAAATAACAATTGTAACGAAACAAAATAGCTAGTACAAAATGCCATCATTCGAAACACTAAACAAAATCTCGGGTATTACATATAGTGTTGGGACTTTGGGTTGGGTCGAACAGCCTCCATCTATCACCGGTCACCTAGAGGTGGGGTCCACCTTTTGGTTAAAGAGAGTTGAGGATAACTGTAGGAATGTATCATTTGCAAAATATGTTACAGTGTATCACTGATCGTTCTGCCGATAAACATATAGTGTTTCTGTGTAATGTAATATCCTGAATTTTAGAATAATATTTTATCGTTAACTTTATTAGAAGATTGATGATGTGATCTTTTTGGTAATAGATGTGATATTGGGTAGACGAGAGTAAGGTGTCAGGTAGTATTTTCTAATATCGTCGAATAATTATTAGTTAGAATGTGACGGTGGCGAACGTTGTATTTTCCGATAAATTATTCAATGAAAATTAGAGAAAATTATCCGGACTATATATGAGCTTGTTAATTTACTTGGACGTATTTGGGATGAATTTATGATTCTGGACCATTTAAAATAAGAGATAAGCACCGAGAGTGTAAATAATAATAAAATTGGACATTTCTTGGAAGTAACGCGGACACGTATAAATTTTGAAAAAATCACTACGTATTTTTGGAATGTTCAAAAATTCTAAAAAATAACAGTATTATAAATAATTGAAATAGATTTCCAACGGTTCAAACGGAAAGCCAATCGGAGTCCGAACGAAGAAGTTATGATCGAATTAGTAGAGAGTATCGGATGCCGAGAGCCGACGGAAGACCGCACGCGCGAATCGCGCGTCAATGCCGGACGGGCCCAACAGCGTGATGGCCAGGTCAGCTAGCGGGCGCCGAAAGTGGCCGGCAGACTTTGCCCCACATGGTTTTTGACTGACTAGCGGAATTTGAAACCATAAAGAACGACCTTATCTTCATTATTGTCTTATCCCGTTTGTCATTATCCATAGAGTATGTTTACCTCTTCAACAACTTCTTTTTATATTCTAGTCCTGAGATTCGTAATTATTCCAAAACGCTGAAACACCCAGCGAGTTTGAGCAGCCTAATACAAGGGACGTCCGGTAGTTGTTTGACGAAATTCCCCAAAGAGTGTTAATTCCAAGCTGGGTTGCTATCTTTGAACTCGATTATCCCACAATTGGTAAGTTATTTTTAAAATAAATACTTTATAAATAAAGTACATATGAGTATAAATGTTATTTGGAATGTACGTATTGATTTAGAATACTTGGATAATATGAACCGTTTTCTAGTGAGTTAGCCATGCTATTTTTCAGTATTTTCCAGCAACATTTCTTTTGAAGTTGAACGAGTTGCCTACTTTGAATATGTATATCTTTTAACATGCAAGTTATTTTCGATGAAATTTTGTGTATTTTGTAACTGAGTGACATAAATAAATCGTTTTATTTTTTGATATTTATAGACTATAATCGAGATATGTTTTCCTAAAATCTTAATTTTGAGAAATTTGGGGATTTCGATTGATTTCGTCCGTTTAAGTCGTATTAACTTAGATTACTGATGGATAATCGAAGATTAAGTTGTATTGTATCAATTTCATCATTTTTTTCACGGTTTTATCATTATCGATTCGTCGTTTAATTGAGTTCTCAATTGACGCCTTCAAAATGTCTAGGAAAATGCCGCAAAGGGAAATTCGGCCGTTTGATGAGGTTTTTCCTCGTGTGATGAATTGTTTCATTGATGATAGTATATTAGGGTCGAACTCCCTGTTGAGAGCTTGTGTTTAAGCCTTCCGATCGTCGTTTTCATCGTAGTTCCGGAGTTTTTCCGATCGGCCGTATTCTTTGGAGTATTCGTGATAGATTACCAAGGCAAGTACCTTGATATACGGATTATATCTACGTAAAATCATTGTTGCCGAAGTGTATTTATTATTTTATATATATATACATATGTTGGTGAACGTTTAGTGATTGACGCTAATATTAGTTTGACGTACTTAACTTGTATTAAAGTATAAACTATATTATAGAGATAATAGAGTCAAGTATATGTATTTAGTTGAACTTCGATACAGGGATATATGTGTGGTGTTGGTTGTTTATGCCTGAAGCATATTGTGCTGAGTTTTGATTGATAACGTGCGTGGTGTTATTTGTCTGTGTAGTTAATGATTGATATATAGTTTGTGTGAATTTATGTACTAATTCGATATTTATTGCAATGATTGACCGTGTGCTTGATGTTTGAAACGCTGTGAATATTTGTTGTGAGAGACGTCGTATCTGGGAACTTCTGAGGACGGGGTGTGAACTCCGGCCTGGTGTTCGCTGCAATGAGCGGCTCCATATGGTTGGTGAATGCCGGTGTTACATAATGCGTGAACAAGGGGTGGCTCTTGCGGGAGTGAGCGCCGATGCGGTGACATGTTCAAGGGGCGGCCAACATAGTGGAGTGAACGCCGGTGCATCAGGTGTGCAAGGGAGGTGCCCGCCAGGCTTATTGGTTACGGATATTCAAGTGACAGCTAAGGCCCCGATACCAAAAAATTTTCGTACTTCAAGAGTTCTTTGAACTCGTTTTAAATGTTGGTCTCGATAAAGGCTGAGATTTGTGCTTCTGAAAGTTTGTTTCAACTCAGTTTAATGCTGGTATTATGATTTATTAACCAATGATATCTGACGAGATTTCCGAGGGTTAATCAATCAAGGATCTTCAGCAGGATTTTTCGAAATGAGAGGTTGTAACATTGATTGTGCTGTGAATTTGTGGAATGTTGAGATGATTGTTCTTGTGATGATGTTCGGTAGATTGATTCGAGGATCCTGTGAGATGTTGAGATGATTGTTCTTGTGATAGTGTTCTGCAAATGGGTCGAGGACCCCGAATAACATTGAAATGGTTTTCCTGTAATTTTTTTTTCCACATACTGGGTCAAGGACCCGAAAAATTTTGAAGTTATTTTCTAAAAGTGTTTCCATTCGATTTTTCAAAACCCCAAAACAGCCCGAGTCGACAATAACGTTTTCAAATAATCTTATCAAAATGTTTTTCCAAAATATTTCTTTTAAAAAAGGGGTTTTCGAACTGTTCTTTTGACTCATTGGGGCTCGTCTAAAGTTTTCCTTGATGCTATGTTCCGTAAAGAAAATATGTCTGTGTGAATGCTCTTCTGCGCTGGATGTGTGAATGTGTGGTTCGTGTTAAGGCTTCGCGGCTGTTGAGTTTTGTATTGGTATTTTTCATATATCTTGCATATTATGTACTAGCACTAGCAAAATTCCAGTTTGCTAACCCTCAAGTTTTCGGGGGGTGGGTGCTTGTTATGCGCTCAGGTTTTGCAGCTCGGGAGCAGTCACGGGATTGGCTTGGAAGGAGATGGAGGACAATGATGCTAATCACACAAGAGTCAGAGTCTTTTCTTTTGTTTCATTTTGGTCAGTATTTCTCTTTTGGTCGAGTATTCACCCTTGCACGGGTGTAGTCTTCATTTATTAAATTGAGTTGTCATTCTTTTCTGTATTCAAGTTTATTATTGTCGTTGAATTGTGGACTATGTTGTTTTTTGAATTGTTTAATGACTTTGTTGGTCTGTTTTGTAATTAATTTGACCTCGATCGGTCAATCATTGAGCAATCTTTTGGAGTTTAGCCTGGTAGATTCTTGTGAGAAGGGTCTACGGCATGTGACATTCCCAGTCGAATTCTTGGGGTGTTACTGTTGGGATTCGGTGTCTAAAATGAAGGCCCAGCGGAAGCGGTAAAATGAAAATTAATTCGATCTGAATCCCTACGAGGAACGATCGAGATACGTATATACGGATATTATACGAAACACAAGAGATACGAGAAAACATACCCTTGTAGTCCATTGATTAAAAGGTATCCTTCTCTTGAGCTATTCCCCAAGCTTTTTTGATTTCCCTACGATCCAATCCGCTCCAAGCTCTTGGATGATCCAACGCCGAAAGAACCGCATCTCTACTTGCCACACGCCGGAGAAACGACCGGAAGGACTAAACCTCGTTATCCTCTAAGGATACGGCTAGAACAAGGTTGTAGAAGCTTGTTTATCAAGATTATACCACTCCAAGTATATAATCTATGATCTCTCAATTTTTCTCACAATTTTTCCTCCAAGAAAATTATGAAGAAGAAGTGAAGATGATGAAGAACACTTTGAGAAACTCTTTTCTCTCTCTCTCCTATTACCAACTCACGTATGATATGATGAAGTGTAGTTATAGAGATTGTGTCTTCATCACCCTTTATTCAACCCCTCCCACATGTCACAACTCGTGCCTATGAGAATCAACCCCACCAAGACAATCATAATCCATTAAAGAATAGAACAAGAGTCCAAATGGAAGGTGGGTGGAAATGTGGGGGGCGGCCCATGTAGAAATCGGATGTGTTCGGTTCATTTCGGACTCCCATGAGTCTAAACAGATAAACTCCGATTCCGTTCCAATGTATTTATATCATTTAATTAATCCAATTAATTAAACATATCAAATACAAAATAACATAATTAATTTTTCCAAGAAATAATTATATTCGTGAATTAAATTAAATCACCCAGTAATTAATTTAATTCATTAGGCCGTAAATCGATTTATCCAATAAATCAATTTAGACATCTAATGTCCCAAATTTAGATATCCAATATCTAATATTCCTAATGAGGGAATAAGCTCGATTCATTCCGTCATCAATCCTATTGCGCGACTCGGTAGGTCCGTCTCATTCAGCAATGGGAGGAACCAAAGAGTAGTAGCACCGCCTAGCCAGCCTGGTGGCCTACACTGTACCCAACTGAGAACGAATGATTGGGATCATTCAAGAACCATTATGTCGTGAATACCAGTAAACGTATAAACCATTCTTTCACATGTCCCGATCAAGTTATAGGGTCACGATCAGTCGAACCCTATTTATACTTGACGCTATGCATGTGTTAATGGAAATCGAGATCATCGAGCTCTCGTGTATCTAATACAACTAGCTCCAATGCTTTGGCCAAAGACTTATGATCTCATTTGCCAGTAACCGCATAGGACATATAACCCGTTCACTAATGGTAGAAAGAATTCTATCTTGGTATTCAGTAGGACTTGCTACTTGCCCGTCAAGATGCACGTCGAGGTTGACCCCCGTCTTTCGGTTTACAGGGTCGAACTACTCTAATGAAAATCTTGACGTCACAAGCACATCCCTACTAAATTCTCAAGTCGAAGGTTCACGAATACCTATCACAACCTTTCGATTCCGTCATTGACTGTCCCGAAGTGAAATCCGTGTGACGAATCGAGGGTGAGTCGGTTCGAGTATACTAATCCAATTAGCATACCTATAACGTGTGCTCCCACTAACCATTAGTGTTTGACATGCACTCTCCATGTCAAAGAACACGTCATACATGTCTTCACATAAACTTAACGCCCAGTCAAGTTTCTTCGACTTGCGAACGATTAAGTATTTGAGCTATAACCTTTCCAGTGCCGCCCCCGTTATCCAATAACGAGTGGAACGTTTTGCTCTCAAATACACGGACTAATTTCTCTATGTATATTTACAAGTTAGGAATGCCAGTAACTACCAGTAAATAAAGAATCATTCATTTGCCTTATGATAATGATTTACATAATTACAAGTACAATGCCCTCACTCAACAACCTTTGAGTGGCATTCGAGGGCATACCCCTAACAATCTCCCACTTGCATTCAATGCCGCACACTATGGTATCTAATACATATATTCTCCAGATGACGCTCTAAGCTAATCTGAGAAAGTGGCTAGGTCAGTGGATCAGTGACGTAGTCGGCTGACTCTACTCTATGCAGCACAATGTATCTCTTTGCGAACAAATTCTCTTACGAGATGATACTCTCTCTCAATATGTTTTGTATTATTTATGAAACCTCGGCTCCCAGGCCTGAGATACCGCTCTATTATTATCGTATAAAACCGAAACCAGGCGTGGTAGCATATGGTGTCACGTGAAGTTTACCCAGTAACTTCTTAATCCTTCCTATGGAGGCCTCCGAGGCCGCTTTATACTCAGCCTAACAGGTGGAACCAGCAGTCACGCTATACTTGGCACTATGCCAAGATACTGCTCCTCCATTAAGAGTAAATATAGCCAGAAGTAGACATAGAATCGTCTTTCTGTCCTTGCAAGTCCAATACAGTGAATCTCATTACATTCAGTTCTCTAATGTCGTACTTAAGAACTAGGTCTCTAGTCCTTCTAAAGTACTTAAGAACGTTCTTTTACAGTAGTCTAATGTTCCCTAACTGGGTTAGCCCGAAACCTACTTACTACGCTCCCAGCATGCGCAATGTCAGGTCTCGTACACAATAAAGTATATATAAGGCTACCCAAGTTCCGAAGCATATGGTATATTACTCATTTCCTTTCATTGTTCCTCACTATGAGGACACATTTTCAAGGTGAGTTTTATTCCATGTCGCATCGATAGGAACCCTCTTTTAGAATAATCCATCTTAAATCATTTTAAGATTTTATCTATATAGAGAGCTTGGGAAAAACTTATCATTATCTTCGATCTATCCCAGTAGAGTCGAATCCCAAGAATATAGGTTTCTTCTCCCAAGTCTTTCATGGAGAAATTACTTGCAAGCCAAGCTTTTACAGAACTGAGCATTCCCACATCATTTCCTATTAGTAGAATGTCATCTACATATAGTACTAAAAATGCGATCTTGCTACCACTAAACCTCTTGTATACACAAGGTTCCTCTTTATTTTGCACAAAGTCAAACTCTTTGACCGCCTCATCAAAACGAAGGTTCCACCTTCATGAAGACTGCTACAATCTATTTCATGGAGTCTACATCCACCATTGTCAGGTCATTGGTCGCGGGTCGGTCTCTTGTTTATCACCTGGAACCTTGTGGAAACCCAGTTCATCCAAGTGCACAAAACTATACCTCTCAGGTAATTGAGACACCCTACTAGACCTACGAGGTGGTTGTACTTGTGTTTCAGAAGATTCGGTACCAATTTCTTGCACAGGTGTCTCCTGAGGAGTTTCATTGTATTCTTCCAAAGAAATATTTCTACCTGCTCCGCCTTCCTGAATGAACTGATCTTCCAAGAAGTGTGCATGCAAAGCAATAACGATCTTTTGATCTTTGGGCATGTAGAATAGATAACCCACCATCTCAGATGGGAATCCAATGAAACGTCTACTCACGGACCTCGCTTCCATATTGTCCACCTTAGTCTTCTTGACATAGGATGGACATCCTAAAATCCTAATGTGATTAAGTCTTTGATTTCATGCCCTCCCACATCTCATGTGGAGTTTTCGGAACGTATTTGGAAGGACATCAGTTCAATATGTAAGCGGCAGTCAGGAGTGCATACCCCTACAGGTAAATCGGTAAGTTAGTATAGCCCAGCATGGAACGGACCATGTTCAACAAGGTCCGGTTCCTTCCTTCTGACACACCATTTAACTAAGGAGTACCTGGAGGTGTTAGTTGTGAAACTATTACATGTTCCTTAAGGAACTCGTCAAACTGCATACTCATATACTCGCCACCTAGGTCCAACCTAAGTACTTTGATATGATTACCAGTTTGTTTCTCGACTAGGGCCTTGAATTCCTGGAATTTCTCAAAGGCCTCGAATTTATGTTTCATTAAGTATACATAACCATACCTAGTATGATCGTCTGTAAACGTAGTGAAATATCTATATCCGTCACGTGCTACTTCCAAAGCACCACATACGTCGGTATAGATTAATCCCAGTTTATCAGTGGCTCTTTCAAAAGTCCCTGTGAAGGGGGACTTAGTCATTTTGCCTTTAAGGCAAGATTCACAAGTTGGAAAGGGATTCGATCCCAATGGACCCATAAGTCCATCTTTTTCCATTTTGTAAACCCAGGTCTGACCAACATGACCAAGTCTAAGATGCCATTTCAAAACTTGATTGGTGTCATCCCTACCATGTTTTCTAGTCATAGTATTCGCAATGACTTTGCTGCTGAGGTTTAGATGATAAAATCCATTTAACAATATAGCAGTACCCACTAGTTTATTTCTGAAATAAATTTTGCAGGAACCATCACCAATGAAAAATGAAAAGCCTTTTTGGTCCATGACTGGAATGGATACAATATTTTTATGCCCCTTGGGCAAAACAAGTACATCTTCTAAAGTCAAAACAAAGCCGGATTCTAAACCCAAAAGAAGTGATCCTATGTCGGTTGCCTCGACACTATGCCTGCTTCCGACTGTGATCATAACTTCTCCAGCTCCAAGCTTCCTACTTTGTTCCAGATCCTGATTCGCGGTACAAATATGAGAACTAGCACCAGAATCCAGTATCCAGGAAGTAGAAAATATAGTAGCACAACAATTTGTTTCCAAAACTAAAAGTTCTGTACCTGAAGTGCCATGAAGAATCGGACAGTCTATAGCCCAGTGGCCCAGCTCACCGAACTTGATACAAGCATCCTTCTTCTTCATGTTCTTCGGAAGCATCGGGGCCTTGCCCTTTCCCTTGAAGTCCTTGGCTTGTGGTCCCATCTACTTCTTGGTCTTTTTCTTCTTGTTCTTAGACCTCCGAGGTCCAGAATATATCACAAGGGCAGACTCCTTCATCCGCAGAGTCTTCATCTGAGACTGAGCAGTCACAAGTTTGTTCATTAGCCCAGCTAAATTACATGCAATCTCATTGCAGTTAAAGTTCATAACAAACTGTGAGAAGGAATCAGGGAGAGACTGAAGGATAAGGTCAGTTTGGAGAGAAGTATCCATCTTAAAATCAAGATCCTCCAATTCTCGATCATAGATATCATTTTGAGGACGTGTTCCCCAACCTTCTCACCTTCCTTCATCCTTGCACCGAACAGTTACTTGGATATCTCATATCTAGCAGTTCTGCTATGCTCACCATAAAGTTCGGTTAAGTGAGATAGAATCTGCCTAGTAGAAGTCATTTTATCATGAGCTCTGTGAAGCTCATTAGACATAACCACGCAGCCACGCAATATGAACCTAGAAGGTCACATGAACAAAAGTGACCATGATGAATATTAATTAATAAAAATCCGACAACGGTCAAGAATGACTCAACGAGATGAAATAATAATGAAATGAATGATAGCTCACTGAAATGATTGGAACCATCATTCCTCGTGAATTGAATGATTAGTTTGATAATTACAAGTCTCGACATGAATAGTATATCATGAATGAATTATGAATATGAATGAACAACAACGAAAGGAATGAATATCCTTTTAACCGAGTAAGAATTAACTTACCTCAATACCGGTGATGAAATGTCCTCTCTCGAACAAACGTCCTTAATGGAGATATCGGTCACTCGAACAATCTTGAATAACACAATTACCAACAATCCTCTTAATACATGTATCAATTGTGATCACAACCACATGAAGAGGTCGATACAACACATCCAAACTCATTGGAGCATTATGACAAACACTTTGTAAACAAACTCCCATTATTTACAATCAATCCTAATTGTATCGAAAACCAACTTCCAAATGAGTGATTTACTCCAACAAAACAGCATCAACAATCGATAATCCAATAAGAATACATAACTCGAGATTACGATAACATCTAATTGAAAACCTCCAAAATTCCAAAGTCAACCGTTAGGGTGTTCTTGGATAATTCCCCAAATATTCATCAAATCCGAAATATACACCAATAAATCAATAGGAATAAATGTACCCAAGGTAGATAATCCATATCTAACATATTCCATCATAATATCCCGAAGAAATCGGAAGGAAAACACTCAAATCCCGAAGTTCTAGATTCAAGAAATGTTTACCTTGATTTGGTATGTTGGAGAGGATGAAATAATGATTAATCCGCACTAAAAGTTTGAACATGATGATAGGTGATTGCAGCTCGAAAATATCTTCACGATTCGCCCAAACTCGCCCAAAAACGCCAAAAACAAAGTGAGATGTGAAAAATGACGAATCCTGGGCTGACTGTCCTATTTATAGTAAACCCAGTTTTAGCGCGCGCTAGCTACTGTGCTTAGCGTGCGCTAACGGGTTTTCCGGGTAGTCCAGTACCCGATGTCTGGATCGTTAGCGTGCGCTACCCATACTCAATTAGCACGCTCTAAAGAGAGTACGTAGCGTGTGCTACTCCTCACACATAGCCCACTACAAAGATGACAAAGATGATATACTCGGCCCGATTTTCCAACTAGGTTGAATGACGAATAATAACTGATACACGATACAAATTACTCCGAACGGTGAATACAGTGAATGAATAAGATTGATGAATGACTAATACAAAGTGAAAAATTACTGAGTGACAATATAATGAATGACAATTAATGAATTTACAACCGGGTATTACATATGGCTGTATCCGACCACTTCTTACGGCCGTAACCGGCCTTCGTCCGGATGCTGCCCAGCACCCTTACGGTCGTATCCGAGCACTCCTTACGGCCGTAACCGGCCTTCATACGGATGCTACCCATCACACATATGGATGTAGCCGATCACCTTACGGACGTACTAGCCTTCGTTCGGATACTGCCCAACACCCTGCTGAGCCCTTACGGTCGTAACTCCGCCAGTCACCTCATCTGCAATGTCCGTCTCCTGCGGCCATAATTTAAATAGTCCGGTTAGACGCTCGATACGTCCTGATGACCCTGGTGCACTTTCTATGGTTCGACACAGTAACGAACTCATTACGAACATACCACACTACACGACGAACGTCATCCAATCGAAGAAACACATACGATAGCAAGTCATATTCATAAGGAAAACATTGAAATCTCGATACTTTATGCCGAACATAACAGTAAGACGAATTCCAAAATAACAATTGTAACGAAACAAAATAGCCGGTACAAAATGCCATCATTCGAAACACAAAACCAAATCTCGGGTATTACATATAGTGCTGGGACTTTGGGTTGGGTCGAACAGCCTCCACTTATCACCGGTCACCTAGAGGTGGGGTCCACCTTTTGGTCAAAGAGAGTTGAGGATAACTGTAGGAATGTATCATTTGTAAAATATGTTACAGTGTATCACTGATTGTTCTGCCGATAAACATATAGTGTTTCTATGTAATGTAATATCCTGAACTTTAGAAAAATATTTTATCGTTAACTTTGATGGAAGATTGATGATGAGATCTTTTTGGTAATAGATGTGATATTGGGTAGACGAGAGTAAGGTGCCAGGTAGTATTTTCTAATATCGTCGAATAATTATTAGTTAGAATGTGACGGTGGCGAACGTTGTATTTTCCGATAAATTATTCAACGAAAATTAGAGAAAATTATCCGGACTATATATGAGCTTGTTAATTTACTTGGATGTATTTGGGATGAGTTTATGATCCTGGACCATTTAAAATAAGAGATAAGCATCGAGAGTGTAAATAATAATAAAATTGGACATTTCTTGGAAGTATCGCGGACAAGTATAAACATTGAAAAAATCACTACGAATTTTTGGAATATTCAAAAATTCTAAAAATTAACATTATTATAAATAATTGAAATAGTTTTCCAACGGTTCAAACGGCGAGCCAATCGGAGCCCGAATAAAGAAGTTATGGTCGAATTAGTAGAGTGTTGGATGCCGAGCGCCGACGGAAGACCGCGCGCGCGAATCGCGCGTCAATGCCGGGTGGGCCCAACAGCGTGCTGGGCAGGTCTGCTGGCGGGCGCCGAAAGTGGCCGGCAGACTTTTGCTCCAAAGAGTGTTAATTCCAGGTTGGGTTGCCATCTTTGAACTCGATTATCCCACAATTGGTAAGTTATTTTTAAAATACATCTCGAGTATTTTATAAATAAAGTACATATGAGTATAAATGTTATTTGGAACGTACATATTGAGTCAAAATACTTGGATAATATGAACCATTTTCTAGTGAGTCAGCCATGCTATTTTTCAGTATTTTCCAGCAACATTTCTTTTGAAGTTGATCGAGTTGCCTACTTTGAATATGTATATCTTTTAACGTGCAAGTTATTTTTGATGAAATTTTGTGTATTTTGTAACTGAGTGACATACTTAAATAAATCATTTTATTTTTTTTGATATTTTCAGACTATAATCGAGATAAGTTTTCATAAAATCTTAATTTTGGAAAATTTAGGGATTTCGATTGATTTCGTCCGTTTAAGTCGTATTAACTCAGATTACTGATGGATAATCGAAGATTAAGTTGTATTCTATCAATTTCATCATTTTCTCACGGTTTTATCATTACCAATTCGTCGTTTAATTGAGTTCTCAATTGACGCCTTCAAAATGTCTCGGAAAATGCCGCAAAGGAAAATTCGGCCATTTGATGAGGTTTTTGCTCGTGTGATGAATTGTTTTATTGATGATAAGATATTAGGGTCGATCTCCCTGTTGAGAGATGGTGTTCAAGCCTTTCGATCGTCGTTTTCATCGGAGTTCCGGAGTTTTTCCGATCGGCCGTATTCTTCGGAGTATTCGTGATAGATTACCAAGGCAAGTACCTTGATATACGAATTATATCTACGTAAAGTCATTGCTGCCGAAGTGTATTTATTATATATATATATATATATATATACACACACACACACACATATGTTGGTGAACATTTAGTGATTGACGCTAATATTAGTTTGACGTACTTAACTTGTATTAAAGTGTAAACTATATTATAGAGATAATAGAGTCAGGTATATGTATTTAGTTGAACTTCGATACAGGGATATATGTGTGGTGTTGGTTGTTTATGCCTGAAGCATATTGTGCTGAGTTTTGTTTGATAACGTGTATGGTGTTATTTGTCTGTGTAGTTAATGATTGACATATAGTTTGTGTGAATTTGTGTACTAATTCGATAATTGTTTCAATGATTGACCATGTGCTTGATGTTTGAAACACTATGAATATTTGTTGTGAGAGACGTCGTAGCCGGGAACTTCTGAGGACGGGGCGTGAACTCCGGCCTGGTGTACGCTGCAATGAGCGGCTCCATATGGTTGGTGAACGCCGGTGTTACATAATGCGTGAGCAAGGGGCGGCTCTTGCGGGAGTGAGCGCCGGCGCGGTAACATGTTCAAGGGACAGCCAACATAGTGGAGTGAACGCCAGTGCATTAGGTGTGCAAGGGAGGCGCCTAGCAGGCTTATTGGTTACGGATGTTCGAGTGACAGCCAAGGCCCCAATACCGAAAAATTTTCGTACTTCAAAAGTTCTTTTGACCTCGTTTTAAATGTTGGTCTCGATAAAGGCTGAGATTTATGCTTCTGAAAGTTTGTTTCAACTCGTTTAAATGTTGGTATCAGGATTAATTAACCAAGGATATCAGACGAGATTTCCGAGGGTTAATTAATCAAGGGTCTTCAGCAGGATTTGTCGAAATGAGAGGTTGTAACATTGATTGTGCTGTGAAGTGTTTTGTGGAATGTTGAGATGATTGTTCTTGTGATGATGTTCGGTAGATTGATTCGAGGATCCCGTGAGATATTTAGATGATCGTTCTTGTGATAGTGTTCTTCAAATGGGTCGAGGACCCCGGATTACATAGAAATGGTTTTCCTGTAATTTTTTTTTTCCACATACTGGGTCAAGGACCCGAGAAATTTTGAAGTTATTTTCTAAAAGTTTTTCCATTCGATTTTTCAAAACCCCAAAACAGCCCGAGTCGACAATAACATTTTCAATCTTATCGAAATGTTTTTCCAAAATATTTCTTTTAAAAAAGGGGTTTTCGAACCGTTCTTTTGACTCATTAGGGCTCGTCTAAATTTTTCCTTGATGCTATGTTCTGTAAAAAAAATATGTCTGTGTGAATGCTCTTATGTGCTAGTTGTGTGAATGTGTGGTTCGTGTTAAGGCTTCGCGGCTGTTGAGTTTTGTGTTGGTATTTTTCATATATCTTGCATATTATGTACTGGCACTAGCAAAATTCTAGTTTTCTAACCCCCGAGTTTTCGGGGGGTGGGTGCCTGTTATGCGCTCAGGTTTTGAAGCTCTGGAGCAGTCACGGGATTGGCTTGGAAGGAGATGGAGGACAATGATGCTAATCACACAAGAGTCAAAGTCTTTTCTTTTGTTTCATTTTGGTCAATGTTGTGCAGCGATTAATACGCCTGGACGGTGATCGGCATACGGCCGAGCGGCGGAGTTCATGATCGAATAAGATACGGCAAACTTGATAATCGAAGGTAACAGTCCATCTTCAAGTATCTAGCGATCGACCTCCCGGAGCGATCGTCTCTTGGTACCTAGCGACCAACTCTGGTGCCCGACCAAAGACGACTGTTCTATGCCACGTATAAGTCCATCGTCCGTCAAGTCTACGAAGACTGAATCACAGAGCAAGGACCCATGTGCAGATCCGCGATGTAAGACCCTCAAGATATTCGAGGTATATTACAGCGCCGTGAATCCCTATATGGGACCCACCAGGCTGAACAGCATCATACTCATCGACTCACATAAACGACAGAACAATACCATGTCATAAAGACGCAAAACAGAATAATCCACCCAGTTCAACCGGTCAATATAACATCATCATCCAACACAACATAATAAGCAACAATACAATCCGAACGAACAAGAACCCCTTAAGTACTCGAGTACAACTATTAGTTCAAAACCACAAAAGATGAAAAGGTAAAAGACACTAAAACGTCACTCGTGCACAATCATCACGTACGGCCATCATCCGTGTATCTTGGTCAGTGCCAGCTCGTCTCGATGAACGACACGAAATTCATAAAACGAATTTCCCAAAACGGGTCCCCAGAGGGGTTAGCAATTACGCTAGTACAAGTAACCAGATGAACAACTTACATCTTACACATATAGTAAATGCATGCAATAAAGAAAACCGTTCGAAAGCACTCATTTCCGGAAATGCCAATATCAAATCACATTTGTAAAATTCACCACAATTAACCGTCGGTCCACACCTCCGTGGACCCCTACCGAGACCCCGTCGGATCTAACCCGTAGTGGTTAAAAGCAAAGCTCATCGATCCACACCTCCGTGGACCCCTACCGAGACCCCGTCGGATCTAACCCATAGTGAGCATACACACACACAAGTCTCATGCAATACTACTACGTTAAGATTGTAAGTTCATAAGGATACTTGCCTCGATTAAATAGACGATGACACGAACGGAACGGAGAATCAAGCACAACCGCGAGGAACCGACGAAAATGAACCTAACGATTCGAATAGCACAATCACAACCACTTCTAAACGATTATGGAAATGGAATACACCCGGAAACCCGCCTACGATTCATGTATATTTGTACCAAAAATAACAACGAGGGCGGACCACAACCAAACCCTCTCGATTCCGTAAAAATCCACAAAATATCCATGAATCCGTAGGAAACTAAAGATACTAACAATATTAATCGTATTCATCATGAATCCACCAACAAAACGGAACGAATCGGAAGAAAAACCCAAAACCCCCAAATTAATCGAAAATAGGGTTCTAGAAACATTACCTTTGAAGATTCAAGTACTAAGATCCGTGGAACACGCGTTAGATTGATTATCCGAGACTCACAACCGAAGGGAAATGATGAAAATCGACCCCCGGATGAAGAATGCTTGAGAAGTTCTCCCCTTCTAGGTCTCTCTCTCTCGCGCAGTGAAATGAAGAAGAAGACGGCCGATTTCGTCTAATAAGGACGAGTTTGCACAGTTGTCCGCTTTGTGTGCCGCGGCACAGCTTAGGTGTGCCGCGGCACAGGCCAAAAATTTACTCCCAGGTTTCGGCATTGTGCCGCGGCATAGCCTGCGTGTGCCGCGGCACCGTCTGATTGGGTTTAGGTCGCGAAGACACGAGTGTGCCGCGGCACTGCTCGGCACCGTGCCGCGGCACGGATGGGTGTGCCGCGGCACAGTCTGATTTGTCCGACCAACAACTGAAGGGATTTGTGTGCCGCGGCGCACACACCTTGTGCCGCGGCCCACACCCCCTTTTGGGTTCCAAAATGATAAAAATGATCCGGAAAGAGAATAAAACGATAGGAATCAATATTTGGGAACCAACAACACAAAATGGATCCACGGCAACCCCGAAACGGCGGTTCCGCACAACAATAACGAGAATACAGTTCAACCGTTTGACAGGAAGGACACGCCGAGAAGTACACGAGGGTCACTACGGTCGAGAAATACACCAAAAACGAAAATACAAGGGAAAGAAAAATACGGATATTACATTCTACCCCTCTAAAAATAAGTTTCGTCCCGAAACTTAAGAAACAAACAACTCCGGGTACCTAGCACGCATGCTATCCTCGGTTTCCCAAGTTGCTTCCTCGACACCGTGTCTCGACCACTGCACTTTGACCAAAGGGATGGTTTTATGCCTCAGTCGTTTCTCACGATGCTCCAAAATCTTCAAAGGACGCTCCTCAAAAGTAATATCTTCAGCAATATCAATCTCGCCATAATCGATGACGTGACTAGGATCCGGGACATATTTCCTCAACTGGGAAACATGGAAAACGCTATGAACATGACTCAAGGCCGGAGGTAACGCCAAACGGTATGCCAACCCACCTACTCGCTCGAGGATCTCAAAGGGGCCGATAAATCTCGGACTCAACTTTCCTTTCTTCCCGAAACGAAAAACTCCCTTTGTCGGCGACACTTTTAGCAAAACGTGGTCTCCCACCTCGAATTCCAAAGGTCGACGACGGATGTCGGCATACGACTTCTGTCGACTCTGGGCAGTCAACATCCGTTCTCGAATTAATTCTATCTTCCGCCTCGTCTCTAGAACGACATCCGGCTCAGTCCCGACCAAATCGGACGCCTCATTCCAACAAATAGGTGATCGACATCGCCGCCCATAAAGTGCCTCATACGGTGCCATCCGAATCGACGCGTGCCAACTGTTGTTGTACGTGAATTCGATCAGCGGCAAATGTTCCTCCCAGTCACTACTCCAATCGAGAGCGCAGGCACGCAACAAGTCCTCGAACGTCTGGATAGTGCGTTCCGATTGTCCATCTGACTGGGGATGAAAAGAGGTACTCAAATGTAAACGAGTACCCAACGCCTTATGCACCGCCTGCCAGAAGTGCGATACAAAACGGCCGTCACGATCCGAAACAATAGACTTCGGAGTACCGTGAAGTCTCACAATCTGCGCGATAAACACACGAGCTAACTTTTCCGGGCCCCAAGTGTCCTTGATGCCCATAAAATGTGCCGACTTGGTCAGGCGATCAACAATCACCCATACCATATTCATGCCCGACCTCGATCTCGGCAAACTCGTAACAAAATCCATCGATATATCTTCCCATTTCCATTCGGAGCAGAAGTGACGCAATAACTCAGTCGGTCGATGCTCGATCTTGACCTGGCGACAAGTCAAACATCTTGCTACAAACATGCGACCTCATCCTTCATATCATTCCACCGAAATTTCTTCTCGTGTCCTTGTACATCTTACTCGAACCAGGGATGAACGGAATAAGGTGTAGCATGGGCCTCCGTAAAATACTCTGTCTCAACTCGAGTCGTTCGGCACACAAAGCCGACTGGAATCTCAAAACACCATCCTCGTGAATCACAAATCCAGGAGACTTTCCCTTAAGAACGTTCTCTCGGATTTGAGTGATCATCGGATCCTCTAATCGCTTGACTTAATCTCATCGATCAAAGGCAGCGAAATTTCCAAAGCACGAAATTGCCCGTGAGTTCCGGCAGCGAGAACCTCAACATCTAACTCGATTAAAGATCGGCTGAAGCTCGGATCGAGACGTAAGGATCTCAAGCGATCGCAATGCAATCGGTTTCCGACTCAAGGCGTCGGCCACGACGTTCGCCTTGCCGGATGATAAAGGATTTCGAGGTCATAATCCTTAATAAACTCTAACCACCTCCTCTGCCTCATATTCAACTCCCGCCGAGTAAATATGTATTTCGACTTTTATGATCGGTAAAAATCGACATGCGAGCCGAAAAGATAGTGACGCCAAATCTTGAGCGCAAAAGCGATGCCGCTAACTCCAAATCATGAGTAGGGTAGTTCAACTCATACGGCCTCAACTGTCTCGACGCATAGGCAATGGTCTTGCCTGCCGCATCAATACGCACCCAAGACCACGACCGAAGCATCGCTATAAACGGCAAAACCCTCGTTGCCACATGGCAACGCCAAAACCGGGGCTGAAGTCAAACGCTTCTTGATTCCTCAAAACTCGATCGCCTCTCGTCATTCCAGACGAACTTCTCGGATTTGGAGCAAGCTGCGTAAGTGGCGAGCGATTTGAAACCCTCGACGAACCTACGGTAGTAGCCAGCCAAACCCAAGAAACTACGGAGCTCCTTCACATTCTTGGGCGGTGCCCAATCCAACACGGCCTCAATCTTCTGCGGATCCACACGAACCCCCTCGGCTGAAATCACGTGACCTAAGAACATCACTTCCTTCAGCCAGAACTCACATTTCGAGAACTTTGCATAGAGTTGCTCGGTCTTCAAAATGTCTAATACTACCCGCAAATGATGGGCATGCCCTTCCTCATTCCTCGAATAAATAAGAATATCGTCAATAAAGACGACGACGCAGTTATCCAAATACTCGATAGAAACTTTGTTCATCAACTGCATGAACACCGCCGGCGCATTAGTTAACCCAAAAGGCATGACTACGAACTCATAATGTCCGTACCTCGTCCGAAAAGCTGTCTTCGGCACATCGGACTCTCTCACCCGGAGCTGATAGTACCCCAATTTCAAATCAATCTTTGAGAATACCGCAGCTCCCTGCAACTGGTCGAATAAGTCGTCAATTCTCGGCAAAGGATACTTGTTCTTGATGGTCACCTTGTTTAGTTCGCGATAGTCGATACACAAACGTAGTGAGCCATCCTTCTTCCGCACAAACAGGACCGGTGCGCCCCAAGGCGAGGCACTCGGTCGAACATACCCCAACTCAAGAAGCTCACTCAACTGCTTCTTCAACTCTGCCATCTCTGAAGGTGCCATGCGATAGGGCGCCTTCGAAATAGGAGCCGCACCCGGCTCTAACTCTATAGCGAACTCGACCTCGTGTTCCGGTGGCAATCCCGGTAACTCGTCAGGAAATACATCCGGAAACTCATTAACGACTGGAATCGACGAAAGCTCGACTCCACCATCCTCCGCCTTCAAGGCATAGCACCAATAACCAGTACACCCCTTTCGCAGGAGACTCATCGCCTTCAAGGTGTTAATGATGAATTTCTGATTTCCCCTCCTTCGCCCCGCGAAGGAGTGCTCGGTGCCATCCTCGGCTAACATGGTGATGATCCTCGTGCGGTAGTTCATGATTGCGCCATGCCGCTCGAGCCAATCATCCCCGAGAATCAAATCCTCACCCTCAATATCCACAACAATAAGATTAGAGGGCCAAGTCTTCTCACAAATAAGTACAGAACAGTCTCGAACCTCCTGATCACCAACGATCCTATCACTGCTAGGAAGCTTAACGATGAAGGGTTCACAAGGCATCAAACAGTCGAGACTCAAACGGCGTACACAATCCAAAGATATGAACGAATGCGTAGCACCGGAATCGAAAAGCACACTGACAGGATGAGAAAGAATATAAACGGTACATGTTGCCACGGTAGCCGCTGGGTCATCGGCTTTCCGCATCTCATAGACACGCGGGTGGGCTGAGCCGACACTAGAAGCTCCCCCCTTAGAGGGCTGACCCCGACCTCTCCCCCGACTAGCACTCGGTGGGGATTGAGGAGCAAACGATCCCTGATTCACACTTGGTTCCCTAGGCACTGGAATGGAAGCCCGGGCACCAAGAATTTTCTCCCTCTCAGCCTGACGGACCTTGTGGCACAGGTAGCCCTGCCCGATTACACGTCGGCAAAGGGCTCAAACAAGTCGGCCCGATGTGGCTGTCGACCACAATTGAAACACTTCACATCACGAAAAGGAGCACTGGTAGTTCCACGAGGACCCCCAGCGGAACGAGCTGGACCACCGCCGGTGGGGAAGTTAGCAGATTGGGATCTCTGCTGACCCCCACTCTTGTGGCCCGAAAAGTTCCCAGCGGACTTCTGCTTCTTACTCTCGCAGGCCGCCTCACTCGCCGACACAGACCTATCATAAGCAAGGGCCCTGCTCTGGTAATCTTTCAATGTAGTGCATACAAGCCCCGACATATAGTCCCGAATCGGCAACTTCATCCGTCTGGAGAAATGGAAAATTTTGTCGCTCTCCTCGACAACTTGGGTCTTCACATAACCCAACTCCTTGTTAAAATCAGCAGTGGCTTGAGATACGGGGATATCCCGCGATTGAGCATCATAAAAAGCATGTACCCGAGCCTGTCTGACCGGCCACGGGCAATATTCAGTCTCCATCAATTCTTGAAACTCAGCCCACGAAGCAGCATGGTCTTTGGGCCCAACGGCCTCCCACCAGTCCGTAGCATCCCCTGTGAGAAAGTATTGAGCAATAGGGACTTTACGATCCTCGGGACAGTTAGTGGCAACGAAGACCTTAGATATCTCCTTGATCCACCCTTCCCAGCCAATCGGGTCTGAAGATCCCGAAAATTGAGGAGGATGCATCTTGATAACATCTTGGAGCCAACGATCCGCTCCGCCCCGATTAGCGTGGGCCTGATCCGGGTTCTGAACCGCCTGAGCTATCGCCGCCATTTGATTCACCATTTGCTGCATAACGGCCGCAATACCGAGGTTGGCACGCTCCTGAGAAGAAGCATGGCTATGACGGTCGCCCGATCGCCGGCTCGAAGGCGTGACGTGGCCGCCCCACCGGCCCCACGTCCCGGCCGCGTCCACGACCACGACCGCGACCACGACCTCTTCCAGCATCCATACTGGAGTTAAATAAGTAGCAAAAGCCATACGAGGGTAAGTACGAGAAAAGAACAATCGCAAGTCGAGAATCAAAGGTACGATACAAGGAAATAATGAACAGAGGAAGGAAAACTTACGGACACTGGTAGTACCGGAATCATGGCAGCGTGACGATGATGTGCAAAAACAAAACACCACAAGACCCAATAAACCGACAAGCCTAGGTATCCACAAACCTAGAGCTCTGATACCATTTTCTGTAACACCCTCAAGATATTCGAGGTATATTACAGCGCCGTGAATCCTTATATGGGACCCACCAGGCTGAACAACATCATACTCATCGACTCACATAAACGACAGAACAATACCATGTCATAAAGACGCAAAACAGAATAATCCACCCGGTTCAACCGGTCAATATAACATCATCATCCAACACAACATAATAAGCAACAATACAATCCGAACGAACAAGAACCCCTTAAGTACTCGAGTACAACTATTAGTTCAAAACCACAAAAGATGAAAAGGTAAAAGACACTAAAACGTCACTCGTGCACAATCATCACGCACGGCCATCATCCGTGTACTGGTCCAGCGCCCGCTCGTCTCGATGAACCTGACCTGAAATTCATAAAACGAATTTCCCCAAAACGGGTCCCAGAGGGGTTAGCAATTACGCTAGTACAAGTAACCAGATGAACAACTTACATCTTACACATATAGTAAATGCATGCAATAAAGAAAACCGTTCGAAAGCACTCATTTCCGGAAATGCCAATATCAAATCACATTTGTAAAATTCACCACAATTAACCGTCGGTCCACACCTCCGTGGACCCCTACCGAGACCCCGTCGGATCTAACCCGTAGTGGTTAAAAGCAAAGCTCGTCGATCCACACCTCCGTGGACCCCTACCGAGACCCCGTCGGATCTAACCCGTAGTGAGCATACACACACACACAAGTCTCATGCAATACTACTACGTTAAGATTGTAAGTTCATAAGGATACTTGCCTCGATTAAATAGACGATGACACGAACGGAACGGAGAATCAAGCACAACCGCGAGGAACCGACGAAAATGAACCTAACGATTCGAATAGCACAATCACAACCACTTCTAAACGATTATGGAAATGGAATACACCCGGAAACCCGCCTACGATTCATGTATATTTGTACCAAAAATAACAACGAGGGCGGACCACAACCAAACCCTCTCGATTCCGTAAAAATCCACAAAATATCCATGAATCCGTAGGAAACTAAAGATACTAACAATATTAATCGTATTCATCATGAATCCACCAACAAAACGGAACGAATCGGAAGAAAAACCCAAAACCCCCAAATTAATCGAAAATAGGGTTCTAGAAACATTACCTTTGAAGATTCAAGTACTAAGATCCGTGGAACACGCGTTAGATTGATTATCCGAGACTCACAACCGAAGGGAAATGATGAAAATCGACCCCCGGATGAAGAATGCTTGAGAAGTTCTCCCCTCCTAGGTCTCTCTCTCTCTCGCGCAGTGAAATGAAGAAGAAGACGGCCGATTTCGTCTAATAAGGACGAGTTTGCACAGTTGACCGCTTTGTGTGCCGCGGCACAGCTTAGGTGTGCCGCGGCACAGGCCAAAAATTTACTACCAGATTTCGGCATTGTGCCGCGGCACAGCCTGCGTGTGCCGCGGCACCGGACAGGTGTGCCGCGGCACCGGCCTGGCACTGTGCCGCGGCACCGGATGGGTGTGCCGCGGCTGCAGTCTGATTTGTCCGACCAACAACCGAAGGGATTTGTGTGCCGCGGCGCACACACCTTGTCGCTGCCCACACCCCTTTTGGGTTCCAAAATGATAAAAATGATCCGGAAAGAGAATAAAACGATAGGAATCAATATTTGGGAACCAACAACACGAAATGGATCCACGGCAACCCCGAAACGGCGGTTCCGCACAACAATAACGAGAATACAGTTCAACCGTTTGACAGGAAGGACACGCCGATAAGTACACGAGGGTCACTACGATCGAGAAATACACCAAAAACGAAAATACAAGGGAAAGAAAAATACGGATATTACACGCGATTGGCGCAACAGAATATGGATCGTTGACTCCAGCCCATCAGCAGCTGTCAGTGATAAGGACGGCCTCACCTACCGACAGACCCGCCAAAAGGTCCTAGGTGGGGCCTCCCAAGACACCGACATAGACGCGTGTTGGCTTCTCATTGGTTCGCACTTCCGGCTGCCAACAGCTACTATGGACTCTAAAGAGACCAACCTATGTGCTAAAGACGATCGCCCGCTTATTATAATACAGCAGAGGCGATCGCCCAACGACTCCCAGTCCTATAAATAGAGAGCCTCTAGCACTTGGAAAGCTCTCGGTTTTTCTCTTGACTCTATCTAGGATTTCTCTCTCAGAACCTCTTAACCAAAATACGGTTGGCAGAAACGAGAACTCCCTACAGTTCAGATTTGAAGAGATTCACAAGATCAGAAGCTCAGACATTCAGCTAAATAACTTAGCACTCCATCGTTGTTACAAGAACTCACAGAGCATCATCTCTGATTCTTCCGGCAATCTTCAACACTCAAGAGCTAAGATAACTAGGGTCTTTAACTCATTGTAATTATACTCTAACATTAATATTTGTACTCCCAAGTATTCGTATTAATAATATCTCGCGAGAGCATTCAAGCCCGGGACTAACAACCCCGGCAAATCTTGTGTTATTTACTTCCCCACGGACGTGTTCTCGCATTTTGTTTGTTACTCATCCATTCCAACATATCATCTCCGGATAATATTTTGGGTAACAACAATTGGCACTAGAAGAAGGGGGAAGGGCGGAGCTATGTATACCACGATCGTCTCTACTCAGACGCATGTAAGGCGATCGACATTGTTCATATGTATGTGCAGCGATCGACTTTGTTGTAAGAGTTATCAATATGAGTTTATCAATTCACTTGGAGCTGTACACACAACGATCATTCCTCACACACTTGTATAAAGTCACGCAAAAGACTCAGAAAGACAATCATACAAGCAAGGAATCAGAAAAGCGAAAATTTATTTCATCACTTGGAATAAAAATACAAACACGGTCGCCCGAAGTCTAAAGTACAACGAAAGCTGCAAAAATTACAAGTAAAAAAGCAGATTCAAGGATCGGCGCCCGTCCCATCGCCAGCTGCAGGGTCCGAACCCCCATCCTCCGAGGCGCCCGGATGAACAAGGTTGTCCGGCAGCGGGTACCAGCTCAAGTCGATTCCGAGATCCGCAGAAAGGTCGAGGATCGGCACTGTGAAAGCAGGCCTCAGAGGATGCTCCAACGCATAGGCTTTGAAATTTTCAGCCAAAGGGCCAACCTCAATCCCTCCCTTCTTAGCGGCGCGGATGACGTCAGCATAAGCCATGTAATAGGCGAATTCGCTGACGTACTCCTTGTTAAAGAAGGGATCGGCCTCAATCGCCTTCATCTTTTCCTTCAAATCCGCAACCATTTGGCTAGCATCCTCAAGCTCGGTATTTTTGGCGGCCTCCCCTTCCCTCGAGGATGCAAGCTCGCTGTTTAGTCGGGCGACGGTCACTTTCAGCTGGTCGGCCTCCTTCTGCACGGCCGCGTGTGACCTGCGGGCTTCTGTCATTTGGTCCCGCATCCGGTCAGTCACCGCCCGCGCCCGGTCAACATCCTGCTTCGCCTACTTTTCCGCCTCCGCAAAGCTCTTCTCCATGGCTACGAGTCGATCGCCAAATTCAATGACTTGTCTCCGTGCAGCTTCAAGGTCTGCATGGAGACGGGCAGTGGACGGCCGCCCCTCATAGTCCCGCATGGCCTGGGCAGCCATCGTCGCCGTCTGGAGGGCTAGCGCAAAGGTAGCCTGCATCGCATCAGCAGATCGCCGGCGCGCGATCGCATCCAGATCGGTCGTCCAGGCCTTCGGGAGGGAAGCGGTAGCCCGAGCAACATAAGATGGGATATCGCTGACCCCGCAAGGAGCTTTGCTCGACAGAAAGTCCGGCACCATCAGCTAGCAACTCGGGTCGGAATGGCGGATCCTGCACAAATAACAAAAGAGTTAAGTGTGTTTCCTACACAGGTTTCATAACTTGGCAAAACAACCAGGCTTACCTCTCAACCTTCTCTGGGTCACGACCAAAGAACGGCTTGCCATGCAAAGTCTCAGCCTCAGCAGTCACAATGGACTGAAGAGAAGCCAAAGATGGCGTGAACCCCTCCGCCGGAGGAATCACGGAAATCGGTGGCACAAAGATCGGCGTCTCATCTGCAGTAATAGGGGCCGAGGCCTCCACAGTCCTCCATTTCTTATGGATAAGCCGAAGTTTCTCCTCCTCCTGAGGCTCCCGTCCTTCGGCGACAGGTTCCTGGAGAGGTTGCCTCCAGGGTTAGTCTCGGCGGAGCAGAAGGAGCTCGGTTCACCTTTTTCCCTTGGCGAAGATGGTTCATAACCCCCGTATTAGACATGGCAATTGCAGCAGGAGACTCTGGGAAACTAGGGAAACTGATCTCTGCAAAAGAAAACAAACGACAAAGTTAGTAATCTTCCTCAGTTAAGACGATCGGCATATCAAAGAAGATCGCAAAAGTTCATACCTGGAACCTTTAGATGCCGAGGGTAGCGAAACAGCCGAGCAGCCAACCAGCAGGCTTCATTGTTAATTTGGCAGGCGTCTAAACGGTCGTTATGAAGACTCTATATCTTCTCCCAGACGAGCAAAGTCAAAAGCAAGGTCGCCCACTGCCGGAACAATGAGACCTGAAAAAAGGAGGCCAAAATCAGATCAGTTCAGAAAATGTCCGAACAAAGGAAGAGTCTAAATCCTTACTCGGACTCCTCTCCCGAAAGCCAATTGGAATATCCAACTCGTCGGTCGGATTGTCGCTCGCTGCCGATTTCCAAGCACCGCCAACCCAAAACCACTTTGACGGATCACCCCTCACTTTGTTCGGGACCCCAAGGATCACCCGACTAGAGCGGCCTTGGATGTGGTAGCCACCGACGGACCCTTTCTGAACCGTCAATTTGAATAGGTGGTTCATCTCCAACGGCGAGGGAAGGCGGTACAGTCGGTGACCACCGAACAAAGTGAGGGCGCATACAATCTTGAGCCAGGCGTTCGGCGTTAGCTGAAGCGGCGCCACATTCCAGGTGACCAGCAAATTGGAGATGACAAACGACAATGGGAACCGTAGCCCGGCCTCTATTGTCGCCTCATTCACGGCGACCATGCCCTCCGGAGGTTGGTTGGCTTGATCGTTCTCGGCAGGCGCGAAAAGGTCCACATTAGAAGGGACATGGTACCTCGCCCTCCAGATTGCCAAGTCCTTCCTGGTCGCCGATCTCCTGATCTGGCCAAGGGACTGCGGGGAGCGCTGCGCGGCCTGAAACAGCGACCGCTTCTCGGATTGATAGGGATGGACGATCGAGTACTCCCGATAGTCGAACTTGGGATGCGGACCGGCCAGTCTCTCCATAATTTCTGCAAGGGCTGAATAGGCTTGGCCGAAGGCGCTATGTTGCTCCCAGTATGCCCTCACCGCCAACTCCTTCTCCACCAGCAAGCGTTTTTGCTCAGCCGCCGCCTCCCTGGCTGCATCAGCCTCGTTGAGTAGTTCCTCGACTTCTGGGGGATTAATAACGGCGCGGATAGCCTCAACAGCTGTCTCCATATGGAATTACGTAGATGATCCTTCCCGGGCAGTCGAAGTCCCGACAGCGGAGGTGGTCCCCGTTTCAGACATTGCAGGTACTCCAGACATCCTCAAAAAGAAAAGAAAAAAGAGGATTGTTTCTTACCGAAGGATTGAGTCGATCGACGATCGGCAAACAAAGGCTTCACAAAATTTTTCGGCTATCTTCCTCTCCGATGAAATTGCGTAAGGGGGATTACACTGTAACCCAGACCCTTTTTATAGGATAAGGGAGGGGCTTCCATGCAAATAAGGAGAATCTCGAGGGCTGAAGTGCAACCGCCGAATAAAGTCGCAATCAATCCCTCCCTTGAAACCCGCGTACACGTCGTTTCAAGGACACGCCAGACGAGGAGTCTTAACTAACCGTTGGACTCCTCCAATCGGATCGCGACACGTACCCCCGTAGTGTTTCGAGCCTGCTGTTATTTCCCGCTCTTTTTAGCGACTGAGTGGATCGTGCAAATTCAAAAACAGTCTGCTCGAAAAATGATCGTTTAAACTCATAAAAAGTCACTCGTCTAAATCCAAGCGATCGTCAGTGGATCCACCTCACCCCACGTCTTCGACATGAGATCAAGCTGTGGGGCAATTTTTATGCGGCAATTAATACGTCTGGACGGCGATCGGCATACGGCCGAGCGACCGAGTTCACGATCGAATAAGCTACGACAAACTTGCCAATCGAAGGTAACAGTCCATCTTCGAGTATCTAGCGATCGACCTCCCGGAGCAATCGTCTCTTGGTACCTAGTGACCGACTCTGGTGCCCGACCAAAGACGACCGTTCTATGCCACGTATAAGGCCATCGTCCGTCAAGTCTACGAAGACTAGATCACGAAGCAAGGACCCATGTGCAGATCCGCGATTGGCGCCACAGAATATGGATCGTTGACTCCAGCCCATCAGCAGCTGTCAGTGACAAGGACGGCCTCACCTACCGACAGACCCGCCGAAAGGTCCTAGGTGGGGCCTCCCAAGACAGCGACATACACGCGTGTTGGCTTTTCACTGGTTCGCACTTCCGGCTGCCAGCAGCTACTGCAAACTCTAAAGAGATCAACCCATGTGCTCAAGATGATCGCCCGCTTATTATAATACAGCAGATGTGATCGCCCAGCGACTCCCAGTCCTATAAATAGAGAGCCTCCAGCACTTTGAAAGCTCTCGGTTTTTCTCTTGACTCTATCTAGGATTTCTCTCTCAGAACCTCTTACCCAAACGACGGTCGGCAGAAACGAGAACTCCCTACATTTCAGATTTGAAGAGATTCACAAGTTCAGAAGCTCAGACATTTAGCTAAAGAACTTAGCACTTCATCGTTGTTACAAGAACTCACAGAGCATCATCTCTGGTTCTTCCGGGAATCTTCAGCACTCAAGAGCTAAGATAACTAGGGTCTTTACACTCATTGTAATTTTACTCTAACATTAATATTTGTACTCCCAAGTATTCGTATTAATAATATCTCGCGAGAGCATTCAAGCCCGAGACTAACGACCCCGGCAAATCTTGTGTTATTTACTCCCCCACGGACGTGTTCTCGCATTTTGTTTGTTACTCGTCGATTCTAGCATATCATCTCCGGATAATATTTTGGGTAACAACAGTCAGTATTTCTCTTTTGGTCGAGTATTCACCCTTGCACGGGTGTAGTCTTCATTTATTAAATTGATTTGTCATTCTTTTCTGTATTTAAGTTTATTCTTATCGTTGAATTGTGGACTATGTCGGCTTTTGAATTTTTTAATGACCTTGTCGGTCTATTTTGTAATTAATTTGACCTCGATCGGTCAATCATTGAGTAATCTTTTGGAGTTTAGCCTGGTAGATTCTTGTGAGAAGGGTCTACGGCATGTGACATTGCCAGTCGAATTCAGGGGGTGTTACTGTTGGGATTCGGTGCCTAAAACTAAGGCCCAGCGAAAGTGGTAAAATGAAATTAATTCGCTCCAAATCCCTACGAGGATCGATCGAGCTACGTATATACGAATATTATAGGAAACACAAGATATACGAGAAAACATACCCTTGTAGTCCGTTGATTAAAATGTATCCTTCTCTTGAGCTATTCCCCAAGCTTTTTGGATTTCCCTACGATCCAATCCGCACCAAGCTCTTGGATGATCCAACGCCGAAAGAACCACATCTCTACTTGCCACGCACCGGAGAAATGACCGGAATGACTAAATCTCGTTATCCTCCAAGGATACGGCTACAACAAGGTAGTAGAAGCTTGTTTAGCAAGATTATAACACTCCAAGTATATAATCTATGATCTCTCAATTATTCTCACAATTTTTCCTCCAAGAAAATTATGAAGAAGAAGTGAGATGATGAAGAACACTTTGAGAAACTCTTTTATGTCTCTCCTATTACCAGCTCACGTATGATATGATGAAGTGTAGTTATAGAGATTGTGTCTTCATCTCCCTTTATTCAGCCCCTCCCACATGTCACAACTCGTGCCTATGAGAATCAACCCCACCAAGACAATCATAATCCAGTAAAGAATGGAACAAGAGTCCAAATGGAAGGTGGGTGGAAATGTGGGGGGCGGCCCATGTAGAAATCGGATGAGTTCGGTTCGTTTCGGACTCCCGTGAGTCTAAACAGATAAACTCCGATTCTGTTCCGATGTATTTATATCATTGAATTAATCCAATTAATTAAACATATCAAATACAAAATAACATAATTAATTTCTCCAAGAAATAATTATATTCATGAATTAAATTTAATCACCCGGTAATTAATTTAATTCATTAGGCCGTAAATCGATTTTATCTAATAAATCAATTTAGACATCCAATGTCCCAAATTTAGATATCCAATATCTAATATTCATAATGAGAGAATAAGCTCGATTCATTCCATCGCCAATCCTATTGTGCGACTCGGTAGGTCCGTCTCAGTCAGCAATGGGAGGAACCAAAGAGTAGCACCACCTAGCCAGCCTGGCGGCCTACACTGTACCCCAACTGAACACGAATGATTGGGATTATTCAAGAACCATTATGTCATGAATACCAACAAACATATAAACCCTTCTTTCACATGTCCCGATCAAGTTATAGGGTCACGATCAGTCAAACCTTATCTGTGCTTGATGCTATGCATGTGTTAATGCAAATCGAGATCATCAAGCTCTCATGTATCTAATACAACTAGCTCCAATGCTTTGGCCAAAGACTTATGATCTCATTTCCAGTAACCGCATAGGACATATAACCCTCTCACTAACAGGAGAAAGAATTCTATCTGGGTATTCAGTAGGACTTGCTACTTGCCCGTCAAGATGCATGTCGAGGTTGACCCCCGCCTTCCGGTTTACAGGGTCGAACTACTCTAATGAAAATCTTGACGTCACAAGCACATCCCTACTAAATCCTCAAGTCGAAGGTTCACGAATACCTATCACAACCTTTCGAGTCCGTCATTGACTGTCCCAGAGTGAAATCCGTGTGACGAATCGAGGGTGAGTCGGTTCGAGTATACTAATCCAATTAGCATACCTATAACGTGTGCTCCCACTAACCATTAGTGTTCGACATGCACTCTCCATGTCAAAGAACACGTCATACAAGTCTTCACATAAACTTAATGCCCAGTCAAGTTTCATCGACTTGCGAATGATTAAGTATTTGAGCTATAACCTTTCCAGTGCCGACCCCCTTATCCAATAAGGAGTGGAACATTTTGCTCTCAAATACACGGACTAGTTTCTCTATGTATATTTACTAGTTAGGATGCCAGTAACTACCAGTAAATAAAGAAACATTCATTTGCCTTATGATAATAATTTACATAATTACAAGTACAATGCCCTCACTCAACAACCTCTGAGTGGCATTCGAGGGCATACCACTAACAATATCCCACTTGCATTCAATGCCGCACACTATGGTATCTAATACCCATATTCTCCAGATGACGCTCTAAGCTAATCTGAGAAAGTGGCTAGGTCAGTGGATCAGCGACGTAGTCGGCTGACTCTACTCTATGCAGCACAATGTATCTCTTTACGAACAAATTCTCTTACGAGATGATACTCTCTCTCAATATGTTTTGTATTATTTATGAAACCTCGGTTCCCAGGCCTGTGCTACTGCTCTATTATTATCATATAAAACCGAAACCAGGCGTCGTAGCATATGGTGTCACGTGAAGTTTACCCAGTAACTTCTTAATACTTCATTTGGAGGCCTCCGATGCCGCTTTATACTCAGCCTAACAGGTGGAACCAGCAGTCACGCTATACTTGGCACTATGCCAAGATACTGCTCCTCCATTAAGAGTAAATATAGCCAGAAGCAGACATAGAATCGTCTCTCTGTCCTTGGAAGTCCAATACAGTGAATCTCATTACATTCAGTTCTCCAACGCCGTACTTAATAACCTGGTCTCTAGTCATTCTAAAGTACTTGAGAACGTTCTTTTACAGTAGTCTAATTTTCCGTAACTGGGTTAGCCCGAAACCTACCTACCACTCTCCCAACATGCGCAATGTCAGGTCTCGTACACAATAAAGTATATATAAGGCTACCCAAGTTCTGAAGCATATGGTATATTACTCATTTCCTTTCATTGTTACTCACTATGAGAACACATCTTCAAGGTGAGTTTTATTCCATGCCGCATCGATAGGAACCCTCTTTTAGAATAATCCATCTTAAATCATTCTAAGATTTTATCTATATAGAGGGTTTGGGAAAAAACATATCATTCTCTTCGATCTATCCCAGTAGAGTCGAATCCCAAGAATATAGGTTTCTTCTCCCACGTCTTTCATGGAGAAATTACTTGCAAGCCAAGCTTTTGCAGAACTGAGCATTCCCACATCATTTCCTATTCGTAGAATGTCATCTATATATATAGTACTAATAATGCGATCTTGCTCCCACTAACCCTTTTGTATACACAAGATTCCTCTTCATTTTGCACGAAGTCAAACTCTTTGACCGCCTCGTCAAAATGTAGGTTCCAACTTCATGAAGACTGATACAGTCTATTTCATGGAGTCTACATCCACCATTGCTAGGTCATTGGTCGCGGGTTGGTCTCTTGTTTATCACCTGGAACCTCGTGGAAACCCAGTTCATCCAAGTGCACAAAACTATACCTCTCAGGTAATTGAGACACCCTACTAGACCTACGAGGTGGTTGTACTTGTGTTTCAGAAGGTTCCGTTCCAATTTCTTACACAGGTGTCTCCTGAGGAGTTTCATTGTATTCTTCCAAAGAAATATTTCTACCTGCTCCGCCTTCCTGAATGAACTCATCTTCCAGGAAGTGTGCATGTAAAGCAATAACGATCTTTCGATCTTTGGGCATGTAGAATAGATAACCCACCATCTCAGATGGGAATCCAATGAAACATCTAGTCATGGACCTCGCTTCCATATTGTCCACCTTAATCTTCTTGACATGGGCGGGACATCATCAAATCCTAATGTGATTAAGACTTTGATTTCCCGCCCTCCCACATCTCATGTGGAGTTTTAGGAACGGATTTGGAAGGACATCAGTTCAAGATGTAAGCGGCAGTCAGGAGTGCATACCCCACAGGTAAATCGTTAAGTCAGTATAACCCAGCATGGAACGGACCATGTTCAACAAGGTCCGGTTCCTTCCTTCTGACACACCATTTAACTGAGGAGTACCTGGAGGTGTTAGTTGTGAAACTATACCATGTTCCTTAAGGAACTCGTCAAACTCGATACTCATATACTCGCCACCTCGGTCCGACCAAAGTGCTTTGATATGATTTCCAGTTTGTTTTTCGACTAGGGCCTCGAATTTATGTTTCATTAAGTATACATAACCATACCTAGTATAATCGTCTGTAAACGTAATGAAATAATGATATCCGTCACGTGCTGCCTCCAAAGCACCACATACGTCGGTATGGATTAATCCCAGTTTATCAGTGGCTCTTTCAAAAGTCCTTGTGAAGGGGGACTTAGTCATTTTGCCTTTAAGGCAAGATTCACAAGTAGGGAAGGGATCTGATCCCAATGGATCCATAAGTCCATCTTTTTCCATTTTGTAAACCCAGGTCTGACCAACATGACCAAGTCTAAGATGCCATTTCAAAACTTGATTGGTTTCATCCATACCACGTTTTCTACTCATAGTATTCGCAACTACTTTGTTGCTGAGGTTTAGATGATACAATTCATTTAACAATGTAGCAGTACCCACTAGTTTATTTCTGAAGTAAATTTTGCAGGAACCATCACCAATGAAAAATGAAAAGCCTTTTGGTCCATGACTAATGGATACAATGTTTTTATACCCCTTGGGCAAAATAAGTACATCTTCTAAAGTCAAAACAAAGCCGGATTCTAAACCCAAAAGAAGTGATCCTATGTCGGTTGCCTCGACACTATGCCTGCTTCCGACTGTGATCATAACTTCTCCAGCTCCAAGCTTCCTACTTTGTTACAGATCCTGATTCATGGTACAAATATGAGAACTAGCACCAGAATCCAGTATCCAGGAAGTAGAAAATACAGTAGCAAAACAATTTGTTTCCAAAACTAAAAGTTCTGTACCTGAAGTGCCATGAAGAATCGGACAGTCTCTAGCCCAGTGGCCCAGCTCACTGAACTTGATACAAGCATCCTTCTTCTTTTTGTTCTTTGGAACCATCGGGGCCTTGCCCTTTCCCTTGAAGTCCTTGGCTTGTGGTCCCGTCTACTTCTTCATCTTTTTCTTCTTGTTCTTAGACCTCCGAGGTCCATAAGAAATCACAAGGGCATACTCCTTCATCTGCGGAGTCTTCATCTGAGACTGAGCGGTCACAAGTTTGTTCATTAGCCCAGCTAAATTACATGCAATCTCATTGCAGTTAAGTTCATAACAAACTGTGAGAAGGAATCAGGGAGAAACTGAAGGATAAGGTCGGTTTGGAGAGAAGTATCCATCTTAAAATCAAGATCCTCCAATCTCTCGATCATGGATATCATTTTGAGGACGTGTTCCCAAACCTTTTTACCTTCCTTCATCCTTGCACTGAAAAGCTACTTGGATATCTCATATCTAGCAGTTCTGCTGTGCTCACCAAAAAGTTCGGTTAAGTGAGATAGAATCTGCCTAGCAGAAGTCATTTTATCATGAGCTCTCTGAAGCTGACTAGACATAACAACCCAGCCACGCAATATGAACCCAGAAGGTCACATGAACAAAAGTGACCATGATGAATATTAATGAATAACAATCCGACAAGGGTCAAGAATGACTCACCGAGATGAAATAATAATGAAATGAATGATAACTCACTGAAATGATTGGAATCGTCGTTCCTCCTGAATTGAATGATTAGTTTGATAATTACAAGTCTCGACATGAATAGTATATCATGAATGAATTATGAATATGAATGAACAACAACGAAAGGAATGAATATACTTTTAACCGAGTAAGAATTAACTTACCTCAATACCGGTGATGAAATGTCCTCTCTCGAACAAACATCCTTAATGGAGATATAGGTCACTCGAACAACCTTGAATAACACAATTACCAACAATCTGCTTAATACACGTATCAATTGTGATCAAAACCACATCAAGAGGTCAATACAACACATCCAAACTCATTGAAGCATTATGACAAACACTTTGTAAACAAACTCCCATTATTTACAATCAATTCTAATTGTATCGAAAACCAAATTCCAAATGTGTTATTTACTCCAACAAAACAGCATCAACAATCGATAATCCAATAAGAATACATAATTCGAGATTACGATAACATCTTATTGAAAACCCCCAAAAATCCAAAGTCAACCCTTAGGGTGTTCTTGAATAATTCCCCAAATATTCATCAAATCCGAAATATACACCAATAAATCTATAGGAATATATGTATCCAAGGTAGATAATCCATATCTAACATATTCCATCATAATAGCAACCTCACATGAAGAGATCGGAAGGAAAACACTCAAATCCCGAAGTTCTAGATTCAAGAAATATTTACCTTGATTTGGTGTGTTGGAGAGGATGAAATAATGATTAATCCGCACTAAAAGTCTGAACATGATGATATGTGATTGCAGCTTGAAAATATCTTCATGATTCGCCCAAACTCGCCCAAAAACGCCCAAAAACAAAGTGAGATGTGAAAAATGACGAATCCTGGGCTGACTGTCCTATTTATAGTAAACCCAGTTTTAGCGCGCGCTAGCTACTGTGCTTAGCGTGCGCTAACGGGTTTACCGGGTAGTCCAGTACCCGTTGTCTGCATCGTTAGCGTGCGCTATGTACCTTGGTAGCGTGCACCAACGTCCCTTCTTAGCGTGCGTTAACCTTGTGTTAGCGCGTGCTACCTGATGGTTGATGTCCAGAATACTAGAGTCCAGAACCTACTGTCCTCTGGTATGATTGAGCCTTAGCGCGCGCTACCCGATTCTCAGCGTGCGCTACCAAACTATCCCTTGCATATGTTATACCCACTCCTAGCGTGCGCTACGAATTATTCCATCTCAGTCTAGTACCCACTGGACTGTCTGTTCAAATACACTGGCGCGCGCTGATGGATACTGATAGCGTGCGCTACAAAATCCATTAACGTACGTTATACTCCAATTGTAGCGTGCGTTATGAATCTCACTAATCCAGTCCAGTGCCTTCTGGACTGTCTGCCTGAACCACACTAGCGTGCGCTAATGCTGAGAGGTAGCGTGCGCTACCCATACTCAATTAGCGCGCGCTAAAGAGAGTACGTAGCGTGTGCTACTCCTCACACACAGCCCACTACAAAGATGACAAAGATGATATACTCGGCCCGATTTTCCAACCAGGTTGAATGCCGAATAATAACTGATACACGATACAAATTACTCTGAACGGTGAATACAGTGAATGAATAAGATTGATGAATGACTAATACTGAGTGAAAAATTACTGAGTGACAATATACTGAATGACAATTAATGAATTTACAGCCGGGTATTACATACGGCCGTATCCGACCACTTCTTACGGCCGTAACCGGCCTTCGTCCGGATGCTGCCCAGCACCCTTACGGTCATATCCGACCACTCCTTACGACCATAACCGGCCTTCGTCCGGATGCTGCCCAACACACGTACGGACGTAGCCGATCACCTTACGGCCGTATTAGCCTTCATTCGGATACTGCCCAGCACCCTGCTGAGCCCTTACGGTCGTAACTGGCACCGTACGGCCGTAACTCTTCCAGTCGCCTCATCTGCAATGTCCATCTCCTGCGGCCATAATTTCAATAGTCCGGTTAGACGCTCGACACATCCGGATGACCCAGGTGCACTTTCTATGGTTCCAGATGGTAACGAACTCATTACGAACATACCACACTGCACGACGAGCGTCATCCAATCTAAGAAACACATACGATAGCAAGTCATATTCATAAGGAAAGCATTGAAATCTCGATACTTTATAGCGAACATAATAGTAAGACGAATTCCAAAATAACAATTGTAACGAAACAAAATAGCCGGTACAAAATGCTATCATTCGAAACACGAAACAAAATCTCGGGTATTACATATAGCGCTGGGACTTTGGGTTGGGTCGAGCAGCCTCAACCTATCACCGGTCACCTAGAGGTGGGGTCCAACTTTTGGTCAAAGAGAGTTGAGGATAACTGTAGGAATATATCATTTGCAAAATATGTTACAGTGTATCACTGGATCGTTCCGCCGATAAAGAAATAGTGTTTCTCTGTAATGTAATATCCTGAATTTTAGAATAATATTTCATCATTAACATTGTTGGAAGATTGATGATGTGATATTGTTGGTAATAGATGTGATATTGGGTAGATGAGTGTAAGGTGTCAGGTAGTATTTTCTAATATCGTCGAATAATTATTAGTTAGAATGTGACGGTGGCGAACGTTGTATTTTCCGATAAATTATTCAACGAAAATTAGAGAAAATTATCCGGACTATATATGAGCTTGTTAAATTACTTGGATGTATTTGGGATGAATTTATGATCCTGGACCATTTAAAATAAGAGATAAGCACAGAGAGTGTAAATAATAATAAAATGGGACATTTCTTGGAAGTATCGGGGACAAGTATAAACTTTGAAAAAATCACTACGAATTTTAGGAATATTCAAAAATTCTCAAAGTTAACATATTATAAATAATTGAAATAGCTTTCCAACGGTTCAAACGGCGAGCCAATCAGAGCCCGAATGAAGAAGTTATGGTCGAATTAGTAGAGAGTGTTGGATGCCGAGCGCCGACGGAAGACCGCGCACGCGAATCACGTGTCAATGCCGGGCGGGGCCAATAGCGTGCTGGGCAGGTCAGCTGGCGGGCGCTGAAAGTGGCCAGCAGACTTTTGTTCCACGTGGTTTTTGACTGACTAGCGGAATTTTAAACCATAAATAACCATAGAGTATGTTTACCTCTTCAACAACTTCTTTTTATATTCTAGTCCTGAGATTCGTAAGTATTCTAAAATGCTGAAACACCCAGCGAGTCTGAACAGCCTAATATAAGGGACGTCCGGTAGTTGTTTGACGAAATTACCCAAAGAGTGTTAATTCCAAGCTGGGTTGCCATCTTTGAACTCGATTATCCCACAATTGGTAAGTTATTTTTAAAATACATCTCGAGTATTTTATAAATAAAGTACATATGAGTATAAATATTATTTGGAACGTACGTATTGAGTCATAATACTTGGATAATATGAACCGTTTTCTAGTGAGTCAGCCATGCTATTTTTCAGTATTTTCCAGCAACATTTCTTTTGAAGTTTATCGAGTTGCCTACTTTGAATATGTATATCTTTTAACGTGCAAGTTATTTTCGATGAAATTTTGTGTATTTTGTAACTGAGTGACATATTTAAATAAATCGTTTTATTTTTTTGATATTTTCAGACTGTAATCGAAATAAGTTTTCATAAAATCTTAATTTTGGGAAATTTGGGGATTTCGATTGATTTCGTCCGTTTAAGTCGTATTAACTCATATTACTGATGGATAATTGAAGATTAAGTTGTATTCATCAATTTCATCATTTTTTTCACGGTTTTATCATTATCGATTCGTCGTTTAATTGAGTTCTCAATTGACGCCTTCAACATGTCCGGGAAAATGCCGCAAAGGGAAATTCGGCCGTTTGATGAGGTTTTTCCTCGTGTGATGAATTGTTTTATTGATGATAGGATATTAGGGCCGAACTCCCTATTGAGAACTGGTGTTTAAGCCTTCCGATCGTCATTTTCATCAGAGTTCAGGACTTTTTCCGATCAGCCGTATTCTTCGGAGCATTCGTGATAGATTACCAAGGCAAGTACCTTGATATACAAATCATTGTTGCCGAAGTGTATTTATTATTATTATATATATATACATATGTTGGTGAACGTTTAGTGATTGGCGCTAATATTAGTTTTACGTACTTAACTTGTATTAAAGTATAAACTATATTATAGAGATAATAGAGTCAGGTATATGTATTTAGTTGAACTTCGATACAGGGATATATGTGTGGTGTTGGTTGTTTATGCCCGAAGCATATTGTGCTGAGTTTTAATTGATAACGTGCGTGATGTTGTTTGTTTGTGTAGTTAATGATTGACATATAGTTTGTGTGAATTTTGTGTACTAATTCGATAATTGTTGCAATGATTGACCGTGTGCTTGATGTTTGAAACACTGTGAATATTTGCTGTGAGAGACGTTGTATTCGGGAACTTCTGAGGACAGGGCGTGAACTCCGGCCTGGTGTATGCTGCAATGAGCGGCTCCATATGGTTGGTGAATGCCGGTGTTACATAATGCGTGAGTAAGGGGCGTCTCTTGTGGGAGTGAGCGCCGGCGCGGTGACATGTTCAAGGGGCGGCCAACATAGTGGAGTGAACTCCGGTGCATCAGGTGTGCAAGGGAGGCGCCTGACAGGCTTACTGGTTACGGATATTCGAGTGACAGGCTTATTGGTTACGGATAATCGAAAAATTTCCGTACTTCAAAAGTTCTTTGAACTCGTTTTAAATGTTGGTCTCGATAAAGGCTGAGATTTGTGCTTCTGAAAGTTTTTTTCAACTCGTTTAAATGTTGGTATCAGGATTAATTAACCAAGGATATCTGACGAGATTTCCGAGGGTTAATTAATCAAGGGTCTTCAGCAGGATTTTTCGAAAAGAGAGGTTGTAACATTGATTGTGCTGAGAAGTGTTCTGTGGAATGTTGAGATGATTGTTCTTGTGATGATGTTCGGTAGATTGATTCAAGGATCCCGTGAGATGTTGAGATGATTGTTCTTGTGATAGTGTTCTGCAAATGGGTCGAGGAACCCGAATAACATTGAAATGGTTTTCCTGTAAAACTGTTTTCCACATACTGGGTCAAGGACCTGAGAAATTTTGAAGTTATTTTCTAAAAGTATTTCCATTCGATTTTTCAAAACCTCAAAACTGCAATATCCGCAATTTCGATTTCCGGTAATTTTCTTTTTTGGCGGAAGTCCATCTTAGCGACTATATTGTGACCGTTTAGTCATTCGAAGAATGATTAATTCTACACTTTTTGTCATCCGAGTTCGTTTCGGTGTCGTTTTGTTGCGTTCTGTGTCCTTAAACGACTTTTCCACGTGTGAGTTCGACTTTGTAAAATCACCATTAATTCTTGGAAACTCCAAAAATTCTGAATCTTTTCAGAATTATAGAGCATCAAGTTAGATTTCCAATTGTTCAAACGGTGAGTCAATTGGAGTCCAGACGAAGGAGTTATGGTCAAAATAGCTAAGACTGCACCGTGTGCCTTTTGATGCTGGAGCGGGCTGTACCGCGGGCCGCGGCACTAAGCTGATATGCTGGGCGTTGTTGTGGCCATGGGCCGCGGCACACTCAGCCCGTGCGGCGGCACACAGTGCAGAATAGCCTATTTCTGCAGATTTTGTGAGGATCAAGCCCATTTCATCATTTTTCCTTCTTCCTCTCCTCCTTGGGAGATTTGTGGGCGATTTTTGGGCGGTTTATCTCAGGGAATTCATCTTATTCAAGTTCTTTGTGTGGATTAAAAACATTAATCCTTGTTCTTCGTCGGATCGAGGTAATTTCTTGAAATCTTCTAGGGTTGACTTTCGGGATTTTTTCTTGATTTTGGTTGTTCGTCTGATTATCATGAATCGGTTGATGTTATTGAACATTATTAATCGTGTTCTATGGGTTTTATATCCATATTTCGAGTTTGTTCAACTCGATTAGTGATTAGAGTGTTTTTGGGAGTTATCGAATATTAAGTGTTCGATTAAATGTCCCAATGAGTTTCCCTTCGATAGTTTGGTGGGATTTCCGTTGTTTTTACCTTGATTCTCATTGTAATCGTATCTTCGTTGTTTTTATTGTTCCTTCCGGAGGATTATAGGTGCTCCAGGATTCCCAGTTGAATCCCGTTTGGTGATTGATATTTCGTGTGGTGTTATTCTCGCAACACTCGTGGTGCTATCGCGTTCTCAATAGTGTTCGGGGGTTCGGGGCTGTTCGACCGCATACCATCCGTCGTATCCTTGCGATCGTGGTTTTGAGGCAAGCAACTTGTCCATACATATCCTGTTTTGTGGATATAACGATTGATGAATTGTCTTGGTATGTTTATTTGGTTGTTTTAAATGAGCTTTCCAAGATTCGGATTAGCCTCGTTAAAGGCTCTCTTTCAAAATCGTGTGTGTTTTTACGATTGTGGTGTTTCGTAAACGATTATGTGAATCCTGTGAATACGCTTGGTGTTTTTGTTGTGCTTTGATAATATATACATATGTTATCTCATTTCGGTACGTTGTGATTTGACAATTGTGTCGTACTTCGTGTTTGTTGCTTTTGGTTGAATTGCTCGAATATCCTTGGTATGATATGTATAAATTTGGGTGGACACATTTTGCTCACCTCGGGAGGTTCCGACGGGGCCACGGAGGGAATCCAATGATATAGCCCTGGATTCACGAGTAAAACTTCACGAGTTGGTGTGTATGTTTTGTGAATGTATTTTGCTCACCTCGGGAGGGTCCGATGGGGCCACGGAGGGAATCCAATGGTATAACCCTGGATTCATGAGTAAAAATTCACGAGTTGGTGTGTATGTTATGTGAATGTATTTTGCTCACCTCGGGAGGGTCTGACGGGGCCACGGAGGGAATCCAATGGTATATCCCTGGATTCACGAGTAAAACTTCACGAGTTGGTGTGTACGTTATGTGAATGTATTTTGCTCACCTCGGGAGGGTCCGACGGGTCCACGGAAGGAATCCAATGGTAAAGCCCTGGATTCACGAGTAAAACTTCACGAGTTGGTGTTGATTTTATGTACGTCGAGGACACGTGACGTGGGTTTTTAACCCTATGAATTGTTGTTGGTTTCATTTGTGAAAACAAAAACCTTTGGGCTGTGACCCCTATTGATTTTGGAAAGTGAAGGATTCGATAATCCTATATTGTTTTCTGTTAAAACTCCTGAGGGCATTTTAAACTATTTTACAAACCGTTCTCGTTAATTGCGATCTTTCGGATTTATAAACTTTTACTCAAACTCTTGCCTCGGGAAGTATTTTGTTTCGTTGTATTTGAATCTTTGAGGATTCGTGGTTATTACTGTTCTTGGAACTTAAATTGTATGGCTCGTATTTGCACTTTGTACTTGCACTAGCAAAATAGTGGAATTTTGCTAAACCCTGAGAAATCGGGGGGTGGATGTCTATATTGCATTCAGGTTTCGGGGAGCATGGCACAGGGTCGACATGAAAGATGATGAAAGATGATCGATACTAATCACATGTGGAACCGTACGTTGTGTATTATTTCGGTTGTACTTTACTTCCACTGCAATATTTTTTTCCCCGTTGTACGGGAGTTTATTGTATTTTGACCCCTGCGTGGGCATGTATTGAAATTGAGTTGTATGTTATTATTGAAAGACCAAATCGGTCTACTGAGTCAGTTTAGCATTAAAGGCATTGTTGAGTTGTTCGATATTGTTACCAGCCTGGTAGATCCTTGAGGAAAGGTTCAACGGCGTGTAATATCCCTGAGCAGATTGGGGGTGTTACATAAATGGTATCGGAGCCTTAGGTTGAGAAAACCTAGGCTGTCGGGTCAAGTCGTGTTGGTTGAGTCTTGTTTCGTCAGATTTTGTCCGACTTTGTCATGTCGTGATGCGTCATCTGAGTTGGTTGGTCGTGATTAGTATCGTGGGGCGATATTCATCATCTTCGTGCGACCCGTGGATGTAAGTCTCCCTTATTTGTGATTGTGCCTCGTCTGATACGAGTTACTGGTATGATTATGTGTTAAGTGATGGAATCTTTATGCAGATTCTTAGTTTCGTGATGCGTTTATGTGACTCTCATATTTTGTTTATATGAGGAGTGGTGTCGCTGTTTATGTACTCTTGACTGTTGGTTTCGTCCGCTGCGTATGTATTTTAAAATGATTTGTTTGTTTACAAGTGTTTTCGTGAAACCTTGTGCTCAATATGGTATGGAAATGTATATGGGTGTGATTTGCTCAGTCCGTAGAGGCTTCAGATGGACCAGTGGTTTAGCCCCGGTCCTAGACAAGTTTGAACTGTGAAATTTGAATGTTTGTTTTGAGGCAAAAGACTTGTATTGTCTTAATTTTGAACGAATTGATGCGTGTACTATGATGTGTATAAGCGATGTTGATACGCATGAATTTTTGGGCATTCTAGCCTCTTGGATTATTTTTGAAAACCTTGAGTATCTTAGAAAATAAATTTCGATACGTACTTTTGAAATGAATTATTTCCTCGCGGTACTTCCAAGGTACCACAATATGTTTCAAAAAATTTCCACTTGAGGACCAAAATGTTTTGAGATATTTTCAATGATTTAGATATGCTTTTGCTTAGACCCGAGGGTCGAATATTCTGAAAGTTTTCCTCTAAAAGAAAAGTGTCCTCATTTTTTTTATCAAACGCGAGATGGTTTTTCAAGGTCTCGATAACGATGTTTATACTATTTTTTTGAAGGATGATACTCAAGATCAACCAGTGTTTCCAAAATTATTTTCAAAAGATGGTTTTCGTTTTTAAAACCTATCACTTCCTGCTTGTAGTCGGAGAAAGTGTGTATGATGTTAGTATTGTCGTTAGGGTGTTAGCCCTCTGTGAGAGGTGCGAGGTTGGTATTGAATGTTGTCGCTTTGTGGTGATTCGCGTGTAATCGCGCCTGTGCGAGCTATTAGAGCTTGGGTTTGTATGATTGTGTACATACTTGATGTTTCATAATGTTTTGTGATTATGTGCTGGTTATCGTTCGGGCTGTTGTAATCGTCGAACGATGCCGTTGTTGTGGTGATTTTTGTATTTGTTGATATGTAATGCTGAGTTGAAGGGTCCTGTGCGACAAGAAAGTCCCTCTAAAGTTGAAGGGTAAATTCTATAGAGCGGCAATCCGACCTGCAATGTTGTATGGCTCCGAATGTTGGGCGATGAAGAAGTCGCTTGAGAGCAAGTTGGAAGTGGCTGAAATGAGAATGTTACGTTGGTCGTGTGGTCGCACTATGTTAGATAGAATTGCGAACGGGGTTTTCAGGAACGCGCTGGAAGTGGCGCCCATTTCAGCGAAAGTTAGGGAAGGGAGATTGAGATGGTTTGGCCACGTCCGCAGGAGGCAGGCATCTGCTCCGGTGAGGAGGGTCGAGAGTTTAATGGTTGTCGGGGAGAGGAGGAGGCGGGGCCAGGAGGAGGACGTGGGAGGAGCAACTGAGATTAGATTTGAAGGCCTTAAACCTTTCCGAGACCATGACTGTTGATAGGTGCGCTTGGAGGTGCCAGATCAGAGTTGTGGATTCTTTTGTAGGGAGCAGTGCTGTAGTTGAGAGCCTCAGGGTTGGGTTGTCTCGGTTAGCTTTGACCTAGAGCATTGCATTTTTACTTTTATTGTATATTTTATCCTGTTGTCTTTGCATGTGGTGTATTTTTGACAGGGAGCTGTGCGCAGAGCCAACCTCTCTTTTGTTAGAGCAACGTCCATCGGGAGTGAAGTAGCCAAATTCCGCTTAGGTAAGTCCCATGTGGATCAAGCCATGGGCTCAGGTATGGTCTCGAGCTTTTTCGAATCATATGTTTTCCTTTGTATTTATCACACAAGATTCTGCTGTGCACTAAGCTGGGGGTCTTCACGGAAACAGCCTCCCTACCGTAATAAGTAGGGGCATGGTCTGCGTACATCTTACCCTCCCCAGACCCTGCTCTGAGCGGGATATACTGGGTATGTTTGGTTTGGTTTGGTTTTTTATGCTGAGTTGGCATCACTGGTATGTTGTTTTGCGATGTTATGTTCCATTGTATCTAGCATTTGTATATTCGGTATGCCGAGCCGAGGTGTTTCAACCGTGATGTGTCAGGGGCATGCACATACAAATTTTCCTTCCTCGCTAGTAACGCATTTCAAGTGTGGACCCGAGGAACACATAATTCAGTTTTGCGAATTGGTTACCGAGACTTCCGGAGTTCGCACTTCAGCACAGATATCAGAGTCGGCTCTGAGAGGCCCATGGAAGATGTTTCTGTTGGTTGCTTTTTGTGTTGTTACCTTGCTCTCATTGTTGTGAGTTGCGGGGACGACATTTCTTTTATAAGAGGTCGAACGTAATACCCATATTGTTTTTTACTTCTGCATTTTCTCTTCTCAATTTTATCGACTCGCTCCTGTTCGTTGATACTTTCTGAACTTGTTTTGTATTTCGGTTTTTATCGTTCGAACGAGCCGTGACCTTGTTTTGGATCGATCTGGTTATCGCTGTGACTTTTCCGAGATCAGTTCGATTCTTGTGAACCTTGTTCGAAAGTAACATCTTTTGGTTTCTACCAGCTCTTTTAATGTCTTGAGTTGAAGTGTGAACTTTGGAGTCGTTGTTCGACCGTGTCATGTGATCATTGTTGTTCGATCGCTATTATTCGACCGTTGTTTTTCGATTGTAGTCGTTCGATCATGGTTTTTCGATCATTGTTGTTCGATCATTATTTTTCAATCTTTGTTGTTCGATCATGGTTTTTCTTGTTGTTCGATCATTGTGGTTCGATCGTGGTTGTCTGACTGTTGTTGCCTGATCTCGTACCACGGAGAATTATCGTTCCCCGTTAATCAGTTGTTTCGAGTGTGGCCAGGTCGGTCACCGAGCCGTGCACTATGAAATGGTAGGTGAGAGGTCAAAGGATCGAGTTTGCGTCTCTGCTCTGAAGGGACACAGAGATGCCTAATGTGGTTTTCGAGAATTTCGGCGTGGTCGGAGTTCTCCATGGTTACCTTTGCGGATCGTTGTATGCGTCATTTCTATTTTCCAACTGTGCGTGATTTTCTTGTAATAGGTGCCTTTTGTCTCTTGATGGTTCGAACAATTGACTTGGTTGCGTTATTTGTTCGGTGGTGCTTGGCACTTGTTGATCGTGTTATGCCTTGCTTGTGGCATTGTGATGGTTGTCGTTAAGCGTGTTTTCACGCCGTATAGTTCTTCGCATTGCTTGTAACATTTCACGGTTGGGCGCGAGTTTTCGGTTCTTGTGTATCTCGTTGAATTTCCTGATGGGATATTGCATCTCCCTACTTGTTTTAAGTTTCGGGACAAAACTTCTTTTAAGGAGGGTAGTATGTAATATCCGCAATTTTGATTTCCGATAATTTTCTTTTTGGCGGAAGTCCATCTTAGTGACTCTATTGTGACCGTTTAGTCATTCCAAGAATGATTAATTCTACACTTTTTGTCATCCGAGTTCGTTTCGGTGTCGTTTTCTTGAGTTGCGTGTCCTTAAACGACTTTTCCACGTGTGAGTTCGATTTTATAAAATCACCATTAATTCTTGTAAACTCCAAAAATTCTGAATATTTTCGGAATTATATAGCATCAAGTTAGCTTTCCAATGGTTCAACCAGTGAGTCAATTGGAGTCCATACGAAGGAGTTATGGTCGAAATAGCTAAGACTGCACCGTGTGCCTTTTGATGCTGGAGCGGGCTGTATCGCGGGCCGCGGCCCCTGCTGGTCGAGCCGCGGCACTAAGCTGATATGCTGGGCATTTTTGTGGCCATGGGCCGCGGCACACTCAGCCCGTGCCGCGGCACACAGTGCAGAATAGCCTATTTCTTGATTTTCGTTGGTCGTCCGATTATCATGAATCGGTTGATGTTATTGAACATTCTTAATCGTGTTCTATGGGTTGTATATCCATATTTCTAGTTTGGTCAACTCTATTAGTGATTCGAGTGTTCTTGGGAGTTATCAAACATTGAGTGTTCGATTAAATGTCCCAATCACTTTCCCTTCGATAGTTTGGTGGGATTTCCGTTGTTTTTTTACCTTGATTCTCATTGTAATCGTATCTTCGTTGTTTTTATTGTTCCTTCCGGAGGATTATAGGTTCTCTAGGATTCCGATTTGAATCCCATTTAGTGATTGATATTTCGGTGGTGTTATTCTCCTAACACTCGTGGTGCTATCACATTCTCAATAGTGTTCGGGGGTTCGGGGCTGTTCGACTGCATACCATCCGTCGTCTCATTGCGATCGTGGTTTTGAGGCAAACCTTGTCCATACATTTCTCATTTTGTGGATATAACGATTGGTTTGCCTTGGTATGTTTATTTGGTTGTTTGAAATGAGCTTTCAAAGTTTCGGATTAGCCTCGTTAAAGGCTCTCTTTCAAAACCGTGTGTGTTTTTACGATTGTGGTGTTTCGTAAATGATTATGTGAATCATGTTTATACGCTTGGTGTTGTTGTTGTGCTTTGATAATATATACATATGTTATCTCATTTCGGTACGTTGTGATTTGACAATTGTGTCGTACTTCGTGTTTGTTGCTTTTGGGTGAATTGCTCGAATATCCTTGGTGTGATATATATATAAGTTTGTGTGGACGCATTTTGTTCACCTCGGGAGGGTCCGACGGGGCCACGGAGGGAATCCAATGGTATAGCCCTGGACTCACGAGTAAAACTTCACGAGTTGGTGTGTATGTTTTGTGAATGTATTTTGCTCATCTCGGGAGGGTCCGACGGAGCCACGGAGGGAATCCAAAGGTATAGCCCTGGATTCACGAGTAAAACTTCACGAGTTGGTGTGTATGTTATGTGAATGTATTTTGCTCACCTCGGGAGGGTCCGACGGGGCCACGGAGGGAATCCAATGGTATAGCCCTGGATTCATGAGTAAAACTTCACGAGTTGGTGTGTATATTATGTAAATGTATTTTGCTCACCTCGGGAGGGGCCGACAGGGCCACGGAGAGAATCTAATGGTATAGCCCTGGATTCACGAGTAAAACATCACGAGTTGGTGTTGATTTTATGTACGTCGAGGACACATGACCTGGGTTTTTAACCCTATGAATTGTTGTTGGTTTCATTTGTGAAAACAAAAACCATTGGGCTGTGACCCCTGTTGATTTTGTAAAGTGAAGGATTCGATAATCCTATATTATTTTCTATTAAAACTCCCGAAGGTATTTTAAACTATTTTACAAATTGTTCTCGTTATTTGCGATCTTTGGGATTTGGAAAGTTTTACTCAAACTCTTACCTCGGGAAGTATTTTGTTTCGTTGTATTTGAATCTTTGAGGATTCGTGGTTATTACTGTTCTTGGAACTTGATATGTATGGCTCGTATTTGCACTTTGTACTTGCACCAGCAAAATAGTGGAATTTTGCTAACCCTCGAGAAATGGGGGGTGATTGTCTGTATTGCATTCAGGTTTCGGGGAGCATGGCACAAGGTCGGCATTAAGGATGATGAAAGATGATCGATACTAATCACATGTGGAACCGTACGTTGTGTATTGTTTTGGTTGTACTTTATTTCCGCTGCAATATTTTTTTTCTCGTTGTACGGGAGTTTATTGTATTTTGACCCCTGCGTGGGCATGTATTGAAATTGAGTTGTATGTTATTATTGAAAGACCAAATCGGTCTACTGAGTCAGTTTAGCCTTAAAGGCATTTTTGAGTTGTTCGATGTTGTTACCAGCCTGGTAGATCCTTGAGGAAAGGTTCTATGGCGTGTAATATCCCTGAGCGGATTGGGGGTGTTACAAAAATGGCCCGAGTCAAAAATAACATTTTCAAATCATCTTATCGAAATGTTTTTCCAAAATATTTCTTTTAAAAAAGGGGTTTTCAAACTAGTTCTTTTGACTCATTGGGGCTCATCTAAAGTTTTCCTTGATGCTATGTTCCGTAAAGAAAATATGTCTGTTTGAATGCTCTTCTGTGCTGGTTGTGTGAATGTGTGGCTCGTGTTAAGGCTTCGTGGCTGTTGAGTTTTGTGTTGGTATTTTTCATATATCTTGCATATTATGTACTCGCACTAG